>OY757022.1:105226930-105826930 GCA_963580285.1 Lucinisca nassula
GATATTTTGATGTAATGACGTTTGTGATTAATTTCAGAATCGATGAAAGTAAGAAGAGCATGCTGAGTTTAACCTCTAGTTAAAAGAGCAGCATCGAATAACTGATGAACACTATCGTAAAATTTATTCGCCTCGGTGTCCAGATTCCGTAATACAGAAATGGAAATGAACTTAGAAAAGCAAGCATTGAGTGGCGTCCATGATTCAATAATATTATGGACACTTCAGCCTGATATTGTAATACTCAAGTCTGATTCGACCAAATGCTGCACTAGTTTTAGCAATCCTGGCATTGACTTCATCATCAATGTCCACGGCTCTTGACATTGTGCTCCCAAGGAAGGTGAACTTGTCTAAGACTTGCCATCTTTGACCTTTCACTATGATGGTGGGTTCTTTGTAAAGCTTACCAGGGCTGGCTGATAGACTACTTCAGTAGTTTTGATGCTGATTGCGAGATCATATCTGTCACAGGAGTCAGATACTTGATATATACCTTTCTGCATGTTGTCTTCTATAGAAGCACCTTTTTCCATGTAATCCGCAAAGAGGAGCTCATCTAGCACCTCTGCCTGCACCTTGGATTTGGCTTGCAACCTTCTGAGATTGACAAGCTTCCCATCAAAGCGATACCTAATAGGTATGTCATTGTCACCATCCTGGATAGCATCTGTGAGCATGGCAGAAAACATCATGCTGAACACACAACCTTGCTTGACTCCGTTTGACACAGGGAAAGGATCTGAAAACTCGCATCATTTTGGACCCGTGCAAGCATACCGTCATGTAACTGTCACACCATTGCTATGAACTTGGTTGGTCATCCATATTTCAGCTGTGAAGATGATTTCAATTGTTCCTCTGTCCTTCCTAAACCCACACTGGCTTTCTGGTACAGCCCTGAATGTTCAAGGTGTTTATTTAGTCGGTTAGGTAGGACTCTTGAAAGGACCTTCCCAGCAATTGACAATAATGAGATGACAGACTGATTGTCACAGATCTGAGGGTTCCCTTTCCGTTTGAAAAGGTGGATAATTGACGCATCCTTAAATACACGAGAGACGGTTGACAGCTTTGCTTCCCTTTGCACGCCAGTGGGTCAGGCCTCAGATTCTATGACGATTCCAGCGTAAAGGCATACTGAGAATTTGAGAGAATCTAATTTTATGTAATATTGGTTGGTGCCTGATGCGCTGTCCCTGGCCGGGCCCATCGGAGTCTAACTGTTGGTTTTCTTTTGCTCCGGCATGTCAGTGGTTTCTTGATGTCGAGTCCTCTCAGTTGTTTTTTCTCTGTGGTTGTTTGATTTTTGTGTTCACGAAGATGTTGCACTGATGAGTTAGGGGGCCTTCATGAGGACCGAACAAATAATTTGTCTATATCGCGACGGAAGTAAAGGTGAGGATTGTGGCCACGTAAAATGGATGTAAGTCCCCAGTGAAATTCGTTTCACTGAACGTTAAAATTAGAAGTGGAGGCAAAGGCTGTTCTTCTGTCGTGGTTTATTTTCGATTTGGCTAGTCTTTTAGTGTTTGTAAAGCTTATATTATTTTGTTTTGAATAGCCAATTGGCCATTTTGTGGGAAAGTAACTGTCCTTTTGGCTTTACGCTATTGATATTTCCATTAGGGTGTAGTGGTTTCATGTTTGTTTAGTTCCCTTCGGTGTCTCTGATGGGAGCTGTGTGTTAATTGTATCAATTCCTGATCATTGCTTTCACTTCTGTTTTCCATAGATCTACATTTGTAATTAGTAATTAGCCTGTCTTCCGCGAGTTTCTGAAGTGCCACTGTGGATTCATCAATTATTGCATTAACAAGATGTTGATCCTGATTGAATGACATATTAGGAGCAGTCTACTCAGGATATTTATCAACTCTACCCCCCCAACTTTTCGACAAGATATTAACCATTCTCGGTTGGAAATCAGTTATGCCTAATGAAGGTAAGTGTATTCTTGTTGAATGGATGCGTCAGGACCTAGTTGATGATCAAATTGTTCACTGCATATGAATTCCCAAGCAAAGTTCCATTAATTATCTAGTACTATACATGGTCGGGGCTCTGGCACATTTTACGTGATAAGCCTGCCCACTTGAGGCGGCTCCTTTACATATATATCGACTCCAACCCTCCTGTCGCCACTTGGTCTGGAGGCCAGGTAACACATCAAGAAAGTCATCAGGTCTGTCTCTGAGAAACAACTCGAGGAGAATTGTCGACGTTGGTAACCCTAAACCTATGATATCCGCTCGAGAGAATTTGGACCTTATTTTAGAACACCCCGTAAACTATTTCTTGTTTTGGCGTATTAGCTTCTATAATGACAATGTTTATCTTTCAGGGACAAAAGAGCATAGCCGGATGCCGCTCTTGATTATCTTCCAGACCGCATTCCAGTCACGACGTATGGAGACGAGAGTTTGATATCAATAAGCCACCCTGTTTGCTGGACGGGCTCGGCAAAGACAACCAACTTACTCCCAGTACACGCGAGCATATGAGTTTGTTTTGGAACTGCATTTGAGACGTCAACATCGCTCAACTCTTCGAATTTCAGTTGCGCATCTTGGGCTATCCTCGTTCTCTTTTACATCCATTCGGACAGCTGGAACGCATACACCCCTTTTTCCTCCCCCTTTTTGTCGAAGCCTTTAGTGTCGCCAAGATCGGTAAAAGCGGCTATCCCTGGGCATCTACTGACGCTCCCTGGGTAACCCGCGCTAAAAAATCTCTTATATGTATGTCGTGCTCATGAAATCGAAGCTTAACTTTATCCCGTTCACATCTCTAACTGAAATGGTCAGCTGTGAATCAGGACCTTACGAAAGATTTTTACTGCAAGATTGGGAATGTCTCTGTCCGACCATCTTCACACTTTTTTCTCTCGACGGTGACAGATCTAAGCAGTGTAGAGGGGCGACCAATGTGCAGATCGTCTGAAGTGCTTATCCCATCAAGGTGTATGCAGATCTCCCGATAACCAGCAAGCCCGTTTGTCTTGTCTTCTATAAAAGTTTTGCCGGGTTCGATTTGTTCTAAAAAAAAAAAACGGAGTTTGGCCAGCCGACCCCCCAAGACCAGACGTGTATTCACAATCAACGGTAATGGACCTGTTGGCGCATACAAATAGAGTTCGGCACCCAAATGCCGGAACACCTGTTCATCAAGCTTACCATTGATGAATGGCCTTGGATGGCCATTTGACCATTTTGCAGGAAAGTAACTGTCCTTGTGGCCTTCCTTTGTTTAGGTTTCCATTATGGTCTGGTCGCTTCATGTTTGTGTTGCTTTCCCTTTGGTGTCTTTGATGGATGGAGTAAGTTCATTGTATCGATTCCTGATCTTTGTTTTACTTCTACTTTAGAAACATTGTAACACCCATCAGGTTCCGACGTAGTTTGCCCGTGTGAGCCTAGCAAGGCGGTAATGTTTATCCACTGGTGGTAATACGTAATTTCACAAAGAGCAACCGCCAGTCAGCCCGCGGAAACAGAAAGGTATGCAGACCGGCTGGTTATTTTCAACGACAGTTAGGGTAACATACGTATTAACCGAGGCATGCACACAAAGGCGTTTTCGTTTAACAGTGCAGCGAAATATCGGGCGGGCGGACATTTCAAAGAGAAACCAATACTTTCTCCGACCGACCAACAGATAATGGTTGATAACAATGAAGATCACTTTCAGTCCTCTTTCTCAGGCGTCTTCACCCGGAACCAGAATACCCCGCTTACCAGGAGCCCCGTCGCGACATACATGTAGAGTAAGGCTTAAAATTCCTGGGAAGCAACTCCCTTCGATTGGTGGCAATGTCAAGTAAGCTTCGCTCTCTAGTGCACCACTGCTGGATGTGGCCTCTCGTTTGAGGACCACCGTCAAGCCATGATCCCGCTACTCAAAGGTCTCTTCATCTTTCACACCTACTACACAGCTGCACGTCGCCATTCATGGGGAAAAAGTACATTCTGCAGTGTCAACACCATATATGGCGGACGTTGGTAACCGAAGTGACTGCAGCATTAAAATCCGCTTTAAGAAATGGAAGTTATGTAAGAAAAAGAATCCAATATGGGTTTGAGGGGCGGATAGAAAAATCCGTCACTCGGCAAGCCTTGTGATGCAGGACAGCGTCCCTCGGGACGGATTTTTTCATCCACCCCTCACGCCCATATAGGATTCTTATATTCTTGGTATGAGAACGCTTACGATGCTAGGGTCTACAAGTGACTGTGCACAGATTTCGGCGTGTCATCTCACACTGACTTGTGACAGAAATTAGACCGTGGATGCCAATAGTAAATATAGGATGTAGCATCAAGCACTGGGCCCATTCCTCCGCCCAAAAGACTCAATCAGACACAACCCTAACATTTCAAGAGCCCGGACATCATTTATCCTCGACAAGCCAAACGGCTTCACTAACGCGGGAATGGAGTGCCTCAACGACGGAATACGGTTGTATGTTTGGGCCATCATGGGTGCGCAAGCCCAGACGCTCTCGAACATTCTCAAGGCCGGGACGGGATTCGACGCTCAAAAACAGTTCCTGGCCAACGTCGAAGATGCAATTGCTCTCCCGTCCCGGCAAGCATCGCACGCTGTCAAAAAACGCTCCAGTATGCATCAACCTCACTAGACTTCGTCTTTTGGATCGGACTATACCTGTCACCAAGCGACCGGGAAACATCCAAGGCTATAACAACGAATTCATCATAGCTGGGTCTGACGTGGCTATCGGCCATAACCCGAGGATAAACGAGTCTGAACATATCAGCAGCAAAGGCGATAAAACATTCGAAGGAAAAATCGCACCAACAAACGAGGCTGTTCACAAGGGGGCACACGGCGCGTCTGATACCCCTGTGCCAGTTCCGGAGGAACAGCCAGCACCGAGGGTTCCGGAGGAACAGCCATAGCAGTGAAGGAAGGCAAAGTGAAAATAGCCGTCGTTACTGGCGGAATCGTCATCGACATAGTGGCGCTTTGGCTGTCGTCGAGACGGCACCCCAACGGGCTATAGCCAGTCCCGAGCAACCCCGAGAAGCAGGGCCCCTCGAGCATTGCTACGGTCAACAAATTCTCTGCGAGCCAGTTCGCAGTCTTTCCGAGCATGCCCAGGAGCCAAGAGACGATTGAGCTTATAATGCCGGGCAGGGCGGCAGCAGCCTTGCCAGCTAAATTAGTCAGGGCACCCCCTAGGGCCCATTCTTTCAAACAGCCCTTGTTGGATGCCTTGGGAGCCGGCGACGGGGTTTCCCCTGCTTCTCCATCAGTGAGAGTAAGGACGAGAGTGCGTATCGCCATGCCAATTGCTGTGAGAATCGATGCGATAGTAATTCCTTGCACTCGAAAGAGGGGGCGAATGCGTTCAGTCAGCGTATTGTCATCATGAACGAACCGCCTAAATGTCTCACGGATTTTGTTAATCTGTGACCGGATAGCTGTTCTGTTCGTAGAGAGGGCTTCGGGGCTTGCCTGTCTTTCAAGATCGAGGTCAGAGAGTGTACGCTCAAGCGTTCTGATTCGGTCTCGAATCTCTTGGTGAATTTCGGTGTCGTCCATTTCCGTCAGTTTTCGACACTCCCTGGCCAAGTGATTTTCGACTTCGGATTTCCGGTCTTCGACATCTTACAGCTTCACCATGTTGTTTGCTGTTTTGGTCTATAAAAATTTCGAATGAGGTTTCAAATAAATTGAAATCCAGACGTTTTCGTGCTTCAAGTCTGTCTACTTAAGATTTTTCCACTCTTTACAATACACTTTCTCATAATCTTATAAAAGAAAAGCTTAATGATTTAAATGAATGGGCTTTTCACAGAGAAGATTCTCTCTATCTTGCATGTAATGTCAGAAATGCATTTTTAACTTCTAAAGAGCATAAGAATTATAGCCTTTGGTCATTTCAGAAAGTGTGTGATGCCCTGACCTTTTTTACTTGACAATATTTATATTAGATTCGGTACTAAGTTATTTAGACAAATTTTGGGTATTCCGATGGGTACGAATTGCGCACCTCTTGTGGCTGATCTGTTCTTGTATTGTTATGAAAGAGACTTCATGTTGTCGCTTTCCATTGATAACCAATCTGAAATTATTGAAGCGTTTAGCTCCACTTCTAGATATTTAGATGATTTATTAAATATTGATAATACCTATTTCGATGGTTTGATCAGTCAGATTTACCCCCCCCCCCCAAGAACTTCAGTTAAATAAAGCAAATTCTTCTGATACCGAGGCCCCGTTTTTGGATTTACATCTTTCTCGTGTAGATGGGTTTGTTTCGTGCAAAATTTATGATAAACGCGATGACTTTGATTTTGAGATTGTATTTTTTTCCTTTTTTGGATGGTGATGTTCCTCATGCGCCATCCTATGGCGTTTATATTTCGCAATTAATTCGATTTGATAGAGTGTGTAGTCATGTAACTGACTTCAACACTCGTAATTAATTATTAATGGCTAAACTTCTTAATCAGAGTTATCGGTACCATAAACTACGCAAAGCCTTTTCAAAATTTTATAGACACCATTCTGATTTAATTTCAAAATTCAATATTGGACTTAAATCTTTTCTGCAACAAGGTCTATGGGAACCCGAATGTTATGGTAACTTAGTATATAAATTCAGACGAAATATATAACCGCAATGCCTTCAGCACCCAATTTCGTAAAATCATTCTTCGATATAAAAAGATTGGGTACAACATGGATGTTATACGACAGACTGCATGCATACCGTGTCGTAGTTAACCAAATCACGGTAGGCAACTTTGCTTCCCTCTTTAATTGCACGCCGGTGGGTCAGGCCTCAAAGTCTATGACGGTTCTAACGTAAAGGCTTATTGAGAATTAGAGAGATCTATTTCAAGGTAATGTTGGTTGGTGACTGATGCTCTGTCTCTGGTCGGACCTATCGGAGTCTACCTGTTGGTTTTCTTTTGCTCCAGCATTTCAGTGGTTTCTTGCTGTCGAGTCCTCACCGTTGTCTCACCTCTGTGGTTCTTTGAGTATTTGTGTTCACGGAGATGTTGCTATGATGAGTTAGGAGGCTTTCATGCGGACTGAACAAATTATTTGTCTAAGTCGCGATGGAAGTAAGGGCGAGGATTGTGGCCACGTAAAATCGATTTAAGCCCCCCCCCCCCACCCCCACCCCCAGTGGAAATCTTTCCACTGACCGTTCCAATGCGGTTTTTCTGTGGCGGTTTATTTATGTTGTTGTTTGTTACTTATCAGTGTATCACTTGTGCCTTTTTTACTTTGGATGGCCTTATGGCCATTTTGTGGGAAAGTAACTTTCCTTATGGCCTTCCTTTGTTTAGGTTTCCATTATGGTCTGGCCGCTTCATGTTTGTGTTTCTTTCCCTTTGGTGTCTTTGATGGGTGGAGTAAGTTAATTGTATCGATTCCTGATCTTTGGTTTACTTCTACTTTCATCTGCTTGTCGGAGTGCTTTCACAGCGGAGTTACTAAGATGTGATGTCCTAGCTGTTCAAGAGGTGTAACCAGTGGGCCCCGGTGACCTCCGCACTGCATATTTGCCATATTTTCCATGTCTTGTGACCAATGTTAATAGAGCCAGAAACTGGAAGCATCCCGTTGTCGAAGCAACAGACATCTTTTTTGGTCGCCAGAGCTCCAGTAGAGTGTTTTGCCATCGGCATCAATCCCAAACTGGCTAAAGTCGATCTTGCCCAAAGGGATGGCTCACTTCGTTGTAGAAAGTATCAACCAGGCGCTTCCTCTGGGCTTCAAGTTCTGCCTGTCTTAACTCGCCTTGAAGGTTTTGCAGATTGTGCCCGGACTTGTTTAGCCCTTGCTGGACGGTCAGCGGTGGCTCCATACGGGGGTCGGGGGATGGGGGGGGTCGATACTATAATCATCGTCTATTCCAGGCCCGTCTCGGTCGAACGTTGTGTTTTCAAAAATATTGCCGGATCAATGATGATCAATCTCGACTGATGCCAGGTTCAGTGGGTTTAAGCGTAAAGGAGTTACTCAAATTATTTTTTATTCAGTTAGTCAAGTGCTATGCATCAGTAAAACACGCCTATATAATTTTGACCCCCTTGAACCCCCACTTTTATATAGTAAAACTGGGGTTTCCGGGGGGTATACCTTATTTTTCTTATTTCTGCTCTAAAATATAGATTGTGGGTACTCGTTAGAATCGCCTCGATGAGGCGGTTCTAACGAGTGCCCACAATCTATATTTTGAGCGGAAATAAGAAAAATATCACAATTTTTCATATTAAAATTTTCATTTTTTTTTCGGCGATAAAGGTGGCAATGTATTTGAATAGGCGTGTTTGCGTAATGACTTAGAGGTTTTATTTGTTCAATAAAACATTTGTATGAATAGTGTATTTGCTCACGTTTTTGAAATAAAGGGCTAGTAAATGGAGGACTCTTGGTCGGTCTAAAAGTCTTCAATTACTTACTTCTAAACAAAATACACACAGAAACGGCAAAATAAAACTATTTCAACCCAACATTACGAAAACACGCCTATTCAAGTATATTGAAAATTTTACCAGCATTTCAGATAAAAGTTCTGATATTTTTCATATTTCTACTTTAAACGTATACTGTGGATGTTCTTATGACACAACTACAGTAAAATTCCTATATCAAGACCACCTTAGGGATTGTTCAACATTGGTCTTTAAGACCACTTTTGAACATTACCAAAGGTGGTCTCTGACCAGAGTACACTGTATGTAACACAAAGAATAACTACAGCCTATTAAATAAGCTTTTTAAAGCAGAATTAGTCTTAATTTTATTTTCAAATTGTTTGTTTGTTTGTTTGATTTGAGGTTTAACGTCCCCGTCAACACTGTAAAGGTCATTTTGGAGACGTTGCTTCCAATTTTATGGGACTTTTACCCGACATTGAGATGAAACGACATCTCAGACCCTGTCGCCCAATGAAACCAATAGGGTTTATTAGCATGGACGGTCCACCCCCGCACCGCTTTGCCTGGGCAGGCTTAGATCCTCTAAGCTGTCTACCAGTACTCGTGTATGGGCCGGATTCAGCTCTGCATGGAAGCATCAAGCAGCCCATATATTTCTTCAAGCCCCTATGGGCGGGGGCCGCTTATTTTCAAATAGGACTGTATTGCCAGAAATAATGCATCCGGGATTAATACGCCCAGTACTTGATTGTAGAAGCCTTCTCAGGGACATTTTGAATGCTTCCTTTTCGGTTTCTTACAAGTCGACTATTGCAGCATCTCCACGTTACACTGACTTTTAATATGTTGCAAATTTATTTCTTAAGGGGAATGGGAACACCTTCATGAGAGGCAACTCATGTAAAAGAACTTTGCAGCATCTCCACGTTACACTGTCTTTTTATAAGATGTGTTGCGAAGTTATTTTAAGGGGAATTGGAACACCTCCAAGGGAGGCAACTCCTGCAAGAGGCCTTTTGTCTTCCATGTCAATAAAGATCAACTCTTAAAGAAAAGAATTTTGGTCCTCAGGAGCAAGTCCTTTCCTTTAAGAGTAGACCCCTTGTTCAGTGGGACAGGGCTTATAGACAAGTAAACTGGAAATCTCGAAAGTTGTCTCCCTTTGAAAAATGGCGGACAATCTACCAGGTGTTCCAATTCCCAATAAAAAGGATTCCATTGTTAACTCACCTTTCACGTAGTGACAAGTTCAGCTTTTGTGATCACATTTTGTCCGTCGTCCGTCGTGCGTGCGTGGGTGCGTGTGTGTGTTCGTGTGTGCGTCCGAAAACAATTTCAAATAAGTATATCTGTAAAACCCCATGGTCAATCCTGATCAAATTTCAAGAGAAGCATCATCAGGTAGGGGGAAAGGCTGCATAAGGTTTTTGGGCTGATCATATTGGAATTCTGGTTGCCATGGCAACAGTTAGCTTCCATTGAATTATAATGGTGAAAATCGTTTCCGCTCAATAACTTGTTTGCTTTTATTGGATCTTCATGAAACTTGCAGATAATCAGCACATCAATAAAATCTTGGATAAGTTCGAATTTGGGCCAGATCGGAATCTTCGTTTCAGAGGTATTTGCCCTTGAAATCAATAAAAAAAAATATGGTTTCCGCTCAATAACTAGTTTATTTTTGATCCTGTCTTCATCAAACTTACAGATCATCAGCACATCCATAACTCCCGGATGAGTTCGAATTTGGGCCTGATCGGATTTTTCACTTCAGAGATACTTGCCCTTGAACACAAAAAATGATGGTTTGCGCTCAGTAACTTTTTTATTTTTTATCCAGTCTTCGTCAAACTTATAGATAATTAGCACATCCATAAAATCTCGGAAGATTTCGAATTTGGACCAGATCAGATTTTTCACTTCAGAGTTACTTGCCCTTGAACTCAAAACATTGTGGTTTCCGCTCCATAACTTGTTTATTTTTTATCCAGTCTTCATCAAACTTACAGATGATCAGCAAATCCATAAAATCTCGGACGAGTTCGAATTCAGGCCAGATCGAAATTTTCACTTCAGAATTACTTGCCCTTGAATGCAAAAAAAAAAAAATATGGTTTCGGCTCAAAAACTTGTTTATTTTTTATCCAGTCTTCATTAAACTTACAGATAATCAGCACATCTATAAAATCTCGGATGAGTTTGAGTTTGGGCCAGATCGGATTTTTTACTCAGAGTTACTTGCCCTTGAACGAAAGAAAAAAATATGATTTCCACTCAATAACTTGTTTATTGTATATCCAGTCTTCATCAAACTTACAGATAATCAGCACATCCATAAAATCTTGGATGAGTTCGAATTTGGGCCAGATCGGGTTTTTTACTTCAGAGTTACTTGCCCTTGAACGCAAAAAAATTATGGTTCCTCCTCAATATATTGTTGTTGTTTTTTTATCCAGTTTTCATCAAACTTAAAGATTTATTTATTAATTTATTCAAAATTGTATGACATATACATACAAATGTCAAAGGATTGGATGTAGGCACAGCCTATATTTATCCTCTCCTTTGTGGTGTTGTAGACATATACATATATGTATGTTAATTTTATAGATTTATCTAATGAATGTAATACAAAAATAATGTAAAATGACACTTATTCGAGAAGACGAAGAAGAAGACGAAGAAGAAGAGAAGAAGAAGGTGAGAAGAAGAAGAGATAGAGCATGATTACTCCGACATCCACCAACTTTTAGATAATCAGCACATTTTTAAAATTTCGGACGAGTTCGAATCTGGGCCACATAGGATTTTTCACTTCAGAGTTCCTTGCCCTTGAACGCAAAAAAAATTGGTTTCCGCTCAATAACTTCTTTAATTTTTTATCAAGTCTTCTTCAAACTTACAGATAATCAACACATCCATAAAATCTCGGATGAGTTCAAATTTGGGCCAGGTCGGAATTTTTCACTTCAGAGTAACTTGCCCTTGAACGCAAAGTATATGGTTTCCGCTCAACACCTTGTTTATTTATGATCCATTCTTCATCAAACTTACAGATAATCAGCACATCCATAAAAAATTAAACCAGTGGAGGAAAAGGGATAAATGGGCCAGATCGGATTTTTCACTTCAGAGTTACTTGCATTTGAACGCCAAAAATGATGGTTTCCGCTCTGTAACTTGTTTATTTTTGACCCAGTCCTCATCAAACTTACAGATAATCAGCACTTCCATAAAATCTTGGATGTGTTCGAACAGGGCTAGATCAGATTTTTCACTTCAGAGTTACTTGTCCTTGAACGCCAAAAAAAATGGTTTCCGCTCAGCACACCCATAAAATCTAGGTTGATTTCGAATTTGGGCCAGATAGGATGTTTCACTTCAGAGTTACTTGCATTTGAACGCCAAAAATGATGGTTTGCGCTCATTAACTTGTTTATTTTTGATTCAGTCTTTGTCACACTTGCAGATGATCAGCACATACATAAAATCTCGGATGAGTTCGAATTTTGGCCAGATCACTTCAGAGTTACTTGTCCTTGAACGCAAAAAATAATGTTTTCTATTCAATAACTTGACGTTCAATTTTGATCCAGTAACTGTCCTTTCCGCTGTTGGTGTTTCCGTTAGGGTCTGTTGCTTCATGTTTGTGTTTCTTTCCCTTTTGTGTCTCTGATGGGAGCTTTGGGTTAATTGTATCGATTCCTGATCAATGCATCTACTTCTATTTTTCATCAAATTTACAGATGATTAGCACATGCATAAAATCTCAGACGAGTTCGAATTTGGCCAGATTGAACTTTTCACTTCAGAGTTACTTGATTTTGAATGCAAAAAAAAAAAAATGTTTTCCGCTCAATAACTTGTTAGCTCACCTGAGCAGAAGGCTCAGAAGGTGGTCTTATAGAAAAGCAAAGCTCTGTTGTCCGTCTTCCTCGGTCGTCGTTTGTCGTCGTCGTCCACACTTTCGAACAAAAATATCTCTAAGACCAGTGGGTCCTTCTTGTTCAAATTTCATGTGCGCCATTGTTGGGGTGGGGGATTGCCTGCACAGTGTTTTTGGGCAGATTCCATCAAAACTTTGCTTTCCATGGTAACAGTTGGCTTCCATTGAGTTGTAAAGGTGAAATGGCCGCCTACTTTGACGTTTGCGCCGGTTACTTTTTTGACGATCAAACAATTTATTTTTTCCTTATTAAGTTCAATTTTATCCCTTTCGGGTATTTCGGTTCAACCGAGTAAATTTCCGGTCGATTCGAGATTTAAGTTTCGGCCGTAGTCAATTTGTGCATTTTTGAGTCAAAACTGAAGGACCTACTGTGATTACACGCATTTCCCATTGTGAGTCTATTGGACCTTGTGGTTGCCATGTCAATCACCTTCGATAAAAAGCATTTTTTCATAATTTCCCCACCAAAAGCATGCTACAGATTAGAAATTATTGAAATCAGCCTTCAGGCTGCAGAAATATAAATGGTCAAACGTGCTGTCAGACTTGAAGGGGAAGACCTCCCCACTTTTCAAACATACCCCAGTTTTTATTCCGATCTGATGAAAACTAAACAGCCTACGGTGATGACAAGGTCCAATATACACATTTTCAGGTTGGATCTGAAACTAATGCACTTGGTCAAATTTCCGCGCCCACTCATCGGGGCTTGACGAAATAGATTGGACTGCAGGATGCTTCCACGCAGAGCTGATACCGACTGCACATGAGTACTGGTAATCCACTGGGAACGTCTAAGCTTGCCAAGGAAAATTGCTGCGAGGCAGCCCGTCCATGCTTATAAACCCTATTGGTTTCATTGGGCGGCAGGGATTGAGATGTCATTTCATCTCAATTCGGGTAAAAGTCCCACAAAATTGGAAGCAACGTCTCCAAAATGACCTAAATAGTGTTGACGGGGATGTTAAACCTCAAACAAACAAACTTGGTCAAATCATACTTGAGACTTCATTTTTGGTTCAAGCTTCATGAGGGTTACTGCCAGGAGGAATAACGGGGCTAATTTTGGGACATCTTTTCGGTGTTTTATAAAAATGTATGTTGTGTTTACTCATTAGAATCGCCTCGACGAGGCGAGTCTAATGAGTACACACAGCATACATCTGCAAGATAAAAGACGAAAATCTCCTTAATTATCTCACACTACTTAGTATGTAAAGGTTTTTGTAAGGACTCAAAAACGGGTTTGACTCAGCCATGGTAAACGAGCCATCGGTGTTCTACTGTATTGCAACTATTTCCAAAATTTTGATTAGGAAGCTTATTTCAACAATTTTAAAAGACAGCTTCATTACCTTTTTATCAAACGTTTCCGACACCATTTGTTTGATTTGAGGTTTAACGTCCCCGTCAACACTGTAAAGGTCATTTTGGAGACGTTGCTTCCAATTTTTGAGGCGGTTCTAACGAGCACCAAAAACCTATGTTGTTTGGAGAATAAATAAGAAAAAAAATATCACAAATTTTCATCAGAAAACACGATTATCTTTTTGAGGTTTGAAAAATGCACTATATTACATGGGTGTTTATCCGTGTTATTGTAAGGAATTACAACAACGCATTCGTATGACATTGTGCATTCATTCATGCTTATGGCCTCTCTGAAGATGCTGTAACTCTGCTGGAGAGTTACCTGAGTGACAGACGGCAAAGGGTCAAGATAGGCTCTCATACTAGCAGCTGGGAAAAACTTTTTAAAGGTGTCCCACAGGGATCTATTTTAGGGCCTCTAATTTTTAACATTTTTGAAAGTTGATTTTTTAAATCAAGTTTCTTTGTCAATACATTTCTACTTCCGGTACTGGACCGCGTTGCTCCACTTCCGTTGTTCGTACGCTGCATAAAATAGTCCAAATGAACTCTTGAAAATTAATTTTGCCGAAACGTCTTTCAAAATATTTCAGTTTTCGAGACTTTATACGGATTGAATACAAATTGGCACAGAAAGACGAATTCTGAAAAGAAAACAGTACTCTGGAACTATTTTCCTACGCGCTTTTCGGTGATATTTATGTTTTACTCTTTCATCCCTGAATTTCTAAACAGGACTCTTCTCGCTTTAAATATATTCTTATAGAAAAGGATTTCTGATTAGTTCACTGACAGGATGACAAACAGTGTACATGTAGATTCTGGCGAGACGTTCTAGCTACGTACCGTCTTATCAGGATCTACAAGGTTTGCATAGATACAGTGTATTTCTACCTCGGCGTCTGCACCGGTCTACAGGGTTAAAAGGGTTACCTTATCATTGACCAACTAAACAACCCTTTAATGACCTACAGTTTGCCTGCTTTCGAGAGTTCCAATATTACAGAACACGTGTTGTTTAAACCAAGTTCCGTACTTTATCAAATAGTAAAGAAACCGATCAGACGCAACATTCTGTGGCCTCTAATCTATCTTAACTGTTTCCAAATGTCACAGAATTGAAACAATTGACATTTATGGGTTAATGTTTTTAGGACCCCGTACAGGTGGGAATAAACGTATTTTAATTTGCCTTGGGTAAACGCGGCGTCTGACCAGAGTTATAATGTCTAAATCAAATGGTTTAAAAATGATCATTTTTGTCAAGTTATTATCTTTTTTATGTCCCGACGCCCCAAGGAACATAGCTCCAAGCGGCTGCACTACCTATGTGCATCGTTGAATCAATGTGACGTTGATACGATGTTGCTAAGACATCATGTGCCCGCTAGGAGATTGATTGATTGATTTGAGGTTTAACGTCCCCATCAACACTGTTAATGTCATTTTGGAGACTTGCTCCCAATTTTGTGGGACTTTTACCCGACATTGAGATGAAATGACATCTCAAGCCCTGTCGCCCAATGAAACCAATAAGGTTTATTAGCTTGGGCGGTCCGCCTCGCAACGCGGTTCCTGGACAGGCTTAGCACCCAATTTCGTAAAATCATTCTTCGATATAAAAAGATTGGGTACAACATGGATATTATACGACAGACTGCATGCATGGTAGTTAACCCAATCACGGTTGGCAACTTTGCTTCCCTCTTTAATTGCACGCCGGTGGGTCAGGCCTCAGATTCTATGACGGCTCCAACGTAAAGGCTTATTGAAAATTAAAGAGATAATGTTGGTTGGTGCCTGATGCTCTGTCTCTGGTCGGGCTCATCGGAGTCTAACTGTTGGTTTTCTTTTGCTCCAGCATTTCAGTGGTTTCTTGCTGTCGAGTCCTCACCGTTGTCTCACCTCTGTGGTTCTTTGATTTCTGTGTTCACGGAGATGTTGCACTGATGAGTTAGGAGGCCTTCATGCGGACTGAACAAATTATTTGTCTAAATCGCGACGGAAGTAAGGGCGAGGATTATGGCCACGTAAAATCGATTTAAGCCCCCCAGTGGAAATCTTCCACTGACCGTTCCAAGGCGGCTCTTCCGTGGCGATTTATTTATGTTGTTGTTTGTTACTTACTGTGTGTATCACTTGTGTCTTTTAATTTTGGATGGCCATATGGCCATTTTGTGGGAAAGTAACTGTCCATATGGCCTTCCTTTGTTTAGGTTTCCATTATGGTCTGGTCGCTTAATGTTTGTGTTTCTTTCCCTTTGGTGTCTTTTATGGATGGAGTAAGTTAATTGTATCAATTCCTGATCTTTGTTTTACTTCTACTTTTTAGATCCTCTAAGCGGTTTACCAGTACTAGTGTGCGGGTCAGATTCAGCTCTGCGTGGAAGCATCATGCAGCCCATATATTTCTTAAAACCCCTATGGGCGGGGGTCTCCCGTTAGGAGAACTTCTCTGTAAGATTATTAGTAGATATGTACTGAGCTATTTTAGAAATTTATGGTTGGACCATGAAGAAATTGGCAGGCACATTTATCTTGCTGTCTTCAGTATTTTCTTCGTGGGGGTAGTTGCGTGACGCAATGGCGATGTGTATCTTGTGTCACTGGGGAGTCCAGCTGATATTGACTTACAGTTGGGCAACACCTGCTGTCCTTGCAGCAGGTAACGGTAGAGTGAGGGAGTGTTGATATTTCTTCTGTTTCTACACTTACATTCATTTTCCTCTTTCTCCTCTGTCCCTCACTTTCATCTTCTCTTCAACGGCCCTGCCCATCGGGGCTTGAAGAAATATATGGGCTGCATGATGCTTCCACGCAGAGCTGAAACTGACCCGCACACGAGTACTAGTAAACTGCTTAGAGGATCTAAGCCTGCCCTATTGGTTTCATTGGGTGGCAGGGCTTGAGATGTCATTTCATCTCAATGTCGGGTAAAAGTCCCACAAATTGGAAGTAACGTCTCCAAAATGACCTTTACAGTGTCGACGGGGACGTTAAACCTCAAATCAAACAAAAAAAATCATCTTCTCTACTGTCTCTTCTATCTCTTTTCCCCTTTCTCTTGGAGAAGACAAAAATGATCCACTAGGGTTGACATGTCGTTACTCAAAACAATCGATGAATTTTTTTTTTCTTTGTCGAATTTTTTAACCCACTTGGACCTTGTCAAATCAGAACCAGAATCAGAATTGTTACTGGTGACACGTCAAATGTCATTCATACACCAGGACCTGTGATATGGGAAGTTAGTCTCTATATTTGTTTCAACAAAATATCTAGATAACTGCTTGATCTACGACTAACATTGTTATATAATAATTATTCCTCATAAATCAACTTTCCTCAGTACTTTCAGTACTTTGATTATCAATGACATTTTTTTACATCATCAAACATAGTACCCTGTATAACTATGCAGATGACAACACACTGTCTTACATTCATAAATGTCTTAATATTTTAAAGGAAATTCTACAAAGCGAAAGTATTTTACTAATTGAATGGTTTTCAAATAATTTTATGAAAGCAAATCCCGACACATTTCAAGCCATCTGCATAGGTAAAAAAACACATGATGCTATTTCCTTTTTCCACTTAAATGATACCATCATCAAATGTGAAGATAATGTGACACTTTTAGGAATAAACATAGATTTTATGTTAAATTTTAATGACCACATTTCTGACATTTGCAAGAAGGCATCACAGCAGCTAGCAGTTTTAAAGCGGTTAGGTAAATTTTTAACCAAACAAGGCAAACTTACCATTTTTAAATCTTTTATCATGTCTAATTTTAACTATTGCCCGCTGACTTGGCATTTCTGTAGCCAGGCAAGTACCAACAAAATGGAAAAGATACAAGAGAGGGCTTTAAGATTTATTAACAATGATTTCTCCTCTCCTTTTGAAATACTTTTAAGGAACAACAACACCACACCTTTACATATAAGCAGATTGAAATTAATGGCTAATGAGGTGTTTAAAATTTTAAACAAACTTGCACCCTCTTATATCCAGGACTTAGTCATTGAGAAAGTCTCTACATACAACTTGAGGAACCAAAAACAGGTTGATGTTCCTCAAGTTAATACCAAAAATATGGGATGAAGTCCTTCCGGTTCGGGGCTGCCCAGGTATGGAATAGTCTCCCTAATGAATTTAGGCTGGTTGAAAACTGTCCTCAGTTCAAGAGACTGCTCCGTTCCTGGGACGGCTACGACTGTAAGTGTACTTCATGTTCTAGATGAAGATCTGTGCATGTTGTATGTTACCATGGTTCACTCTGGTTTATTGTCTGAACTGATTTTACAAGCTTCCTATGTCTTTTCTTGCTCGTTAACTGGTATTTCGCTTTTCGACACAAGACTCTTGCAATAAAATGTTGTCAAGAGAGCTTGTTTTTTCCAAACCTTTCGTTTTCGACCACTCCCCACTTCCACCAGTTAGGGGGCATGCCAAGGCATAAATACCTTCACACAAAAACCCTTTGTCTCCTCCCGGGTCCAGTTGCTGTAAGTCTACTCAGGGCAGACTCTTCTCTGAGAGGATGGCTGTTCCACAGGGAAGTATGTTATTCCCTGGGAACAGGACTGGGGGGTTCTAGTATGTTATAGACCCATCGCTCCGACTGGAATGCGGGAGGGGCATACAGTCTGTATCTATTTAATAAATTGTTAATTGTATACTTTAGTCATGCTTATGGGGCTGGTGACTATTATCCTTGTGTAGCAAACGAGCTGAACTTGGATACCACCCATTCCCTGAGCATGACTGAAGTATACCTCTCTATGCATGACAAATAAAACTGTAATTCTTCATTATTTTAATTAACAGAATATTATCTTGCATCTTATCCAACATAATGGGATTTTCAAATGCTATAATATCATTAATTTTAAATTTGTCAATGTCTTAATATCAACATTTTAGTTCAGATATATGTATATGTGTACAAAGTTGTCTGTGATAGTTTTAAATTCTCTGTGATATTTAACCTCATTGTTGATATACCCCTGTTTGTCGAAATAAAAGCCCTACAGGGCTTATGTTGATTTGTTTCAAATATTCGACAATAAAGAAATATTCTGTTCTGTTCATTCATATCTCCAAACATTAGGAAAACATGTCCGTAAGAAAGAATGGCATCCAACATGGTGTCAGAAAATGATCAATATAAGGTAAAAATTATAACATCTTAATTATTTCTGCTTTCAACATAGATTATGGTTGCTCGTTAGAACCGCCTCAATGGTGACTGAAAATGATAAATATTAGGTAAAAATTATAACATCTTTATTATTTCTGCTTTCAACATAGATTATGGTTGCTCGTTAGAACCGCCTCAATGAGGCAGTTCTAACGAGTACCCACAATCTATGTTTTTGAACAAAAATAAGGCAGATTATGTATACCCCCGTAAACCCCATTTTTCTTGATATAAAGTGGGGTGTAGGAGGGTGTTCGATTCATGAACTTGTTACCGTGATGACTGTTATTTTTCTGATTATATTTTGTGATAATATATGTATATTTAAAACATAGGTTATGGGTGCTCGTTAGAACCGCCTCAATGAGACGGTCTTACCGTCAAGTACCCACAATCTTAGTATTGCAGTAGAAAGGGGAAAATCAATGCATACCCATGTAAACATGGCCTCATTTCCCTCTATGTAAAGCGGAGTAACTGCAGCTGATGTGTGGGAATGTGTGGCGGCCGTAAAAATCTCCCTGCCCTACATCATAGTGCAGTTTATATTTTCTAGTCCTTTGGGGATCATTGATTCCATTGTGGCATTTTGAAATATTTTGAGGGTCACTGATGAGGCCTGATTGGCCGAAACTAGCTAGTCTGGCCCAAAAAACAGGCACACTCCATATTTTCCAGTTTTGTGGTGTATTCCTTGCTTCCAAAGGATAATTAGAGATTATCACATAGGATTTTGGTTATCGCCCGATGTATCAACCCGAGCCCCCATTATCTGCCCGAAGGCTTTAGCCTGAGGGCAGATAATGGTCGAGGGTTGATACAGAGAGCGATAACCAAAACCCCATGTTATAATTTGTTTATCACATATTCAGATCCTATTCTTACTATGTTCACACCGTACAACCGGCTGCGTCGAAGACAGATTACTGTCTCTAAGACAGATCGCGAAAAACGTTTCATAGAAAGGGTAGGTGAAGTTTTTATGTTTGTATAAATCGAGAAGGCAATCTGTTGGCTTATGCTGCTATTGGAGAAGAAACTAAATGCCTGGAGATACCGCAGCAAAATTCTGACTATATTTCAAAGCCAGATAACGCTTTTTCAGTTCGTTGAAAAATTTTCACCGAAAATTTTATGAATTTTTATTTTTCGGCGTCAAGTGTACGTCTACGGAACAAAATATGTTACATTCACTTACCCATGCTAAAACTACGATTATTCAGCAATATTTCGGCCAAATTGGACCGTATAACTCGGTTAAATAAACAAACTACGCTCCCCGAAAGAGACCAGGTGTCCAAAAAAATGCTGTCTCTAACTACAGATCGTTTTTTATACGACTGTCCACAAACACAGATCAGAGATTTCGAAGGCTAACATTGATGACAGATCAGAATTTCGGTTATATAGTCAATAAAGACGAATTTTGGATGACTTAACACCGGCAACTTCGGTAGAAACTATTTTATGCTAGCTCCAGGGCATTACTTGTAATAATTCTGCAATTGAGTAACATAGAGGCTGCTCTATAATCATTTATATTTCCTGTCAACACACAAATTGTGCAATCAGTAGAAGCCTCCGTGGTGTAGTGGTTATGCTACTTGCATTGTCAACCAGGATTCGCGGGATCGATCCCTGGCTTCTCCAGACTTTCGTATGTGTCTTTAAACCGAGGTCCCGTCTCCTTAGGTGACCTTAGCTGTTAGTGAGACGTACAACTCTCTCTCTCTCTCTCTCTCTTTCTCTCTCACTCTCATGGGAAATCAGTAAACATCTGAGGCGTTATTTGTTTAATGTTCTTCTGCCTGTACTTTTTCTATCCTAGATGTCACACGGCTCAGCGATTTCTGTGTTGTAATTTGTTTGTTTGTAACGTCCCCGTCAACACTGTAAAGGTCATTTTGGAGACGTTGCTCCCAATTTTGTGGGCCTTTTACCCGACATTGCGATGAAATGACATCTCAAGCCCTGTCGTCCAATGAAACCAATAGGGTTAATTAGCATGGACGGTCCGCCTCGCACCGCGGTTCCTGGACAGGCTTAAATCCTCTAAGCGGTTTACCAGTACAAGTGCGCGGGCCGGATTCACCTCTGCGTTGAAGCATCATGCAGCCCATATATTTCTTCTAGCCCCTATGTGCGGGGCGACACTCTGTATTGTAATTAGTTAGGAATTCGATATTAAAAGTAAACAGCTGATGTTCGTGCGAATATCTGGTTGTGCCATTTTTTAACATCAAATGCCATGTATTTTTATTCCACGAACAATTTGCACAATGCAATAATGAACATAAATAGGTCGTTATGCAAAGGGTGCAGAGGCGATCATGAACAACAAGATGGTACGTGCGTCTGTATTAACCAATTCAGTACCAGAAACCCCTAAAAAGGTACCTTTGCAAACAGTGCAGGCCCAGATCAGACACTTCAGAATGCAAACGGTGCAGAGGCAACCATTTACAACAAGATGGTACGTGCGTCTGTGTTAACCAATTCAGTACCAGAAACCCCTAAAGAGGTGCCTTTGCAAACAGTGCAGGCCTAGATCAGACACTTCAGAATGCGGTAATGCGGCGTCTAATCAGGGCCTACACTGTTTGTAAAAAGCTGAACCATTTTCTGAATAAATTCTGAAGAAAACACAGCCTGACACCCCTAAATAACGAAATGGACTTCTGCCATATATAAGGTGGAAGATTCCATTTGGTTCAAAAAGGGTTAACTTTAATTCACTCGGCGCCGCTTGTAGGTTCTATTCCCATACAAGACAAGAGCCATAATCTGAGTAATACTGAGGTTGTGGTTCTCATCACGTCAAGTTCGTGTGATGAACACCCCTCTACAACTTGCTTATATAGAGAAAACCTTTGTTTACAGAGGGACACATTATTTTTCTTATTTCTGTTTAAAGACATATGTTTTGGGTTCTCGTCATACCTTTCTCAATGCAACAGTCCTCAGGAGCACCCTCAACATATGTTTGGAGTATAGAAAAGAAAAACATCACAATTTTTCACCAGAATATACCGTTTTGGAGGTATGACAGAAAGCACTGTATCACACGCTGTGTTTTCGTAATGTGATCTGTTTGTGTAGCTTTGCAGTTTAGTTTAGCACTTGTTAAGGGAAGTGCTCCATGTTAATGTGGCTGAATCAAATAATGTACTACTTTCCTCTATATTTGGCATTAGGACTTTTGTTTTACGCTTCACTAAAATGAAAAGTAAACTCTACAAGTTGGTCCGTGTTTGAATGGAAAAACTTCTTTAGTACGAGTAAACATGATGATAGTAATAGGTTTTTGTTTGTTTGATTTGAGGTTTAACGTCCCCGTCAACACTGTATAGGTCATTTGGAGACGTTGCTTCCAGTCTTGTGGGACTTTTACCCGACCTTGAAATGAAATGAAATGACCTCTCAAGTCCTGTCGCCCAATGAAACCAATTGGGTTTATGAGCATGGACGGTCCGATTTGCACCGCTTTGCCTGGGCAGTCTTAGATCCTCAAAGCGGTTTACCAGCACTCGTATGCGGTCGGTTTCAGCTCTGCGTGGAAGCATTATGCAGCCCATTTATTTCTTCGAGCCCCGATGGGCAGGGGCACTTGCGCGTGCGTGCGCGCGCGCGTGCGTGCATGCGTGTGTGTGTGTTCCACCAACAGCTAAAGTCATTCGGGTTAAAGACTCGGCCGAAAGTGTGGACATAAAGAAAACACGCCTATAAAAATACAATATAACCCACAAGTGGCGCCGAGTTAATTAAAGTTAACCCTTTTTGTACCAAATGGAATCTTCCACCTTATATATGGCAGGAGTCCATTTCGATATTTAGGGGTGTCGGGATGTGTTTTCTTATAATTTACTCAGAAAATGGTTCAGCTTTTTACAAACAGTGTAGTTCCTGATCAGACGCCGCATTACCGCATTCTGAAGTGTCTGATCTGGGCCTGCACTGTTTGCAAAGGTACCTCTTTAGGGGTTTCTGGTACTGAATTGGTTAATACAGACGCACGTATCATCTTGTTGTACATGGTCGCCTCTGCACCATTTGCATAACGACCTATTTAAGGTTCATTATTGTATTGTGCAATCTTGTTCGTGCAATAAAAATACATGGCGTTTGATGGTAAAAAATGGCACAACCAGATATTCGCAAGAACGTCAGCTGTTTACTTTCAATATCGAATTCCTAACTAATTATAACACAGAAATCGCTGAGTCGTGTGACATCTAGGAAAGAACAGGTACAGGCAGAAGAAAATTAAACAAATAACGCCTCAGATGTTTACTGATTTCACAAGAGAGTGAGAGAGAAAGAGAGAGAGAGTTGTACATCCCACTTACAGCTAAGGTCACCAAAGGAGACGGGACCTCGGTTTAAAGACACATCCGAAAGTCTGGAGAAGTCCGGGATCGATCCCGGGAATCCTAGTTTACAAGGCAAGTAGCATTACCACTACACCTCGGAGGCTTCTACTGATTGCACAATTTGTGTGTTGACAGGAAATATAAATGATTATAGAGCAGCCTCTATGTTACTCAGTTGCAGCATTATTACAAGTAATGCCCTGGAGCTGGCATGAAATAGCTTCCACCGAAGTTGCCGGTGTTAAGTCATCCAGAATTCGTCTTTATTGACTATATAACCGAAATTCTGATCTGTCATCAATGTCAGCCTTCGAAATCTCTGATCTATGTTTGTGGACAGTCGTATAAAAACAATCTGTAGTTAGAGACAGCATTTTTTTGGACACCTGGTGTCTTTAGTGGGGCGTAGTTTGCTTATTTAACCGAGTTATACGGTCAAATTTGGCAGAAATGCTGCTGAATAATCGTAGTTTTAGCATGAGTAAGTGAATGTAACATATTTTGTTGCGTAGACGTACACTTGACGCCGAAAACAAAAATTCATAAAATTTTCGATGAAAATATTTTTCAACGAACTGCGAAAGCCTTATCTGGCTTTGAAATATAGTCAGAATTTTGCTGCGGTATCTCCAGGCATTTAGTTTTTTCTCCTATAGCAGCAAAAGTCAACAGATTACCTTCTCGATTTATACAAACAAAAAAACTTCACCTACCCTTTCTATGAAACGTTTTCCGCGATCTGTCTTAGAGACAGTAATCTGTCTTCGACGCAGCCGGTTGTACGGTGTGTATGTTTGACGTTCATAAATTGAAAAAAAAATGTGATAAAAAGCGTGATTCAAGCAAAAAATCGCGTAACGTCACGCCTAACTATTCGCGTTACGTCATGCAATTGGCAACGTCACAATAACGTCATGAGTGGGCTGATCACCGCTGTCCGTTCAAAATACACTGTTTCCGGTTATCAGACCGGGCGGGCTGATAACCGGAAATGGAAACAAGCATTATCACACATGCAAAACATGGGTTATCATGTTGAATATAGTACTGAATATGTGATAACCCTTTTTATCACATGACGTCGCGTCTGAGAATATAATAACGTCATGTAATAAATTCGATAATCCACTAGTGGATTAAATATGCAAATTAGCTAGATAGGTCCCGTAACGTTACAGGTAACGACGTCGCGTTTGCTAATGGCGGAATATTGACATTTTATTAAACAATCGTGAATAAAATGTGTTTTAAATGTCATATAGAACATATTGACATGGGTGTTCATTTCAGGGACTTGTTAACGTATTGGAATACCAATACCAAATATATTGAACAGACGAAATCTATCTGAGCCCCGCCAAGCGAATTTGTGTCTTCGAGCATTCCGTCATGACAAATTTTAACTGCGGATGCCCAGCCATTCAGAGGGGCCGGGGATATGGCTTCCTGTCTGAAGGTTCCTCCTGATTCACTGCTTGTATGAGCGAGCAGCGAAGGTTCTGGCGAGACTGCGCGGATGCGCAGGCTCGCCTGAACCTTCGCTGCTCGCATATGCGATAAGTTTACCCAAATCGCTCGACGGGGCCCATCTAAAACCAATTTTGCATTACTCCTGTCAACCTTACACCAAGTATGATGGAAATTAGAACATGCCTGAAATTCTCAACCGGGTCTGTTTATTTATCCAGTAAAGTAAACTATAACGCACTTGCGTATGTAACGCGTTGTCTAATAGGATAATGTCGAAAATTTGTCGGAAACCCGACGTCATCACATTTGGTCGCTTTTGATTGGCTGGGTTTTGGTTTTACGCAGCTCACAGTGGTACAGTAAGTAAGTAAATAAGTTCTTTATATACAGAGGGTGGTCCATTTGGCATAGCCAATCCATGGTGCCCTCTAAAAGATGTAAATATGCAAATTACAACAGTCAATGAAATACAATCATAATAAATACTAAAATGACGTAGGTATGGAAATGTAGATTTTTGTTTGTTTGATTTGAGGTTTAACGCCCCGTCAATACTGTAAAGGTCATTTTGGAGACGTTTTGCTTCCAATTTTGTGGGACTTTTACCCGACTTTGAGATGAAATGGCATCTCAAGCCCTGTCGTCCAATGCAACCAATATGGTTTATTAGCATGGACGGTCCGCCTCGCACCACGGTTTATGGACAGAGTGCAGTTTATATTTTTCTTTTGGTCCTTTGAGATCAGCGTGAATATTCTGAGAAATCATAAATAAATTATTGGTTTAGACTCATATTCTAGACAGGTTTTTAATTATTTGGACCCCATTTCGATTTATATCAGTCTTTGAATCGACTGCCTATTCGAAATTCGTAAAATTGCAGTATGTTTCCTCTGGCTTTCTTTGCCGGATCATTATAGGGTCACTGATGAGGCTTTATTAGCCAAAACTACGTAGTATGACCCATCTTCTTTCTTATGAATGTTTTCATTGCTCCTAAAGGAACTCATTTTTGATTTTTATTTGCCTTCACTGCAGCTGGTGTTGTGCCGTGTGGCGGCCGTAAAACGTCTCCCCGTACATCAACCATAGTGCAGTTTATATTTTTCTTTTGGTCCTTTGAGATCAGCGTGAATATTCTGAGAAATCAGAAATAAATTATTGGTTTAGACTCATATTGTAGACAGGTTTTTAATTATTTGGACCCCATTTCGATTTATATCAGTCTTTGAATCGACTGCCTATTCGAAATTCGTAAAATTGCAGTATGTTTCCTCTGGCTTTCTTTGCCGGATCATTTTAGGGTCACTGATGAGGCTTTATTAGCCGAAACTACGTAGTATGACCCATCTTCTTTCTTATGAATGTTTTCATTGCTCCTAAAGGAACTCATTTTTGATTTTTATTAGATCCTCTAAGCGGTTTACCAGTACTAGTGTGCGGACCGGATTCAGATCTGCGTGTAAGCATCATGCAGCCCATATATTTCTTAAGCCCCTATGGGCGGTGGCCGTTGGAAATGTAGATATAACTAATTAATGTTCGAAACATATACGGTTGCCGCCTTGTGCAAAATGTGTACAGTTTTAACTTAGCAACCAAATAAATTAGAATGGGAATAACTGCATTGAAAATGGCTATTTGTGGAGGTAAACTATCGGTTTTACTATCGCAAATTACGTTTTTAGGCTCCGCTAACGCGTCGCCGTAAAACAAAATTTCCAACCGTAAAACCTCCGATTTACCTCCCAGTATGACAATTTTGAATAGCTATGCCTCTAAGTCACTTTCTGAGTTCATAACCAATATTGAACAACCCCCTTTAACGTATCTCCTTAAACAACTGTTAATGAAAGGCCGGCCACTTTTCAAAAGAATCATATTTCCAATAATAAAGTGCCATTTCAATACATTGGGAATAGCGAGTTTATTTAACCCACATTTGAACGAACGTTTTAAGAGAAGCAATACTTTGTTTTGTATAGCCTACGATTCCTTTCTCATTACTGATTAATTGTCAAATACTTTGTCCAGCTATGGGTGCAGTGAAATTATAATTAGCCACCCCTACTCAGATACAAAAGCGTACCTTTGCTTATTTATTTTTATTTATTAAAAATCATTATGACAACCAAGTGAACCCATGTACATTGGCACTGCTGTTCTTGTTTAGTGGCATTTCAGAAAAGTAAATGTGATTTATTCAATTACGACAACACATTCGTGTGATATAGTGCATTTTTAACTCTCAAATATGGCAATTGTTCTGATGAAAATTTGTCATATTTTTCTTATTTGTACTCCAAACATAGGTTTTGGGTGCTCGTTAGAACCGCCTCATAGAGGCGGTTTTAACGAGTACCCACAACCTATGTCTTGGAGCAGAAATAAGGAAAATAATGTTTACCCCCGTAAACCCCAGTTTTCTCTATATAAAGTGGGGTTTAGTTGGGTCTTTATTTCACGGACTTGTTGACGTGGTGGGGGTCACGTGCAAAGCAAGTTAAATGACATGAAATATTCTGTCAGTCTATCGTTAAATTCACATTTTATTAATAGGGGGTGGGGTAATTTGGCCCCTTGTAAAACAACAAAATTGAAATTGTAGCAAAAGAAGCTGATTCTCTTAAGAAACGCGATCGGAATAGTTTGGTTCCAAAATGCTGATCGTATGTAATTCGACGATGCGTTTGTGCAGCATT
The DNA here is from genome assembly GCA_963580285.1 of Lucinisca nassula. NCBI lineage: Eukaryota > Metazoa > Mollusca > Bivalvia > Lucinida > Lucinidae > Lucinisca > Lucinisca nassula. The sequence goes on from OY757022.1 coordinate 105,254,425, forward strand.
GTGCACACTTTTTCATATCTCTAAAATGGTTTATTTTCTCATATGTTTTTTATTCTTATTCATATTCAAAGCATAGGTTGTAGGTGCTAGTTAGAACATCTCATTGGGCGTTAAGCAGTTATGGTAGTATAGTTCTAACGGGTACCCACAGCCTACATTACGAAAACACTCCTATACTAATACATTGTAAACTTTACCGCCGAAAAAAAAAAAAAACATTTTAAGATGAAAAAGTGTGATATTTTTCTTATTTCTGCTCAAAATATAGATTGTGGGTACTCGTTAGAACCGCCTCAAAATATAGATTGTGGGTACTTGTTAGAACCGCCTCATCGAGGCGGTTCTAACGAGTATCCACAATCTATAGTTTGGAGCAGAAATAGGAAAAATAAGGTTTACCCATGTAAACCCCAGTTTTTCTACATAAAAGTGGGGTTCAAGGGGGTCAAAAATATAAAGGCGTGTTTTCGTGATGTATATCTTGGAACCAAAATACTATAAAGGTAATTCCCCCGTAAACCCCAGTTTTATCTGTATAATACGTGGTTTATAGGAGTGTTCATTTCACGGACTTGTTAACTACGTGTAAAAAAAAAAACAAAAAAACTTTTTATATAACCTCTTTTTCTTCTTACATTTTACATTCCGATTTAAACTGTCCTATTTACAGACTTAGCAATCCGATTTAAACTGTCCTATTTACAGACATAAAATGCGTTTTCATACATCACGAAACACGCCTATATATAGAAAAATTCCTATATTAAGACCACCTTTGTGACTGTTCAAAAGTGGTCTTTAAGACCACTTTTGAACAGTCCCAAAGGTGGCCTCTGACCAGAGGACACGGTATGCAGAAAACATAAGGAAGGAATAACTGCAGCCTACTAAAGAAGCTTTTTAGAGCAGAATTCCTCTGAATTTTAGGTGGTCTTAACAGCGGAATTTCACTGTAATATTGATGCCCTGACTTCCATTTTCATATGGTTGAACTTGGGTTTGGAGACGTAAACCTTATTTTTCTTATTCAGTCTGCTCTTACATATAGATTGTGGGTTTTCGTCAGAATCGCCTCGCTGAGGCAGTTCTAACTTTTTTTAGGTGGTTGGGGTGCAAGGGGGGGGGGGGCGGGGGCGGTAAAATTTACAATGTATTTTTATAGACGTGTTTTCGTAATGTACTACATCTACTGCAGAGGCTTCAGGCGTATCTACGACCCCCGCCTTTCGCAGAGCTGAAACCGACCCGCACACCCGTACTGGTAAACCGCTTAAAGAATCTAAGCCTGCCCAGGCAAAGCGGTGCGAGTCGGACCGTCCATGCTTATAAACCCAATAGGTTTCATTGGGCGGCAGGGCTTGATATGTCATTTCACTTCAATGTCGGGTAAAAGTCCCACAAAATTGGAAGCAACGTCTCCAAAATGACCTTTACAGTGTTGACGGGGACGTTAAACCTCAAATCAAACAAACAAATCAGGCGTATCTACATGCACAGCGGACGGAAATAGACATCAAAATACCATTGCATTACGATAACACACCCGCGCGACAGTGCATTTCTTCACATCGCCAAAATAACTACTTTTCTAAAGAAAATCCGAGATATTTTCTTATTTTTTCTGCAAACATAGGTTGTGGTTGCTCGTTAGAACCGCATCAGTGATGGCAGTTACGCTACTCGCCTTGTAAACAAGGCATCGCAGGATCGATCCCGGGCTTCTCCAGACTTTCGAATGAGTCCTTAAACCGAGGTCCCGTCTACGTATGACCTTAGCTGTAGGTGGGACGTAAAACTCAAACATTCAATCACTCACGAGTACCAACAACCTATGTTTTTGTTTGTTTGATTTGAAGTTTAACGTCGCGGTCAACACTGTAAAGATCATTTTGGAGACATAACCTAAATAAAAATAAAGAAAACTAATGTATGTCCCCGTAAACCCCAGTTTTCTCTATATGAAGTGGTGTTACGTGGGTGTTCAATTCATGATGAATATCCAGACAGAAAACAAACCCGAACATATTCTCGGGCCAAGGTCATGTGACAAACAGTACTGCGAAGAAAACATGATAAAGAGCGAAAATAAACAAAATACACATGCGCTTTGTTTGTTTGAGGTTTAACGTCCCCGTCAACAGTATATAGGTCATTTTGGAGACGTAGCTTCCAATGTTGTGGGACTTTTACCTACATTGAGATGAAATGATATCTCAAACCCTGTCCCTTATAAACCAATAAAGTTTATAAGCATGGACGGACGAACTCGCTCAGCTTTGCCTGGGCAGGCAGTACTAAGCGATACTACCAGCCCTCCCATATGGTCGGTTTCAACTCTGCGGGGAAGCCCATCTATTTCTTCAAGACCCGACGGGTGGGGGCCGACACATGCGATTTAACCCCCCCCCTCCCCCCCCCAACACACACACCCAAACAAAAACAAATCTGATACATAATCCTTTAACAATTTGAGAAATAACATAATATAGTGGTTCTCACTTCTATTGCTTGTTTGATTTGAGATTTAACGTCTCATTCAACGGCCCCAGCCGATCGGGCTGGAAGAAATAAATGGGCAGCATTATGCTTCCACGCAGAGCTTAATTCGACTGCACACGAGTACTGGTAAACCGCTTAGAGGATCTAAGCCTGCCAAGGCAAAGCGGTGCTTATAAACCCCTATTGGTTTCATTGGGCTTTAGATGTCATTTCATCTAAATCCCACAAAATTCTAAACAGCGTCTCCAAAATGACCTATATAGTGTTTACGGGAACGTTAAACATGAAATTAAACCAAAAAACGTCCCCGGTCGTTTTGGAGACGTTGCTTCTAATTTCGTGGGACTTTTACCTGATATTGAGATGACATCTCAAGCCCTGCCGCCCAATGAAACCATAGTGTTTGTATGCATGGACGGTCCGACACGCATCACTCTGCCTGAGCAAGTTTAGACCCTGAAAGCGGTTTACCAGTAATTTCAGCTCTACGTGAAAGCACCATGCAGCCCAATCTGTTTCTCAAAGCCCCGATGAGCGGGGAAATCTCACTTCCATACTTGAGTCAATAGCAGTAAGTTAGGCAAAACTCATTTCGAAAATAGGCCTATTCAAATATATTGAAAATTTTGCCCCCCCCCAAAAAAAAAAAAGAAAATAAATTTGTCAGGTACAAGAAGGAACGAAAAAAAAAGGCTGCACAATCTATGTTTTATGGGTACACGTTAGAACCGTTTCGGCGAAGCGGTTCCAACAAATACCCTCAATCTATGTTTTTGAGCAGAAATTATTATAGGAAAAATAATGTTCAATTGTTAAAAGTCTGTTAATTTCACAATTTTCATAAAAGACTGTATTGCTATTACGTTTACAATGATTTATTTTTTTTTATTTATTTATTTTTTTTTTTTTTTTGTAAACAATTATTTCTACAATGGACACCTAATTAACAGACTTGGGCAAGTCAATAGAAATATGAAAAAAAGATCGCAATCTTTTGTTTATTTTTTGGTTGCAAATTTCCCAATATATTTGAATAGGAGTGTTTTCGTTATGGTGGGTATACTTGCTAGAACGGGTTCTTGTTTGTTTGCTTGATTTGAGGTTTAACGTCCCCGTCAACACAGTATAGGTCATTTTGGAGACATTGCTTCCAATTTTGTGGGACTTTTACCCGACACTGAGATGAAATGACATCTCAAGCCCTGTCGCCCTATGAAACTAATAGGGTTTATATGCATGGACGGACCGACTCGCACCGCTTTGCCTGGGCAGACTGAGATCTTCTAAGCGGTTTACCAGTACTCGTGTGCGGTCGGTTTCAGCTCTGCGTGGAAGCATCATGCAGCCATCTATTTCTTCAAGCCCCGATGGGCGGGGGCCGTCTAGAACGGGTTCGATGAAGTATCTACAATCTATGTTTTGGACGAGAGCGAAATACGAAAAATAGTAAATATCCCTGTAACCCCAGTTTTACAATATGAAAGTTAGGTTGTAGGGGTTTTAAGACATATGCTTGCATGGTAACACGCCGTGCGACATTGTGCATTTTTTTCACATCTCCAAAATGGCTATTTATCTGACGAAAATCCACAATTCTTTTCTTTATTGTACTGCAAACATAGGTCGTGGGTGCTCGTTAGAACCGCCTCATTGAGGCGGCTCTAACGAGTACCCACAACCTATGTCTTGGAGTAAAAATAAGAAAAAAATAATGTATACCCCCGTAAACCCCCGTTCTCTCTATACATAGTGGGGTATAGGGGAGGGGTCTTCATTTCACGGACTAGTTCACGTGATGAGCAGAAATAAAGAATTATCATGTTCTTATAATGGGTATAAAATTAACATTAACTTACCAAAAACTCCTGAAGAAAAATCCATGCAATTTGGCAGAGGGCAAAATATTTTAAAAAGCCCAGCGTAAAAAAAATCAATTTAATATTGGTGCCAATTAATTGAGCCGGGGTCGTTTAAAAAGTTTTAAAACTGAATTTAAGATTAGGTATATATAAACTGGGTACACACGCTGTCGACAATCGTTATCTCAAACTCCAAGGGACTGGAAATTTTGATTTGAGATACATGTTACAGACGTGTGAGATAAAAAGAGTCCACAATATACGTATATCATTACGATACCATATCCGTGTGATAAACAGCATTTTTCAAACCTCAAAAAGGATTTTTTCTGCTGAAAATTTGTGATATTTTTCTATTTTGTACTCAAAACATACGTTTTGGGTGCTCGTTAGAACCGCCTCAATGAGGCGGTTCTAACGAGTACCCACAACCTATGTCTTGGAGTAAAATTAAGGAAAATAATGTTTAACCCCCTAAACCCCAGTTTTCTCTATATAAGTGGGGTTTAGGGGGTCTTTATTTCACGGACTTGTTCACTTGATGATATATTTTATCTGAAAAATTTCATTTATGGTAGTTTCATATTTCAATATATATGAATAGGCATAGTTTCGTAATAAGCAATTGTTTGAGATATCAGTGTTTGAAAATAAACTATCCACTGTATACAAAAAACTGTATAAACACAAACTAACTGAAAATTTACCAGCGTAAACTCTGATCAGAATGCACAGAATCTTATCAGCACAGTCTGACCAGGATCTTCGTTTCTATAGCATGTAGATTTCTCAAAGAACAATAAGCGAGTATCCAGGGCTGTTTCGAAGTCGTGCTTGAGCCCTACATGTGGTAACATTTTCTCATCATTACAGATATTGATATGTTCCGACAATTTCTATATTTTTACCTTATACAAATGCTAACGATTCTAATAGGTAAACATATAATAGGTAATATCATTATTTTTACCCATATATGCCTAGCGACCATTTTTCTAGGACATTTGCACACTGTGCAGACCCAGATCAGACGCCGCAGATTGCGGCGTCAGATCGGGATCTACACTGTTTGCTTAAAGCATATTCATTTTTGCAGAATTTGCCACACTGAACAAAAACAAACCTGGCACCCCTGTAATTGAAAATGGACCACTCCAAACTTACTAGGCAGAAGATTCCATTGTCATATATGGGTTAGAGAAAATCGAAAAGAGATCGCTACTGGTGTTATGCCTCCTGACACGGCTCTATAATCAACCCTCAATGACTCGAAACTCGAACTACCCGTGTCTGAAACATATTTAATGAGTGAGTGAGTGTTTGTGTTTTACGTCCCACCAACAGCTAAGGTCATACAGATACGGGACCTCGGTTTAAAGACTCATCCGAAAGTCTGGAGAAGCCCGAGATCGATCCTGCGACCCCTGGTTTACAAGGCGAGCAGCGTAACCACTGCACCACGGAGGCTTCTGAAACATATTTAATGGTTCCGTTCCAAAGGTGTTCTAACTATTGTGGCGGAACTGAATGCTTTCATGGACATAAAATACATTTTTTCCCCTTTTTTAATTTTTTTTTTCAAGCCGATCCTTAATCAGAGGTGGGAGAACACAGGGCAACCCCGAGAAAAAACACCTGACCTTCCGTTTGCGAACTTAGCTTCTCACACGTGACCCGAGCGAGCCGTAAACCGCAGCGATGAGATACTGTTGCGCTCTTGCCGACTAGGCCACGATAACCCGTCGCATAAAAACATAAAAAAAATCCTATATTAAGACCGCTGTTTGGCCTGTTCAAAACCACTTTTGAACAAAATCACTTTTGAACAGTCTCAAATATGGCTGTAGAAAAGACAACTAAGAAATAATAACCCAAATCTTCTCAATGAGTTTTAAAAACCATAATTTCGTCTTAATTTTAGTTGGTATTAATAGTGGAATTTTACTATACATGCTGGAACTGATGAAAACTACTATTCATTACGATAACAAACCGTGCGACATAGTGCATTTTTCACACCTCCAAAACAGCCATTTTTCCTGATGACGAGGACGTTAAACCTAAAATCAAACAAACGAAACAACCAATCTATATTTTCCGGAAGAATAAAGAAAAGAAACTTTACCCTTGAAAATCCCACTTATCTGTTTAAATTGGCATTTCCAAGGGTAGGCTTTACCTGTTATCAAACGTGGTGAGAAAAAATCTCAACATCACTAAAACACACCTATAATATAATTGTTACCCCCCCCCCCCCCCCCCACACACACACACACACACACACACACACACACTTTTATAGAACTCATTCACCTTTCCTGTAGATGATTGTCAGATAGGGGTGAGAAGTTTGTTTATATAACTTTTCACTGACAGGCTCCGCAGCTTGTTATACCCCCGGCATACGAAGTATGCTATGGGGGTATATAGTTTTCGTCTTGCCGTTCGTCCGTCCGTCTGTCCGGGCCAACAAAGATGTGTTAGGGGTTATATTTTGTCCAACCTTATCGGTTTATTCCGTTAAGTTAACACTATAAACTCATAAACCTTACTGCTTAGGGGCTATTTTTCGGCTTAGGAGCTTAATTTCTCTATGGGGGTTTATAATGGGAAAAGCCCATAAACCGGATTTGTTAGAACGTCCGTCCATCCGTCCGTCCGTCCGTTAACATTTTGGTTAAAGTTTTACGTCAAAGTTTCTAAGAGATTGTATCTTCTGAACCCTTTGATAGATTTAGTTGATACTTACACTGAAGTTACATACTGGTCCAAAGATTTCATTGATGCATGTCCCACCCCCAACAGAGACCTTGGGGTCAAGGTCACAGACTTAGAAATTTTATGTTTGGTTAAAGTTTTAAATCAAAGTTTCTAAGAGAGTGTATCTTCTGAACCTTTTGATAGATTTAGTTGATACTTACACTGAAGTTACATACTGGTCTAAAGATTTCATTGATGCATGTCCCACCCCCCACAGTCACCTTGAGGTCAAGGTCATAGACTTAGAAATTTTACATTTGGTTGAAGTTTATGACAAAGTTTATAGATCCCTGTATGTCCTAAACTCAAAGACAAATCCAATTGATACTTGCACCGATCTTGCATACCAGTCCAAATATTTCATTGATGTATACCCAACCCTGCTGCTTCAGTAACATTGATGCCCCACCCCTTCATTAACTTTGATGCCCTCAATCCCTTTGTCCATATAGAAATATTATCTTTGGTTTAGCTTTTACAAGCACATTTATAGATTCTTATAGCTTCCATATTACATACAATTAAGCTCTTAAGATATAATAGAGGGTGGCGCTGGCCGGGGGTATACGTGACCCACTGGTCGCTTTCTCTAGTTATCATGATTTATTTACATTATTGGGGGAGAACCACATGAAGGCAAAGGGTTTTAAAAAAGAAGTTGACGGGCCTCCGTGGCCTAGTGGATAAGAGCGCTGACTCTTAGTCATATAATCTCTCACCGCCGTAGGTTCGAGCCTCGCTCGGGCCACGTGTGAGACGCCAAGTTCTGCAAGGGAAGGTCAGGTGGTTTTTCTCCGGGTACTCCGGTTTTCGCCCACCTCTGATTAACGATCGGCTCGATATGAGTGAAATAATCTTGAAAGGGCCGTAAAACCCAAACAAAAAAAAAAAAAAAAAAAGTGTCAATTTTAATTAATCAGATTTTTTCTTATTTCTGCTCAAAACATTGATTGTGGGTACTCGTTAAAACCGATTTAATGAGGCGGTTCTAATGAGTACCCACAATAAGGTGATTCTAATAGGGACCCAAAATCTATATTTTAGAGCAGAAATTACAAAATGACCAGCCTGGTAAACCCCGCTTTACTCTATATAAAGTGGGGTTAACAAGGGTTTTCATTGCATTAACATGTTTAGGGGATGATCATGGTAATTGTGAAAACTAGTGTCGCTGACGGAGAGATAAAGTTCAGAAGTTAGTAGCCCTCGCATCGTTTTTCTTTATTTCTGCTTCAAACATAGATTGTGGGTGCTTTTTAGAGGCGGTTCTAAAGAGTACCCACAATCTATACTACTGAGCAGAAATAAGAACATTATGTACCCCCTTGTAAACGCCACTTTTCTCTATGGTTTGTCCTTTTAAGATAATGTTGAAAAGATTCTGCAATTACACATCTTATTAAGGCTCCCGCCAATAGGGGCTTGAAGAAATATATGGGCTGCCTGATGCTTCCATGCAGAGCTGAATCCAGCCCGCACACTAGTACTGGTAAACCGCCTAGAGGATCTAAGCCTGTCCAGGAACCGTGGTGCGAGGCGGACCGTCCATGCTCATAAACCCTATTGGTTTCATTGGGCGACGGGGCTTGAGAAGTCATTTCATCTCAATGTCGGGTAAAAGTCCCACAAAATTGGAAGCAACGTCTCCAAAATGACCTTTACAGTGTTGTCGGGGACGTTAAACCTCAAATGAAACAAACAAACACATCTCATTAATTAAGTAATTATGCCAGGATAATGATATTATGCTGCCTGCTTGCCTTTTTTCTATAAAAATCAGTGCTAAAACAATTACAGTCCAACCTGTGTTAAGCAAGCACCTCAGGGATGATCAAAATGTGTTGCTTAAGACAGGTGCTTGCTTAATACAGGTAGATATTAATGCATTCGCCTTTTTCGGGATTTGAATGATTGCTTGCTTAAGACAGGTTGCGTGCTTAATTGAGGTGGCCACTATGACCGGTTTGACTGTATAATGATACCTCAATGGCTGGAACACCCATAGCTCGTTTTCAATGACTGTTTTCGAACTCGCTCTTGAGTACCTGAGAAATTCTTCACACATTTCCATATGACAAATATTTAGGGATAGTTATGGGAATTTTGCGTATTTTATCTGGAAAAAGTATATTGTGTGTACTCACGAGTTGATTCTAATGAGCACACACAAAATATATTAATTAAATAGAGGATTGAAAGTAATGCCGAAATTATCCTCATTAAATTCAACCCTCGATGGCAGGAACTACCACTGTCTCGAACAAATTTAGGTCCCAACACAAAGGAAGCAACATCCCCAAAATGACCTATACAGTGTTGACAGGGGCATTAAACATCAAATCAAACAAAACAAACAAAACAAAACAAAAATCTCGAAAATACATGAATACTAGATTTTTCCTTCCTTTCACTGACAGACGCAGGTGGGTGTTATTTATTAAGTAAACATTAACTGCAGAGGCTAATGCTCTTATCACCAAGTGGGAGATCTTGTTACATCAAGCTGGATGCTGGTCGGATAATTTGCAGAGTATACAAGTCCCTACATTCAGAGATGAAGACTAAAGAGACTTTTACATATTTTTTTATTTTATTTTATTTTATTTTTTATTTTTTTTTTTTTTTTTTGTTTAAAAGGACTTTCATTTAAAAATAAAAAATGTAAATGTAGGGACTTGGGCAAGTCTAATATTTCTACTCCAAATATAGATTTTGGATACTCGTTAGAACCGACGAGTACACACAATCCATGTTTTGAACAGAATTGAGCAAAATAATATAAACCCCAGTTTAACTATATGAAAGTGGGGTTGGGGGCTCAAGACAATAGGCGTATTTTTCGTCACGAATCTACGGTTTAAGCAAAAACAAGAAAATGTCACATTGTCTGATCTAAACAAATTTCATTTTAGCAGCCACAAAAGTTCCATTATTATAGTGAATAGGTTTGTTTTCCAATTGATTTCCTTTGAATACGAGGTGTTTTGCACAAACGGGTTAACCCACTGCTGGCGGGAAACCCCTCAAGGGGTACCTTGGCAAATAGTGCAGGCCCAGATCGGACGCCGCAGAACGCGGCGTCTGATCTGAGCCTGCACTATTTGCTAACAGCAATTTCCATAAAAAAAAATAGAAAAAAAAAGTCTGCCACCCCTTATGTGACAAATGGACTTGCCCAACATATTGCAATGGAAGAGTCCACTAGCATACAATGGGTCAATATGACTGCACTTTAAACCCTTTCAACTCTATAGACCGCCACAGATTGAAGATGCAAATGGAATCACGGTAACACCCCCTTAACACCACTTTATACAGAGAAAACTAGGGTTTACGGGGTTTAAAATAATTTTCTTGTTCCTGTTTTAAGAAAAAGGTTGTGGGTACTCGTTAGAACCGCCTCAATGAGGCGGCTCCAACGAGCACCCACAACTTATTTTCGCAATATAAATAAGAAAAAAATCACGGATTTCCATCAGAAAAGTAGCCCCTAATTTTCAAATTCAATGGGAGGGCCCCCCTCCACGGCAAATCTCTAGAATCATTTAGAGCTACATTTAGGATATGTGAAAAAATGCACTGTGCCGCACAGGTACATGTATGTGTGTTTGATTTGGTTTGATTTGAGGTTTAACGTCCCCGTCAACACTGTATAGGTCATTTTGGAGACGTTGCTTTCAATTTTGTGGGACTTTTACCCGACACTGAGATGAAATGACATCTCAAGTCATGTCGCCCAATGAAACCAATAAGGTTTATAAGCATGGACGGGCCGACTCGCACCGCGTTGCCTGGGCAGGCTTATATCCTTGCAGCGGATTACCAGTACTCGTGTGCGGGTCGTTTTCAGCTCTGCGTGGAAGCATCATGCAGCCCATGCAGTTCTTCAAGCCTCGATGGGCGGGAGCCGAGCACAGGTATGTTTTCACAATTTTCGCTGTTTGGCGAAAAATGTACAATGAATTAGTATAGGCGTGTTTTCGTAATGGCATAACGATAGTACATCGGAATGACAGTGTCTTGTAACGGTTATTTTTCTGATGAAAATATATGATATTTTACTTATGTAATTTTCGCCCCCGCCCATAGGGGCTTGAAGAAATATATGGGCTGCATGTTGCTTCCACGCAGAGCTGAATCCGTCCCGCACACTAGTACTGGTAAACCACTTAGAGGATCTAAGCCTGTCCAGGAACTCTGGTGCGAGGCGGACAGTCCATGCTAATAAACCCTATTGGTTTCATTGGGCGACAGGGCTTGAGATGTCATTTCATCTCAATGTCGGGTAAAAGTCCCACAAAATTGGAAGCAACGTCTCCAAAATGACCTTTACAGTGTTGACGGGGACGTTGAACCTCAATTCAAACAAACAAACAAAAAGTTATGTAATTTCCAAACATTAATAACTGGGACTTACGAAAACATGCCTATATAAATACATTGTCACATTTATCGCCCAAAAAAAGAAATTTTAAAATGAAAAATTGCAATATTTTTCTTATTTTTGCTCGATAGATTGTGGGAACTCGTTAGAACCGCCTCATCGATGCGGTTCTAACGAGTACCCACAATCCTTATTTTAGAGCAGAAATAAGAAAAATAAGGTTTACCCCTGTAAACCCCAGTTTTACTATTTAAAAGTGGAGTTCAAGGGGGTCAAAATTATATAGGCGTGTTTTCGCGCTGTAACTTATGCCTACGAGCAGAAACAACAAAAGTTATGTACCCCCCCCCCCCACACCCCCACGGTATGCTACCATTTTTTGCTTCTAATTTCGATTGGAAGCCAATTAGATTGGATTGGTGATACCCCAGTTTATTTCTGCACGTCTTATGACGTAACTGGGAATGCCCTACAGACAAGACTCCTCTCCACATAGTTACGCAATGAAAATACGTTCGGAACAAACAGAATGCAGCGCCATCGATGTCTAATCATAAAAAATGTTTCATGATATCTATTCTTAAAGCGTTTCCAAGAAGTCGGGCTACAGTAGAAACAGATCTTACTCTCACTTTCGTCCTTTGACTAAGGGGATAATTAACCCATAGATGCCAATAAAATATTCCACCCTTTTAAAAGTAGAAGTAAAACAAAGATCAGGAATTGATACAATTAACTTACTCCATCCATAAAAGACACCAAAGGGAAAGAAATACAAACATTAAGCGACCAGACCATAATGGAAACCTAAACAAAGGAAGGCCATATGGACAGTTACTTTCCCACAAAATGGCCATATGGCCATCCAAAATTAAAAGACACAAGTGATACACACAGTAAGTAACAAACAACAACATAAATAAATCGCCACAGAAGAGCCGCCTTGGAACGGTCAGTGGAAGATTTCCACTGGGGGGCTTAAATCAATTTTACGTGGCCACAATCCTCGCCCTTACTTCCGTCGCGATTTAGACAAATAATTTGTTCAGTCCGCATGAAGGCCTCCTAACTCATCAGTGCAACATCTCCGTGAACACAGAAATCAAAGAACCACAGAGGTGAGACAACGGTGAGGACTCGACAGCAAGAAACCACTGAAATGCTGGAGCAAAAGAAAACCGACAGTTAGACTCCGAAGAGCCCGACCAGAGACAGAGCATCAGGCACCAACCGACATTATCTCTTTAATTTTCAATAAGCCTTAACGTTGGAGCCGTCATAGAATCTGAGGCCTGACCCACCGGCGTGCAATTAAAGAGGGAAGCAAAGTTGCCAACCGTGATTGGGTTAACTACCATGCATGCAGTCTGTCGTATAATATCCATGTTGTACTCAATCTTTTTATATCGAAGAATGATTTTACGAAATTGGGTGCTGAAGTCATTGCGGTTATATATTTTTCTGAATTTATATACTAAGTCACCATAAAATTCGGGTTCCGATAGACCTTGTTGAAGAAGAGTTTTAAGTCCAATATTGAATTTTGAAATTAAATCAGAATGGCGTCTATAAAATTTTGAAAAGGCTTTGCGTAGTTTATGGTACCGATAACCCTGATTAAGGAGTTTAGCCGTTAATAATTTATTACGAGTGTTGAAGTCAGTTACATGACTACACACTCTAGCAAATCGAATTAATTGCGAAATATAAACGCCATAGGATGGCGCACGAGGAACATCACCATCCAAAAAAGGAAAATTTACAATCTCAAAATCAAAGTCATCGCGTTTATCATACATTTTGCACGAAACAAATCCATCTACAATAGATAGATGTAAATCCAAAAACGGGGCCTCGGTATCAGAAGAATTTGCTTTATTTAACTGAAGTTCTAGGGGGGTAAATCTGACTGATCAAACCATCAAAATAGGTATTATCAATATTTAATAAATCATCTAAATATCTAGAAGTAGAGCTAAAAGCTTCAATAATTTCAGATTGGTTATCAATGGAAAGCGACAAAATGAAGTCTCTTTCATAACAATACAAGAACAGATCAGCCACAAGAGGTGCGCAATTAGTACCCATCGGAATACCCACAATTTGTCTAAATAACTTAGTACCGAATCTAATATAAATATTGTCAAGTAGAAAGGTGAGGGCATCACACACTTTCTGACATGACCAAAGTGTATAATTCTTATGCTCTTTAGAAGTGAAAAATGCATTTCTGACATTACATGCAAGATAGAGAGAATCTTCTCTGTGAAAAGCCCATTCAATTAAATCATTAAGCTTTTCTTTTATAAGATTATGAGGAAGTGTAAAGAGTGGAAAAATCGTAGGTAGACAGACTAGAAGCACGAAACTGTCTAGATTTCAATTTATTTAAAACCTCATTCGAATTTTTTATAGACCAAAACAGATTTCTTCCTGATCTTTCAAAGACTTTATCACAATATTTAATTACATGCGTTTTTATAGCAGTAAGACAGGAAGTTAATAATTTAGAAAGTTCAGTGGTAGTGCAAGAACTAGAATTTGCAATAAACCGTGCTTTGTAAGGTTTTTTATGAAGTTTTGGTAACCAGTATAGCGTAGGAAGCTTGTCTTGGCCTTCGTTAACACACACAGCAAACTTGGTGGCTGAAAGACAAACATGTTTATCTACTATAGCTCTCTCTTCAGCCAAAGGCTGAAGTTCATAGGCCTTAGTACCACCAAGCTCCTGCTTAAGCGTGTTAACATAGTGGAGCCGTCACACAACGACGACGTTGTTAGCGGCCTTGTCTGCAGGGGCCAAAACAAACTTCTTATCAAATTCTTGAATACCTAGTTTAAGATGACGTAAAGACGTCTTGGGCTTAGGAGGTAATAAGTTAGTATTTTGAGAATAGAAAGAAATGCGTTTATTCACTAGTCTTAAAATGCTAAGTTTCCAGTCCTTTAGGGCTTTACACTCAACATACTCTCGCTTACACCATCGATTACCGAATTCATTCAAGGAAGCAGCGATTTCATCTCTACATTTACTGAAATCAATTTTAGAAGGAAACCGATATTTCGGTCCTTTAGAAATTATATTCCTTATCCTAGAATCAGGAATAATTTTCAAATTGCCAGTAATTACATGACCAGCAGCAGGATAGCAGTACTTTGAGTTTTTACAATCACATGAATCAGGAGTATTAGTATCAATATCAAGATCTGAAACAAGTTTATTGAAATTAAAAATGATAGATCTAACAGGTTTGTTATATTTATAGCAAATTATAGGTGTTTCAGTATTTTGAAAATAAGCAGGAATGGAAGAAAGCACCGATCTCTCACGGAAGATACTGGACAAATCTATAAAATCCATACCCTTATTAATGAAAGATATTTTGAAGAAATGACGTTTATGATTAATTTCAGAATCAATGTAAGGACGGAGAGTATGCTGAATATAGCCTCTAGTTAAGAGAGCCGCATCATATAACTGATGAGAACTATCGTAGAATTTATTCGCCTCGGTGTCCAGAAGACGTAAAACAGAAACGGGTAATGAGCTTAAAACTGAAAGCATAGAGTGGCGTCCATGATTTAATAATATAATTGACAGTCACTTCAGTCTAGTATTGTTTCGTTTAAACGCACGTGATTTACGTTTAAAGTTACCATTTTTCCTGGTGCCGTGAGATCTAGTTCTGCGTTTTCGACATTCCAGGAGTGAGAAAATATCAAAGTCCGGCATTCTGGAAATATTACCCTCATGATAAATGTTTTCATTAAATCCCAGTGGAAAAGGGGTCTGTAAAAATTTAATCCATTTCAGTTCAGCTTCATGTCTTTTGATTATTTTGAATCTAGATGTAGAATTTGCATCGTAATAAAGTTTTTCCACTGGTTGTATAATAATGTTATTTACAGAATGACCTGTACGTCGAAAGTGACGGTACAAGAAAGTGTCAGTTTTCTTAGGCTTACTCATTCTACGATAATGCTCGTTCAATCTAGTTTTAAGCATGCGGTTAGTTTGACCGACGTACTGCATATTACAGTTTGCAGCACGTCAAGTAATTAGATAAATTAAATCTGTAGACTGTCATGTCAAATCAGACATGTTAACTACAGAGAAGCGTCTACCGTTTACAGATGAAGTAACGGTAGACGCAGTGCTTAAATGCGAACAACATCTGCACCTCTTGGCATTGCACTTAGAAATACTAGGATACATTCCACTTCTTTTCCACGGATTAGTATATTTTCGAAGGATGGGTGATTTGAGAGGAGATAGTCTTATACGAAGACTACTCCCAAAAACATTGGTATTGCCTGCTCCTTTGAGATTAACTGAAGTTACAGAAGACAAATTTAAGGGTCTAACCAATACCGAAGGCAACATAGTATTAAAGTTCTTAATAGAATGGGGAATCCGTACAGAAGAAGCAGAGTGTAACCTAAGGGGTGATATTGATATTTTAAATGTATTTGTAATCTGGAGTTTCGAGTGGTCAATTTATAAGCATAGGGACGTCAGTAGTTTAACAAAAATGCATTCCATTGAGCAAACAGTTTAATGCGTGTCTGCTCTGGGAATACTCGTACTACAGGTACTAATCCACACTTATCTGTCACTTCTGTGACATCGCAGTCAGTCGTTAGTTTTCATACAGGTAATACTAGGAAAATGTAAAGAGTTATATAGGACCCCGTCATTAAACTATCAAAAACCTTTTATTTTCATTTCTACAAGATATTATTATAACCTCGCATTTGATAGAAAAATGTATCTGCTTCATTTTGGTACCAAATTTGATGAAATAAAATAAATTTTAAAGTGGCCCAGATTCTAATGAATGCAACTGAGGTATTTTCCTATTAAGTCTTTGTATTTTACAACAAAAATGAAAAATAGCCTTAATTCAAAGGCTCAAAAGTCATACTTGTTAAAATTTCTCCGTGCGCTTTAACCTCTCACTAGAAAGATCTATTTAATATCTATATTCATGTGGTAAAAAATTGTGAAAAACAGTTTATTAAAAGTGGCCCACAGGTTGAAGAAAAAAGCTGTATTTGAAGTTTCGGATCAAAAATGTGTAAAGATTACACAGACGCAGGGCTTGAATACACACGCTATTAGAATGAATCGCAAAAGAAGTTATAAGAATTGAAAATTGGTATCAATATGGATAATAGTATTGACAGAATTAGAAAGAATATTTTGCTTTAAGAAAACAAATATACATCCATAATTAATAACTTATTTATTTATTTTTGATAATGTAAAATTATGTTTTTAATTTGCAACCTTTTGAAGCTTATTTTAAGATTTGCTTTAATTATATTTTCGCCTAGGAAAACTATTAACTGCTTAATTAGAAAACTTGAATGATACGATGTATATTTCCACCATTACGAAAACACGCCTATACAAATACATTGTAATTTCACGGCCAACTTACAACAATTTAAGGAAAAGTTCTTTCTTATGTCTGCTCTTAATTATAGATTGAGGGTATACTCGTTAGAATGACGATGATGACTCGATAGAACAGTCAAACGTATGATTTTAAGCTCAAAAGTTTTTTTTATTTTATCTCATTTCTGCTCAAAATAAAGATTTTGGTTACTTGTTACCATCCCCTCACTGAGTCGGTTCTAACGAGTAACCACAATCTATGTTTTTAGCAGAAATAAGACAATAATTGTTTGTGAGGATCAAATAATTTTCAGTTTTTGACGGTAAAATTTTCAATCTACATTTGAATAGGTATGTTTAGGTAATGTTTGTTAGATTTTACACCAGTCCTGTAGATGCAGTGTTTTAATTCATGAGTTTAGAAAACTTTAATGTTCTCGATAAGTTATAAGTTATATAATACGATGCATATTTCCATCATTACGAAAACACGCCTATTCAAATACACTGTAAGTTTCACGGTCAAAACCAGCAAGTGTAAGAAAAAATATGATGTTTTTTCTTATACATATACTGTGTGGGTACGCGATAGAACTGCCTTTGCGAAGCGAAGTTTATAATGACAAACAAACCAAAAAAAAAAAAAACAATTTTTTTTTACATTGCATTACCCTTATCCTGCTGTTCACGACAACCCCTAACTTTGCAAACAGTGTAGATCCCGATCAGATTAGTTCTGAAGAAGCCATCTGATCAGGATCTATACTGTTTGTCTACCAGTTTGTGAATTTGAACGAAAACAGTATACAATGTAGTCTGATTGGCTGATAGTATATATGTGACTTATTATATTGTTCTCGTTTGAACAGCCTCGTCGAGGCGTTTCTACCGAGTATCCGGAATGTATTTTATGTGCAGAAATATAAAAATTATCAGGATTTTTTAATCTATAAATTTCAATTTTAGGATGGTAAAAGTTTTAATATAATATAATGTGAGTGTAGGCTCCTTTCGTTGTGTCTTGTTTAAAACTTAAAGTAAGACACATACCCACTTTCCTTATTCTGAAATGACAGAGGATGTATCGGTGTATGTTGAAATAACGTGAGTTGCTCGCCTAGGGCGTCCAAGATATGTTTATCCAAAGTTTGTGAGTGTTGTGCATTAACCCATTTTGTACCGGATCCCACAAAACGGGTTATAGCAAAAAGTGCAGGCCCAAATCAGACGCCACCGAGCTCGGCTTCTGTTCAGGAACTTCTTTTTGCAAAAAGTTCAGCTATTTTTCATTTTTTAAATTTATTAAGAAAACACTTCACACCATCAAATTTTGAAATGGACTTGTGCTATGTATAAGGTTGACAAATTCTGGTCGGTACAAAATGGGTTAATCTGATATAGACGACAGAGCTTTAGTTGCTTTAATTAGCACATCCCAGTGTAGGTAGAGCTCTTCATATCAGAAATTAGACTGGAGTTTAAAGGCCTTCTCAACACTTTTTTGTCATATCGCGCTCAGTTTACCTATCCCCACTTTTCTACTGAGTATACGTAAGCGATTAACCAGTATGGCGCAAATTCTTTTGTTTGAAACTGACAGCTGCCCTTTTGAAACAGTGAAAGAAAGAGCATGAATGTAGAGAAAATGTCATGATCAGTTTCCACGAAAGAATATAGCCGTCTACGACAGGTATCGAACCCTTATCCTCCTGATCACCAATCATTCGCGCATGCGACTGAGCTACCGAGGCCGGCTTCAGAAATAAGTCAACACCCATGTAAAATTAGGTCTTCATATATGGTTTTTAAGGAAAAAAAGCCGCGACATGATTTTAAACAATGTGGCATTGGCGACTAGCATGGACTCAGATCAGATTGCGCTTATTAAAGCAAGTGCATTCTGATCAGAGACTTTAGTACGCGGAAGCAATGCAATTCATAGAACCGTTATTGAATCAGTAAACATGCAGACTGATCTTGTTTTCACCTAAAAAACTATCACATTATTTGAAATACTGTGTCGAAGCTGAATTCATACGCCACCGTGTCTACTAGGGCCTATATTGGATGCATAATTGTTTTACGGCGTAACAGTCCTCACTAGAGACCAGACCTTTATAAATGGCATGTCATTACTACACGCTGAATTTCATTAAGTAAATAAATTCTGGTATATACGAGTGTCATCATTACGTTTCTTTTATTGTTTACCAAGGGCCACAATATAGAAAGGAACAAAATTACATAAATATACCCATGAAAGAAATAATATATTTATACATGTATAAACGTGATCTATTTTTATTTCCGTATAATTTTGGAGTAACGGCCCGGCCATGAATATTTAATTTATATCGAGGACAAAACACCTGGTCATCCGTTAGCACAACACTGATTAAATATTATAATCAATATATAAAGTTATGAACACTCCTGTCAACCGTACCTAACGCATCTTACCTCCAGGGGCTCTTGCTGCAGATGTCGCAAGAGTCCTGCGTGGCGGGGTGAGATGTAGGATATAACTTTGCTCCCAGTCATCTCGTGGTTCTTGTTCCTTCTCATCTCGTTTCGGAGAAGGGATCAAGTGCCATGAATGGTGTACATTTTATTAATTACAGGAGCCATAAAGCCATAACTTGACTGACCACAGCTGACAGCGGGGGTGTCTAGCGGCAAGCGCGTAAGGTGTTGGGCATCATCGTTGGCCACTGTTCGGGCGGTCGTTTTATTCATTTGTTGTATGTTAATCAGTCGCCCACTTCGGTGGTCTACTTTTCAGCTCGTGTTGAACTTTCCTTGACAGTGCATAACTACTACATGCTCAGAGCAGCAAGATCTGGAAAACGCGCCTATATAATTTTGACCCACTTGAACCCCACTTTTATATAATAAAACTGGTGTTTACAGGGGCAAACCGTATTTTTCTTGTTTCTGCTCAGTGGTGTGGGGTTATGGGTGCTCCTTGTGGGCCTCGACGAGGCCGCTCTAACGTATGCCCACGGTCTGTGTTTTGGTCGGAAATAGGAAGAATATCATTTTTTTTTCAGTATAAAATTATTGTATTTTCGGCGGTAGAAACTGGCATTGTATTTGTATAGGCGTGTTTTCGTAATGGTTGGTTAGTTACGCATATAACCTAAGCGAACTGTGGATGCCCGGTGCGACTTTGCCGCAGCGCAGTCTTGCCGGAGCCACTGTTTGCCATTTGGCCGTATAGAACTAGACGTATGCATTTGAAGTAATGTCCGAGGTTGAATGGAACCACATATCTTATCACGGCTCACTCGACGAACGATGAACTATCACTGTTTTGTTGTGCCGAACATGTATTTTGTACGACACTCTGTGGTCGTGTTTTTGTTCTGTCATTTTTGTTGACCTGTTATGTAACACCATGGTCAAAGATCTTATACAGGTTACACAATTACCTATCAACTCTTCATTCATGTCAATGCTGTTTCAAGTCAGGTAACTCTTACACAATTTTTTAGAACGTTCCCGATTTAATGCCCCGCCATTCACAAACGGCGGGGTATTCTGTTACATCACGATGTTATTGCACATATATAATTCTGACCCCCTTGAACCGCACTTTTATCTATTAAACTGGGGTTTACAGGGATATACCTTACTTTGGTTGTTTCTGCTCTGGAGTGTGGGTTGTTGGTACTCGTTGGAACCGTCTCGATGAGGCGGTTCTTGCGTGTACCCACAATCGGTATTTTTGGGCACAAATTTCAATTTTTTTTCATCTGAAATTTTCCATTTTCTGACGATGGAATTTGTAATGTATTTATATAGGCATGTTTTCGTGATGATATCCTCCGGAGTTGTGAGTGTCCGTCCGGTCGTCCGTCCGTCAATGCCACATAGTTTTGTGACTGCTCCATAACTCTGATACCCTTTGAGATATTTTCATGAAACTTCACAGATATGTAGAGCGTTATCTGAAGACGTAACTCTGATTTTCCTACTTTTGGAGTTGTTGTCCTTTGAACATTGAACATAGGCATTTCTACCATAGGCATGTCTACCATAGTTTCGTATCCGCTCCATAACTTCGACACCACTTAAGATATTTCGATGAAACTTTACAGATATGTAGAGCACCATTAGATGACGTACTGAACACATGAAACATAACTCTGATTGTTCTACTCTTGAAGTTATTGCCCTTTGGACTTTGAAGATAGCTGTTGCTATCAGTTTCGTGCCAGCTCAATAATTCTTATACCATTTGAAATATATTCACGAAACTTCACAGATATGAAGAGCACTATCAGACAACGTGCAGATCAAATGAACCGTGACTCTGATTTTCCTACTTTTGGGGTTATTGCACATTGAACTTTGAATAAAAATCAAAAATGAGTTCCTTTAAGAGCAATGAAAACATTCATAAGAAAGATGGGTCATACTACGTAGTTTCGGCTAATAAAGCCTCATCAGTGACCCTGTAATGATCCGGCAAAGAAAGCCAGAGGAAACATACTGCAATTTAACGAATTTCGAATAGGCAGTCATTTCAAAGACTGGTATAAATCGAAATGGGGTCCAATTGATTAAAAACCTGTCTACAATATGAGTCTAAACCAATAATTTATTTCTGATTTCTCAGAATATTCACGCTGATCTCAAAGGACCAAAAGTAAAATATAAACTGCACTATGGTTGATGTACGGGGAGACGTTTGAAGCCTTTTCTATCGTAGTTTCGTCTCCACTCCATAACTCTATTGTAAGCTGAAAGCCGTCATTAGAGCTACCCTTTTGTGAAGTCACGTGATTATCCCTTTTCCTTTATTTTTTCTCATGTTTCACAATGTTATTATTTTTTTCACTCATTACTTATCTTTGTTTTTGTATTTGCACTGCTCCACGGGGTCCCCTTTTCCAAACTTAACATCTACTGCGACTATGAAGCGACAATCTTGCCATGCCCTGTATTCGCGTCCTTAAAGGAATTTCATTTTCTTGTTGACTGCATAACATAAATGAACATTGGTATTGCTGAATATATGATGCATATAGGGCTGCATTATTGTCATCACTTAAAAATCAAAGGTCTATCTTGGTTCACACATTTTGAACTCGTCGTATTTCTTTCCTTATTGCTAATAAACTACGGTGATATTGAAACCGACCCTGGTCCGGCAACAGAAAACTCAACATCATCTGTTAGCTCTTTATCTCTTGACGTAACTGCAATTAGAGAAAACAATTCTCTCGTACATTACAATGTCCAAAGCCTGGCTAACAAAAAAGATCTTATACTCTCAGAATTTTCCACTTTTAGCGTATTCAGTATTACTGAGACTTGGCTGGACCAGAGAACTTCTGATGAAGATATGGCACTCAACGGCTACGTAACGTATCGATGTGACCGTACTCGGGACAATCACGGGGGTGTATGCGCTTTTGTTCGCGATAATATCTTTTCTTAACGTAGACAGGATCTTGAACTCCCAAATTTAGAATGCGTCTGGGTAGAAATTATTATTCACAACAGACAAGTACTAATTGGTACGTTTTACAGACCACCAAACTCTTCTAACGCGACATTTCTGGCCATTGAATAAAAATCAAAAATGAGTTCCTTTAAGAGCAATGAAAACATTCATAAGAAAGAAGATGGGTCATACTATGTAGTTTCGGCTAATAATAATACGGCACAACACCAGCTGCAGTGAAGGCAAATAAAAATCAAAAATGAGTTCCTTTAAGAGCAATGAAAACATTCATAAGAAAGAAGATGGGTCATACTACGTAGTTTCGGCTAATAAAGCCTCATCAGTGACCCTGTAATGATCCGGCAAAGAAAGCCAGAGGAAACATACTGCAATTTTGCGAATTTCGAAAAGGCAGTCGATTCAAAGACAGATATAAATCAAAATAGGGTCCAAATAATTAAAAACCTGTCTAGAATATGAGACGTAACCAATAAATTATTTCAGAGTTCTCAGAATATTCACGCTGATCTCAAAGGACCAAAAGTAAAATATAAACTGCACTATGGTTGATGTACGGGGAGACGTTTTACGGCCGCCACACGGCACAACACCAGCTGCAGTGAAGGCAAATAAAAATCAAAAACGAGTTCCTTTAAGAGCAATGAAAACATTCATAAGAAAGAAGATGGGTCATACTACGTAGTTTCGGCTAATATAGCCTCATCAGTGACCCTTTAATGATCCGGCAAAGAAAGCCAGAGGAAACATACTGCAATTTTGCGAATTTCGAAAGGCAGTCGATTCAAAGACTGATATAAATCAAAATGGGGTCCAAATAATTAACAAGAAAAATGCCTAATGGCATTATGGACGGGGTTTTTTTTTTTCAGTACAGTTTTTGCATTTTGTTTATCCAAATGTTATGATATTACCTTTTTCGATGGACTTGTAAGCACTATTTTTAGCTCTAGTGGCCACTGATTTTAGCAATTTTGAAAAAGGGTCACCTAATGAACTTTTCTGTAAAATAATTTTGAAATCGGGCCATTATCCCAGGAGGAGATGTCATTTAAAGAAATTGTTGACGGACGACGGACATCAACTCACCTTGAGCACTTCGTGCTCAGGTGAGCTAAAAAAAGAACCCCCCCCCCCCCCAAAAAAAAAAAGAAAATTCCATGCCTGTGCATGCATGTATGTATTATTACTAGCAACTATCAGGGGAGGAAGATAATAATTGTTCATATGTTTTTATGGAGAAGAAAAGAAAAATAAAGAAAAAAAAAGAATGAAAAAAGAAAGAAAAAAAAAAAGAACAAAAAAAAAAAAATGTCTCCACTGGGGTTTGAACTCACGCCCCTCAGATTCTTGGTCAACAATAGGATTCGTAGTCCAGCACTCTATCCACTACACTGGCATTTGAAAAAAGGTTAACCAAAAGGTAAACCTGAAAAACACAAGTTTGAAAAATGACAATTTCCGCCAAAATTTTAGTCTTTTGCGCCACATTTATGGATAATACATGAAAGCGGTACCTCCACTTATGCATCAGTCCTGATATTAAAACAATCCGCTACAGAATAGATGAAAAATATCACTTTGAAAAAAAAGGTTAACCAAAAGGTAAACCTGGGACGACGCCCGCCCGCCCGCAGGACGCCCGCCCGCCCGGACATCGCTATTTTAAAGGACGGATTTTTAAAAAAAAACGTCCAAAAATCTGTCTAGAATATGAGTCTAAACCAATAAATTATTTTAGAGTTCTCAGAATATTCACGCTGATCTCAAAGGACCAAAACTAAAATATAAACTGCACTATGGTTGATGTACGGGGAGACGTTTTACGGCCGCCACACGGCACAACACCAGCTGCAGTGAAGGCAAATAAAAATCAAAAATGGTGTCTTTTATGGGTGGAGTAAGTTAATTGTATCAATTCCTGATCTTTGTTTTACTTCTACTTTCCTTTAAGAGCAATGAAAACATTCATAAGAAAGAAGATGGGTCATACTACGTAGTTTCGGCTAATATAGCCTCGTCATGAAGACTCTATAGGGTTAGCTACGGACACCAATGCTCACGATATACTAATCACAGGAGATTTTAACATTGACATGTCTGACAATAGAAACAGCAGAAAAATCACAGACCTTTGTCTAGAACATGGCTTAGATCAGTTAACAACCGATTACACACACTTCACAGAAACATCACACTCTACCATCGATCTCATCCTTACAAACAACAGCAACGGAATATTAATAAATGGGGTAGGTGAACCATTTCTTGACCAAAACATTCGTTATCATTGTCCAGTATTTTGTGTTTTAAACTTCGATAAACAAAAAAGCATACATTCAAAAGACATACTTGGTTATTTAATCAAGGTCATTATCATTCACTCTCTGAAGAACTAAGGAATACAAATTGGGTATTAATGAAAGACGTAGACACCAACAAGTATGCTCTACATTTAACTGATTATCTTACGAAAACCTCTTCAAAACACATTCCAAACAAAACAATTAACGTCAGACCTTCGGATCCTAACTGGTTAAGCACAAATGTTTAAAGACTCATAAGGAAAAGAAAACGTGTTTACCATATTTAAGAAAACAAAATCTAACGCTAACTTTGAAGCATACAAACGCATTCGAAACCAGGTCAATAATGTAATAAGAGACTCTAAACAGAAAACAAACAAACAGTTTGCCGAAAAACTTAACAGCGAATTGGGGCCCAAGGATTAGTGGAGAACATTAAAACACGTTATAAAGCCGTCGGAATCAAGCAACATCCCTCCTTTAAATTGTAACGGTAACATATTCTCTGACAATAAGGACAAAGCAGAAGCGTTTAATGATTTCTTCTCTTCACAAAATATCATAGACGAAACAAATGCAAAGCTTCCCGAAAATAATCCTACAAACGACTAAACTGAAACACTTCATTCTATCCAGCTCTCACCGTCTGAAATCAAAACATGTCTGAAGTCTCTCCATACGGGCAAAGCTGCAGGACCTGATGCTATCAACAACAGACTCCTCAAGGAACTTTCCAATTCTCTTTCTCATCCCCTATGCGACCTCTTTAACTATTCACTTTCAACCGGTCAATTGCCTGAATCATGGAAACAGGCAAACGTCACTCCGATACACAAGAAAAGCGACCCCTCCGACCCTTCGAACTATCGCCCTATCTCTCTCCTGAATGCACTAGGCAAAGTTCTTGAGAAGCTTGTTCATAAGCATGTCTTTTACTTCTTCCGTGAAAATGGAAAAATCACTTGTCTTTAATCTGGTTTTGTTCCAGGAGATACTACTGTGAACCAACTAATTGACATCTACATTATCTTCTGTAAAGCTCTCGACGAAAGCAAAGAAGTGCGTGCCATATTTTGCGACATAATCAAAGCCTTCGATCGAGTATGGCATAAAGGACTGCTTTACAAGCTGGACAAAGCAGGCATAACGGGCTCTCTCCTGT
Organism: Lucinisca nassula; assembly: GCA_963580285.1. Lineage (NCBI taxonomy): Eukaryota > Metazoa > Mollusca > Bivalvia > Lucinida > Lucinidae > Lucinisca > Lucinisca nassula. The sequence continues at coordinate 105,280,266 of OY757022.1, forward strand.
CATGGTTTACGAATTACTTAAGTAATCGCTTGCAAAGAGTCGTTCTTCCAGGAGCCAGCTCAAACTGGAAACCAATAAAAGCAGGTGTGCCTCAAGGCTCCATTCTCGGTCCCCTCCTGTTTCCAGTATATATTAACGACAGCGTTAACGATATCCACTGTACAATTCGGTTGTTTGCAGACGATACAAGTTTTTATATTATTGTCGATAACCCGATCGAAGCGGCTCAATTTCTAAATGCCGATCTTGAAAAGATACACCAATGGGCCAAAAAGTGGCTAGTCAGCTTTAATCCAGCAAAGTCCAAATCTCTCCTGCTTTCTCGCAAAGTCAATAAACCTAACCACCCTCCAGTCACCATGAACAATCGAGCCATTATTGAAGTCAACGCACATAAACATCTAGGTCTTATATTCTCTAGTGACTGCACGTGGCATGACCACCTGGATGAAATTAGATCCAAGTCATGGAAAAGAATCAATGTCATGCGTAAACTAAAATTCTTACTCGACAGAAAATCTCTTCAAACTATTTATTTTTTATTCATTAGACCCCTCTTAGAGTATGCCGATGTCGTCTGGGACAATTGCACCCAGCATGAGGCAAACGAACTAGAGAAAATCCAGACCGAGGCAGCCCGTATAGTAACCGGCGCAACCAGTTTATATTTTACTTTTGGTCCTTTGAGATCAGCGTGCATATTCTGAGAAATCATAAATAAATTATTGGTCTATACTCATATTCTAGACAGGTTTTTAATTATTTGGACCCCATTTTGAATTATATCAGTCTTTGAATGGACTGCCTATTCGAAATTCGCAAAATTGCAGTATGTTTCCTCTGGCTTTCTTTGCCGGATCGTTACAGGGTCACTGATGAGGCTTTATTAGCCGAAACTACGTAGTATGACACATCTTCTTTCTTATGAATGTTTTCATTGCTCTTAAAGGAACTCATTTTTGATTTGTATTTGTATCGCTAAATAATCTCTATGCTGAAACAGGATGGGAAACGTTGGCCTCCAGAAGACATAAGCACAAACTTACAACGTTTTACAAAATGTATCATGGTATATCTCCAGTATATCTGTCCACACTCTTACCATCCAGGATCGGAGATAACGTCTCATATAATCTTCGCAATCCCAACAATCTTCGTACGATTCAAAGCCATTCGCAGCTCTACATTAATTCTTTTCTTCCAAGTGCTGTGAGAACTTCGAATTCCTTACCTGAGGAGACCAGACTTTGCACTTCTACAGCATCACTAAAACAGCATCTAAACGAGGACGTTAACCCTCCACCCTAAACCAACACTTATTCTCAAAGAACATTGTTCCAAATGCATCGTGTACATGTGGTCTTATCGAAGATACCAAACATTTTCTTCTTCAATGTCCTCTCTATCACAATACCAGAATCGATATGTCACGGTCTGTTTCTAAGCTTTGTCAGTTCAGCCTTGATGTCCTCCTCTACGGCGATCCAAATCTTAATCATCTTGAAAATACTAAAATATTTATTTCTGTTCATAACTATATTTTGAAAACTAAAAGGTTTCAAGTCAATCGATAAGTTGACATAAGAAACAAACACAAATTAATATTAGCCGATGTATTCTGTCTAGAGTTCTAGTAAACTCTACGTGCTCAAGTATAGCATACGCAAAGATACATGTACCTTTGATAAGCATGGTCAGCAGGGCACTAGATACCAGTAGGAACTGGAAGTTAGTTGGTCCCCGTGGAGCAACCCCCCCCCCCACCCCCACATACAATTCTAGTTTTGTAGTCTCATGTTACTGTATGACCAAAGTGCATCGTGTACATGTGGTCTTATCGAAGATACCAAACATTTTCTTCTTCACTGTCCTCTCTATCACAATACCAGGATCGATATGTTACGGTCTGTTTCTCAGCTTTGTCAGCCCAGCCTTGATGTCCTCCTCTACGGCGATCCAAATATTAATCAACATGAAAATACGCAAATATTTATTTCTGTTCACAACTATATTTTGAAAACTAAAAGGTTTCAAGTTCAATCGATAAGTTGACATAAGTAACAAACACAAATTAATCTTAGCCGATGTATTCTGTCTAGAGTTCTAGTAAACTCTACGTGCTCAAGTATAGCATACGCAAAGATACATGTACCTTTGATAAGCATGGTCAGCAGCGCACTAGATACCAGTAGGAACTGGAAGTTAGTTGGTCCCCGTGGAGCAACCACCCCCCCCCACCCCCACATACAATTCTAGTTGTGTAGTCTCATGTTAGTGTATGACCAAAGTGCATCGTGTACATGTGGTCTTATCGAAGATACCAAACATTTTCTTCTTCACTGTCCTCTCTATCACAATACCATGATCGATATGTTACGGTCTGTTCCTCAGCTTTGTCAGCCCAGCCTTGATGTCCTCCTCTACGGCGATCCAAATATTAATCATCATGAAAATACGCAAATATTTATTTCTGTTCACAACTATATTTTGAAAACTAAAAGGTTTCAAGTCAATCGATAAGTTGACATAAGTAACAAACACAAATTAATCTTAGCCGATGTATTCTGTCTAGAGTTCTAGTAAACTATACGTGCTCAAGTATAGCATACGCAAAGATACATGTACCTTTGATAAACATGGTCAGCAGCGCACTAGATGCCAGTAGGAACTGGAAGTTAGTTGGTCCCCGTGGAGCACCCCCCCCCCCCCCTACAGTTCTAGTTTTGTAGTCTCATGTTACTGTATGACCTCTTGTAAATTCTGGATATTCGTATATCACCAGCAATGCTGCAAATGTATGATGGCTCCCAACGGGCGTTCGTGATAGAACTGTGCTGCATCGGCGATGATCCGAGGTTGTGACATCGAAATATTGTCGATGTAGCGCCGTAATGTCCAACCTCGACCCATTTTGGGAATCACTATTACTCTGTAACAGCATAATTAATACCTTTGCAATCGACAATTTCTTTGATTTATCTCTGTTGTACCACTGACGAGTATCTAGGGATACAGATTCTTATTAGTCCTTGACTTTCTTCTGAATCCCTTTTGTATTATGTCATTTTTTTACACTTTGTATTTGTATGCTTGCTATACGAATAAAATATGTTTAAACCAAAACTTGTCTTTTTTATATAAAATATCAGAATTTTTCATCTTCAAATTTTCGGTGGCAAAATTTACAATGTATATCCAAACTAATTTTAACAGGTCACTGGATAGAACACAGATTGGTTGTGTATTGTAATTCAAACCGGGAGGTGTGAAACTTATTACACACTATCAAAACAGGTAAACAACGCTATCTCGACTACGGTCTAAGGGAATTAACTGATGTCAATCAAATATGGGATATCGGTAATCTGAGTGACAGTTCCTGTAGTACGAGAATTCCTGGTAATGCAATATTTGTCAATGCCTCAAAAGGGCCGCTAGGCCATACATAAAACGAATCAGGTAAACGACAACAGATGGATATTTTGATTACATTAGGAATTGTGAAATCGTTTTGTATCTTTAATGAACTTTTGGACAGCACCGAAAGTACGTGAATTATTAAATTCGGTTAACGATCTATCACCGTAAAGAATTTTATTCAATTTTAAAATGTGAAAGCGTCATGTGGTACAAAACATTATGACACATTCTGTTTGAAAATTAGGGCATTTGAAAAAGAAATGTTCAGCGTCTTCGAAAACTACTGAGCAACTACAGTATGGAGTAAGACTTATGTGATTCAAATACAAATCACCTTGAATGTTGCTACATTTATTCCTTATCCTTGCATGCATTACTGAAAAAAAACTTTCGCCAGAAAGAAAATATACGTGAACTTTAGGATTTTGAGGGGCATTGTTTTTTATTTGTTGTTTAAAGGCGGGGACACTTCCTGCTGCAAGAACATTGTAATCAAGAATGTTCCATAGAGAGATAAAAGACGGAATGCAGAATTTTTTTTTTTAATTTCAGTGCGAGTATATGGTACCGTGATGCTGTTGCTATTTCTTAAGGGATAATGTGAGACTTCTCTTACTAGCAGAGGAATAAGATCAGTTATATATGGAGAACTATACCGTTATACACTTTCTACATGAAAACCATTTTCTGTTGTTTTCGCTTATCATATAAGGGTACCCAACCACATACCCTAAAAAGCTTTACCATAGACACTGACCTTGTAAGACCTGTTGCGACCCTAGCAGCTTCATTCTGTATTTTTTTAAACTTTGCATGTCTTTGACGGAACAGCCGTTCCATACTATTGAAGAATATTCGAAGATAGGTAGTACTTACGAAATATATATCTGGTTTAAAGCAGATCTACTGAATGTATATTTAAGTTTTCGCATAACCTCTATTACTTTGGACGCACTGGTTATTATATTTTCTATTTGTGTGTGGCATTGGCCATTTCTACTAAATGTTAAACCCAGATATTTAGGATTTTCTACGAACTTTATTGGGATATTATCGAAGAAAATCTGAGGGTAATTTTCGAATTTTGAAGAGTGAAAAACACTGCCTCAGTTTTTAAAGGATTGGAGGAAATCAACCATTGCTTGGCCCACGCAGAAATAATAAGTAAGCCGTGATTTATGATTCCTTCTATATCAGAAATTGAGGATGCGGCACAAAATAGTGAGCTGTCATCAGCGAAAGTCGCGTCAAACTCAACATAGAGTCCGAAATTTCATTTACATAGACAAGAAATAGAAGTGGCCCTAACATGGAACCTTGGGGTACCCCAGCGTGTATGCCTCTAGCACTTGAGGTGCAAGATCTAATGACAACCTTTTGACTTCTACTACTTGGATAGTCTTCAATCCAGTTGAGAAGAGAACCGTTAATGCCGTGTTGTTTAATTTAAAAATAAGCCCTTTATGCCACACCCTATCGAAGGCTTTTGATACATCACAAAATACCATACATGAAAACTGGTTATTACAAACGTTTGACATATATGATAGAAAATTTCAATTAACTGAAAAGTAGTATAGTGGTGTGGTAAACATCCAGATTGATACCTATATATAAGGTTATTCTCATGTAAGAAATTGTACATGTATAAAGTGTTATTCTTTTTTAAGCTTCCCAACACCACTGAGAATTGAAATTGGCCTGTAGTTGGATAAAATAGACTTGTCACCCTTTTTATGTAGCGGTAAAACATTAGAAGTTCTCCATGTATCCGCAAAACGACCCTCTCCAAACGATCTATTTAAATAATTGATGGTGGTATCGAAACTTCCCTGGCAACAGCCTTAAGCATCCTGTTACTTAAAGCGACTGGGCCATTAGCTTTATTAGGATTCAGAATCAATATCAGGTCAGAAAAATATATAACCGCAATGACTTTAGCACCCAATTTCGTAAAATCATTCTTCGATATAAAAAGATTGGGTACAACATGGATATTATACGACAGACTGCATGCATAGTAGTTAACCCAATCACGGTTGGCAACTTTGCTTCCCTCTTTAATTGCACGCCGGTGGGTCAGGCCTCAGATTCTATGACGGTTCCAACGTAAAGGCTTATTGAGAATTAGAGAGATCTAATTCAATGTAATGTTGGTTGGTGTCTGATTCTCTGTCTCTGGTCGGGCCCATCGGAGCCTAACTGTTGGTTTTCTTTTGCTCCAGCATTTCAGTGGTTTCTTGCTGTCGAGTCCTCACCGTTGGCTCACCTCTGTGGTTCTTTGATTATTTGTTTTCACGGAGATGTTGCACTGATGACTTAGGAGGCATTCATGCGGACTGAACAAATTATTTGTCTAAATCGCGACGGAAGTAAGGGCGAGGATTGTGGCCACGTAAAATCGATTGAAGCCCCCCAGTGGAAATCTTTGCACTGACCGTTCCAAGGCGGTTCTTCTGTGGCGATTTATTTATGTTGTTGTTTGTTGCTTACTGTGTGAACCACTTGTGTCTTTTTTTATTTTCGATGGCCATATGGCCATTTTGTGGGAAAGTAACTGCCCTTATGGCCTTCCTTTGTTTGGGTTTCCATTATGGTATGGTCGCTTAGTGTTTGTGTTTCTTTCCCTTTGGTGTCTTTGATGGGTGGAGTAAGTTAATTGTATCGATTCCTGATCTTTGTTTTATTTCTACTCTTATTTCTTCAGAAGTACATTTAATATTAGAGAATTATCGGTTAAGGTTCGAAAAACAGGCAGCTGTGCACTATTGTACAACAGTTTACCGAAGTGTCCATTATCTTCATTTCAATCAAGGATATTTTATTCAATTTTTACATGAGCGTAATAGAGTTGGATAATACCTTATTAAATTTATAGTGTTTTATTTTACCCCAGTTTGAATGAACAAACGGAAACGGTATATTATGCATGGTGAATAGTCAATCAAAATGTCTACTTTCGGTTTCCATATATCTGAACGCATTACAAGCGCCTAGTGACAGTGACTTTTATAAGCTGTAGTTGTCTCCCTTGATATTACCAACGTTTTATACATGTGAGACTCCAAACTTCTGCAACGGATGGTCAGGTAGTGTTTCTCCGGGTACTCCGGTTTTCACCCACCTCTAATTAACTATCGGCTCGATATGAGTGAAATAATCTTGAAGGGTCCGTAAAACCAAAATAAAATTATAAAAAGAAAAAGAACAGTTTTAATTCATTACACCATTCTAATTATATTATAATATTTAATCTCATATACTCAACGATATGTTTTTTTGTTGTTGTTGTTGTTGTTGTTGTTTTGGCAACTTGTTCCCCGCGCATGTACGTATGAAAAGCAATCACTACTTTGGCTCCCCCAGGCATAATAAGGTTGAGAATTTACATGCGTAAATAACTTTTGCAACCTTATTATAAATAAATTTACCACATTGTTGCCTTCCCTACGATCACCGTTTAATACAAACATGAAAGCTTACCGTCTGTCTGTCCTTCCATACGCCAGTTTGTCAGTCAGTTACTCAACAGGCAAGTGATTTTCTTTGCAAGCGTTTTTCCTCAGCAAAACACAACGAGAAATCATTGCAGATGGTAATAAGGGAGATGATTCAGAGGACAAGATTAACTTCTCAAATTTCTAAAAAAGACAAATTTAAGCCCCAAACCTGGGAAATCGAGTAAGATATTGATTTTTCTTTACCAATTGATAACTGAGCTTGAAAATAAATTTGTAAAACAGCTCAAATAATGGGATGCAGGTAAACTTTAACCAAATGCGGATGCTTACGCTTACGTTGACGTTGACGACGGACGCCAGGGGTATGGCAATAGCTTCCCACTACTTTCGAACGGCGAGCAAAATGGTTGATTTTCAACTTTACCAGCTGGGTAAATAAAAATCTAAAATGAGATCCTTTTAGAGCAATAAAATCATTCATAAGAAAGAAGATGGGTCATACTACGTAGTTTCGGCTAATAAAGCCTCATCAGTGACCCTGTAATGATCCAGCAAAGAAAGCCAGAGGAGACATACTGCAATTTTGCGAATTTCGAATAGGCAGTCGATTCAAAGACTGATATAAATCAAAATTGGGTTCAAATAATTAAAAACCTGTCTAGAATATGAGTCTAAACCAATTATTTATTTCTGATTTCTCAGAATATTCACGCCGATCTCAAAGGACCAAAAGTAAAATATAAACTGCACTATGGTTGATGTACGGGGAGACGTTTTACGGCCGCCACACGGCACAACACCAGCTGCAGTGAAGGCAAATAAAAATCTAAAATGAGATCCTTTTAGAGCAATGAAAACATTCATAAGAAAGAAGATGGGTCATACTACATAGTTTCGGCTAATAAAGCCTCATCAGTGACCCTGTAATGATCCGGCAAAGAAAGCCAGAGGAAACATACTGCAATTTTGCGAATTTCGAATAGGCAGTCGATTCAAAGACTGATATAAATCAAAATTGGGTTCAAATAATTAAAAACCTGTCTAGAATATGAGTCTAAACCAATTATTTATTTCTGATTTCTCACAATATTCACGCCAATCTCAAAGGACCAAAAGTAAAATATAAACTGCACTATGGTTGATGTACGGGGAGACGTTTTACGGCCGCCACACGGCACAACACCAGCTGCAGTGAAGGCAAATAAAAATCTAAAATGAGATCCTTTTAGAGCAATGAAAACATTCATAAGAAAGAAGATGGATCATACTACGTAGTTTCGGCTAATAAAGCCTCATCAGTGACCCTGTAATGATCCGGCAAAGAAAGCCAGAGGAAACATACTGCAATTTTGCGAATTTCGAATAGGCAGTCGATTCAAAGACTGATATAAATCAAAATTGGGTTCAAATAATTTAAAACCTGTCTAGAATATGAGTCTAAACCAATTATTTATTTCTGATTTCTCAGAATATTCACGCCGATCTCAAAGGACCAAAAGTAAAATATAAACTGCACTATGGTTGATGTACGGGGAGACGTTTTACGGCCGCCACACGGCACAACACCAGCTGCAGTGAAGGCAAATAAAAATCTAAAATGAGATCCTTTTAGAGCAATGAAAACATTCATAAGAAAGAAGATGGGTCATACTACGTAGTTTCGGCTAATAAAGCCTCATCAGTGACCCTGTAATGATCCGGCAAAGAAAGCCAGAGGAAACATACTGCAATTTTGCGAATTTCGAATAGGCAGTCGATTCAAAGACTGATATAAATCAAAATTGGGTTCAAATAATTAAAAACCTGTCTAGAATATGAGTCTAAACCAATAATTTATTTCTGATTTCTCAGAATATTCACGCCGATCTCAAAGGACCAAAAGTAAAATATAAACTGCACTAAGGTTGATGTACGGGGAGACGTTTTACGGCCGCCACACGGCACAACACCAGCTGCAGTGAAGGCAAATAAAAATCTAAAATGAGATCCTTTTAGAGCAATGAAAACATTCATAAGAAAGAAGATGGGTCATACTACGTAGTTTCGGCTAATAAAGCCTCATCAGTGACCCTGTAATGAAGCCTTCCTTATATAAGGGAACTTTATCTTGTCTCGGTGCATTTTCGACTAATCTTGTATCGGCGCGTATTTATTTTGCGTCGTTCTGACAAACGTTAAATAAATGTACTATGTGTAGTTACGTATAATCATTATCAAACGCATATTAGTAGAATGCGATATCACATTACGCAAAAAAACGCCTATTCAAATACATTGCCACCTTTATCGCCGTAAAAATGAAAATTTTATGATAAAAAATTGTGATATTTTTCTTATTTCTGCTCATAATATAGATTGTGGACACTTGTTAGAACCGCCTCATCGAGGCGGTTCTAATGTGTCGCACAATCTATATTTTAGAGCAGAAATAAGAAAAATAAGGTACACCCCCAGAAACCCCAGTTTTACTACATAAAAGTGGGGTTCAAGGGGGTCAAAATTATATAGGCGTGTTTTCGTGATGATGCAGATAACTAGGAACAGAACAAATAAAATCGAGGCTTTTTACACTTGAGAGGGAACAGTTCTCGAAAATGTGGATTCCATTAAATACCTTGATTAGACCATCTCGCATGACCTGAGATGGAATACTCATATTAGCAACATGTGTACTGAGGCTAATAGAACACTTGGATTCTTGAGGCGAAATTTTTATCGATGCCCCAAAGATGTCATAGAGGCTGCTTATAAGGGACCGTTAGCCCCATCTTGGAGTATGTTAAGTGTTTCTGGGACGCCTACGGAATAGTCTTTCAGGAGGAGATTGAAAAAGTTCACATCACGAAAACACGCCTATATGAATTTGACCCCCTATAACCCCACTTTGACAGAGCAAAAACGATGTAACTGACAAAAAATCCAAAATGCTGAAATAAATCATGACTGAAGCAGAATCCAGCTGTAGAACTTATTTACCAAGTGTGTCAAGTCCTAAGGCACCCATTTATGAAAAAAAAAAAACTATTTTGGCCAATATGTCAGTTACACCGTTATTGCACTCAGCAGACGACATCTTATATACAAGCATATTTCAGAAATACTGCGTCTCCCATTATTTGCTATAAATACAATAATCCTACAAGAAACACAATTTTCAACTTCAATAAAATTGTTTCTGATTTAGATATTCAAGCAAACACTCCTAAATCCTGAAACTAAAAAAAAAAAAATTTCTATCCACTACTGGTCATGTTCTTACTGCCAATTTGAAACTTATCTCAGACTATAGAATACGAGCAATTATCTCAAAGGGACGTAGAGAATATTGATTTTTCTAAATGTCGACAAGTTATTGCAGATTCCTTAAATGCATTCTGTAAACGCTGATGTAAGAGAGAGTATGTTGAGTCTACTGCTTTGAATAACCGGAGGCTCAGCATCTTTAAAGTTGTTGATCGACGTATATCGTTTTACTCAAATAATACGCATCTTTTACCTCGTAAACCAAAAGTTACTTTTAGGCACATTAAGCAAGGTAACCAAGAATTCCACAATAGGTAAGTTTTGGTTCCACCTGATAAGGCTGCAAACAATGTAATTGCTGTTTGTCGGCTGCACTAGGTTAATACTCTCAGACAAGAACGTGGTAGTACTAAGACCTAAGTTCAGGTTCCTGAAGATGAAACTACTATCGTCAAAGAACATCTTAAAAGCATACCAAATTCCAATGTTAAAATATCGGAAAACCAAGAAAAACGTCCTACATTATACAGGTTACCGAAGCTTCACGAAAATTCTTATAAAGCTCGTTTTATGGCCAATTCTAGTTATTGTATGACAACCGAACTTTCTAAATTACTAACGTCATGTTTAACAGCTATTAAAAGTCATGTTCCTAGCTACTGTGAAAAGGCTTACGAAAATTCTGGCATTAACTTATTTTGGTCTTTAAAAAATTCAAATGAAAATTTAAATAAACTGAAAGGAAGAGGTTTTCGAGGATCTAGATTGTCGACGTACGATTTTTCTACTCTTTACACAACTTTATCTCATAGTCTGGTTAAAGAAAATCTATTTACTTCCATTGAAACTATTTTTCTTCGCAAAAGTGTCTGTATTTGGCCTGCAATGATAATAATGCTCATTTTGTTTCTTCAGATGACAACAATCGTCATGAATATAGGACATATCAAGTGGTTTGCGAGGCACTTTCCTTTTTATTGGATAATATGTATATAAGGGTTGGTCGCGGTTCAGTTTTGTTATGTTTGTCTTTGAGTGTTTCTGTCGGTTTGGATAGCCAATTGGTCATTTGTGGGAAAGCAACTGTCATTTTGTCTTTCCGCTGTTGATGTTTCCATTAGGGTCTATTGTTTCATGTTTGCTTTTCTTTCCCTGTGGTGTCTCTGATGGGAACTGTGGGTTAATTGTATTGATGCCTTGTCATTGACTTCCCTTCTACTTTGGATCTCAATTATTCAGACAAGTATTTGGTATTCCGATGGGTACAAACTGTGGTCCCCTTGCTGCAGATTTCTTTCTGTTTTGTTATGAAAAGAGTGCATGTTGTCCCTTTCTGAAAACAAACAAGCCGATGTTATTGAGGCGTTTAACTCTACCTCTCGATATTTGAATGATCATTTAAATATTGATATGCTTATTTTTATCAAACGGTTTGTAGAATTTATCCAAAAGAATTGCAGTTAACTAAGGCTCTTTCTGATGACCCTGACACCCCAATTTTGGATTTACTTTCGACTGTTTCTAATGGTATCGTCTCTTCCAAAATTTATGATAAAAGAGATGATTTTAATTTTGGAATTGTAAATTTTCCTTTCTTGGATGGAATTTTAACAGTAAAACTTCTACAACAAGGCTATCGGTATCATAAACTGCGCAAAACTTTCTCAAAATTATATAGTCGACATTACGACATTATTTCTGAATATGGTATTTCTTTGAAGACACTTCTGCAACAGGGAATGTCGGAACATGTGTTTTATGGGGATTTAGTTTATAAATTCAGAAGAATACTAGGTGGTTATAATTTTTCTGGTCAGTTCAGAAACATTGTTGTTGAATGCAAGAAAAGTGGTTATTGCATGGTTGTTATGCGGCAGACCACGTGTTTGGTTGTCGATCCTTGTACACTGGACAACTTTGCTTCGCCCTTTAGTTACACGGCGGTGGGCCGGACCGCTGACTCTTTGATGACGGTCCCACCCTAAATCCTTTGAATTCGGGGAGGGTGGAGCTGGACATTTCTTGGATTCGACCCTCCTTGATCTAACTGGTGATTTTCTTCTACTCTGACGTCGGGTTGTTGTTGAATCCTAAACCTTGATTCATGATAATATTAATCTATACATAACCATTTTACCATGCATTTTATCATGACTCACTGTTGAGCTAGAAAATGGAAGTTGAGGGAATGATCAGAAATCGATACAGTTAACTCACAGCTCCCATCAGATACACCAATGGGAAAGAAACACAAACATGAAACAACCGGTCCTTATGGAAACATCAATAAAGGAAATCCAAATGGACAGTTACTTTCCCACAAAATGGCCATTTGGCTATCCATAATAATATAATATAAGCGACACAAAGACCCAAAGACAACCCATGACAAAAATAAACCGCGACAGAAGAACCACCTTTGAACGATCAGCGAAACGACTTATATCGATTTTACGTGGACACAGTCCTCGCCCTTACTTCCGTCGGGATTTAGCCTCCAGGCGGATCGATATATAATTGTTATTTTGTTTGATACTGTACTTGAACTGAGGACGATGGCGGAAAGTTCATAAACTCCGGAGTTGACGCCCGCCTTCCAGTAGTTTTACTACTGATCGTCCCAAGGCGGCTCGTTCTTTTGCAGTGTCTTATTTGTTATTTGGCTTTGTGCCGTTGGTTAATTTTTCATCTGTTTTGTGTGTGACTCCGTGTCACTTTCTATAGGTGACTTGAGACGGCTGCGTTCTTAGATTATGGCATTTCCTGAGTGAGCTTTTCTTGCTATTTTGACAGATCTTTTTGATTTTTATTCACAGATCCGATACATATTGGGTCCGCGTTTCATTCCACTGATACCCCTAGACATAACCTGTAGACACCTAGATTGAATTTGACAAACTTGTATTGTAAGGGTATTACAATTACGCTATGATTATGAAAAGTGGTCGAGGCACAGGACTTGCTAACAAACGTAGCTTTGTTTATTTCAGGACGCCACTTTAATCGACAACTTCAAGTTCAACCGTCCCGAAGAATGAAGAACAAGCATGCCAAAGTTTTAATGTGAGTTATTGTACATCGCAACTGATCGGTCTATCGACCGACTCGTCTGTCCATCCATCTGTCCGCCTGTACGTCCAACTGTCTGTCAATCTACCTACCTCTGCTTGTCTGTGCCTTCAGTCATTAAGACGGACAGTCAATCTGTTTGACCTTTTGTCTGTCTGTCTACATCGGTCCTCCCGACTGACTTATTGTCGTTAGTTTTATCTCATTTTGGACTTTTTCGTTGGTTTTGGCTATTGGCACTTTCAGGATTATTGCACTGTATATTACGAAAACACGCCTATACAAATACACTGTAAATTTTACCGCCGTAAAAAAAATGAAAGAAAAAACTAGGATGAAAAAATTGTGATAGTTTTTTTTATTTCTGCTCTAAATATAGATTGTGGGTAGACGTTAGAACCGCCTCACTAAGGCGGTTCTAACGATTACCCACAATCTATATCATAGAGCTGAAATAAGAAAACTAAGGTATACCCCTGTAAACCCGAGTTTTATCATATAAAAGTGGGATTCAAGGGTGTCAAAATTATATAGGCGTGTTTTCGTGATGTCAAGGAAACCGACAAATAAAGGTTGGCGTGCACATTTGACCCGAGGGAGACAGAACGCTATTCAAAACGGGCAAAATAAATATCAATATCTCTATGTAAGTTGTATGTCTGTCTGTTTGTTCGAATGTGTCCCTGTCTGTCTGTATGTGTGTTTGTCTATATGTCTGTCTCGTGGGTCAATCTGTTCCTTTTCTGCTTAACATTCGAGTCAACACGATTCATCTTAGCAACGTGTTCAGGTGATTACTAACTTATAATTTAATAAAGACATGTGCGCTCAGCTAAAATTCAAATAAGCCTAATTATTCATTCATTTACACCACCAAAACACGCCTATATAATTTTGACCCCTTGAACCCTACTTTTATACAGTAAAAGTGGGGTTTACAGGGGTTAATCTTATTTTTTCTTATTTCTGCTCTAAAATATAGATTGTGGGTACTTGTTAGAACCGCCTCATCGAAGTGGTTCTAACGAGTACCCACAATCTATATTTTGAGCAGAAATAAGAAAAAATAAAAAAAAAAAAATTATCTTAAAATTTGCATTGTTTCGTCGATAGAGGTTACAATGTATTTGTATAGGCATGTTTTCGTAATAGAAAGAAGCCCGGTCTACATGACGAAGTGTTGGGTTAAACGCGATCACACATCCGTGTAACAAGGTGCATTCTTTCACACCTCATTACGAAAACATGCCTATTCAAATATATTGAGTTTTACCACCGAAAAATAAAATTTTCCAGGTAAAGCTCCTAATATTTTTCATATTTCTGCTCAAAACATAGATTGCGGGTACTCGTTAGAACCGACTCTGCGAGGTGGTTCTAACGAGTACCCACATTCTATGTTTTTGAGCAGAAATAAGAAAACATAATGTCTACCCCTGTAAACCCAAGTTTAACTATATAAAAGTTGGGTTTGAATGGGTCAAAATTATATAGACGTGTTTTCATGATGTCCAAAATTGTTTGCTTTTGATGACAATTTGTGATATTTATCTTATTTATATTCCAAACATAGGTTGTTGCCAAACGTTAGAACCGCTTCTGTGTTTCTGAGCAGGAATAAGAAAAATAATGTTTACCCCTTTAAACCCCAGTTTTACTTTATAAAAGTGAGGTTAAAATCGTTACATAATCATGCTTTTCGCCCGAATTCGCCGACATTATCATTCTGAAACGTCAATGTCGGACCGGAGTCTGCTCCTGAATTATCATTCAAAGACTCCAATATTGGACCGGGGGCATCATCCGAATGGTATGTCTGAAATTCCAATGGCATCACCACCCAAATCATTACTGAACCTGGGAAATCCTGTCGCCCGTGACACCAGTTTCTGCCCGGTATCGCTTGCTATCTAATTTCATGTATTCAATGGTACGCCGTTAATTTTTCAGATTTTGATTGGTTCTGATCAGTTCAGACCCATGCTTATGTCACAATTATCCTCAAAACCCTCTGTTGTTCGTGAGGGGATATCGATTTACTTGTCACCTGGGTCGGTTTCGCTACCTGGGCAGAACCAATTAAGGCGTAACTATACCAAATTTAGTGACACAGAGGCCTTTCTGATATTTAATCTTCATCAGTGTGTCTCAACCCAAAAGTTTTGAAACCAAAACGGATGATGAACAAGACCCGGCAAACACAGCACATCCCTCCGTGCACACACCGACCGACGTAGCTCATGGGAAAGGTCAACTGGAGGCATCATGCAAGAGACGCCTACCCAAGGACTTATAGGCGTCCCCCACCGAGCTAACATTTGCAAACATGGCCCACACTCCACGGAAGTCCAGGGCATCAGGAAGGAGATGTCCAAAGTAGCGAAACTTGCCAAATTTAAAATATAATAAAAAGTGGCAACCAAATCCGCTAAGATACGTGTCTCATCTGACAAGTCAGTCTTAGAATTAGAAAAATTAGAATTAGAACTGACAAAATGTACTAAAATGCATGTTGTCACTACATGTAGTTTAATATGGAATGGTTTCTTTGAAAGGGGCACAAATGTATAAGTGTTTAAATTAAATTTCAGTCTTTGCCCGTCAAGATATCTTTTTCCAAAAAGAAAAAAGAAAAAGGAATAATATTTGTTGCATCCCTGGTGTTTCAGTTATTCAATGGCATACGTCAATCTAAATGTAGGGGGGGGGGTAGCCCCTATGTGCTTTTAGCGCCCGGTTATCTTACAAAATCTATCAAGTCAAGTCTAAATATAGGACAAATTGTTGCGAAATGCATTTGTAATACATTCTGCGATACATGAATACTGACAAGGAAGGTCAAGCTCGTTTGAGGTAACAAATGACAAGACACACAAAACTTGAAACTGGAAATGTCATTTATGTAATCAATGACGCATACAGATTATTATATGTAGAAAGTAAAATCGACATGACAATCTATATCCACCAAACTAATGGTGCAAAAGAACATGCATTTACATCTTTGAATACGCCTTCGCCTTAAACCGAAAAGGTGGGGCGTACGAACCGCCAATGAAGATCAGAAAATTCGGTGGATCTTACATGATGAAAAAAAGAAAAAAACAAAAAATAAAATAAATGCCTTATGCCTTAAAAACCTACCAAAAGCATGGGTAGGTGTCAGGGGAGGATGGTGGGTAATCAAAAGTTGCAAAAACCAGACCACGTTTTCTGACAATGATGACTGAATCAAATCTGACCTTGAAATCTATCCACCGAATTTACCTAGACTGGCTAACAATACATAGACTAGCGACTAGCGAAGCATTACAAATACGCTTATCTAATCAATAAGCCTTATTTTTAATACATTCTGCGATACATGAATACTGACAAGGAAGGTCAAGCTCGTTTGAGATAACAAATGACAAGATACACAGAACTTGTGGAAATGCCATTTATGTAATAAATGACGCATACAGATTATTATATGTAGAAAGTAAAATCGACATGACAATCTATATCCACCAAACTGATGGTGCAAAAGAACATGAATTTACATCTTGAATACGCCTTCGCCTTAAACCGAAAAGGTGGGGCGTACAAACCGCCACACGCAACAAGCTAGCGAATCAACCTTCGCCAGCTTGTAGCTTTCCTACCATTAATGCGAAGCATTTGATGTTTAAGTATTTTTATGTCGACAGCATTCCACACTTAACACTGATGTAATTTTCATAAAAATGAGAAATGAGGAAATTGCTTCCCTGAATGGCTGAATAACACTATTCGTACATGAGTAACTCAATACGATCATTATGAAATATAAAGGGAGATAACGTCATTATTATGAGCATGACAAATTTACCTGGACAAACAGGGGACATTATTCATGCCAATTGAAGCAGATTTCTCTATATGCAAAGCGTATGAGAGTACATAGCTCGCATGTTTCCCGTCCATCTGACCGTCTTTTCTTGTAACATTTTCCGCTCGATATCTTGGGAAGAAATTGTTAGGCATCGAAATAGTTTCACGTGCATGATGGTATTGAACTGTTTAGTTGTTGGTTACAGACCTTGACTGCTCTCGGAAAGTGTTATCCGCCCAATATTTTGTGAAAGACCGGATGTATTTTGGTCGATTTTCATATCTAGAATGATACTGATAATACACACGGGCAGTAAACATCCAAACTGACCTCCACCGGTGGTCAATTGAAAACAATTCGACTTATATCCGGAGGTCAATTTGAACGTTTCCTGTTATTGGTATTCGCGGGTTGCAGGAAGGTCGCAGGTAAGATTATTCTTGACCTAAAGCATATCTTAAAAATGTTATTCTACCAGTTTTTTTTTGCACCTGCATGTTCATACCAAGTTTATTGAAAGGTTTTCAGTCGTTTCGTGGTAATCATTTTTGTCCCGCACGCTCAGTGGTGAAATCGAAAGTAGAAAGTCAGCAAACACAGGTGACTTTGCTCTGATTGTCCAATGACAAGCTTCCAGTGAGCATTCATTGTTTCAGTCATATACGGCGATACCATATCTGCTTCCAAGCTATACTTTTATAAATCTACACGTTTTCCCTACAATGCTCAGGCCATTTTTGTGCATCAGAGGTCAATTGATAAATAATGACCCAAAAAGTATTTAAATTTAATGGATGAAAACTGTGTGTACCGAAAGAGTTTTCGCCGTTCATTTGAATACTTAAAACATTGGAAAAAGTACAAATGACGCCGCTGTTTGAGTACTCGTTGAGGCGGTTCAGTCTATCGATACAAACAACGTACGTTTTGGCGCAGAAATAAAAAAAATGTATTGCAATACTCCATACAGTGTGGGGTTAAGAGCGATTTTTATTACATTGACTTGTTAACATGAAGATTGTTCTCAAATTTGAATAAGTTCCATTTACGTTTGTCTTTTCAACATCACGAAAGCATGCCTATATAATTTTGATCCCCTTGAACCCCACGTTTATATAGAAAAACTGAGGTTTACAGGGGTAAATATATATATTTTCTTATTTCTGCTCTATAATATAGATTGTGGGTACTCGTTAGAACCAGCCTCGGGTTCTAACGAGTACCCAGAATCTATATTTTGAGCAGATATAAGAAAAATATCACAATGTTTCATCTAAAAATTTAGTTTTTCGACAATGTATTTGTATAGGCGTGTTTTCGTAATGATTTAATCCCATAGTGGTGAATAAATTTCACGGTCCATTTACAGCTTCGCCGACACAACTCGACAGTTGTCGACCGTTTTCGTGTAATTTACGAAAAACAAATACAATGCATATGGTATATGTATCCAATACCTGGATAGTATGCAGCCAGATCAGCAGAGTGGCTAGAAACATCAAATTTTTTAATCTTTATTATTTTCATTATTGTGTATAAATAATTAAAAAAAAAACGTGAGATTTTTACTTATTCCGCATGATAAGAAAACATCTTTTTGAACATAGAAATTTCTTGTAATATACAGTCACAGACAGAGAACTCAAATCTCTTGGTCGCAGGCTAAGCAGATCGTCTCAAACGTTGCCAGCCGCTTTCTGCATACCATCCAGTAGCTCATATATTCAACGCATCACAGAAATGACTATGTAATGTTGATTGGTGTCTGATGCTCTGTCTCCGGTCGAGCCCATCGGAGTCTAACTGTTGGTTTTCTTTTGCTCCAGCATTTCGGTGGTTTCTTGCTGTCGAATCCTCACCGTTGTTTCATCTCTGCGGTTGTTTGATGTTTGTGTTCACGGAGATGTTGCACTGATCAGTTAGGAGGCCTTCATGTGGACTAAACAAATTATTTGTCTAAGTCGCGACGGAAGTAAGGTCGAGGATTGTGGGCACGTAAAATCAATTCAAGGCCCCCAGTGGAATTCGTTTCACTGACCGTTCCAATGCGGTACTTCTGTCGCGGTTTGTTTTTGTTAAAGTTTGTCTTTGAGTGTTTGCATCGCTTATATTATTTTGATTTGGATAGCCAGTTGGCCATGTTGTGGGAAAGTAACTGTCCTTTTGGTTTTTCGCTAGTGATGTTTCCATTAGGGTATGTTGTTTCATGTTTGTGCTTCTTTCCCATTTGTGTTTCTGATGGGAGCTGTGGGTTAATTGTATCGATTCCTGATCGTTGCAGTCACTTCTTTTTCATGTCAGCAGCATGAAAACTGCCAGTTGAATAGAATATGTTATTGCATTCTGTATATTTCAGAAATTAAAAGCAAAATGTTAATAAATGATAAAAAAAACAACACGAAACATATGAATATTTTGGAAAAAAAAAACTATTAAAGACATCGAAAGGCATCTAGAGATCTTGTATCTGTTTGATACTTATTTTCTACTTACTTACGGAAACGCAAGAAACTAAAATTAACTGTGTTTTCATCACGCAAACACGCCTATATAATTTTGACCCCCTTGAACCCCACTTTTATATAGCAAATAATAATCAAAAATGAGTTCCTTTAAGAGCAATGAAAACATTCATAAGAAAGAAGATGGGTCATACTACGTAGTTTCGGCTAATAAAGCCTCATCAGTGACCCTGTAATGATCCGGCAAAGAAAGCCAGAGGAAATATACTGCAATTTTGCTAATTTCGAATAGGCAGTCGATTCAAAGACTGATGCTGGGGTTTACAGGGAGTAAACCTTATTTTCCGTATTTCTGCTCTTAAATATAGATTGTGGGCAGATTTTGAGCAGAGCTAAGAAAAGTACCACAATTTTTCATCTTTAAATTTTCGTTTTTTTTTTTGTTTTTTTTTTTTTGGCATGTTGGCGGTAAAGTTTACAATGTATTTGTATAGGCTTGTTATCGTAATGTGTATGCAAATTTTATTCACTGCTCGGGGTTAATTTGAACAGACAATACCAGATGTTGTGTCGAAAAATACCTGGGTGAGTGGCAAAGAGTTTAGACCCTGATGGGACATCGCAGTCTGCAGCGTAGCATCTGGGTCTACACTGTTTGTGAAGACCCAGATATGGCACTAACATATCAGGTCAGTATTGTGAAAATCCCATTCATTACAAACACAGGCCTATACAAATACATTGAAACCTTTATCGCCGAAAAAATGAAAATTTTAAGATGAAAAATTATGATATTTTTCTTATTTCTGCTCAAAATATAGATTTTGGATGCTCGTAAGAGCCGCCTCATCGAAGCGGTTCTAACGAGTTCGCACAATCTATATTTAAGAGCAGAAATAAGAAAAATAAGGTTTACCCCTGTAAACCCCAGTTTTACTATTTAAAGGTGGGGTTCAAGGGCCTGGGTCAAAATTAAATAGGTATGCTTTCGTGATGGCAGATTTTTTTTATCATATGACGTCGCGTCTAAGAGTGTAATAACGCCATGCAATATTTTTGATAATCCACTAGTGGATTAAATATGCAAATTAGCTAGATACGTCCCGTAACGTTATATGTACGACGTCCTTAACGACGTCGCGTTTACTAAAGGCGGAATATTGACATTTTTGTAAACAATCGTGAAAAATTGCGCTTTAAATGTCATATGATAAATAGAATCTTGCATTCGTGCTCATGTATTATTGAATTTATTAAACTCGTCGAGGAAAAGGGATAAAATGCTCGGCAAAGCCTCGCATTTTATCCCTTTTCCTCAACTCGTTTAATAAATTCAATAATACATGAGCACTCATGTAAGATCCTCTTTTTACTGTATACTTTTTTCAAATGTAAATAAGCATGAACATTTGGCGTTCTGTTTAAAGGAGCGTCATTATGTTAACTTTCCCGGTTCCGTATTACTATACTGTTATTAATCAAGTAATTTCGTATTGGCCCAGGTACATGTCCGAGGTCTGCTGTATTGGCACGAGGCCGAAGGCCGAGGCCAATACAGCTGACCGAGGACCTGTACCTGGGCCAATACGAAGTTACTTGATTAATGACAATTTTATTAATTGACGCCATTAAAAATATGATTTATGATTTTTGAATATTGGTTGACCTTGTGTAATATAAGATAATCAATTAATAAATGTCAATATTTTCTAACATTGGGGTTCAGAGGAGAGACGTCCGTATGGCGGATGATGATACGCAATAAAATCAGACCATAATGTATTTATGCCATAATATTTACATTTCCAGTGTAAAACAATTGCGTTCGTACTTCAATGAACGCATCGAATCACATGTTTTTCAGTGACGTTAAGTGACGTTATTCTAAACCACTGTTCTCTACGGACGTTGATGACGTCAACGCTGCTCCGCTCTTTGTAGTAAAACAGGGTGTAAATGATTTTTTCTGCTTAAAAAGTTTGCCCTACAAGCATATTTTCACCCAGTGATGAGGGGCAAATAATGTAAATATAAAAATAATATTTTTTTTTTTTTTTTTTTTTTTTTTTTTTTTGCTTTTCAAGAAAGTATGAAAGACAGTGGGTCGTTAGCAAAGTTTACATGTGCCCCCGGTCCATTTACTTTACACGCGACCCACTGCGTTCATACTGCCATGAACTGCAGAAAAAAATTTCATTTCCTAACTTAGTCGATTCTGCCGAGTATCAACAACCTTTGTTGAGAGTAGAGATAAGGAAAATAAACTATCAAAAGTGGGATTTCAAGGGCTGTCCTCTACATGGGTCTGTTAATGTCATAGTAAACCGGTTTAACTATTATTATTTCAGCATGTCATTCGTATGCGTCACTGGCGTGTTAATGTTTGCATTCGAACTTGGTGGGTTTGTTATGACACAATTTACCACAATTCAAACTCATCTTCTCTCGAAGCCAGCTGAAACGGAAGCCATGGAGAGTTCAGTTAGTGACCATTACTCTGATTTTAACGCTTTGAATATTTCATCACATGATTTTTCTGCCGGTCACAGATTACATAGAGACAACGAAGTGCACCATATTGGATTTCTCAAAGTTCATAAAGCCGGAAGTACCACTATGCAGAATCTTTTCTTCCGATTCGGACTAAAAAGGAACCTGACATTTGTGCTACCAAGAAATGGAAATGTTTTTAGAATGTCTTCTACACTTCCTGTTGTAAAAGGAAAACACTACGATATTTTAGCCGTTCATTCAATTTTCAGGAAGAAAGAATTTGATACAATCCTACCTCCAGATAAAGTGAATATTGGTATAGTCAGGGAGCCACTTGACAGAATGATCTCCGCCGCATATTATTACCGTGATGTGGGCCATCGGAAATATCTTGTAAAAGTTCCAAAATCCAATTTCATTCAAGAGCTGATCAATCATCCCAAAAATTACCAACCACAGCACTTTTCTGATACCAAAAATTCAATGGGAAAAGACTTCGGATTTGAGTCTTCAACAAGTGAAAATGACAAACGTTCCATTCTACAAAAGTTAAAGTTTCTTCAAGCAGAATTTAAATTAATTCTAATACTAGAACGTTTTGAAGAATCGCTTGTGTTAATGAAACGATATCTAAGATGGCAGATGTCGGATATTTTGTTTATTCCTACCAATACTCACCAACATGTCAAAATAAATTTGACAAATGCACAAAGAACCAAACATAAGAGAACTTGCTTCTTGGATTATGCAATTTATGATTTCTTTTCTAAGTTATTTGAAGATAAAGTTCAAGCTGAAGGACCGCGATTCCAAGAAGAAGTCAGACACTTTAAGATTGTACTTAAAGATATCAAGTCATTTTGTGAGCTCTCAAAGTCAGACAATGATCGACTTGAAGTTCCGCCATCTGACTGGAATTCAGTTTTTGATATTTCACATGCCGACTGTCAGCTAATGAAACTCAAGGAAATGAAGTTTATCCAACAGTTACGAAAACGGCATGTACAAATGAATAGAATACATAGAAGTAATTAACACCAAATGGACACACAACGATAGCAATTTAAGTGAACGGTACATCTTATGGGTACCCTTGAAGACCCACTACATACGGAAATATGGTACTTACCAAACTAAGTTCATAAAATATCTACTTCCGTAGCACCCGTAGTCACTGCGGCGGCTCTAACGAGGACGCGATCTTTGTTGGAACAGTATGTATACGAAGTTACATGAACGGAGTCTTCGGCGAGTTACATAAAGTTCATAAACCTAAATGAAGATCTACGCATCTTGCCCAAAACTCAGAAAAACCTGTTCATCTTGGCAAATAGAGCCGAATCTTCTCCGTTCGCATGAGTCTTTATCATTACGAAAACATGCCTATACGAATACATTGTAAATTTTACTGCTGAAAAAAAAAATGAAAATTTCAAGATGAAAATTTGTATTATTTTTCTTATTTTTGCTCAAAATATAGATTATGGGTACACGTTAGAACCGCCTTATCGAGGCGGTGCTCACGAGAACCCACAATGTATATTTTGGAGCAGAAATTAGAAAAGTAAGGTTTACCCCTATATACCCAAGTTTTACTTCATAAAAAATGTGTTCAAAAGGGTCAAATTTATATAGGCGTTTGTTCGTAATGGACCTTTGACTGATCATAAAGATAAACAAAAAACTCTTGCTGCTCGAAAAAATCTAAATACAATAGAAGTAAAGGCAGCGATCAGGATACAATTAACCTAGACCTCCCTATCAGAGATATTAAAGGGAAAGAAACACGAACATGAACTAACTAGACCCTAATGGAACCCTCACTGGCGGAAAGCCATAGGATACTTTACTACAAAATTGCCAATTGGCTATCCGAAACAAAAATATATAAGCGATACGCGTATTCAGAAACGAACTATAACAAAAATAAATCGCGACAGAAAAACCGCCTTGGAACGGTCAGTACGAAGAACCGCATTGGAACGGTCTGTGAAAAGTATTGCACTGCGGGGCGGGGGAGGGGGTTGTGGTGGTCTTAAATCAATTTAAAGTGGCCACAATCCTCGCCCTTTCTTCTGTCGTGTTTGAGACAAATAATTAATAATATGTTCAGTTCTCATTAAGGCTTCCTAAATAATCAGTGCTACAACTCCCGAAACATAATTTTCAAATAATAACAGAGATGAAACAACGGTGAGAACTCAACAGCATTAAATAACTGGAATGATGGAGGAAAAGAAACGAACAGTTAGACTCCGTTGTGCCCAACAATAGATAGAGCTTCAAGTACCAACCGATATTACCTGAAATTAAATTTTAAGTAAGCCTTTAAGCTGCAACCGTCATAGAATCTGAGTCCTGGTCCGCCGGTTTGCAATTAAATAGGGAAACAAAGTTTTCAACGGCGACCCGGTTAACTACCTGCCTGCAGTTTGTAGTATAGCATTTATGTTTTACCGAATCTTTTTGTATCGAAGCATGATCTTACTAATTTGGGTACTGAAGTCATTGCAAGCATATATTATGTTAAATTTATATACGAAACTCCGTTCAGAAAATCTGAATCATCGATTTTTTCGATTCTCGCGTTTAATACTCGTTTTAGCCCATACATCACTATGGGAAAGTTTTAGACCTCACCCTCCGCCGATTTCTCCAGCAAGTCGTATGCCTCTGCGATCGCCAGGAAGGTCTGTGATTATTTGGAGAAAAGTGCAAAATCTAAATTTTCTTCCTCAGACTAAGACATTCTGACAGGTTCGAAACACCCTTTTAAACCATATATAGAAGTGGTTACCGCTCTTGTAAATTACAAGGGCGTCTATGTTTTATTTGCACGATCACTTCATGGAAAATCATTAGCTGTGACACCACATCCGATATCGGTATATTTCTTTTTGACTACTGTTGGCAGCACATCGCACTAGTGGCTCCCCGTTCCTAGTGAGCCTCTATCTAGCCATTCGAATGTAAGGTGTGTCGTAACTGCATATCTATTTATAAAGTGCATCCCATGGATTTGAATATTTATTATTTTACCTGACAATCATCGTCAAATGGACTTAGTCTGTCGTCTCATTTCTTTGTTTTGCAATTTTCTCCAAATAATCACAGACTTCCCTGACTGTCGCAGAGGCATATGACCTGTTGGAGAAATCGGCGGAGGGTCAGGTCGTAAACTTTCCCATAGCGATGTATGGGCTAAAATGAGTATTAAAAGGAAGGAACGAAAAAATCGATGATTCAGATTTTCTGAACGGAGTTTAAGTCACCATTCAAATTCGGCCAACATTGAATCGGAATGACGTCCATAAAACTTAGACATGATTTTACGTAGTTTATAATACAGATAACCCTGAATAAGAAATTTAGTAGTTAACAATGTATTACGAGTTTTGAAGTCAGTTCCATGACTACAAACTCTGGCAAATCGAATTAATTGCGGTGAATAAACACCGTTTCTTGCACACCAGACAAGGAAATCCGTGATTTTACCCTGGGATAGAAATTTATGTTCTGACCCTGGTGTTCCGACCCAAAATCGAATATAATCGCGTGTTTGATAAATGCATTGGTTGATTACTACCTCGTATGCGCCGTTGTTAAGGTTGAGGTCACAGCAACGTCACTAAACATTCCTGCAGGGTCAACACAATATGGCGGACGTTGGTAACCGAAGTGACTGCAGCATTAAAAATCCGCTTTAAGAAATGGAAGGTATGCAAGAAAAAGAATCCAATATGGGTGTGAGGGGTGGATAGAAAAATCAGTCCCTCGGGATCACTGTCCGGCATCACTCGGCAAGCCTCGTGATGCCGGACAATATCCCTCGGGGCGGTCTTTTCCATCCACCCCTCACAAACATATAAGATTCTTATAAGGAAGGCGCGCGCGGAACATCACTATCCACGCAAGGATAATTTACAATCTCAAAATCGAAATCCTCGCGTTTATAATAAATTTTGCAAGATACAAACCCATCTGCAAAAGATAAATATATAAACAAAAAACGGGGCTTCGGTATCAGAATAATTTGCTTTATTTAACTGCAGTTTGGGGGTTAAATGGACTGATCAAATCGTCGAAGTAGGTATTATTAATATTTTATAAATCATCCAAATATCTTGAAGTCGAGCTAAAAGCTTAAATGATTTCAGATAATGTTTCAACCGAAAGGGACATCATGAAGTCATTTTCATAACAAAACCAGAACAAATCAGCCTAATGGGTGCGCAATTCGTACCCATCGGAATACCCACAATATGTCTAAATAATGTTGTGCCAAATCTTATATAAATATTGTCACTTGGAAAGGTGAGAGCTTCACACACTTTCTGACAATGACAATAATGTGTATTTTTATGCTTCTCAGAATCGAAAAAAAACAACAACAAAACAAACAAAACATTTCTAATCTTGCCTGCAGATAGAGGGAATCGTCGCTATGAAATGTCCATTCAATTGAACCATTAAGTTTTCTTTACAGATTATGAGGAAGTGTAGTTTCAAGAATTGAAACATGATAAGTAGACAATTAAAACACAAAAACGACTGGATTTCAATTGATTTAAAACCCTATTCAACTTTGTATAGACCAAAACAGATTTCCCCCATGCCTTTCACAGATTTAGTCGCAGTATTTAATCACATATTTTTGATGGCAGTAAGGCATGAAGTTAATAATTTAGAAAGTTTAGTGGTGGCACAGGAGCTTGAATTTAACCTCCACTTTATATAGAGAAATGTGGGGTTTACGGCGAAATCCATTACTTTCCTAATTCGTGTTTAAACGGCATATAATTTGGGTAATCGTTTAAACCACCTCAATGAGCTGGTTCTAACGAGCACCAACAACGGTAACCTATATTTGGACTATAAATAAGAAACATATCAAAAACATCTGAAATGCTAGTTCTAAAGGTACGAAAGAAGCCATTCTAGAACACGGTTGTGTCATCAAAATAATGTATTTAGCAAATACCAATCTTTGCTGATACACAGTCTACTCTGCCATTTGTTGAACACACTTGGAAAACAGGTTCGTCTGTGACGCGGCTTTAAAATAGTTAAGCTCAAGGACGCCATAGTATATAGAGACGTACGACGCATATGCAACAAAGATAAAATACTACCACGTAATGTAGATCAGAACGTTTTGCTCTGTGTGTGTGGAGGGGGGGGGCGTGTAGTTCGAGAGCTGGTCTCTTCAGATGTTGGTATGGACTGAAAAATAGAGATGAAAGCGATGATCAGGAATCAACACAATTACCTCCCACCTCCCATCCAAGAAATCAAAGGGTATGGAGCACGAACATAAACTAACATCACTGTAATAAAGACGACACAGACAGAAAGCAAATAGGAGAGTTACTTTCCCACAAAATTGTCAAATGACTATCCAAAATAATGGTATTAGCAATACACACGAGAAAAGCGTTAAACCTCAAATAAAAAAAAAGAAAAAAGTACAAATGACACTGCTGCTTGAGCACTCAAAGAGGCTAAAAGTTGAGAACCTGATGGGACGCTACAGTCTGCGGCGTAGCATATGGGTCTACACTGTTTGTTCAGGCATGTCTGTCGGAAACAGGTAACACTATTTTTTATCAGTTACCCCCTATATATAGTGAATTGTAACACATTGACCTGATAAAGATATGCTATCTCAGGACAAGTGAGCTTTATCAAGCCAACATGACATTGCACTTTTATGAATGAACATGAAAACCGGAGAAATGGCGAAAATGCTATTATTTCTAGAAAAATCCGAAATATTACATTAAAAACATCAAAAGAAAAATAACGGTCAGCTGATAGTAAATATACTGTTCTATTATAATCCGCACCGCACTAAAGACAATCGGTAACTGATCGTATATTGTCAATCTAAAGAGTTAAAAATGGAATAAAACTGATAAATATAATACCAGATTATTGTCATTTGATATCAAGTTTATTAGGCAAGGCTTAGAGAACGCTTGTAGAATCGCGAGGCTTGCCGAGCGATTCTTTATGTGTGATCGAAGCCTTGCCTGATAAACTTGATATCAAAATACACAAACCTGGTATTCTCTATATCTGCCGCATTG
Organism: Lucinisca nassula; assembly: GCA_963580285.1. Classification (NCBI taxonomy): domain Eukaryota; kingdom Metazoa; phylum Mollusca; class Bivalvia; order Lucinida; family Lucinidae; genus Lucinisca; species Lucinisca nassula. Next base: position 105,308,356 of record OY757022.1, read on the forward strand.
TACTGTGCGACGGATCATAGTCAAGTCAATATTGTGATAATCTTGCAGATGGTTTTTAAACTGTATAATATTTCAAACATAAATAAGTATGAGCATTTGGCGTTTTTGTTTTAGGAGCGTCATCAGGTTAACTCTCCAGGTTCCGTATTATAGGTGGATTATTTCTAACTTTGGGGTTCAGAGGAGAGACTGCCTCATGTTGGTGATTCTGATTATTTCTCCCATCATGTATATTGCTACTTCTTAGTTAGATTTAGATATTCTGAGTCACTTTCTGTTTGGGAAAGGTATGCTGACTCGGTTTACCTGTTGTCCATTTTGTTTACTGTCGTCACTCCATGTTTGGACCTCTTCTTCTAGTGATATTGTGGGAAGAATTTGGGAGTGATTGTATCAGTTCATGATCGTTTCCGATTCAGAATCAAATCACGCCATATTCTGTATTTATGCCTTAATGAGACGATTCTAACGTGTATCAAAAACTCTTGTTGGGGTCAGAGATGAGGAAAATATTGGAATCAAGCCCGTCTTCAGCGCAAATGTTAAGAAATCAATGCGCTGGAAAAGGAAATGAGGAAAGTGCTTAATATGGACTATTTTATGCAGCGAACGAACAGCGGAAGTGTAGTACAGTCCTATGACTGACGAAAAACTCTAAAATATAAGAAATGATTGATCACATGTTCTGTTTATTTATCCTTTCATCCCTCATTAAAACTGACTGATTTAATGTTGACTGGTGTATGGTAAAAATTGAATTGTTTATATACCCCTAAAGGACTTATAAATGAAAGACAGTCATGGTCTCAAAAAGCTAACTAGGAACTGAAAATTATACATAAATGAGCAGTGTCACAATAAAAGCTGTCGTTTCTGATATTTTCAGCCAGAGAGGATACAGATCAACCTGCTGACATGTGCTAAATTTAACTTTATTGGTCACGTGTACAATTCTAGGAAAGCTATATAACTTGATTGGTTGATTGATGAATAATCGATCTGAAACGGACATACCCAAACAGTGGACACCCAGATCTCTGAACACGGATCATGGTCTTCACTGTTTGCAAGTAATTCAAAAGGTAAAGTGAAGCCAGTTTCCACAAAAAATTGATTTTAGACCCAGCAGCTATCAGCTAAATAAATTGTAGTGCTTAACTATTGCAATCTCACAGGCTGGTAGCAGCGGCAGTCATCCTCTTCTGTCAGTGTGTGCCTGTTTTATGAGTCCTATTACCACAGACCGTGAGAGATATCTTGACAGCCAAAAATTGTGGATTGTAACAATCCAACTTGAACTCGTCAGTCCTAGGAGTAAGTAACGCGGTCCAGTACCGGAAGTAGAAATGCAATGACATATAAACTTGATACAAGTATAAACTTTCAAAAACCTGTCTAGAATATGAGTCTAAACCAATAATTTATTTCTGATTTCTCAAAATATTCACGCTGATCTCAAAGGACCAAAAGTAAAATATAAACTGTACTATGGTTGATGTACGGGGAGACGTTTTACGGCCGCCACACGGCACAACACCAGCTGCAGTGAAGGCAAATAAAAATAAAAAATGAGTTCCTTTAAGAGCAATGAAAACATTCATAAGAAAGAAGATGGGTCATACTACGTAGTTTCGGCTAATAAAGCCTCATCAGCGACCCTGTAATGATCCGGCAAAGAAAGCCAGAGGAAACAGACTGCAATTTTGCGAATTTCGAATAGGCAGTCGATACAAAGAAGCCGTTTGAACCTCTTGACCTTGGAGGTTCCGCGCGAGTACAAAACATGCAAACCAAAACATGGCAGCCAGCAGTCATCACTGATAAACACAATGGCAGATCATATTCAGTGCGCACTCAAAATGGAGCAACTTACAGACGCAACAGATGACATCTTATAAAAACAAGCGAATGCATGCCAAAAACACCAGATGTTGAAATGCATATTCCGGAGGAAACTTCACTTTCGGAACCAGAGCAGCCTGCAATATCGGCAACACCCCAGCCTCTCATTTCTCCAAAAACAAAAGTCAGAGACTCCAAAGGTTGATAAGCCTGTTTACATAACTCGTTACGGAAGACAGGTGAAACCGAAAGTTTTTGAGCAGTACTGATTGAACAGAAACAGTTGTGGTTTGGAACAAATTTTGATGCAATTCTGCTTATCTGGATCATGTATACCACAGCTATTATGATACTTATCAGACATTTAATAGACACCGCAGGTTGTATCGGATTTCAGTATGATTACATTTCTTACAAGCGATATCAATCAGTCAATTCACATGCGGTATTTACTTAGGTGAATTACCATAGTTATCCTGATGCTACAGCCAGTGACTAGAAATGGTAGAAAGCTTGATTGTGCATTAATCAGTACAATTAATTGCAATTAATTTTAAAAGAAGGGAGATGTTTCAGTATCTACTGCTAGTCTACCTAGCTAGTTTTACTCAGACGCCTTTGTCACGTGAATCAATCTTATTCCAGCTTCCGTATTGATAACTTACCTTGTATATTAAAGTAGTTATTAGTGTGAAACAGCTCTTGTTTGTTGTCTTCCCAATATATAACTAAACAGTATGTTTGTATGATTACAGCTGACAGAAAGAAAGAAAGAAAGAAAGAAAGAAAGAAAGAAAGAAAGAAAGGAAAGAAAAAGAAAGAAAGAAAAGAAAGAAAGAAACCCATGTGAATTCGTCACTAAATTTCTAAAAAGCTAAAAATTAACTTTGTTATATTTTATCGGCCCCCGCCCATAGGGGCTTGCAGAAATATATGGGCTGCATGATGCTCCCACAAAGAGCTGAATCCGGCCCGCACACTAGTACTGGTAAACCGCTCAGAGGATCTAAGCCTGTCCAGGAACCGCGGTGCGAGACGGGCCGTCCATGCTAATAAACCCTATTGGTTTCATTGGGCGACAGGGCTTGAACCATTGCTTTAAAATTTATTTTAATCGCTTCAACAGACAAATACATATTATCCAAGATTTGCTAGAACCGTTCTATAGAGTACCCACAACCTTTGTCTTGTACAGAAGAAAAGGTTTGGGATGATTGCTGGAAATGCTTCTATGACAACATACGTCTTTATGTTGTCCCCATCAACACTGTATAGGTCATTTTGGAGGAGGCGTTGCTTCCAATTTTGTCGGACTTTTACCCGACATGGAGATGAAATGACATCTCAAGCCCTGTCACCCAATTACACTAATAGGATTTATGTGCTTGAACGATCAAACTCGCATAGATTGATAGACAGATAGATTATTGTGTCAATGAAGATCTGTCCACATGAAACTCGGTAATTGCTTTAAAATGTGCGACCAGTAAAATGTCTAGGAAAACCTTTTTCTTTCTAAATATTCAGAAAAGCATTGTCTATATTCTGTATATTTTTGCATACAATTCGATATGACAACACTATCTATGTCTGCGGCTTAAAACAAATTAAATAAAAAGAATGTTGTAAATAAATTTATTATCTATATGCACGGCCAGTAGTGTGGCCAAAACCAACAACAATAACAAAAAAGTAATATTCAGCATTTCAGCAGCCTCACTGAGGCGGTTGGTTCTCACTAGTACCCACAACCTATGTCTTGGTGCAGAAATAGAGAAAATTATGTATACCACAGAAGCCCCACTTAGGGTTTTCATTACACGGACTTGATATCGTGATGATAAATCGGTGATTCTTTTTAGCAAGAAGTATAGTCTCGGATGAGACCGTGAGTCTTAATTGGCCATTTTATCTGATTTTTTTTTTTTTTATTAACCGTCCCTAGGTTTATGATATTACTTTTTAAATACAACTACAGGTCAAGTTGCCACTTACTGGTCTAGTTACTACTGTGTTATTGGTGCAAAGATTAAAGACACATTTTTTTCCTTATATAAAAGGGGTGGCCTGTCTAATGATCTCCAATAAACATTTCCTTCGGACCATAGTGCACATCAAAGGCTTATCTTATCTAAGCGATTATGAGGTGATTATGAGCACATTTCTTGTTTAATAGGGGGCTCAATAAGGGTACTTGAGAGATAGTATAATTTACTGAGAGTTTTTCATGCAACATATTGTTTAAATAATTTCTTTTTATGTCCCCGGTAGCGATAGCGGGGACATATTGTTTTTGCCCTGTCTGTTTGTTTGTTTGTTTGTTGGTTTGTTGGTTTGTACGTGGACAACTTTAACGTTGGCCATAACTTTTGAACCGTTTGAGATAGAGCTTTCATATTTGGCCTGAAGGTTCCTTGTGACAAGACCTTCACATGCATGCAAAAAAATTTGACCTGTGACCTTGACCTTTGACCTACTTAAAAGAAAAAATTAACATTGGTCATAACTTTTGAACCACTTGAGATACAGCCTTCATATTTAGCATGTATATTCCTTGTGACAAAAGCTTTACATTCATGTAAAAAATTTTGACCTGTGACCTTGACCTTTGACCAACTTAAAATTAAAAAATAACATTTTGGTCATAACTTTCGAATGGTTTGAGATAGAGCCTTCATATTTTGCATGTAGGTTCCTTGTGACAAGAGCTTTACATTCAGACAAAAAATTTTGACCTGTGACCTTGACCTTTGACCTATATAAAAGAGAAATTTAACATTGGTCATAACTTTTGAACCTTTTGAGATACAGCCTTCATATTTAGCATGTAGGGTTCTTGTGACAAATGCTTTACATTCATGCAAAAATTTTGACCTGTGATCTTGACCTTTGACCTACTTAAAAAATAAACATTTTTGGTCATAACTTTCGAACCGTTTGGGATATAGCTTTCACATTTGGCATGTAGGTTCCATGTGATTAGAGCTTTTCATACATGCAAAATGTTTGGACCATGACCTTGACCTTTGACCTACTTAAAAGAAAAAATAAAATTGTTCATAACGTTTGAACAGTTTAAGATAGAGCCTGTATATTTGGCATTTAGGTTCCTTGTGACAATAGCTTTACATTAATGCAAATTTTTTTGACCTGTGACCTTGACCTACTTTAAAGAAAAAATTTATTATTGTTCATAACTTTTGAACCGTTTGAGATAGAGCTTCCATATTTGGCATGTAAGTTTCTGGTGTCAAGCGCTTCCCACACAAACAAAAAATCTTGAACTGTGAGCAACTTTGAATAAAAAATGACCATGCCCGGGGACATGTTCGTGTTTCACAAACACATCTTGTTTATTTTAAAATAAAGTACAGAAAAACACTGATATCCATTGTTTCCATTACTCAAAAGTGCAAAGAAGTAAACAAACAAGGTAAATGAACTGATTAACCTCAAAATTTAATCAATCATTGCACGACCCGCAGAAAAGCGACCGACTGAAGTCGGTTGATTTTCTAAGAGTGCCCTAAAATCACCGTGTCATTCTGTCATTCGGTCAGTCTGTCAGTCTGTCTGTCCGTCCGTAACCCGTTTGTGAAAAATGGTGATAGTGACTTAACCGCTTGGAATATTTAAACAATTTTTGGCATACTGATAGATATCAATGAGGTCTAACCTATGAACTTGCGAAATATTACATTCAATTTAGTATAGCCTCACCGAGGTGAAAAATGTGAAAATTTTCGAACTGCTTCTCCTCGGAAACCGTTGGGCCGATTGAAGTCAAATTTCATATGGAGCCTCTATGGGATGGGGGAAACCAAAATTTGCTCATGGGGTCCAGGTCACATGACCAAAATGGCCGCCAAGCCATATATGGTCTGTCTGTCTGTCCGTCCGTAACCCGTTTGTGAAAATTGGTGATAGTGACTTAACCGCTTGGAATAATTAAACAATTTTTGGCATACTGATAAATATCAATGAGATCTAACCAATGAACTTGCGAAATATTACATTCCTTTTAGTATAGCCTCGCCGAGGCGAAAAATGTGAAAATTTTCGAACTGCTTCTCCGCGGAAACCGTTGGGCCGATTGAAGTCAAATTTCATATGGAGCCTCCATGGGATGGTAGAAACCAAAATTTGCTCATGGGGTCCAGGTCACATGACCAAAATGGCCGCCAAGCCATATATGGTAAAAACCCTTCAAAAATATCCTCTCCAGAACCACTGGGCAGATTTCCACGAAACTTGATAAATAGCATCTGGGACGTAGGCCCATCATAAATTGCTAAAATGGTGACCCTGGGTTGACCTTGACCTTCTTTGTGCCTAGGTCAAACTTTGACACATATGCTTTTGTATTGGAAAAGAGAGAATGCATTTATCCTGCAAACGATTCAGAATACAGTACTAAAGTATAAGATATATTTTTGCTCCTAAAGGCGCATTTATTGGGGGAACCGTTTTAGGTCCAGGTCGCATGACCAAAATGGCCGCCATACCCATATATGGTAACACTCATAAAGCTAAAAGCATCCGACGGGTCGTGCACTTCAGATGAAGCACTGGTTTTACCTTTATTTATTTATATTCATTTATTTTTTCATTTATTTTATTTTGGTTGAAAGTATGTGATACACAAATCATATAATGTCTAAAACATTAGCATTTTATAGTTTCAGTCAAGATGAAACTATAAAATGTTCTTTGTTTTAGACACAATCATATCAGAAAAGAGAAAAAAAAAAGATTTTTTTTTAGATTTTATTTTTCACCTTTTCAAGTTTAAAACTAAAATATCTAACAAAATCAAATTTATTTTTCTTATTTATATTGCAAACATAGGTTGTGGGTGCTCGTTAGAGCCGCCTCATCGAGGCGGTTCAAACGAGTACCCACAAACAATGACTCAATGAGACGATTCTAACGAGCACCCGCAACCTATGACTTGGAGCAGAAATGAGGAAAATAATGTATACCCCCTTAAACCCCCATTTTCTCTAAAGAAAGTGGGTTTATGGGATGTTCCTTTTTTCAAAAACATATATTGTGTGTCCTCGTTAGAACTGCCTCATGGAAGCAGTTCTAACAAGCAGTCACACTGTAAAAACAAATTGTGGGTACTCGTCTGAACCGCTTTGCTGAGGTGGTTCTAATGAGTAACCACAATATATGTTTAGAGCAGAAATAATAAAGTTATCAGGATTTTATCTGAAAAAAAAACATTTTTGGTGGAAAAAATTTACCAATATATTTGAATTGGCATTTTCTGTAATGATTATAAATAATGGCTACTAAATATACAATCGGAAAAAAGTGCTGTTGTTTCTTCAATGCTGTTTCTTCAATGCAAATCAAAATAAGGACTTAGGTGTACATGAATAGATGTCATTTGTCAAAGTCATATTCCTAGGTAATTTATTACCCTCTTGGTCCCTTACCTGTATGACAGCCTGAATACCCCAAGTGTATTTTACCTCAATGCTGGATTCTTTAATAAACTGTCATTAGGATGTTATGTAATCGAAAAATGTGTCTTTAAATAACGGCGCGCGTCACGATACTTGGTGATAATTCGATTATCGACAGGTAGTCGGAAGTGTGCTTACTTAATGTATTGATCGATAAACAATCCATCATGAACGATTATATTGACGAGCGTCATCTACCTGAGCAGAAAGAAAGAAAGAAAGAAAGAGCTCATATGATGAAGTTATCGTCAAAGATGTATCGCCAGTTAAAAAATAAAGAAAGATTTACTCGTTTTGCACGAATAAAAAATAAGGAAGAGGAACATATAAACTAGCTAACAGACATTTGCAGCAGAGGCCGCCACAAACACCTCTTCACGGGGAAAGGGAATAATATAGTATTCTTATTGCTTGTTGCTTGCTTATAATATAGACTGTTGGACCTCATTAGAATCGCCTCGACAAGGCGTTCATACGAGTGCTCAAACTCTGTGTTATCAGCATAAATGAGAATATAACAATATTTCATTTGTATATTTCAAATAAATAAATAAATACATAAATAAATAAATAAAGAAATAAAGAAGAAAGAAAGATGAATTCATTTGTGAATAACTAAAAAGTAGAATGCGTCTTATGCGAAGTTGTTTGATAGCGTGATAGCTCAGTGGTTAGTGCACCTGCCTCTGATGCTAGAGGTCCCGGGTTCGATCCCCAGCAGCGGCGATAAAATTTCGGTGTCCGAACACGCTCCATTGGCATCATTTGCAGGGATGAATGTCATAAAGTGCACCGTCCTTCGGATCAGGACTTTAACTGGAGGCGCCCTGTGCAGGGAGAACCATTCCCTGTGCAGGTTAAAGGTCCCTATCGTAATTACATGATTACTGTGTAGGCTTTCATCCTGCATAGATAGATAGATACTTTCAGAGTTTATCTTTACTCCTTTCACACAATGATGGCATGATTAATGTACTATTTAAGGTTTATATTTTACTTTTGGTCCTTTGAGATCAGCGTGAATATTCTGAGATATCAGAAATAAATTATTGGTTAAGACTCTTATTCTAGACAGGTTTTAATTATTTGGACCCCATTTTGATTTATATCAGTCTTTGAATCGACTGCCTGTTCGAAATTCGCAAAATTGCAGTATGTTTCCTCTGGCTTTCGTTGTCGGATCTTTACAGGGTCACTGATGAGGCTTTATTAGCCGAAACTACGTAGTATGACCCATCTACTTTCTTATGAATGTTTTCATTGCTCTTAAAGGAACATATTTTTGATTTTTATTTGCCTTCACTGCAGCTGGTGTTGTGCCGTGTGGCGGCCGTAAAAAGTCTCCCCGTACATCAACCATAGTGCAGTTTATATTTTACTTTTGGTCCTTTGAGATCAGCGTGAATATTCTGAGATATCAGAAATAAATTATTGGTTAAGACTCTTATTCTAGACAGGTTTTTAATTATTTGGACCTTCAGTCTTTGAATCGACTGCCTGTTCGAAATTCGCAAAATTGCAGTATGTTTCCTCTGGCTTTCGTTGTCGGATCTTTACATGATCACTGATGAGGCTTTATTAGCCGAAACTACGTAGTATGACCCATCTTCTTTCTTATGAATGCCGGAAGTAAGGGCGAGGATTGTGGCCACGTAAAATCGATTTAAGCCCCCCAGTGGAAATCTTCCACTGACCGTTCCAAGGCGGCTCTTCTGTGGCGATTTATTTATGTTGTTGTTTGTTACTTACTGTGTGTATCACTTGTGCCTTTTATTTTTGGATGGCCATATGGCCATTTTGTGGGAAAGTAACTGTCCATATGGCCTTCCTTTGTTTAGGTTTCCATTATGGTCTGGTCGCTTAATGTTTGTATTTCTTTCCCTTTGGTGTCTTTTATGGATGGAGATAGATAGATAGATAGATAGATAGATAGATAGATAGATAGATAGATAGATAGATAGATAGATAGATAGATAGATAGATCGGCGATTATTGTGTCAAGACAGATTTATCCGCATTAAAATCAGTAAGAGTATCTCCTTTGCATTTCTATGCTTACAACTCAGACTCAAGGTTCTCGTCTTAATTAACGGATACTTTACGAAAGCACGACTATACAAATATATTGTAAATGTAACCACCAAACAATGAAAATTTTCAGATAAAAAATTGTGGTATTTTTTTTTCATATTTCTGCTCAAAACATAGATTGTCGGTGCTCGTTAGAACCGCCTCGGCCAAGCGGTTCTGTCGAGTGCCCAAAATCTATGTTTTTAGCAGAAATAACAAAAATAATTTATACCCCTTCAAACCCCAGTTTTACTATATATGAAAGTGGGGTTTAAGGGGGTCAAATTAATATCGCCATGCTTTCGTGATGTCGCTCGATATAACAGTTGTTTCACCGGCCGGTACGTAAACCTGGCAGACAACAATGGAAAATATATACCATTATATAACTGCTTTAAAATATGCGACCAGTAATATGTCTGGAAAACTTTTAATTCGAAATCTTCAGCAAAGCACTGTCTGTATTTATGGCATACAACTCGATACTCGATATTACAACAATATTAATGGCTGTGGCGTAAAACAAATTTAATAATTATTAAATGTTATAAATAAATATATTATCAATATGCACGGCCAGTATTGTGGCCCAAAACAACAAAATAAAGTAACATTCAGCATTTCAGCAGATCAGCGTTTTAGTCACTTTCTGCTGATCCGCAGCCTGCTGAATTAAGGTTTTTCAGCGTTTTAGACAGACCCCATTAAGTGACATAGAGGTTTTTTTTTTTTTTTTTTTTTTTCGTACCTCCAAAATGGCAATTTATATCTCAAAAACGGTTATCTACTGTGTCTTGGTGCAGATATGAGAAATTGGAATAGCTTGCAAATCCCAGTTTTCTTATTATAAAGTGGAGTGTTCATAACACAAACCTTTTAACATGTTGCGTTTCTATACACATAAATAATATATAACAAAATTTTCTTTTACTTATACGCCAATCATAGTTCGTGGTGCTCGTTAGAACCGCCTCATCAACGAGTTCTCACAACCTAGGTCTTGGAGCAGAAAATAGAAAATGTAAATCCCTTTAAACCCCGGTTTTCTCTGTTAAAGTAGGATTTTAAGGGGTTTTCATTACATGGACTTGTGAATATGTGGCATAGATAACAATGTCATTTTAAATAATTCAACTGACACCCATAAACTGTTCAGTTTTTTTTCTTCTTCTTTTTTTTTCTAATATATAAAGTAGAATATTTCATTCCAGCACACAAAAAGATAGGATTTTTGAGAACCAATAATATTTTGTGTTAAGCACAAAAAAGGCTCACTTTTAAAAGAGTAATTTTCTCGCTCGTTAAACCTTTAGCAACGACAGAACAGAACAGAACTTTATTTCGAGATAAACTCAGGCCACACTAAAACAGTCAGTCCGAAATTAACTAGACATCAATTGACATGAGCGATTCTCATTCAGTATTCCCCGGGGTCATACAAGCGAAACTGATTTCACACACAGCCGGCTTATAACACAGTTGAGATTACACAGCAGGTACATGTTATAGGCCTTTTAAAAGAGTAATTTTCTCGCTCGTTAAGACTTTAGCAACGACAGAACAGAACAGAACTTTATTTCGAGATAAACGCAGGTCACACAAGAACAGTCAGTCCGAAATTAACTAGACAGCAATTGACATGAGCGATTCTCATTCAGTATCCCCCGGGGTCATAAAAGCGAAACTGATTTCACACACAGCCGGCTTATAACACAGTTGAGATTACACAGCAGGTACATGTTATAGGCCTCAGTCAAAGGGAGACAATCCAATATTGACTTGTAGTGCGGCTATCAGGGAATAAATTATATGTCAGATAAAGTTGGCCATGCTGCGACTAGTGTAGGTTATTCTCAAATTTATTTCAGAGTGCAACACTTAAAGGTGTATCTCATTAGAAAGCCTGCACTATTTCTATTCAGTTGAAATGATTGTAAGAACTCCTGCTGACCACAGAGAACAGGCTGGCGGTCAAGGTATCTCACATCTCCTCCTGCATCTATATTATACTCAGTATTTCTCTCCTCACACCTTATAGTAAGCTGGTCACTGGCCTCTGGAATAAAAGAATTGTTGTTGAACAACCATGTCACCAGAACACATTACGAAAAACACGCCTATACAAATACATTGTTAACCTTACCGCCGAAATATACGAAAATTTTTAGGATAAGAATTGTGACATTTTTCTCATTTCTGCATAAAAATACTGATTGTCGGTACTCTTTAGAACCGCCTTATCGAGGCGGTTCTAACGAGTACCCACAATCTATATTTAAGATCAGAAATAAGAAATATAAGGTGAAATAAGAAAAAATAAGGTAAACTGAGGTTTACAGCGCATGACAAAACCTACAATAAGACGTGCGCTCAACGAAGACTCAGATCAGCCTGTGCATCCGCGCAGTCTGATCAGAGTCTTCGTTGTGCGCTCTAAGGATAGCTAAGGGCTCAATGCTCCTCCATGCAGCAAGAGAAGTCACTGGTTAGACTATATGGATACGCAGGCTGATCTGAGTCTTCGATGGGCGCACATGTCTTATTGTAGGTTTTGTCATGCACTGGCTCATATAAAAATGGGCTTCAAGGGGATCAAAAATATAGAGGCGTGTTGACGTGATGACCTGTCTATTGTGTTTGCGACCAAGGTCCATTTATTCAACGCTTCGTTAGCTTCAGCTCGTAGGTGATCAATTTGTTAACTTTCTATACTAGCCTGTACAATACCTGATTTTTTTTTTTTATTATTGCTGAAAAAATGTGATTAGCTTTTGCATACTCACATTTTTCAGCAAACATATTACTTTACTTGCCAGATTGACTGATCAATGTTTTGTTGATTCGTTAACTAACGACGTCGTCTGTGTTTTGAACAACTTGCTCCTGATGTGTTTTCCTGATGGCGACCAGATAAGAATCGAACCGGCCGGCTCTGCTGCACGATTTTTGAAAGTCCAGATATTGAACCTAGAAGCAATGGGCACTAAGATACTGATGAGACAGCGCGCATGCGCAGGTTGGTCCCCAACACAAAGATATTGTGACAATTTAAAAATTAGTGTATAGTTTCTATTTCCGGTGAGTATATTTCCAGTCCTGGATAGACTGATGCGCGACTGGCCAATATAAAACACCACACTATTTTCACGAGTGGCGATTAATTGTTCAAAATATAGTTCTTGGTCCAAAAATGCCCCCGCGCTTGGGCCTACTGGTTTCACGTAGGCGTATATAGGAAAACCTTTAAAAATCTTCTTGTCTAAAACCAGAAGGCCCAGGTCTTTGATATATTCCATGAAGCTTCATCTAGTGAACCTCTAAATAGATTGTTCAAAATATAGTCCTCGGGCCAAAAATGCCACCCACCCCGGGGCCCACTGGTTTCACATAGGCCTATATAGGGAAAACCTTTAAAAATCTTCTTGTCAGAAACCAGAAGGCCCAGGTCTTTGATATTTGGTATGAAGCTTCAACTAATGGACCTCTACCAAGATTGTTCAAAATATAGTCCTGAGGCCAACAATGCCCCCACACCGGGGCCAACTGGTTTCACATAGGCGTATAGAGAGATAACCTTTAAAAATCTTCTTGTCAGAAACCAGAAGGCCCAGGTCTTTGATATTTGGTATGAAGCTTCATCTAATGGACCTCTACCAAGATGGTTCAAATAATAGCCTTGGGGGCCAAAAATGTCCCAGCCCCAGGACCCACTAGTTTTACATCGGATCATTACAGGGTCACTGATGAGGCTTTATTAGCCGAAACTACGTAGTATGACCCATCTTCTTTCTGATGAATGCTGTCATTGCTCTTAAAGGAACTCATTTTTGATTTTTAATTATATAGGAAAAATCTTCTTGTCTGAAACCAGAAGGCCAAGGTCTTTGATGTTTGGCGTGAAGCTTCATCTAGTGGACCTCTACTGAGATTGTTCAAATTAGAGCCTGATAGTTTTACATTGGCTTATATATAGAAAACCTTTAAAAATCTTCTGGTCTGAAACCAGAAGGCCCAAGTTTTTGATATTTGTCATGAAGCTTCATCTAATGGACCTCTACCAAGATAAAATGCCTCGCGTCGAGACCCACAAGTTTTACATAGGCTTATAATAGGAAGAACCTTTAAAAATCTTCTTGTCTGAAACCAGAAAGCCCAGGTCTTTGATATTTTGCACGAAACTTCATCTAGTGGACCTCTTCTGATATTATTCAAATAATAATCTGGCGCCAAAAATGTCCACGTGCCAGGGCCCTCTGGTTTTACATAGGCTTATATAGGGAAGACCTTTAAAAATCTTCTTTTCTGAAACCAGAAGACCCAGGTCTTTGATATTTGGTATGAAGCTTCATCTAGTGAACCACTACCAAGTTTGTTCAAACTATGGCCCTTGGGCCAAGACTGTACTGGAGACACTGATTCTCAGGCGAGGGATTCAGGGCCCTCTGGGCCCTCTTGTTTATTGAAATTCGGCTCTTAGTTTGGCTGTTATAATGGCAACTTAGAGTTTCCGGGAAAATTGGAAAATGGTATTCCATGCTGCCTTTATACGGGCCTCCGTGGCCTAGTGGATAAGAGCGCTGACTCTTAGTCATTAGGTCTCTCACCGCCGTAGGTTCGAGCCTCGCTCGGGCCACGTGTGAGACGCCAAGTTCTGCAACGGAAGGTCAGGTGGTTTTTCTCCGGGTACTCCGGTTTTCGCCCACCTCTGATTAACGATCGGCTCGATATGAGTGAAATAATCTTGAAAGGGCCGTAAAACCCAAACCAAAAAAAAAAAAAAAAAAAAAATGCTGCCTTTACAGATATTTTGACAAAACTTTCATAATAATATTCTTTAAGCTATCATCTATTTGCAATATGATTTTAGGCTACCTGCTCACTTTTACTGGTTGCCATGGAAACCATTAAAATGCCAAAAAAAACTGAAAAAAAAACACACACTTAAAGGTCATTTCCTCAGAAACCATATGCTCTATATGGCTGAGAATTTACGCAAATATTCACCATATGTGCCTTTACAGGTTTTGCGTTTTTAATGAAATTTGGCTCTTTAGTTAGGTTACTATGGCAAATTAAACATTTCCATAGACCTATAACGTTGAAAAAAGGAAAAATGACATTTACCCTTAAAATATTTTGTCAAACTATTATGGAAATATTCCTTAAACAATGATCTACCTGCCATGTAATTTAGGCCTATTGGTTGCCACAGATGGGCAGTCTGTTGTCTTGCAACAGCACATTCAAGCGACATCAGTCCTCTGAAGCCACTAGGCTAATTGGGTCCAAATTTCATTGGCTTCATGGTTTATTAAAAACGGCTGCCAGTGGGCAGTGCCCTGCTGAGCTCTGGTGAGCATAGTGGCCCATGGGCCGTTTGTTATTATAACCTCTCTTGGATACTTTATGTGCACTTTTATGACTCAGTGACATTATTGTAATAAACAAGGCTTACTTGATCACTGCATTCACATCAGTCTTACCTAATTTCTTTCAAATGAAACAAGCTTTGTAATATTGTAGCACAAGGAATAATTTGTGGCAGGGATTTTCCTTCCCTTCAGAATCAGGGTCCAGGGGCCGCTGGGTTTGGGAAAAACAGCTCGCTAATATTTATAGTAGGGAATTTAAATCAGCTGTACCTTTGTCAATTTTGGTTCAGTTTTCATGAAATTTTTATCAAAATGTAGCACAACATTAGAAATTGGGAAATTTATTATAAAATTTGGGAATATCTGTCTCTAAATTGGAAAAAAATAGGGGCCGATTACCGGCCCCAAAATTGCACTAGGAAAATCCCTGTGTGGTGAAACATGGCATATGAAGTCATGTAATTTATGACACCATTTTGAGTTGAAATTGACTGAAAAATTGCAGTAGTTATGTAGTAGTTACTTTTTTGCAGCAGTATACACATTTTCAACCAATCGCAAATTACAACTTATTCAATCAAGACTAATATCAATAAGTAGGTCAAAAGCCAGCTTATACAGCTACGCCGAAAAATGGCCACCTGGTACCTTTACTATGACCTCATTAGAAAGTAAATAGGATTAAGGATAATGCTAAATATCTTTAATGTTACAGCCAAAAAGACAGGAAGTCAATCTTCTCATCTTCAAGGTGACCAATGCTCAGAGGAGCTTAAAGAAAGGCATTGCAGTGCAGAACTTTGTAGACTTGAAAAAGAAAAGTAAGTGTGTAACTTTGACTGACCTTAAACTGAAGTCATTGCAGACCCATACAAAAATATTTGGCTTTTAGATCATATAATTGGAACATATCGAAATCAGGATCTAAGTACATAGACTTTTATATTGGAAAAAGACACAACTCTATATTTTTTGGAAACTATTGCAGTCTGTGATCTGAAAATTTATAGGCGCTGTAAGCTAAATGAGTGAAATAAACTGTGGGAGTATTCAAGGTCAAGGTCATTCTTTGACCTTGGCTCAAGGTCATTCAGATATGAAAATTAAAATTTGTTTTCCACAGAAGCCACAGAGCCATTTATAACCAAATTTCATATGAAAGCTTTTAGGAAAAAGGAAGTGATAATTGACATGACCAACATGAATGAATGAATGTGTTTGAGTTTTACATCCCACCAACAGCTAAGGTCATACAGAGATGGGACATTGGTTTTAAAGACTCGTCTGAAAGTCCGGAGAAGCGGGGGATCGAACCCACAACCCCTGGTTTATGTTTATGAGGCGAGTAGCTTATCCACTACACCACGGGGGCTTCTAGCACATGACCAACATGGCCACCATGCCCCTATATATGGTAAAATTCCTTCAAATTTCTTCCCTGGAACCAGTGGACCAATTGTCATGAAATTTGGTATGTAGCATTATTGAGTTAGGCCTAGGGGTGAAACGATTGATTGAAATCGTATTGTATCATGATACTTTTGCTGATGATAAGCATATCGTATCGTGGGGCTAATATCGCCATACCTGACGATACGCCAAAAAGAACAATTTTCAAAGAAAATGACAGCTTTAACATATTTCAAGACCATTTTCAAAACAAATTACAAAGATCTTAATTGTTACCGAGATACATTGATCACATCACTGACAAATATGGGCATCAATATACAGAGGCTTTGTTACACAACATTGAACTCTAGATGGTTTTGAGCCAGTTTGAAAATTATCGAGCTGTGATTTAAGCAAGAAAGTAGTATCGTGATATGTATCGTATCGTGGGGCAAGTATCGCAATACGTATCGTATTGTGTGGTACCTGTATCGTTACAACAGCCCTTGTTAGGCCCATCATAATTTGTTCAAATGATGACCCCCCAAATGACAACCTATTTTACGCCAAGGTCAAATTTGGTCACATTGACTTTTATATGGCATATACTAAAATGCTGAGTTGAGTCTATGAGCTGAGTCTATGAGCTGAGTGTCTGAGTTGTGTTGATGAGCCACAACATCATTCTTGGCATGATATTAAATTAGAGTTCATTAAAAAGTGCCACTTTTTATATTTTTATATTTCTACTAGTTTGACTAGGCCTTATACATTAAATGTATATAGTATTACTCCAGTAATGGCATATGTTTTGTAACCAGCCTGCTCCATGATACCAGGACTCTGAAAGGTTGTACGTTAACTTTTCTCAGAATGCCCACATGTGAGACAGACAAAAACAACTGTTTCATGTGATATATATATCATTCAACTAATATTTATTTAAATCAGCTCTGTTAAAGAGACTGAGCCTATTTCACTGTACATAGTACAGTGCAGCCAAATATGCCTTAAAAGCATATTTTCAGATCAGCAAATTGAGCCTCATTGAATGTCCCCACCAGTGTTATTGATAAGCTTTTGCCCGAGGAGTACTGCTACTCCTTCAACCCAAGACTATAATCGTATCCTGTGATTCTTTGAGAGTATCGGTACTCCTAAATTCAAAACTAGGGTCGTATCTTCATCTGTCATCAGAGGATGGCTGCTGAGTGCACTTAAATTAATGTCAGACGTGGAAATGGCCATATGTAAAAGACGTTAAACACAGACATATTCTATCATCGTAACATACCGATATACATTTTCATGTTAATAAGCTGGCGAACAGCAAAATGAAAAAGTACTTTACTCTTTCTTCTAAAGAATGTAAATCCAGCCAATGTGGTCGTTGTCTTCGCATGTGTTTTTGGAAATTCCCAGACGTCATTGAAGGCTCGTTTTGATCAGACTGTGCAGTCTGGTCGGAGTCTTCAGCCGTCACACAGGTCATATTGTTGTCAAAACGTTTTCAAACCCATGTTTTGTGTCTGCAGCAGCCTTATATGCTACCCGTTCAAAGGCGGGAAATCTCCACTAATTGTAGCAACTGCATGCGATTGGCAAAAGGCGAGAAATTCAGCTACTTGATAGATAGCGATAAATAATCATGCACTGCGTGCTGACCACAGTGACCTGTGATTCACAATTAGATATATATGAGTGCCCAAGTATTACAGGTTAATCCTGCCATTGTGACTCAATAAATATAATTTTGGTCAAATGTATACGGAACATGGCGGACAAAGAGATCAGTCTGTGCAGCAGTGGTTCTATCTCAACCGTGCATTGACGACAATGTTGCGAGAAAAAAATACGTCAGGATGATAAAAGTATGAAAATAGAAGTGGAGTCAAAAGTATACAACCACCATGATGCAATAATCAAAGGCGATGACATACACGTGTCGGAAAACAGCAATAAACAAGGTTTTTAGCTCACCAGAGCCGAAGGCTCCGGGGGCGCTTATAGAATAGGCAATGGTCCGTCGTCTGCGCCGTCAACATTTTCAAACAACATCTCTGAAACTACTTGGCCAATTGAATTGAAACCAAATTACATGTGGAGCCTCTGTGGGAAATGGGAACGAAAGTTTGTTCGTGAGGACTGGGTCACATAACCAATATTGCCGCCATGCCCATATATGGTAAAAACCTTTAAAAATCTTCTTCTCAAGAACCTTCTTTAAACCGAGGTCCCGTCTCCGTATGACCTTAGCTGTTGGTGGGACGTAAAACTCAAACACTCCATCACTCTTCTCAAGAACCGAATGGCAGATGTGCTTGAAACTTGACTTGCACATGAGATTATTGGATTACAATTAAGACAATATACAGTTTGATGCTTGACCGGGTACAAGACGCAGGTCGTAATAAAGAATATATTTAAGAATGAAAACAACTTCGAGAATTATCTGAAAAACTTGTGATATAGAAAACTATCGATAGTTCAAAACACTATCGGCAATAGTCATCGATGTTTGACCACGTAAAATCAATTTAAGCCCCCCAGTGGAAATCTTTCCACTGACCGTTCCAAGGTGGTTCTTCTGTGGCGGTTTATTTATGGTGTTGTTTGTTACTTACTGTGTGTATCACTTGTGTCTTTTTATTTTGGATGGCCATATGACCATTTTGTGGGAAAGTAACTGTCCTTATGGCCTTCCTTTGTTTAGGTATCTCGGAAACCGTTCAGATTCCCACCCCTAAACCATATATATACTTGGTCTTTATGATAAGACACATTTAGGGACAACAATCTTGGGCTTTCCTGGGATCGACAGGGCATGCTCCAACCCCTCCACTGTTTAAGAGGCCTTATATCTAAAGCCATACAGATCCCGACTGCTAAACCATATATATTCTTGTTCCTTGTGATAAGACACATTTAGTGATACCAACCAGTGCTCCACTGGGTCCATGTCCCACCCCCTCTACTTCATAAAAGGCCTAATGTTTCATATACTGAGTCCACATGGGTGCTCATTTGGATATGGGGGTTCATTTGGCAGATTAAAATGATATCATGTTAAAATACATACCTAAACCCTGGTGAGCATAGTGGCCCATGGGCCTCTTGTTTAACTTGTCATCACCGTAGTCTCTCCAGTTTTGGTCGAATTTTCTTGAAACTTACATGTAAGTAAGTCAGGGATAAAAGCTTGGATGAGTTTAAAATCTGGTGAGGTCGGCCTATTTATCATAGTTTTTATGTCCCTTTGATTGCTGAAAATGCCCATTTTTATCCCCCGACCGAATAGGTTCGGGGGATATAGCGATCCGCCTGGCGTCCGTCAGTCTGTCTGTCCGTCTGTCCGTAGACGCAACCTTGTGATGGCTATAACTCCTATATACCCTTTGAGATTCATTGATGGTTCTTGGCACAATTGTTCACAAGGCTGAGACAGCGTGTCATGCACAAGAATCAGAACTCTGGATGCCATACTTTTTGAGTTATCTACCCTTTTAATGAAATAGAATGACTACTTTGTGATGGCCATAACTCCAATACCCTTTGAGATGTATTGATGGTACCTGGCATAGTTGTTCACAAGGCTTAGACGGCGTGTCATGCACAAGAACCACAACTCTGGTTGCCATGGTTTTTGAGTTATCTCCCCTTCCAATAAAATAGAGTGGCTACCTTGTGATGGCAATAACTCCAATACCCTTGAAGATATATTGATGATACGTGGCACAGTTGTTCACAAGGCTGAGAGGGCATGTCATGCAAAAGAACCACAACTCTGGTTGCGATGTTTTTTCAGTTATCTCCCCTTCCAATAAAATAGAGTGACTACCTTGTGATGGCCATAACTCCAATACCCTTTAAGATATATTGATGATACCTGGCACAGTTGTTCACAAGGCCGAGATGATGTGTCATGCACAAGAACCATAACTCTGGGTGCCATGGTTTTGGAGTTATCTCCCCTTCCAATAATATAGAATCACTACCTTGTGATGGCCACGTCTTCCAATACTCTTTGAGATATATTGATGGTACTTGGTTCAGTTGAACATGAGGTTAAGCAGGTGTGTCACGTGCAAGAACCACAACTCCGGGTGCCCTGGTTTTTTAATTATCTCCCCTGACAATATAACCTTGTGATGGCCATAACTCCAATACCCTTTGAGATATATTGATGGTACTTGGCACAATTGTATACAAGGTTGAGACGGCACTTCATGCCTAAGAACTATAACTCTGGGTGCTATGATATTTGAGTTACCGTATTCGACCTATTTACCGCACATGCTCCTATAAGCGCACACCCAAGCTTTTTCTGGAAAAAATACACAAGCGCACACTTTACAGTAACCTCCCGACAAATTCATATTGAGTTTTGCTGCATCTTTGACCCGGACAATCTTATGTATATATGGTGAACATGGTGAACCCCATAGCTGAAATTCAACTCGTATTTTTTTCGTATTGAGTGTGCGCTTATTAGGTAGGTTTTTCACCACAATATTTTCATACAATTTTGAAAAAACTAAGCGCACGGTGCGGTAAATAGGTCGAATACGGTATCTACTCTTCCAATATAACACTTTGACCACCTTGTGATCACCGTGCCTCCAATACCCTTTGAGACATATTGGTGGCACTTGATGCAGATGTACATGAGGTTAAGCAGGTGTGTCATGCTCAAGAGTTACAACTCTGGGTGCTCTGGTTTTTTAGTTATCTCCCCTGACAATATAACCTTCTGATGGCCATAACTAAACTCCAACACCCTATGAGATATATTGAAGGTAACTGGTGCAATTGTATACAAGGTACAGAAGGGGTGTCATGATCAAGAACCACAACAGTTACTGTTTGTGCTGTGGTATTTGAGTTATCTACTCTTCCAATATAAACAGTAAGACCAGCTTATGATCATCATATCTCCAATACCCTTTGAGACATATTGATGGTACTTTGTACAGAAATACATGAGCTTGAGCAGGCACATCTGCCCAAGAACCACAATTCAGAGTGCCCTGGCTTTTTAGTTATCTCCCTGACAGAATAATCTTGTGAAGGCCATAACTGCAATACTTTTGTGATATATTGCTGGTTTAATTCTGGTGCACTTTCTGTTGGTGAACAATCTTCTGAAGGCCATATTGGCTTTTGGTCAGGGGATTTGCCATCTCTTCCGATGGCTATTTTTATAACCCACTACACGATAATGGTTGGGTATTAGGATATACATGTACCTTCGAGTGTCTGTCTGTCCGTCCATCCATCCGTTCCTCTGTAGTTTGTCCGTTCGTCTGCACCATTTCCTATCGATTTCAAAGATTTTTTTCAAATTTTGCATTATACCGGGTATGACTGGTATGGGATTGTTAATGGGCAAAATCCGTTAACGTGTGACAGACTTACAGACCTTTTTAGTTCATAATTAGGGATTTTTTGGCCATTTCAGTCCGTCTGTTAACATTACGTCGAAGTTCGACATTTACGTCAAAGTTTTTTTATTCAGTCAGCTACAAACCTCAGCTACCATCAAACCTTACATGAAACATCTCCATAACCTTGTGACTGTGTAGGTACCTTGACCTGGTGACTTTGACCTATATTTTGCGCTCCAGTGACTTTGACTATTACGTTGAAGTTCGACATTACGTCAAAGTTTGTATTTTAATCAACAATAAGACTGTACACAAACATTTCATGAAACATCACCCTGAGCTCCTGACTAGGCAAGCACCTTGACCCGGTGACTTTGACCTATATTTTGCACTCCAGTGACTGACCATTACGTCGAAGTTTGACATTACGTCAAAGTTTGTATTGTAATCAACTATATGACTAAACAACCATCAAACCATTCATGAAACATCACCCTGAGCTCCTGACCTTGACCTATATTTTACGCTTCAGTGAGTTTGACACAAGTTACGTCAATGTTCCAGATCTTCTCAAATAAAAGGCCTACAACAATAAAATCTTGAATAGTGCTTCTCCTAGATGTATTGACTCAGCAGGTACCTTTACATGGTGACCTTGACCTATATTTTATGCTCCACTGACTTTGACACATTTTACGTCAAAGTTCCAGATCTCCTCAAATAAAAGGCCACAACCATCTAATCTTGCATAGCACTTCTCCTAGATGTACTGACTCTATAGGTACCTTGACCCGGTGACCTTGACCTATATTTTACGCTCCAGCAACTTTGACAAATTTTTATGTCGAAGTTCCAGATCTCTGCAAATAAAAGGCCTACAACCATCAAATCTTGCATTATGCTGCTCCAGGATGTTCTGATTCTGCAGGTACCTTGACCTGGTGAGCTTGACCTATATTTTACGCTCCATTGACTTTGACACAATTTGCGTCAATGTTTCAGATCTTCTCGAATAAAAGGCCTGCAACCACCAAATCTTGCATAGTGGTTCTCTTAGATGTACTGACTATGCAGGTACCTTGACTTGGTGACCTTGACCTATTTTTTGCACTCCATTGACTGGAACACATTTTTGTTCGACATTCCATATCTTCTTAACTATAAGGCCTACAACCACCAAACCTTGCATAGTGCTTCTCCTACATTTTCTGACTCTGCGGGTACCTTGACCTGGTGACCTTGACCTATATTATGCATTCCAGTGACTTTAACACATTTTACGTCAATATTCAATTTGTCCTAAAAAATGGCCTACAGCCACCAAATTTTGCATAGTACTTCTCCTCGATGTACTGATTTGGCACGTACCTTGACCTTGTGACCATGGCCTATATTTTTTGGTTCAGTGACTTCGACACATTTTACATCAACTATCAACTGCTATGAAATTTACTTAATTAATAATAACATTCTGTTTGTGGCGTCTATGACTTTTGCCCCCCAGCAGGTGAGACGCTGCCTTCTGTTGAATTCTTGTTAACCTCCAATGTCAAACTTTGGTCACGTTTTTTTAACATGCCCACATAGTGAGAAGCCTTCGTGGTGCAGTGGTTACGCAACTCACCTTGTAAACCAGGGATAGCAGGATCGATCCCAGGCTTCTCCAGACTTTTGGATGAGTCTTTAAACCGAGGTCCCGTCTCTGTATGACCTTAGCTGTTGGTGGGATGTAAAACTCAAACACTCACTCATGTCTTGATGACAGTAATCTGAGCCAAGATCAATCATGACTCAGGTGAGCAATTCATGTCCATCTTGGACCTCTACTCCTGCCACTACAGTCGGTAGATATGTGTTACATACTGCCGATTGATTGCCAAGGTTGTATAATGCCCTGCTTGCGGAGCTCTTGTTTCATCAATCCATTTTACACCCTTAAGTTAATGCACCACTTCTGTTTATTCCTTGTGTTTCACCTGTTAGTATTCCTACTTTTACCATAGATGAGAACTGTGTTTTAGGTATGGAGAAATTTGGCATTGTTGCAGCATCAGAGCAACTAAAAGTGGTTCTTGAGAGTGATGGAACGGAGGTCGAAGACGACCAATATTTGGCGTCTTTGCCTCAACAAACAACTTTGATGATCATAAATAGTTTGACAGAGGATTGGAAGGAGTTGGTGGTCAGCCCTTCAGCTGCAGGTAGATTTTTATGTTTATATTTGTTTGTTTGTTTGATTTGAGGTTTAACGTCCCCGTCAACACTGTCATTTTGGAGCGGTCGCTTCCAATTTTGTGGGACTTTTACCCGACATTGAGATGAAATGACATCTCAAGGCCTGCCGCCCAATGAGACCAATAAAGTTTATAAGCATTGACAATCCGTCTCGCACCGCTTTGCCTTGGCAGGCTTAGATCCTCTAAGCGGTTAATTATTATCTGATTTGTCTGGTACCCTGTGCGGCCCCTTCCCAATCGGGGCTTGGAGAAATATATGGGCTGCATGATGCTTCCACGCAGAGCTGAAACTGACCCGCACACAAGCACTGGTAAACAGCTTAGAGGATCTAAGCCTGCCAAGGCAAAGCGGTGCGAGTCGGTCCGTCCATGCTTATAAACCCTTTTGGTTTCATTGGGCGACAGGCCTTGAGATGTCATTTCATCTCAGTGTCGGGTAAAAGTCCCACAAAATCGGAAGCAACGTCAACAAAATGACCTCTACAGTGTTGACAGGGAGGTTAAACTCAACAAACTATTACCCTGTTTAGAAGACCCTTTTAATGCGCATTAGTTCCGAAGTAGATGCGCATTATCCGTTTACACGAACCTCGTTAATTCGATGGAAATTTTTATATCGCTGCAACTTAATCCAGCTCAAGACCTAGTAGCAGATTCGAATTAAATTTTCCTTTGCTTTAAATTGTCCGTCTAAACAGCTGCAGCGCATCAGAAGCGCAATAAAGTTATATTTAGAACGGACTTATTACACTAATGTGTGTGTAAAAAAAAAAAAAAAAAACCTTTCTCTTCAATTTTGATAATCCGACAGTAAACAATTGAACATTAATGAAATTAAAAACACTATTGCAGGTCTCTGAGTCCACTGAATTCTTTGGAACTTTTCAAGACTCAAATCACGACTTTCAGTAGTCCATGAACTCGATTTTTCTGCTTCCTTAATAATGATAACAAACACACATTGTTTCTTGCAGCCATTTTCATGGTACTTTTCATTTTTTCCCCACGAAATTTCATTTATCTTATCTGATATAAAATTCAAATGAAAATTTGCTCGTGTGGACAGTTTGTAGGATTTATATCGCTTTACCTTGAAGCGCTGCAAATAAAAGCGATGCTGCTGCGTGTAAACAGACTATAAGATGTCTCTCTGACAAAACAGTTGCAGGAATGATTCTGGACTGTTACATGTATTTCTGCTTCTAACATACATGTACAACGTAGACGCATTCTTTTATAGTTCAAACACTGAGGTTTTCCTGGTGATGTTTTTGTATCTGCTTCAAACATTGATTGTAGGTGCTCATCAGAACTACGTCAATGAAGAGGTTCTAACGAGTACCCACAATCCCCGTTTTAGAAGAGAAATTAGAAGAATTAAGTATGCCCTGCACACCCTATTTTTTCTGAAAAAAGTGGGTATATGGGGGTGTTATTACGATAACACACCCATGATGCAAAGTAGTGTATTTTTTCAGATCTCCAAAATGGCTACTTTTCTGATGAAAATCCGTGATATTTTTCTGATCCATACTGCAAACACAGGTCTTGGGTGCTCGTTAGAACAGCCTCATTGAGGCAGTTCTAACGAGCACCCACAACCCATGTCTTGAAGCAGAAATAAGAAAATAATGTATACCCCCATAAACCCTAGTTTTCTCCATATAAAGTGGGGTTTAGGGGGGTGGGGGGTTTTCATTTCACGGACTTGTTCACGTGATGTTACTTACATA
Organism: Lucinisca nassula; assembly: GCA_963580285.1. Lineage (NCBI taxonomy): Eukaryota > Metazoa > Mollusca > Bivalvia > Lucinida > Lucinidae > Lucinisca > Lucinisca nassula. Next base: position 105,333,860 of record OY757022.1, read on the forward strand.
GGCTTGTTTACCCTATGGGTCTTAAAATGTTTGCTCTTTAAATTGAGATCTTGTAAACCACAAGATGATGCTGGATTACATGTTGATAAAGCAATTATGAGCTGATTATCGGGTCATTAAATTCATAGTAATAAAGAATGCAGAGAATTGTATATTCTGTTATTTACACAGCTGTGTTATGTCTGCTGAAAGAGAAGGTAATGTATACTATTTATCAATGGTTTCATGACCTACAATCTTAAATTAGGCAGGAACTGCATTTTGAGCGGAGGATTTCAGTAATTCTGAGGCATATACCAAAAGCGACAGCTATTATGCTTCTAAAAAACCACTCAATAGATGGTGGAGTGAGAAGGGTCATCGAGCGATCAGTCTGACGACTTCGCTTTGTGAACTCACCGACAAAAAACTGAGTAATGAGACTGAAGAAAAAAAAGAGAGACAAAAAGTTATCTATATGACAGCAGAAGGTTTTAAAAGAGGGGCGTGGTAAGACAACTAGAGTCTGTGAAATCACAAACTGACTAATAATAGTGTATTTTTTCTTTTTGAAAAGGACCTTCTGGTACCAGGGAAGCAAAGGCCCCAGGTATACATTATTTAAATGCTGTTTGGAAGAAACATAGCGTTACGAAGTCCATACAGAGAATACCCTTGCAAACGCCCACTTAATCACTTTATTTTTACTTAAAATATTAAAGGAACATAGATTGTGCACACTTGTTCAAACCACCTCATCGAGGCACAAGGATTGCACACTCTCCTTTGAATCGCATCCTCAAGACTCAGATTGCTTAGTCGCGATCTAACTTTGTGCTTACTCGATCTAACTGCCTTATCAAGTGGCAGACTCGTTCTAACAGCCTCATCGATACAGATAGATTGCACTTACTCATTCTAATGTCCTTATCAAGGCACATAAATTGCTCTTACTTATTGGAACCACCTGGCGAAGGTGCAAAGATTGTGCTAACTGCCTCATCAAGGGATATAGGTTGTGCTTACTTGTTCTGTCTGCCTCATCAAGGTGTGTATAACGCAACACTCTGACTTCATAGAGGTACAAATAACGAGGCTAAGTTTAAATCCATTCCAAAGTTACTTAGAAGTAAAGATGTTCAGTGCTTAAGTCCATGTGACTGTCACTGACTTGGGGCAATAACTTTTTGTATAGAAAATACTCAAAATAGCCACGGTGATGTCAAAGTGTTATATAAGACTACCGAGGGTTATTATTGAATCATAGGGTGGGCTTGGCAAACTGTGTAGACCCAAATCAGAAGCTGCTGAATGCGACGTCTGATCAAGATCTACACTATAAAATTTTGCTTAAAACTAGAATAAAAAAGTTAAATGAAACAATTTAAACGGCAGGGATTATTTGCCCTACCTTCGCTTGAAGACAATCGACCCACCAGTACTCTCAGTGCTTTGATTCGCATTCCTCATCTTATGTTATGTTAATTTTGTTTGGTTGAAAAGGAGGAGTTCGGCAAATGTTAATTTTGGGTGATGTGTCCATTGTTGGTTGTAATTTCTTCGGGCAGTGATTCTATGTAATGCTAATGGTAAATTACTTTGCACTGGCTTTCCTATACTGACAAGTTAGCCTGTCAGTAATAAGAATCAACAGAAGATTTCACATGGGGATAAAATGTCTGTAGGTTTGGGAATTTTCAACGTTTTGAATGGGAAAAGAACATACTTTTTGCCTTTGGGAACGACTCCAGTAACCGGAGTCCGTTCTATCGGGAAAAATCACAGACAGGCATTGCAAGTTTGCTCACTTTAACATAACATTAAAGGAGACAAACATAGTCATTAATACAAAAGAGCACATAACACTCTTCCCATTTCCCATTGTGTGCCTTTGAATACAATAACTTGTGGTTTTCAACCATAAAAATGGCCACCATGACATTCTTGGGATGGGAATGCAAAGTCAGTCTGCAGTAATTGCAATGTCCTTCCTTTTTAAGTTAACCTGAGCTATTGGTTGCAAAGGCTTCAATGTACAGTTTATGCTAAAAATTACCAAAAGCCTAATGCAGCTCTTCTTCTTCTCTTCTTCCGGTTTCGCCTTAACCCCCGGAGGGGACACAGACGGTGTATTAGATACACTCCAGTTTTGCAGGATGAAAGCCTACACAGTAATCATGTAATTACGGTAGGGTTCTTTAACCTGCACAGGGGATGGTTCTCCCTGCACAGGGGGCCTCCAGTTAACGTCCCGATCCGAAGGACGGTGCACTTTATGACATTCACCTCTCCTTAACCCCCCTGCACAGTGATGCTACACATGAAATTTGGTTAAGGATATAGCCCACAGACATTATTCAGGAGATACATCTTTTAAAGTATGTTAGAATGAGATGACACATACATGCGTGACCACTGGTAAACTAATACCTTATGTGGGCCATAGGCTAAGGTGTCAGAACAGAGACTTCTAATAAATGAAAGAGATACAATTTGGTCTTTTTAGCTCAATATGGTGAGTTATTGTGATCAGTGAATGTCCATCGTGTATTGTCCCGCGTCATCAATTTGCTTTAAAAGACTACTCCTCCTAAGCCCTTTGGCCCATTTCATTTAAACTTCACAGGAATGTTGCCTAGGTTGCTCTCTACCAAAATAGCTAAAATCGTTTTGCTTTGATAAACAAGATGGCCACCAGAGCTAAAAATAGAAACAAGAGGCAAAAGGGCCACGTACTATGCTTACCAGAGGTCATGTGGTTTATACCATATACAGGCAAGGTGCCCATTTTATCATGTGACAACAATGCCACAAATAACTTTTAATTGCCTCACCACATAGAGGCTTTACATGTAATTTGGTTTCGATAAGCACAGCTCTTTTAGTGGAGAAGAAGATAAAAATAGTGGATCTGAGCCGTCCAAGACAAAGGTCAGTAATGACCTTGACCTTTAGAATTGATTAACTTCCATTCAGCTGATGGTAAATACTATTTCTGATGCGAAAAAGGCTACCATGCAATCAGTAAAATCCACTGTCTTGCCCTTTTTCGATACAAATGTCTAAGTGACCAAATTTGTCCTTGACCTAAAACAGGTCAAGGTCCACTAAAGGTCATCATTTGAACAAATTTGGTGGAGCCCGAGTCCCCAATGCTACACCAAATTTCAAGGTCATTGGCTATTTGGTCCCTGAAAAGAAAATTTTTAAAGTTTTTTACAATATATGAGCATGGCGGCAATATTGGTCATGTGACCCAGTCCTAACAAATTTCATTCCCCCTACCCATAGAGGCTCGACATGTAATTTGGTTTCAATCATCCCACCAGTTTAAGTGGAGAAGATAAAAAAAAAAAATGAATCTGAGGCATCCAGGATAAAGGTCAGTAAATGACCTTGACCTTTGGAATTGATAAACTTCCATTCAGCTAACCGAAAATATCATTTTTGATGTCACAGCCTACCAGGCAATCAGAAATAACCACTATTTTTCCCTTTTTCCATACAAATGTCTAAGTGACCAATTTTGACAGGTCAAGGTCAAGCAAAAGTCATCATTTGAACAAACTTGGTAGGGCCCAAATCCCTGATGCTGCATACCAAGTTTCAAGTTCATCGAATAGTTGGTTCTAGAGAAGAAGATTTTGCAAAGGTTTTTACCATATATGGGCATAGCGGCCACATTGGTTAGTTGACCCAGTCCTTACGAACAAATTTTCGTTCCACCCTTCCCAAAGAGGCTTTTCATGTAATTTGGTTTCAATCAACGCAACAGTTTAAGTGAAGAAGAAGATAAAAATACTGAATCTGAGCCATCCAGGACAAAGGTCGGTGAATGACCTTGACCTTCGGAATTCAGCTGATTGCAAATATCATTTCTGATGCCACTAGCTACCATGCAGTCAGAAAAATCCCAAGTCCCCGATGCTGCATACCAAGTTTCAAGATCATCGGCTATTCGGTTCTTGAGAAAAAGTTTTATAAAGGTTTTTACCATATATGGGCATGGCGGCCATATTTGTCATGTGACCCAGTCCTCACGAACAAACTTTCGTTCCCCCTTCCCATAGAGGTTCCACATGTAATTTGGTTTTAATTGACCAAGTAGTTTAAACTTGTGAAGAAGAAGATAAAAAATTCTGGATCTGAGCCATTCTGGACCAAGGTCAATAAATGACCTTGACCTTCGGAACTGATAAAGTTCCATTCAGCTGATTGCAAAGATCATTTCTGATGCCACTAGCTACCATGCAATCAGAAAAATCCAGTTTTGCCCTTTTACCATACAAATGTCAAAATGACCAAATTTGACCTTGACGTAAATCAGGTCAAGGTCAACCAAAGGTCATCATTTGAACAAACTTGGTAGGGCCCGAGTCCCCTATGCAGCATACCAAGTTTCATGAACATAGGCCATTCGGTTCTTGAGAAGATTTTTAAAGGTTTTTACCATATATGGACAAGGCGGCCATATTGGTCATGTGACCCAGTCCTCACGAACAAACTTTCGTTCCCCCTTCCCATAGAGGCTCCACATATAATTTGATTTTGATCAGTTTCAGAGGAGATGTTGTTTGAAAATGTTGACGACACAGACGACGGATGAATAGATATTCGGCTCTGGTGAGCTAAAAATGTCAACAATTTGCTTAAATGCTACCTCCTCCTACACCTGTGAGCCAATTTTTGTTAAACTTCACAGGAATCTTGCCTAAGTGGCTCTACCAAAATAACTAAAATCGTTCTGCTCTGTTGAACAAGATGGTCACCTAGACCTAAAAAATAGAAAAATCTTTAAATGACTACTTCTCCCAGACCCCTGAGTCGAGCTTAATTGACCCTCTAACAAAACAGCTTAAATCATTCTGCTCAAATGAACTAAATGGCCGTAGAGCTAAAGATAGAAAAACATCAATAATTTACTTAAAATTCTAACTCCTCCTGAACCCTTGGGCGAATTTCAGCTAAACATCATAGGAATGTTGCCTAGTGGCTGTCTACCGAAATAGCTAAAATCGTTTTGCTCTGATGAACAAGATGGCCGCCAGAGCTAGAAATAGAAAAATCTTCAAATGACTACACTTCCCATACCCATGGGCCAATTTCATTCAAACTTCATAGGAATGTAGAAGCCTCCGTGGTGTAGTGGTTACGCTACTCGCCTTGTAAACCAGGGATCGCAGGATTGATCCTGGGCTTCTCCAGACTTTAGGATTAGTCTTTTAACCGAGGTCCCGTCTCCGTATGACCTTAGCTGTTGGTGGGACGTAAAACTCAAACACTAACTCACTCATAGGAATGTTGCTTAGGTGACCCTCCACCAAATTAGTTAAAATCTTCTGTTCCAGTGGGCAAGATGGCCCCCAGAGCTAAAAATAGAAAAAATGTCAACAGTTTGCTTAAAATGCTAACTACCACTAAATCCGTAGGCCAATTTCAGTTAAAGTCATTTATTCTTAGACAGTAGGACACACCATGTGTTCATAATTGTTTAATTGCCCCCCTGTGATATACTGTATATAGCAGATCAAGGGTGGCCTTTAATAGGGTGATTAGTAGCTGCTGTTGAATTCCCTGACTGAGGCACTAAAGGGGAAAATCAATAAGGTACACTCTAGTTAACAGTAAGCCAATTATTGATTTACTCCAAGGAGGCCCCTTACCTGTTGCAGACAGAGACTTCTCTTCAGTCAGCACTGAGGGCTACATAATATTATGTAATGAAATGATAGTCCTCAATAATCAAGAATAAATGCCTTTAAACTTCACAGTAATGTTGCTTGGGTGGTTCTCTACCAAAATAGCTAAAATCGTTCCTCTTTCACCAACAAGATGTCCATCAGAGCTAAAAATAGAACAGTCTTTAAATGACTACACCTCTTGAAGAAATATATGGGCTGCATGATGCTTCCACGCAGAGCTGAATCGGGCCCGCCCACTAGTACTGGTAAACCGCTTAGAGGATCTAAGCCTGTCCAGGAACCGCGGTGCTAGGCGGACCGTCCATGCTAATAAACCCTATTGGTTTCATTGGGCGACAGGGCTTGAGATGTCTTTTCATCTCAATGTCAGGTAAAAGTCCCACAAAATTGGAAGCAGCGTCTCCAAAATGACCTTTACAGTGTTGACGGGGAGGTTAAACCTCAAATCAAACAAATCAAACAAATGACTACACCTCCCATACCCCTGGGCCAATTTAATTCAAACTTCATAGGAATGTTATTTAGGTGACCCTTTACTACAAGAGCTAAAATCGATCCACACCAATGAACAAGACCCTCTACCGAAATAGCTAAAACAGTTCCTTTCCGATGAGAGCTAGAAATAGAAAAATATCAGCAATTTGTTAAATGCAAACTCCTCCTGAACCCTTAAATCTGTTGATTCAAAGTTCACAGGAATGTTGCAAAGGTGGCTTCCTTCCAAAATAGCTGAATTTGATTGCATCTCAAGTACAAGATGGCTTCCAGAGCTAAAAATAGAAAAAATCTTTAAACAACAACTCTACCTACATACCCCTGAGCCAATTTGTTTCAAACTTCATAGGAATGTTGCTTAGATGACACTCTATCAAAAGAGCTAAAACAGTTTTGCTCCAATGAAAAAATGGCTGCCAGTTATCCACATGACTTTCTGAAGCTATTTGACATCTTGAAATCAGGTGAGCGACCCAGGGCCATCTTGGCCCTCTTGTTCTGTTTCATGTTTACGGATTTTGCAGAATTTCAACGGGCGGAAGAGAGACTGCTTGGAATAATGGACAAAATGAAGAGAAGAAGTACATCTCAGGTATTGAAATCACTGAAAGAGAGAATAATTTAAAAACTATTACCTCTAAAACTGGACAAATTTTTGTAATAGCAAATCAGTTGATTGGGGATTTAATTTTTAATGTCCCGCCGGGAAGTGAGGCTAGGGTTATGGGAATAGCCTTTGTCTGCCCGTCAGTCTATCTTAAATTTCATTGTCCACTCCCTATCTCTTGAAACCTTTAATAGATTTTCATAAAACTTTGGTCAAATATTCCTTTCAGTGAGCTGATGTGCAGAACCCATAAAAATATCATGCCAACTCAATGTCAAGGGGACACCATTCCATATCTCCTTTACCCCTAGAAGGATTTTAATTAAACTTTGGTCAAATATTTCCATCAGTAAGCTGATGTGCAGAACCTATAAATATGCCTTCTAGAGCTCAAGGTCACGGTTGAAGGTCACTAGTTTGAACCTTTGAATTTTGTGTCCTTTCAATAGGTCCTTTACCGCTTGAAGAATTTTCATTAAACTTAGTCAAGTATTTGCCTCAGTGAGGTGATTTGCAGAACCTATAGTTAAATCATCCATGCCACTCGAGGTCAAAGTAACACTTGAAGGCAGGGTTTCAAGATGAGCCGATTTCCGATTGAAATTATGTATCGTTATTTATCTCATGTAGCCTTTAAAAAAAAAACACCCTATATATGTCTCGTCGGCGTCCTTGAACATAAAGCAGAGGCTGGTAGCACATCATAAAAGTTACTTTGCATCCCGAAGATGGTATTTTTACTTCACGCCTGGTGCTGGCAAGATTGTGTCCCAGACGCACTGTTTTGTGCTAACCCAAACACTGCCCCCACCCTGTATTCTGGTAGAAGTTCCTCTTGTTAGCGAGGGGAAAATACGGCATAACCTGAAAGGGAGTAAAAAATGTTTCATTTCTTTGGCTGGTCTCTTTAAATAATCCAAAGCATGTTTTTTGCAGCTTCTAACACCTGCTCAGGGTCCAATCCAGAGGGTGACTCAGCAGAAGAAGTCACCCTGTCGGGGCTCACTATGTTGACTTTAGGCCCTTGTGCATGGTAAAGGTTAAGCGAAAATCCGGTGCTGATTATCAACTAGTATCATAAATCGCATTGAACTGCACTGAATAAAGCAAATGGTTTATTGTTTAATAAGCCCTACATCTAAACCGTAAGCTCATGTCGCTTGTGCCACGTGTAACAGTCGGCAACTTCTATCAGTGTATAACGGTCACACTAGGTACACACAGAGTTAGGTACAGGTTGATTTGAGTTTAACATCCCCCTCAACAATGTATTGATTATTTTGGAGACATTGTTTCCAAGTTTGTGGGACTTTTACCCTACATTGAGATGAAATGACATTTCAAGCCCTGCCTCCCAAAGAAACCAATAGGGTTTATGTGCATGGACGGACTCACACAACTTTTCCTGGGCAGGCTTAGAGCCTCTAAGTGGATTACCAGTACATGTACTTTAAGCTCTGCATGGAAGCATCATGCAACCCAATCTATTTGTTCCAGCCCCGATGGGCGGGGGTGGGTATATTGATGGTGTATGTTTTTTCTCCATTGATTTGTTTTTACATCCATCAATCCTTTTCAATTTTTATGGACAACAACAAGAATAGGTAGCAATTTTTAATTTTGTAATGGAAAATAATTACTTCTTGTCAGTAAATATTCAGTATAGTAGTCGCAGATAAAATTGACTAGGTGGAGCTTTCCATTGTAACAGTTGGCTTCCATTGAGTTATAAAGGTGAAATGGCTGCGTACTTTGACGTTTGTGCCGGTTACTTTTTTTGACGATCAAACTTTTTTTTAGCTTATCAGAGCCAAAGGCTCCAGGGGAGCTTATAGGATAGGCAGTTGTCCGGCGCCGGCGTATGTCGTGTGACGTCAACCCTAATAAACGACATCTCCTCTGAAGCCACTGGGCCGATTCAGCCCAAATTTCATCTGTAGCATCCTTGGGCTGGAGGATTGAAAGTTCATGTTTTTAATGAAAATCAGCTCATTAGTTTGGTTGCTATGGCAACTTAGAGTTTCCATAGACTTATAATGGGGAAAAATTGGAAAATGGCATTTACTGCCAAGCCTTTGCAGATATTTTGACAAAACTTCTATAGAAATGTTTCTTGAGTAAACTTCTCTCAGCCATATGCTTTTATTTCAACCTGAGGGTTCTGGGGTTGTGCTGGGGCCCTGCCCCACCCCCTCCACTTCATAAAAGGCCATACATCTCAGAAACCATTAAGATCCCCACCCCTTAACCATATATATTATTGTTCCTTATGATAAGACCCATTCAGTGACACCAACCTGGGGGCCCCCTGGGATGTGCCGGGGCATTGCCCAACCCCTCCACTTCATAAAAAGGCCAAATATCTCAGAAACCTTACAGATCCCAACCCCTAAACCATATATACTCTTGTTGCTTATGATAAGACACATTCAGTGCCCTGGGCCATGCCCCACCCTTCTACTTCATGAAAGGCCCAATTTCTCGGAAACCTTTCCTTATGATATGACACATTAAGTGACACCAAGCTGGGGTCCCCCTGGGATGCGCTGTGGACCTGCCCCACCCCACCCCACACACTTCATAAAAGGCCATATATCTCAGAAACCATTCAGATCTCCACCCCTAAACCATATTATATATATTCTTGTTCCTTATGATAAGATGCATTTAGTGACACCAACGTGGGGACCCCGGGATGCGTCGGGGCCTTGCCCCACCCCCTCCACTTCATAAAAGGCCCAATACGTCAGAAACCTTACAGATCCCCACCCCTAAACCATATATATTCTTGTTAAAACACAGTGCCTCCCTTGAGCTCTGGTGAGCATAGTGGCCCATGGGCCTCTTGTTTTGTGATTCAGTTCGATTTTATCCCTTTCGGGTATTTCCGTTCAACCGAGTAAATTTAGGGTCGATTAGAGATTCAAGTTTCGGCCTTAGTCAATTTGTGCATTTTTATCCCCATTACGAATAGGTTCGGGGGATTTAACGATCAGCCTGGCGTCTGTGTGTCCGTCCATTCGTCCGTAGACGAAACCTTGTGATGGCCATAACTCCTATACCCTTTGAGATTCATTGATGGTTCTTGGCACACTTGTTCACAAGGCTGAGATGGCCTGTCATGTGCAAGAACCAGAACTCTGGATTCCATACTTTTTGAGTTATCTCTCCTTTTAATAAAATAGAATGACTACTTTGTGATGGCCATAACTCCAATACCCTTTGAGATATATTGATGATACTTGGCACAGTTGTTCACAAGGCTGAGACAGCGTGTCATGCACAAGAACCACAACTCTGGTTGCCATGGTTTTTGAGTTATTTCCCCTTACAATAAAATAGAGTGGCTACCTTGTGCTGGCCATAACTCCAATACCCTTTAAGATACATTGATTATACCTGGCACAGTTGTTCACAAGGCGGAGACCGTGTGTCATGCACAAGAACCACAACTCTGAGTGCCATGGTTTTTGAGTTATCTCCCCTTCCAATAATATAGAATCACTACCTTGTGATGGCCATATCTCCAATACTCTTTGAGATATATTGATGGTACTTGGTACAGTTGTACATGAGGTTAAGCAGATGTGTCACATGCAAGAACCACAACTCTGGGTGCCCTGGTTTTTAAATTATCTCCCCTGACAATATAACCTTGTGATGGCCATAACTCCAATACCCTTTGAGATATATTGATGGTACTTGGCATACTTGTATACAAGGTTGAGACGGCACTTCATGCCTAAGAACCGCAACTCTGGGTGCTATGATGTTTGAGTTATCTCCCCTTCCAATAAAACTGCATGACCACCTTGTGATATCCGTGCCTCCAATACCCTTTGAGAAATATTGGTGGTACCTGATGCAGATGTACATGAGGTTTAGCAGGTGTGTCATGCTCAAGAATTACAACTCTGGGTGCTCTGGTTTTTTAGTAATCTTTCCTGACAATATAACCTTGTGAAGGCCATAAGTCCAACACCCTTTGAGACATATTGAAGGGACTTGGCACAATTGTATACAAGGTACAAAAGGGGTGTCATGTGCAAGAACCACAACTGTTGGTGCTGTGGTATTTGAGTTATCTTCCCTTCCAATATAACAGTATGACCAGCTTGTGATCTCCAATACCCTTTGAGACATATTGGTGGTAATTTGTACAGATATACATGGGCTTTAGCAGGCATGTCATTCGCAAGAACCACAATTCTGAGTGCCCTGGTTTTTAGCTCACCTGAGCCTTTAGGCTCATAGGTGAGCTTATAGTATAGCCATGGTCCGTCGTCCGTCCGTCCGTCCGTCCGTCCACCATTTTCAAAGATCTTCTTCTCCTATACTGCAGGGCCAATCAAAGCCAAATTTCATATAAAGCCTCAGTGGGATGGGGGAACGAAAGTTTGTTCGCGGGGTCTGGATCACATGACCAAGATGGCCGCCATGCCCATATATGGTAAAAAGCGTTCAAAAATCTTCTTCTCCAGAACCATAAGGCCAGTGGCCTTGAAACTTGGCATGTAGCATATGGTACTCAGGCCCATCATGGTTTGTACAAATGGTGACCCTGGGTTGACCTTGACCTATTTTACAGCAATGTCAAATTTGCCGACTTAGGCTTTTGCATGGGGCAAAGTGAAAATTATGGATTTATAGGAAACCATTGAAGACAGTGTCACCAAAATTTGTAGATCAGGTAAAATAACTGAATACATGAAGATCTATGGGTGATAAAGGTCAAGGTCATTCATTGGCCTTAGACCCAAGATGGCCGCCATGCCCATATATGGTAAAAAACCTTAAAAAATCTTCTTCTCCAGAACCATAAGGCCATTGGCCTTGAAACTTGGCATGTAGCATATGGTACTCGGGCCCATCATGGTTTGTACAACTGGTGACCCTGGGTTGACCTTGACCTATTTTACAGCAATGTCAAATTTGCCGACTTAGGCTTTCGCATGGGGCAAAGTGAAAATAATGGATTTATAGGAAACCATTGAAGACAGTGTTACAAAATTTGTAGATCAGGTAAAGTAACTGAATACATGAAGATCTATGGGTGATAAAGGTCAAGGTCATTCATTGGCCTTAGATCAAGGTCATTCAGGATCCATATTTCAGATATTTTTTTCTCCAAAACTGCTGAGCCAATTTAAGTGAAATTAAGTAGGAAAATTGTCACCAGACAGGTGAGCGGTTCAGGACCACTGGTCCTCTGGTTTAGTTATGTCCCCTGATAATATATTTTTGTGATGGCCGTGTTGTGTGAATTCGGATTTAACATCGCTTTCAACAATTTTTCAGTCATATCACGACGGTGTCTGGTTGCGACAGGGAGCTCAATGCTCACTTTTATAGTGCTGCCTCACTGAAGTATCATGTCCCAGACACATTACATGATACCACACCCAGTCGCATCATCCTAACACTGGGTCGACCAGCCCTAGCTCTACCCCGTAAACCTGAGTGCCAAGCGAGGAGCAGCTAGTACCATTTTTAACGACTTTGCTATGTTGCGGCCCGGGATCGAACCCGTGACCTCCCGTTCCCCGGAGCGGACATTGTCTGGTCGCTGCGGGTCATGTAAAAATTCACTTTTACATGTTTTTGTACTGGAGTGTAACGGTCCAGTCAACACTAATGAGGTCATTTTTGAGCCAGTCAGTTTACATACGTTACACGATACCACACCTAGTCACATTATCCTGACACTGGGTCGACCAGTCCTAGTACCATTTTTTACCGACTTTGGTATGTGGCGGCCCAGGATTGTCCCCGGAGTGGACACTAGTCACATTATCCTGACACTGGGTCGACCAGTCCTAGAACCATTTTTACCGACTTTGGTATGTGGCGGCCCAGGATCGTTCCCTGGAGTGGACACTCTACCAGCTGAGCTATCAGGGCCGTTTTTTTTTTTTTTTTGTGATGGCCATAACTGCAATACTTTTGTGATATATTGCTGGTTTAATTCTGGTGTATGTTCTATTGGTGAACAATCTTCTGAAGGCCATATTGGCTTTTGGTCGGGGGATTTGCCATCTCTTCTGATGGCTTATTTTGGTATATTCTGCCAAACTATTGAAACAAAAGGAACAAATCGGCCAGAAGACTAAAATACCCAATCAACCTCAAGTGTTGCTTCAAACTGAGTAGGCAGTGACCTGTTGCTGTTAGTTGTCAACAGCAAAGAAAGCCTCTTCAATTTTGACTTTTTGCCGACTAAAAAGCAATAATTGATGGACCAATTCAAATTTACACAACACTTCCCTGTGTATCCTTGCCAGTCAATGACGACTCGTGTGTCTGGCCCCCGCCCATTGGCCTTAAAGAAATAGCTGGGCTGCATGATGCTTCCACGCAAAGCTGAAACCGACCCACACAGGAGTACTGGTAAACCACTTAGAGCATCTAAGCCTGCCCAGGCAAAAGGGTACGCCTCACTAATTCCGAAACTAATTCACTTGGTCCATGCTTATAAACCCAATTGGTTCCATCGGACGGCAGGGATTGAGATGTCATTTCAAATGTCAGGTAAAAGTCCAACAAAATTGGAAGCAACGTCTCCAAAATGACCTATACAGTGTTGACGGGGGACGTTAAACCTCAAATCAAACAAAAGACGACATGTGTCAGGTCGCTTATTGTTCAAGGTGCCAATTAGCGATTCACAATACTGACATTGTGATTACAGAGCCAAATGCCTCAAACACGCCTTATACTTAACAAACACACAAGCAACAGTGAGGTGAAGGAAGCTGAGAGTTTGCATTTATAAAGTGTTTGAAATAGTGACACCATTTCTACAAGAAAGCAGGCAGCTCAAATCTTAAGGCCAGGCTCAAATTTAGTGACTGATCATGCCCAGGCTTTCTTGTATCACTAGCTTTGCGTAAAAAGGGTGCTGGCAGCCCTGTGAGGAGTCATACTTTTTATAAGAGAAAATACAAATTATATTGGTTGTAACAAAACAATGATTGAAATCAGCCTTCAGGCTGCAGAAATATAAATGGTCAAATATGCTATCAGACATGACAGGGCGGACCTCGCCGCTTTTCAAACATATCCCAGCTTTTACTCCGAGCTTACTTATATGCTAGGTTTACAAAGATCTGATGAAAACTAAACAACCTATGGTGATGATAAGATCCAATATAGGCATTTTTAGGTTGGATCCGAAACTAATTCACTTGGTCAAATTTCTGCTCCCGCCCATCGCGGCTTGGAGAAATAGATTGGGCTGCATGATGCTTCCACCCAGAGCTGATACTGACCGCACATGAGTACTGGCAGCTTGGTGACAGTAACACTACAATAATTTCTGCACAGAATTTTGATATTACATCCAGAACTGATGTGCCCTGCTACAAAAAAGCCAAGCTTTATCTACTATCAAAAGAAAAGGTAAATATGATAAAATGTTTCATGTCCAGGATCACTAAATGGTAATCTAACCAATCCCACCCCTCTCCCTAACAGATGCAACATAGGCTATGGCGGAATTCTTGTTAAAGAAATTAGAATCAGTAAAATTTTGTTCAATCTAGTTCTGGTCAAAAAATTTATTAGCTCACAGGTGTGTAAGGTTACGTCAGGCCTAGTGTCCATCCTCCCATCAAAGACACCAAAGCCTTTATTTTGTTCTTCATGTTTGTTTGTTTGATTTGAATAGCCCTGTCAACAGTTTATAGGTCATTATGGAGACGCTGCTTCCAATTTCATGAGACTTTACACGACATTGAAATGAAATGACTTCTCAAGCCCTCTCACCCAGTCAAACCATTAGGGTTTATATGCTTGTATGGTCTGAGTCGTATCACTCTCCCTGGGTAGGGTTATAACCTTTAAGCAGTTTACCAGTACTCGTTTGCTGTCAGTTTCTACTCTGCATGGAAGTATCATGCTGCCTAATCTATTTCTTCAAGCCCTGATGGGCGATAATTTGCAATGTTTTCTTGAAAATCTGTTGAAAAATGCTTTTGAGCAGTCTAATCACCTGATATTTGGCAGAGAGTGCAAGTTGTTTTGCTATTTTAGATGTGTTTTCTGTCATCCTCTGGCCACATCTTAAGATTAAGTCACTTCAGTGATAAAGCATATTGCAAGCAGATTAGTGAATTATATTTTAAAATCTTTTCAGGCAAAAACATCAACAGTTCTAAAAACAGTTGTTGGATGGATGGTTTACAATTTTCGGGAGAGGAGGTATATCTCGGTACGAAGTGGAAAAGGTGGTGGATCCAGATGTATAACAATAAACCGGTCAGCAAAATATGAAGACGTACTAAGCCAACTCAAAGATACATTTTATCCAGGAGGTAGATCCCCACTAGGGAAAGTGACCAAGTTTTTCCATAAACTTGGTGACAGTAACACTACAATAATTTCTGCACAGAATTTTGATATTACATCCAGAACTGATGTGCCTGGCTACAAAAAAGCCAAGCTTTATCTACTATCAAAAGAAAAGGTAAATATGATAAAATGTTTCATGTCCAGGATCACTAAATGGTAATCTAACCAATCCCACCCCTCTCCCTAACAGATGCAACATAGGCTATGGCGGAATTCTTGTTAAAGAAATTAGAATCAGTAAAATTATGTTCAATCTAGTTCTGGTCGAAAAATTTATTAGCTCACAGGTGTGTAAGGTTACGTCAGGCCTAGTGTCCATCGTCTGTGGTCTGTCCGTTGTTGATCTGCTGTTAACTTTCACATTTTCGACATTTCCCGTACCAAAAGTCAGATTAAGCTGTTGGTTCCTGATGGGAGGCATCTGGGTGACAGGGAGATACAGATTTGCTAAAATGGTTCCTTTCAGCAGCCATCTTGAAATTCTTCAAATGACATCTCCTGAACTAAAGGGACTTGATGGGATTTGGTGTGACATGGAGATTCAAACTTCTAAGAATCATTCTGTTTTGATATCCAAGATGGCTGCCACGTTGCAGGCAGGCATATACACTAAGGCTTGTATGTGTTGCAGTTGTATTCACATGATTGGGTTTACTTATTTGACACCAGAATATGCCAATTGCAGGTGAAACGATAGCTTTGTCATGCCAAACTATACACTTCTACTCTGCATCAGTATCATCTATTCCTGAATTCTAAATCAGACTAAGCTACTCAGAAACTTAACCAGAAGCATCAAGGTAACATGCAGATTCAGAATTGCTAAAGGCAATGTGATATGATAGACAACATGGCCACCAAGGCACAATGTAATATATGATCCGCCTTATCCAGGTGAGCGATTTCGATTTCTAGCCCACTTGGGTCTCTAGTTAGTTCTCAGAAGCTCAGTCAGATGTGCGTCTGACTTGTGATCAGGAGGACGTGGGTTCGATACCTGCCAGAGTCTGCAACATTCTTTTGTGGAGATTGTTCATGAATCTTTTCTACAGTCATTCTCTCCGCTGATTCAAGAAGGGCAGTTGTCAGTTTCTAACGAAAGAATATGCACTTAACTGGTTAACCGCTTACGGATAAGCTTGCCCAGGCAAAGTGTGGCTAGGTAAACTGACCAGCTCAAATATGACCTCAATAGTGCTGACTGGGCCATTAAATTCCAATACAGACAAACTCTAGTTTTTCTTGGAGATTGACGGCCCCTGTCCATCGAGGCTTGAAGAAATAGATGGGCAGCATGATGCTCCCACTCAGAGCTGAATATGACCGCACATGAGTACTGGTAATCTGCTTAGAGGATCTATGACTGCCCTGGCAACGCGATGCAAGGCAGACAATCCATGCTTATACACCCTATTGGTTTCATTGGGCGATAGGGCTTGAGGTGTCATTTCATCTCAATGTTGGGTAAAAGTCCCACAAAATTGGGAAGTGTCTCCAAAATGACCTGTTGACGGGGATGTAAAGCCTCAAATCAATCAATTAATTAAAATCATGGAGATTGATCGTGAAATTTTTTCTATGGTCATTCTCTCCCTTCCGCTGATTCAAGAAGGGCAGTTGTCAGTTTCCGGCGAAAGAATGCGTACTGCATGTACTGGTTAACCCTTAACGAATAAGCTTGCGCAGGCAAAGGGTGGATAGGTAAACTGACCAGCTCAAAAATGATCTAAATAGATTTGACTGGATTGTTAAACCCCAATACAAAAAAAAAACAAAACAAAAAAACTCTAGTTAGTCCACTTTCCTACCCGCTTTTCAAAATGAAAGAAAGTACAGTAAAACCTGTCCTAGTGGCTACCTCTAATAAGCAAGCTACCTGTCTTCAGCAAGCATTTATTTTCTTCCCGAACAATCAACCTGTATTAAGCAAGCACCTGTCTTAAGCAAGCTCTTGATTATCCCTCAGGTGCTTGTTAAATACAAGTTGGGCTGTACATTTTTCAAAGTACAGTGAAATTCTGCTATTATACCGTTCTTAAACATGTTCTTAATCTAGGAATTTTACTGTATTCCATTTGAAGTTTTATGAAGCATTCTGTACAGTGCACGAAGAGTATTCAGTTTATTCATTCAAAGACTGCTACAAATGTAAAAAGAAATAACTTTTTATTATAAGAAAACACAAACTGGGCTTTGGCAGTTTTCAAGATCAAGATGGCAATGCCTGCCACGCCCAGTCATACAGTACAAGACCAATGGTTTAACCTGCTGCGTCATTAGGTATTTTTATACATGTATATATATTTTAGTACTTCCAAAAAACTTATAAAGTACAAACTGGGTCGGCCCCCGCCCATCGGGGCTTGAAGAAGTAGATGGGCTGCACGATGCTTCCACGCAGAGCTGAAATCTGGCTGCACATGAGGACTGGTAAACAGCTCTAATAGAGGATCTGAAGCCTGCCCAGGTAAAGTGGTGTGAGTCAGACTGTCCATGCTTATAAAGCCTATTGGTTTCATTGGGCGACAGGGCTTGAGATGTCATTTCATCTCAATGTCGGGTAAAAGTCCCACAAAATTGGAAGCAACGTCTCCAAAATGACCTAAATAGTATTGTCGGGGACACTAAACCTCAGATCAAACAAACTGGGCAGTTGCAGGATTCGAACTCATGCTGGCAATTTATATATATGTATATCAATATAAATGTTTAACTCAACTTGCTGAATTACTTTAGCCACATCCATTTTTGACTTAAACTTCAATCAAATTTCTTTATATGTATTAATGTAGTTGACAACTGCATGACACTGTAGATCCTGATCAGTTGGCTTCTTAGAAGCCATCTGATCAGGATCTACACTATTGGCAAAGGTAGGGGTTGTGGTATTACTTATATAGGATACTGGTTGAAATTATTCATTTTTACAGACCTACCAGTTTCACATTCTAAAAAATTGTACAAAATGTAAAAATTTAGGCCTGTGGCGGTTTATTTATGTTGTTGTTTGTTACTTACTGTGTGTATCACTTGTGTCTTGTTATTTTGGATGGCCATATGGCCATTTTGTGGGAAAGTGACTGTCCTTATTGCCTTCCTTTGTTCAGGTTTCCATTATGGTCTGGTTGCTTAATGTTTGTGTTTCTTACCCTTTGGTGTCTTTGATGGGTGGAGTAAGTTAATTGTATTGATTCCTGAACTTTGTTTTACTTCTACTTATGCTTTGACAATTAATTTTATTTTGTTTCCAGATGCAGGACCCTTTTCCCGATTCTGATTCTGACTTTGAATTGCCAGAATTATCCGGGGTTTGTATGATCATATCTATATATACATATATATGTCAAATCTCCCTGTATGAAACGTTTCGCCCGTAATAAAGGCGAAATTTTTCTTCTATTTTGACCGGAAATTTGCCCTTTTTACGCTTTTGAAACTTAATGAAGATATATAAGCTTCCGGGCGAAATCTTGGCGTAATATTGGGGCGAAATATGCAAATTAGACGGAATTCTGCAAACGTTTACGGGCGAGATTCAAGAACGCCTCCGGGCGGAATCCCAATAGGTTCCGGGCGGAATCACAATAGGTCAACAGAAATCCGCCCGGAATACTTTGATTCCGTCCAGGGCATAAAATATTCCGGGCGGAATAAAAAAATCTGGATGAAGGCTATGTTGCTAGGATAAAAAAATATTTTCCACTCGTATTCTCTACGAGAAGCTTAAGACTGAACAATATATATTACCCACTTTATGATGTAATAAAAATATTTCTAATTTACTCTAACTGTATTCTTATCCCCTGAGTGTCGCCATTTCAGTAAGGGACGTAACTGTAATTGACCCTAATGCAATAGAATGTTGTACTTAAAGCTTTGTCCAGGCACTATGACAGATATTATTATTATTATCATTATTATTATTATTTTAATAGTATTATTTCTATCTTTATATTATTATTATTGAAATCTACAAAATATGCAAATGTTTACCGGCCCCGATAGCTCAGTGGTAGAGCGTACGCTTCGGGAATTGGGTTCGATCCCAGGCCGTGTCATACCAAAGGCCTGAAAAATGGTACTAGGAGCTCCCTTGGCTGACGCTCGCATTATCAGGGGTAGTCCTAGGAAGATAAATGAAGGCAGGTAAGTATTTGTTAGAGAATACTTTGTTTGTGGCAATAAAAGCTCTACAGAGCTTATGTTATTTGTTTCGAATATGCGACGTTAAATAAAGCTTCTTTATCTTCATCTTTGTACAATGTTGGCCTGTTATTAATCGTGATAGATCAATTAACATTAAATTTGTTGAGCATATTTATTTTACTTATCAGTTCAACCACGTGATAGGCAACAAGAAATATCAATTGGGGTAATTATCTTGTTAGCAGGGTGCATATAAAGGCAATTATTCTTTCAATGATGAGTAGAGCAATTACCCTAATGGTCATATTTATTGGAAAATATAGGCTTCAGCAAACAATGTAGTCCCAGATCAGACTGCTCCTTAAGCAGGGTCTACACTGTTTGCCATTCCATCGACACCTTCTGGACTCTTGCTGGATCGTGAAAAACAAATTTGTTTAAACTTTAGAAAAATAACTGAAAGTCACCAAGAACCAATTTTTTTTTTTTTTTTTTACAGTACTGCTCACTTTTCACGATGCTAGGATCAAACGTTTAAGTACCTTCAAGCCCCAAATACATAAAGAAAGGAAAGGTACATGTAAAATATATAAATTTATAAGAAATATTAAGTTATATCACCCATTGGTAATTACGGACGAGGAAAATCTCACACCATTTACATAGTCTCAAAGTAAAGTTTATCATCCAGTTACAAACTTGTGTTATTTAACGCTCGTGGAGCGTGATAGCTCAGTGGTTAGTGCACTTGCCTCTGATGCTAGAGGTCCAGGGTTCGATCCCTGGCAGCGGCGATAAAATTTCGGTGTCCGAACACGCTCCACTGACATCATTTGCAGGGATGAATGTCATAAAGTGCACCGTCCTTCGGATCGGGATGTAAACTGGAGGCCCCCTGTTTTTGTTTGTTTGATTGATTTGAGGCTTAACGTTCCCGTCAACACTGTAAAGGTCATTTTGGAGACGTTGCTTCCAATTTTGTGGGACTTTTACCCGACATTGAGATGAAATGACATCTCAAGCCCTGTCGCCCAATGAAACCTATAGGGTTTATTGGCATGGACGGTCCGCCTCGCACTGCGGTTCCTGAACAGGCTTAGATCCTCTAAGCGGTTTACTAGTACTAGTGTGCGGGCCGGATTCAGCTCTGTGTGGAAGCATCGTGCAGCCCATATATTTCTTCAAGCCCCTATGGGCGGAGGCCCCCTGTGCAGGGAGAACCATCCCCTGTGCAGGTTAAAGAACCCTACCATAATTACATGATTACTGTGTAGGCTTTCATCCTGCAAAGACTGGAGTGAATGTAAAATACACCTGCCTAGAATGCGCGCGAGGGCATATGGCACTGTATATAATATATAGAAAAAAAAAAAAGAAAAAACCTTTGACAGCCCTTCATACCCTATCTGAAATGAGAGGCTAAAATTAATAAACTACCAGATGGCTAGCCATTCCTTTGTGGGTTGGCTTGCTTTCCGGTACGAGCAGTTTTGTAGGCTGGTCGCCCGGTACGGACGGGCAGACTTACACTGGTCGTCCGCTACCGGCCGGCTAGCCAGACTGCCTAAAAGAATTTGCTCCTTGGGAGCAAATTCTTTCCTTTTAGAACAAGCCCCCCAAAACAAACAAAAACAAGTTTATATTTAAAATATATGTGATATATAATATGCAAATAACTAGTTAACATATTATGGTGTTACTCTGACGTCAACTTTAGTGTCTGACAGAACAAATATTTTGAATATGATCGCGAAAACATATGTCAATGTAGCAAATCTGCAACTGTGCCATTCATACGACATACATTTAAAAAGATTACATACTGGCTGATTTTGAGATTACTTTGTCGGTTTTTTTCTGATGCGTCATATTTACTAAAACACTCACAATGTGACATTATAGGGTTCGCCGGTCATCCGGGTACTTTCGTTTGTCACGTGATAGCAACGAGCACGCAGGTGAATACAAACGCCATTTTGAATAAGCAAATAGTGTAAATAAAACCCGTCACTAGCATATTTCTTACAATTTTGATAAAACATGCCAAAAATCTGTAGTGCAGGTGGTTGTACAAATCATCATTTACAACTGGATAAAAAGCTATCGTTCTATCAGTTCCCAAATGGAGAAAAACATCCAGAGAGACGGTCTCGGTGGATAAGGCCCTGCAGTCGCCAGAACGCTGATGGTTCAGACTGGATTCCTACATCAAAATATGTTTACATGTGCAGTGAACATTTTATAACAGGTGATTCACAATACATTATTCTTTGGGCCATGCTTTGTTGATAATGAACTGAAATTGTCCTTTCTATTGGTAAAATTGTCTGTTGATTTCTCTCTAGTGCTCGTATTTCTCCCTGTCAACAACATTTCTGCACTTACCGAGGCGATCCCTTGGAACATCACCACATGTGTTGGATGGGTGACTAAATTTAGAAATTGATTGTAATTAACTTTAAAGTGTAGAAAAAAAACAACTCCTTACTGGGTGTGCTAAAGAAGATGAACAGGGGTCCTAAAATGAATGCCTCTGATCTAAAGGTCAAAACAACAACAAGGTCTTTAGAATGTGTGCCTTGTAAATGAACTAACAAACTAGCCTGTCCCCCTAGCCTTGGCATAACCTCGGATCTGGGTTCACACCATTTGCAGAAATGACATATGACATGCAAACAGCATGGACCCAGATCAGATGAGCAGTCTGATCTGGGTCCACACTGTTTGCAGAAATGACTTAAAGCTACCGGCAGTCAACGATTTTTTACAGACAAACAGTGTGGACTCAGATCAGACAGCTCCTCTTAGCAATCTGATCTGTGTTATTTTGACAATAAACAGAATGTCAAACCTACCTTGACACTTGGATAGAGTATATTTCCCGAGTCCATGACACCTCCAAATACACAACACTTGACACTAGTCCGTAGACATCGGTTATCAGGCAGCTGTTATTTCACTAAATGGAAATTTCCCGCCTCGTTATTCTTTACTTTTTATCATTTTTACTTACAGTAACATGCATTTTCAGGTTAAAAAAACGATTTTATTCAATGTAATTGATAGCGATCTAAAGGGTAATTGCCGGTCGCTATGTTATTGTTTTCACCTCCAAAATGGCGGCCTATCGGTTGCTACGGGCAGTGACGTCACGCCGGCGAACCCTATACGCCCGTTTTGCAGGTTTCTTCAATCTTGACCTTCTACCGGAAATCGAACATGGCGCCTGATTTCAAATATGTAAAATATACATGTACACAACTATTAGCTTTCAAAAAAAGCTTGAGTCAGTTGCGAATAATGTCTAATTACTAAATACCAACCAATTGTTTTTAATTTAATAATTATAACATCATGTAGAAGTGACAGGTATAAAGTAGGTGTACTACGCCTAGAGGCTCGAGCCGGCGGTAGAGTGCCTGTCACTCCGGTCGGTACATATGATGCATGCAAGTAAAGTTCGCATACAGGTTGCAAAAAAGAACAAAAATGCAACGTAAAACGACGTTGAGATTAAGACGTCTAATTGACGTTTGTTCTGACGTCTGTTCAACGTCTAATCACTACGTCTGGCTGACGTCAGGATATGACGTCTAATCGACGTTGTTTTTTGGTTATATGACGTCGTGACCAAAATCCAACCAAGATCTGACGTCAAACGGACGTCATGTGCCTGCTGGGAAGTGAATCTATACGGCGGACGACGCAGGTACGACGGAGACAGGGTGATGACAATAGCTCACCTTGAGCACTTGTGGCCGGAAACAAATCAGGTGAAAAACATATGTTTCGTATTTTTAGAACAGCTTCGATGCGGTTCTGATGAGCACCCACAATCTGTCTCTGAGTAGAAATAAAATGACTTACCCGTATACCCCTATAAACCGCAGTAGTAGATAAACGTGGGCAAATAGGACCATTGGCTTCACGCGTAGAAATATTCACACCAAACATCGGCATACGAGACACAGCATACAATACTTTCCAATTAAGTCGAGTAAGCCTCCGTTCACCCAGTCCAACATTACCAGAATTGAAAGGCTTCAAAGAAGAGCTGCTAGATTGGTCAAAAATGATTACTTATCATATAGATGTGACCCAGACGCTAGATGAGCCCCGCCAAGCGAATTTGTGTCTTCGAGCATTCCGTCATGACAAATTTTAACTGCGCATGCCCAGCCATTCAGAGGGGCCAGGGATATGGCTTTCTGTCTGAAGGTTCCTCTTGATTCACTGCTTTATGAGCGAGCAGCGAATGTTCTGGCGAGACTGCGCGGATGCACAGGCTCGCCTGAACCTTCGCTGCTCGCATAGGCGATAAGTACCAAAATCGCTTGACTGGGCCCAGATGATCTTGGGTGGAGATCCTTGGAACAGAGACGTGCTGATGCACGCCTCATATTGTTCTACAAGATAGTTTATGGCCTTGTCAAGATACCACTGCCTTATGGCCTTGTCGAGATACCACTGCCTCCATATATCTGCCACCGAAACAGAACCACTAAGCACACGCATCCAATGCAATTTGTACAAATTCCTACTACTGCCAGTTACTACAAATAAAGTTTCTTTCCTTTGGTTGCTATACAGTTTACAGTTGAATTATCTACTGTCTCGGGCTGTTGTGTGCTCTGGTCTCGATTCCGTCAGATCAGTCATATGCACCCTCCATCATCCAATGCTATGAACCATGATGTAAATAGTGAGTATGCTACAGTACCTATTTACTTATTTGCATTGGAAAAAGCAACTCGCATTTTCTTATACAGCAAAATAAAAGTAAGTGTACATGCCATAATTGATGATTAAAGTTTTAACAATGCATTAATTAACGCCATCATTAGTTTGAAAAAGTTGAAACAAGATGGTTTCCTTCAAAAAAGGAATTCAATACCTGGGTTAGCTTTTTTTCTAATAAGTAATTTAGGTCGTAGTACCAAAGCGTTGATCTAAAATCATCAATCCATAGACAAATGGCAAATATTAATGTTCAGATCAACAGACATTGACTCCAGAAGAGTGTAATCAGGCGTCCTAGGATAGTAAGCATTACTTGGTAAGCAAGCTTCGCCCACCATGCCTAGCGACCTGAACGAAGAAATGGAGTAAATGCCAAGAAGGGTATGTCCGAGATTTTGGAAGTCTTCCTATGGCTTACTATTGGCAAACACATCAGAAATTATAAAAAATTCTTTTTACTAAATGCCAGGAAGTCTGCAAATCCTCATTATTTTATAGTCAACGAAACATATTTGTTTACATATCATAAAATAGAAAGTAATAATGATGCTCGTGTTACATAATCAAAGTACTGAAAGTACTGAGGAAAGTTGATTTATGAGGTTCACCATGATAAAATGGTAGTGGTAGATTAAACAGTTCTCTAAGTATCTTTTTGACAAGGTTAAAAAGGGAGTTTAACCAGGTTCGATTAAGAAAAAAAATTCTGTTGATTGTTATTGTCCTCGTGACAATCACTGACCATCTGACTGGCGCCTACCCTGAACAAAATCCAGGTAAATGGTTATTGATAGTACCCCTAAGATGTCAGAGCGGAACGTCAGAAGAAAATTCTGGACTGTGCTTGTTTGTTTGTTTGTATGTTTATTTGCTTGTTTTGAGGTTAAACATCCCCGTCAACACTGACTAGGTCATTTAGAGACGTTGCTTCCAATTTTGTGAGACTTTTACCCAACACTAAAATGAAATGACATAATTATCAAGCCTGTCATGCAATGAAACCAAATAGGCTTGTGGCATGGACGGTTCGATTCGCACCACTTTGCCTGGGCATGCTTAGATCCTCTAATCGGTTTACCATTACTCATGTGCGGTCGATTTCAGCTCGGCGTGGAAGTATCTTGCAGTCCGTCTATTTCTTCAAGCCCTGGTGGGCTGGGGGTGGCTTTTGGCCATTGGCAAACAGAACCATCATAATCAGACGCCACATAATGCGGTGTCCGATCAGATCTAATGTACCTGCTTAAACGAACAGTCTGATTCTCAGTCATGATTCAGAGACGATCGATCCACCAGTTCTCTCAGCACTTTGATTAATTGAGTATTTACGCAAATACGCTGTTTATCTGGAGCACTGGACGGGAGTGAACTTTAAAACCGGCGAGTCATGGGTCTCCAAAAATGAAGTGTACATTGCTTTCGGAGACGTTACAGCAGAGCCCTTTAATTTCTACATTTTCAACAGTGGAGACGCTTCGACTTAGATTCGTCTTCCCAAGTGTCTATAAAACGAGTGCATATGCACCCAAAAATGCAAAGCTTCCTTTTATAACACTGAAGGGTCTGATTCGAGGTCACAGAATGAGGTGTCTGATCAGTGGCTTCTGAATTTGCTTAACCAATATATGACAATGGAATCTTCCAACAAATAAGTTCGGAACAGGATTGTGTGATTTGTTTTCTTAAAGGTATGTTTTGCAAGAATATATGTTTTTTAGCAATCAATGCAGACTCAGATCAGACGCCAAGTTGTGCTGCGTCTGATCTGGGCCTACAATACTTACATGCCATAAAATGTGACGCTAGTTATATATGGGCTAATGTCCAGTTCGGAAACCGAGGGGTGAAAGGGAAGGAACACCTGTGGAATCAAGTCCGATTTGATATAAAAGGATACACCGAGTATCAAAGCTGGAAAAGTCCAGTTCGGCAACTGAGGGGTAAAAGGGAAAGAACACCTGTGGAATCAGGTGCGCCTTCAGCGCAAATGTTAAGAAATCAATGCGCTGGAAAAGGAAATGATGCAAGTGCTTAATTTGGACTATTTTATGCAGCGAACGAACAGCGGAAGTGTAGTAACGCGGCCCAGTACCGGAAGTAGAAATGCAATGACATATAAACTTGATACAAGTATCAACTTTCAACAAAAAATCTAGTTTCTAATTCTAGATTTCATTATTTTCAATGCTGGTCACATTCAAATTTTGTTTCCTTTGACAAGTAGTAATGCATAGAAATTCAATAGGCACATTATTTCTTTAAATCGGAGACTTGAATGTCAATGGTATATTTTTCTTTACACTACGTCGCACGGGAGTGCTATTGTAATGTTGGTTTAGAGCAAATATTAAACTTGCCAGTATTTTGTTTGTAAGTGTATAAGTTAAAATTTCTAGCAACACTAAAAATGTCTAAGTCAACTTTTTCCGCCAGCAGAAATTTTTAAAGAAATGATGCTGACAAATTTCCGCCCCAAATTTTCTTCTAAGTAAAATGTTTCGCCTCTGAAAAAAGTTTAAGTCCTATTTTTCCGTCTTCAAACTATTCCGCCTCACCTTTACAGGCGGAATAAAAAAGAAATTCGCCCGGAGAAACTTGTTGCTTTTAAACTTTCGAAGCGGAATTATAGATTCCGCCCTTTTTTCGCCCGGAAAACTGGTATTTCGCCCCATTTCCGCTCATTTTACGGGCGAAATCCGCTCCAAAATTTCATACGGGCCTAAATTGTATTTTTTCAATGTAAGGGAATGATTTTGTTTTGATGAAGTCTGCAGTCAAAGTACCTGGTCATTAAATCTAATCCGTAATCCATAACCAATTGTCATTTTGTAACCATTAAAGATCCCAACAACTAAACCAAAATTTATATTCTTGATCCTTGTTACAAGATGCATTTAATAGATATTTTTGAGAGACCTACGGCGCCCCAGCTAAGGAGCGTATTTTACGCAAATTTTTCAGGCAGATACGCAAGTATATTGATATCAATTTTATATCATTTACGCCTAAGTTTTTCAGGATACGCAATTAACCTTTTTTACCAGGAGTATTTTTGTTTACTTTTGAAAATTTCCGAAAATCACCATTAAGTTATAGATCTTTGTTATCCCAAAGCGAGCTTTCACATTGTATACAGAAATGCAAGCGTCTCGTGGTTGTACTTGATTAATAGCAAGTTACCGCAAACAGAACAGTGAATAACCGAATGTTTAGCACATCAGTTATAGCAATCCGGGACATTTCTCACTGCATGTTTCTTCAATATTTGAGGGGTATATGCAGAACAAAACAGACATGGATATGCCAGGGTGGCTGCCATTTGGGATAGATGTGGCGGGTAGGGTATTGAAGGGTTGGATAGTAGAGGAGAGCACTGTGTGTAGAGCTGAGGTGTATTGGGGTAAGCAGGTGTCGATGGTTGTGTCAATTTATTTCATTTAGCATCCAGACTTGGCCTTAGACATTTTAGCTCCATAGAATATTAAGCAATCGGGTTATAGATTTCCTTGGACGTTTTGGCCCTTAGTAGTTGTGCACTGTGATTAAAGGGCGGGTTAGTCTAGGGTATGACAGGAAAGTTGGGGAGGGGTCTGGAAGGGGCTAGGCTCTGCATAATGGGAGGGCGGGAGATAATAAAGCAAAAAGCTAAAAGGTTGCCTTTGGAAACAAAGAACACATAAAAGAAAAAAATTTGGAGACTCGGTTTAATTGAGTCTCTTCATACACAGAAATGCCCCCTAGCACTCGCTTCAGTGGTATTCGATTTTCAATACACGTCATTTATGTCAAAGAAAGAAAGTCAATACATTTTTATAGCCCCGCTTTGAAAAAGTGGGGCTATATTGGATTTGCCATGTCCTTCTGTCATTCCGTAATTCTGTGATTCCGTTAATTTGTGTTGGCTCCATAACTTTGTATCTGCTTAACATATTTTCATGAAACTTCACACAAATGTTAAACACCATAAGACAATGTGCAGAGCGAAGGAATTATAACTGTGGATTGCCTACTTTTGGAGTTATTGCCCTTTGAACATTTTCCGTAATTCCGTGATTCCGTTAATTTGTGTTGGCTCCATAACTTTGTATCTGCTTAACATATTTTCATGAAACTTCACACAAATGTTAAACACCATAAGACAATGTGCAGAGCGAAGGAATTATAACTGTGGATTGCCTACTTTTGGAGTTATTGCCCTTTGAACATTGAAAAATGGCAATTTTAATTGTGTCCGCTTCATAACTCGAAAACCGTTTGAGATATTTTTAGGAAACTTCACACAAATGTTAAGCACTATGAGACGATGTGCAGAGAGCAGGAACCATAACTCTGCATTGCTTATTTTTGGAGTTATTGCCCTTTGAACATTGAAAAATGGCAATTTTAACAGTGTCCGCTTCATAACTCGAAAACCGTTTGAGATAATTTCATGAAACTTCACACAAATGTTAAGCACTATGAGACAATGTGCAGAGCGCAAGAACCATAACTCTGGTTTTCGTATTTTCTGTGTGTCTGTCTGTGTGTCTCTGTGTCTGTTAACAATTTTCTTGTCCGCTCCATAACTTTAAAACCCATTCACATATTTTCATGAAACTTCACACAAACATTAAACACCATGAGATGGTGTGCAGAATGCAGGAACCATAACTCTGGATTGCCTAATTTTTGAGTTATTTCCCTTTGAATATTGAAAAATATCAATTTTAGCCGTCTTTGCTCGATAACTCAAAAACCGTTTGAGATAATTTTATGAAACTTCACACAAATGTAAAGCACCATATTACGTGTGCAGAGCGCAGGAACCCAAACTCTGGATTGTCTACTTTTTCAGTTATAGGCTTTTGAATATTAAAAAATGGCAATTTTAACTATGTCCGCTCCATAACCTTTTCTGATATTTTCATGAAACTTCAAATAAATGAAAAGCACCTTGAGATGATGTGCAGAGTGCAGGAACCATAACTCTGGTTTGCCTACTTTAGGAGTTATTGCCCTTTGAACATTTAAAAAGGCAATTTTGACTGTGTCGGCTCCATAACTCACAAACCATTTGAGATATTTTCATGACACTTCACACAAGTGTAAAGCACCATGAGACAATGTGCAGAGCGCAGGAACCCTGACTCTGATTTGCCTACTTTAGGAGTTATTACCCTTTGAACATTGAAAAATGGAAGATGAAATTTAGTATAAACATGGACATTCTGGTAATGTATCATGCTCATTGAAATGAGGGACAAGGGCTCACAACTCTTAGAGTTTTTCCAGATAATGTAAAATTTTCAACAGTTATTTCTTGTTCTTAACTGTTTTCTCTGCAGCTTAAATAACTTTCTTCTCTGACAGCGCTGAAGCGGGGCTATAGTCAGATCCTCTGACAGCTCTAATTGCTCTTGACGTGACAGGCTCGCATTGTTTTTTTTTTTTTGTTTTTTTTTGCTAAGGACCATCCCATTGATGCCACCCAACCCCTGGTTCAATTCCCAGCAGCAGCAATAAAATTGCTGTGTCAGAACATGCTCCACAGACAAAATTTGCATGGATGAATGCAACAAAGTGCACCATCCATTGCATCGGGACGTTAACTGGAGGTACCCCTGTGCAAGGATGACCATCCCCTTTACAGGTCAAAGATTCCCATTGTAATTACATGTTTACTGTGTAGGCCTTCATCCTGCGAACCTGGAGAGTATACAATGTACACTTTGGAGTAATGGTCAAATGTGACCGAATGCAGTATCAGTGGAAAGTGGAACTACCAATACCGGTGTTTAGTTAAACCTTAATCAAAACGGCACATGATGTAAGATAAAAAATCATACACAGCGTAAACATCTGAAACGTACTCAATTTCATTTCCTCGGCATCATAACTGTCGATGGGATGTTCTGAACATGATGTTGTTTGTTAATTTAATGAAGTAAATAAACTTCTGTAGCACAGGGTTTTTTCAACGTTAAATAAATCTTATCAAATGCCCTCAATAACAAGGTTTTTGGAAAAAAAAATTGAAAAAATACTCATCAGGGAAAGTTTCTTTGAGTATTTTATTTCTTTTCAAGCATGGTAACCCCATTTTACTCTTTGAATTAAAAAATGGTGCTTAAATACTCAAAAAAAAAATTATCTGGGGCACTTGACCTAGAAATACAGAGTTTGGCATTGTTAACAGTTCCCTGTCTTGAAAACCAGTCTTATTATACTTACTATGCCTATTCCTGAATATAGAGTTTTGCCCCGTTGAAAATTTCTGTAAATATTTAATTTCTTGCTAAGTCCCTTTGCAGTTAAAATTTGATCAAGCTGAACATGCTGAAACTTGATATATAGTTTGAACATGATATGGATATGGTTTCTAGGTTGAGAGCCATCAAATATTAACATATTCATTCTCCTTTGAAGTTCCTGTTAACATTTTCACCGCACTAACTCCTTCTTATGTCCCCCCACCGAAGGATAAAGGGACATATATATGGTTTTTGGTGCAGATCCCGTCGACATATGCATTGGAGTATGCGTTGGCGTTGGTGTGATACTTTTTGTGTGAAAGATTTGTCATAAACTACTGGCTGGATTTTGATCACATTTGCATGGATATAGCATTGGGACAGGATAAGGAACTGATCAGGTTTTGGTAACCTTGACCTTATTTTCAAGGTCACAGTATTGCTAGATAGGTCAAATTTAGGTTGTGTGCAGTATATCTCAAAAGCCACTGGGAGGATTTCAATCAAATTTGCATGTATATAACATTGGGACATGATGAAGAACTGAATGTCACCATGCCCCACCCCTCCACCTCGTAAAAGGTCCAATTTCTCAGAAACCATTTAGATCCCCACCCCAAAATCATATATATTCGTGTTTCTTATGATAAGAT
This sequence comes from Lucinisca nassula, assembly GCA_963580285.1. Classification (NCBI taxonomy): domain Eukaryota; kingdom Metazoa; phylum Mollusca; class Bivalvia; order Lucinida; family Lucinidae; genus Lucinisca; species Lucinisca nassula. Next base: position 105,364,761 of record OY757022.1, read on the forward strand.
TCATTCAGTGACACCAAACTGGGGGTCCCCTGAGATGTGCCCAGGCCATTCCCCCACCCCCTCCACTTTGTAAAAGACCAAATATCTCAGAAACCGTTGAGATCCCCACCCCTAAACCATATATATTGTCGTTCCTTATGATAAGACGCATTCAGTGATACCAGCCTAGGGGTCTTCCAGAGTGCGCCGGGGCCATGCCCCATCCCTCCACTTCATAAAAGGCGATTTATCTCAGAAACCATCCAGATCCTCACCCCCAAACCATATATATTCTTGTTTCTTATGATAAGACGCATTCAGGGACACCAATCTGGGGGTCCCCTGGGATGTGCCTGGGCATGGCCCCACCCCCTCCACCCCATAAAAGGCCCAATATCTCAGAAATCATTCAGATCCCCACCCCTAATCTATATATATATTCTTGTACCTTATGATAAGACGCATTCAGTGATTTCAACCTAGGGTCACTCAGGGTGCGCCGGGGCCATGCCCCATCCCTTCACTTCATATAAGGGGATATAAAAGCCATATATATATTCTTGTTTCTTATGATAAGATGCATTCAGTGACACCAACCTGGGGGTCCCTTTGGATGTGCCCAGGCCATGCCCCACCCCCCTTCACTTCATAAAAGGCCCAATATCTCAGAAACAGTTTAGATCCCCACCCCATAACCATATATATCCTTGTTCCTTATGATAGAGGCATTCTGTGATACCAACCTAGTGGTCTCCCAGGGTGTCAGGGGTCATGCCTCACCCCACCCCTCCACTTCATAAAAGGTGAAATATTTCAGAAACCATTCAGATCCCCACCCCAAAACCATATACATTCTTGTTTCTTATAAGACGCATTCAGTGACACTAACCTTGGGGTCCCCTGGGATATGCCTAGGCCATGCCCGATTCCTGCACTTCATTAAAGGCGATATATGTCAGAAACCCTTCAGATCCCCTACCCAAAACATGTATATTCTTGTTCCTTATGATAAGACGCATTCAGTGACACCAACTTGGGTGTCCCTTGGGATGTGCCTGGGCTATGCCCCACCCCCTCCACTTTGTGAAAGGCCCAATATCTCAGAAACCATGTGGATTCCCATCCCTAAACCATATATACTCTTGTTCGTTTTGATGAGACAAATTTAGTGTTACCAGCCTAGGGGTCTCCCAGTGTGCGCTGGGGCTATACCCCAACCCTCCACTTCATAAAATGCCATATATCTCAGAAACTGTTCAGATCCCCACCCCTAAGGCATGTATATTTGTATTCCTTTTGATTAGACTCATTCAGTCACATCAACCTTGGGTGTATTTGTGCTAGGGCAATGTGTCGATGCCATGGCCCACCCCTCCACTTCATAAAAGGCCATATATCTCAGACACCATTAAGATCCCCACCTCATAATCATATATATTCTTGTTCCTTGTGATTAGACACATTCAGTCACACCAACTTGGCAGTCCACAGGGGCCATTCTTCTCCTCTTCACTTCATAAGAAGGCCTCGTATCTCAGAAACAGTTCAGATCCCCACTCCTAAACATATTTTCTTGTTCCTAATGATAAGACACATTCAAGAACAACAATCTTGGATTTCCTGGTGTCTGCCAGAGCCATGCTCCAACCCCCACACAGCTTAAAAGACCTTATATCTCTGGAACTGTACACATCCCCACCCTTAAACCATATATATTCTTGTTCCTTATGATAGGACGGATTCAGTGATACCAACCTGGGATCTGTTGGATCCATTTCCCACCCCTCCACTTCATAAAAGGCCTAATATTTCTGATACAGAGTCCACATGGAATGGGGGTTCGTAATGGAGACTTTATAATCAATAAATTGAATCCATACATGGTTGCTAGTGGGCAGTGCCCGCCTGAACTCTGGTGTGCATAGAGGCCCATGGGCCTCTTGTTTTATTTTTCTGCTTTCTTTTGAGAATGCATAAATGTTTATTATTTTTAGGCTACTGCTGAAATTTTACTTTACCTGGGGGTGGTCAATCAGTTTCATTATTTGTAAGAAAAGATTCATTTCAACACCAAACATTATAGAAGTGCAGGGAAAGCACAAACATTGTAACTAATTTTTCCTTTTTTATGCCCCCGGAATCAAAGATTGCCCCCGGAATCTTTGGTCTGTCTGTCCATCTGTTTCTCTGTTTGTCTGTCTGCAAAAACCTTAACATTGGGCATAACTTTTGAATGATAACTGATAGGGCTTTCATATTTCACATCTGCATTCCTTGTCACAAAACCTTTCAAGAGGTTTTATTAATTTTGACCTTGTGACCTTGACATTTGACATTTTGGTCTGTCTGTCTGTCTGTCTGCAAAAACCTTAACATTGGGCATAACTTTTGAATGGTAACTGATAGGACTTTCATATTTCACATCTGCATTCCTTGTCACAAGACCTTTCAAGAGGTACCATAAATTTTGACCTTGTAACCTTGACCTTGACATTTGACCTAGTTTTGACCTCCTTTTTAAAAACTTTACTTTCGATTGGTAAGTGGTAGGGCTTTCATATTTCACATGTGCATTCCTTGTCACAAGACACAAGACCTTTCTAGTGGTACCATAATTTTTGACCTCGTGACTTTGACGTTTGACCTACTTTTTAAAACTTTAACATTGGCCATAACTTTCGATTGATAAGTGATAGGGCTTTCATATTCCACATGTGCATTCTTTTTCACAAAACCTTTCCAGTGGTACCATAATTTTTGACCTCATGACCTTGACCTTGACGTTTGACCTACTTTCTATAAACTTTAACATAAGCCATAACGTTCGATCTGAAAGTGATAGGGCTTTCATATTTCACATGTGCATTCTATTTCGCAAGACCTTTCCAATGATCCCATAATTTTTGACCTTGTGACCTTGACCTACTTTTTTAAGACTTGAACAATTGCCATACTTTTCGATTGCTTAGTGATACTGCTTTCATATTTAACATGCGCTGTCTGGGGGCATTCGTGTTTCACAAACACATCTTGTTTACACTGATTTATATTTGTTTTGTTAGGTTGTTTGAATTGAGATTTAACATTGTGTCAACAATTTTTCGCTCACCAGAGCCAAAGGCTCAGTGGGGAGCTTATAGGATAGGCAGTTGTCCGTCGTCGTCGTCTGTGTCGTATGTCCGTCGTCAACACTTTCAAACGTCTTCTCCTCTGAGCCGCTGGGCCGATTTGGCCCAAATTTTATCTGTAGCATCCTTGGGTGGGAGGATTGAAAGTTTGTGTTTTTTATGAAAATCCGCTCATTAGTTTAGTTGCCATGGCAACTTAGAGTTCCCATAGACCTATAATGGGGAAAATTGAAAAATGGCATTTACTGCCAAGCCTTTGCAGATATTTTGACAAAACTTTCATAGAAATGTTTCTTAGACAATCTGCTCTCTGCCATATGAATTTAGGGCTGCTGCTCATTTGTATTGGTTGCCATGGAAACCAAAATGAAAAAAAAAAAAACTTAAAAAATCATCTCCTCAGAAACCGTATGCTCTGTGAGGCTGAGAGTTTATGGAAAAATTTACCATATTTGCCTTTACAGGTTTTGTGTTTTTTATGAAATTCGGCTCTTTAGTTTTGTTGCTATGGCAACTTAGATTTTCCATAGACTTATAATGGGGAAAATTGAAAAATGGCATTAACTACCAAGCCTTTGCAGATATTTTGAAAGTAAATGTGGTTAAACCGCTTAGAAGATCTAAGCCTGCCCAGCAAAGCAGTGCAAATCAGACCATTCATGCTTATAAACCCTATTGGCTCATTGGGAAACAGGGCTTGAGATGTCATTTTATCTCAATGTCGGGTAAAAGTCCCACAAAATTGGAAGTTACATATCTTAAATGACCTATACAGTGTTTATTGGAAGGTTAAACCTCCAATCAATTAAACAAAAAGACCTAGTGTGCGGGATGGATGTAAACCTTCTGGTGTTGGATCTGTCAGTCTGTTGTACAATTTCTAATCTTTAATGACCTCTGATGAGCATAGTGGCCCATGGGCGTCTTGTTTTTATTAGCTCACCTGAGCCGTAGGCTCATTGGTGAGCTTATAGGTTGGTCATGCTGTCTGTATGTATGTATGTATGTCAACATTTTCAAACATCTTCTGCTCTGGAACCGCTGGGCCGATTGAAGCCAAATTTCATGTGGGGCCTCAGTGGGATGGGGGAACGAAAGTTTCTTCGGGGGGTCCAGATCACATGACCAAGATGGCCGCCATGCCCATATATGGTAAAAACCCTTCAAAAATCTTCTCCGGAACCGCTGGTCCGATTTTCACCAAACTTGGTATGTGGCCTCGGGTACTCGGGCCCATCATAGTTGTTCAAATAATGGCCCTTGGATGACCTAGACCTATTTTATGTCAAGGTCAAATTTGGTAATATAGGCTTTTGAATGGCAAAAAGTGAAAATGGTGGATTTTTCGGAAACTGTTGCAGCCTTTGGCCTGAAAGTTGGTAGATGACATCAGCTAAATGAGTTAATAAGTATATATGAGATTTAAAGGTCAAGGTCATTCCGTGACCTTGGGTCAAGTTTTTTAATATGTCAAACTTGAAACTTATTTTTCAGGGAAACTACTTGGTCAATTTTGACCAAATTTCATATGCAAGCTTAATGGGAGAAGGACATGTAAATTAAGTTGATGATGTTGGGTCACATAACCAAGATGGCCGCCATGCCCATATATTGTTAAAAACCCTTCAAAAATCTTCTTCTCTGAAACTCCTGGACGGATTTCTATGAAACTTGGTATGTAGCATTTGGGAAGCGGGCCCATCATAAATTCTTAAAATGGTGACCCTCGGATGACCTTAACCTATTTTATGCCAAGGTAAAATTTAGTAACATATGCATTTGTATGGGAAAAAGTGAAAATGCATTATATCTAACAAACCGTTCAATATTCCACCACTAAATCATATATATTCTTGTTCCTTAAGATAGGGCGCATTTATTGACATGGGGTCCAACTAGGTCCCTTAAAAAAACTTCAAAAATCTTCTTCTCCGGAACTGCTGGGCCGATTTCCACCAAACTTGGTATGTAGGCTCGGGTACTCGGGCCCATCATAGTTTGTTCAAAGAATTGCCCTGGGATGACCTTGACCTATTTAATGCCAAGGTCAAATTTGGTCACATTTAAATCGAGGCCAAAAAGATTCCAGAATCAAAACTTTATGATCATGGATTATCTCCCCTTTCAACGTAAAATCTCTATTCAAATCTTATTTTGGTCATAATTTTTTTATTTGTGAACCGATTTTCAAAATTTTTGTGGCACATGTTTCAAGAAATTTATTAGCAACTTTTGCTAAAGAAATCATCAATCCTTGTCTTTGTTTACTACAACGAATCTCCGAAATATCATTATCAGCGGACAAAACACATTTGGTGACATGGATCTTAGATCCATAAGAGGTCTAGAGGGACCTTGGGTGCATGTCCCTTATCCCTTTAGACCTAAGGCTGTCAGGTGAGCGTCTTCAGGACCAATGGTCCTCTGGTTAGCTCACCTGTCACGTAGTGACAAGGTGAGCTTTTGTGATCACTTTTTGTCCGTCGTGCGTCCGTAAACAATTTCAAATAAGTATATCTCTAATACCCCATGGTCAATCTTGATCAAATTTCATGAGAAGCATCATCAGGAAGGGGGAAAGGCTGCATAAGGTTTTTGGGCTGATCAGATGGGAATTGTGGTTGCCATGGCAACATATAGCTCCCATAGACTTACAATGGGAAAAAATTAAAATATCTTCTTCTCTGAAACCACAGGGCCCAGAGCTCAGATATTTAGCATGTATTAACGGCCAGTGGTCACCTACATAATTCCTGCCAATCATGCCCCTGGGGTCCAAGTTGGCCACGCCCCGTGGCCCCTTCGCTCCCATAGACTCATAATGGTACAAAAAGCTTAAAAAATCTTCTTCTCGGAAACCACAGGGCCCAGAGCTTAGATATTTAGCATGTAGCAATGGCAAGTGGTCACCTACATAATTCCTGCCAATCATGCCCCTGGGGTCCAAACATGCCACGCCCCGGGGCCCTTTAGCTCCTATAGACTCATAATGGAAAAAAGCTTCAAAAATCTTCTTCTATGAAACCACAGGGCCCAGAGCTAAGGTATTTGACATGTAGCAACGGCAAGTGGTCACCTACATTATTCCTGCCAATCATGCCCCTGGGGCCCAAATTGGCCACACCCCGGGGCCCCTTAGCTCCCATAGACTCATAATGGAACAAAAAGCTTCAAAAATCTTCTTCTTGGAAACCACAGGGCCCAGAGCTTAGATATTTAGCATGTAGCAATGGCCAGTGGTCACCTACATAATTCCTGCCAATCATGCCCCTGGGTTCCAAATGGGGGATGCCCCGGGGCCCCTTCGCTCCCATAGACTCATAATGGAACAAAAAGCTTCAAAAATCTTCTTCTCAGAAACCTCTAGGCCCAGAGCTTAGATATTTAGCATGTAGCAACGGCAAGTGGTCACCTACATAATTCCTGCCAATCATGCCCCTGGGTCCAAACGGGCCACGCCCCGGGGCTCTTTAGCTCCTATAGACTCATAATGGAAAAAAGCTTCAAAAATCTTCTTCTCTGAAACCACAGGGCCCAGAGCTGAGATATTTGGCATGTAGCAACGGTAAGTGGTCACCTACATCCTGCCAATCATGCCCCTGGTGTCCAAACGGGCCATGCCCCGGGGCCCTTTAGCTCCTATAGACTTATAATGGAAAAAAAGCTTCAAAAATCTTCTTCTCTGAAACCACAGGGCCCCGAGCTGAGATATTTGGCATGTAGCAATGGCAAGTGGTAACCTACATAATTCCTGCCAATCATGCCCCTGGGGTCCAAACATGCCACGCCCCGGGGCCCTTTAGCTCCTATAGACTCATAATGGAAAAAAGCTTCAAAAATCTTCTTCTAAGAAACCACAGGGCCCAGAGCTAAGGTATTTGACATGTAGCAACGGTAAGTGGTCACCTACCGTATTCCTGCCAATCATGCCCCTGGGGCCCAAATTGGCCACACCCCGGGGCCCCTTAGCTCCCATAGACTCATAATGGAAAAAAAAGGTTCAAAAATCTTCTTTTCTGAAACCGCAGGGTCCAGAGCTCAGATATTTAGCATGTAGCAATGGCCAGTGGTCACCTACATAATTCCTGCCAATCATGCCCCTAGGATCCAAATTGGCCACGCCCCAGGGCCCCTTCGCTCCCATAGACTCATAATGGAACAAAAAGCTTCAAAAATCTTCTTCTTGGAAACCACAGGGCCCAGAGCTTAGATATTTAGCATGTAGTAATGGCCAGTGGTCACCTACATAATTCCTGCCAATCATGCCCCTGGGTTCCAAATGGGGGATGCCCCGGGGCCCCTTCACTCCCATAGACTCATAATGGAACAAAAAGCTTCAAAAATCTTCTTCTCAGAAACCACAAGGCCCAGAGCTTAGATATTTAGCATGTAGCAACGGCAAGTGGTCACCTACATAATTCCTGTCAATCATGCCCCTGGGTCCAAACGGGCCACGCTTCGGGGCTCTTTAGCTCCTATAGACTCATAATGGAAAAAAGCTTCAAAAATCTTCTTCTCTGAAACCACAGGGCCCAGAGCTGAGATATTTGGCATGTAGCAACGGTAAGTGGTCACCTACATAATTCCTGCCAATCATGCCCCTGGGGTCCAAACATGCCGGGCCGGGGGGCCCTTTAGCTCCTATAGACTCATAATGGAAAAACCGGCCCCGATAGCTCAGTTGGTAGAGTGTCCGCTCCGGGGAACGGGGTCTCGGGTTCGATCCCGGGCCGCGACATACCAAAGTCGTTAAAAATGGTACTAGCTGCTCCTCGCTTGGCACTCAGATTTACGGGGTAGAGCTAGGACTGGTCGATCCAGTGTCAGGATAATGTGACTGGATGTGGTATCATGTAATGTGTCTGGGACATGATACTTCAGTGAGGCAGCACTATAAACGTGAGCATTGAGCTCCCTGTCGCAACCAGACACCGTCGTGATATGACTGAAAAATTGTTGAAAGCGACGTTAAACCCGAATTCACACACACACACACACACTCATAATGGAAAAAAAGCCTCAAAAATCTTCTTCTCTGAAACCACAGGGCCCGAGCTGAGATATTTGGCATGTAGCAATGGCAAGTGGTAACCTACATAATTCCTGCCAATCATGCCCCTGGAGTCCAAATTGGCCACACCCAAGGGCCCCTTAGCTCCCATAGACTCATAATGGAAAAAAAAGAAACCACAGGGCCCAGAGCTTAGATATTTAGCATGTAGCAATGGCAAGTGGTCACCTACATAATTCCTGCCAATCATGCCCCTGGGGTCCAAACGGGCCACGACCTGGGGCCCTTTAGCTCCTATAGACTCTTAATGGAAAAAAAGCTTCAAAAATCTTCTTCTCTGAAACCACAGGACCCAGAGCTGAGATATTTGGCATGTAGCAACGGCAAGTGGTCACCTACATAATTCCTGCCAATCATGCCCCTGGGGTCCAAATCGGCCACAACCCGGGGCCCCTTAGCTCCCATAGACTCATAATGGAAAAAAAAGCTTAAAAAATCTTCTTCTCTGAAACCACAAGGCCCAGAGCTTAGATATTTAGCATGTAGCAACCGCCAGTGGTCACCTACATAATTCCTGTCAATCATGCCCCTGGGTTCCAAATGGGCGACGCCCCGGGGCCCCTTCGCTCCCACAGAAACACAATGGAACAAAAAGCTTCAAAAACTTCTACTCGGAAACCACAAGGCCCAGAGCTTAGATATTTAGCATGTAGCAAAGGCAAGTGGTCACCTACATAATTCCTGCCAATCATGCCCCTGGGGTCCAAACGGGCCACGCCCCGGGGCCCTTTGGCTCATAGACTCATAATGGAAAAAGCTTCAAAAATCTTCTTCTCTGAAACCACAGGGCCGAAACCTCAGGTATTTGACATGTAGCAATGGCAAGTGGTCACCTACATAAATCCTGCCAATCATGCCCCTAGGGTCCAAATGGGCCAGGCCCTGGGGCCCCTTAGCTCCCATAGACTCAAAATGGAAAAAAAGACTTCAAAAATATTCTCCTCTGAAACCAAAGGGCCCACAGTTTAGATATTTAGCATGTAGCAAGGGCAATTGGTCACCTACATAATTCCTGCCAATCATGCCCCTGGGTTCCAAATGGGCCACACGCCTGGGCCCCTTTGCTCCCATAGACTCATAATGGAAAAAAGCTTAAAAAAATCTTCTTCTCTGAAACCAGAGCTTAGATATTACGCACATAGCAATCGCAAGTGGTCACCTACATTATTCCTGCCAATCATGCCCCTGGGATCCAAAAGGGCCACGCCCCGGGGCCACTTAGCTCCTATAGACTCATAATGGAAAAAAAGCCTATAAAATCTTCTTCTCTGAAACCACAGGGCCCAGAGCTTAAATATTTAGCATGTAGCAATGGCAAGTGGTCACCTACATAAATCCTGCCAATCATGCCCCTGGGGTCCAAATGGGCCACACCCTGGGACCCCCTTAGCTCCTATAGACTCATAATGGAAAAAAGACTTCAAAAATCTTCTTCTCTGAAACCACAGCACTCAGAGCTTAGATATTTAGCATGTAGCAACGGCAAGTGGTCACCTTCATATTTCCTGCTAATCATGCCCCTTGGGTCAAAATGGGCCACGCCCCGGGGCCCCTTAGCTCCCATAGACTCATAATGGTAAAAAGCTTCAAAAATGTTCTTCTCAGAAACAGTGAAGCACAGAACTTAGATATTTAGTATCTAGCAACATAAAATAGCCAGCTACATAAATCCAGCTAACCCTGCCCCTGGGGTCAAAATTGGCCTCGCCCCAGCTCATCACCTCCAATAGACTTATAATGGAAAAAAACTTAAAAGATCTTCTTCTATGAAACCATAAGGCCCAGAGCTTAGATTTTTAGTATGTAGCAACATCAAGTGGCCACCTACATAAATCCTGCCAGTTATGCCCCTGGGATCCAAATTTGCCCCACCCCAGGGGTCTTTAGCTTCCATAGACTTAAAATTGGAGAAACTTCAAAAATCTTCTTCTCTGAAACCACAGGGCCCTTATAATGAAAAAAAAAAAAACTTAAAATGGGGAAAAAATCTTCTTCTCTGAAACCATAAGTCCCAGAGCTTAGGTATTTAGCATGTAGCAATGTCGAGTGGTCGCCTACATGAATCCTGCCAATCATGCCCCTGTGGCCCCTAAACTCCAACAAACTTATAATGGAAAAGGCTTCAAACATCTTCTTTGAAACCATGAAGTACAGACCTTAGATATTTAGTATATAGCAACACAAAATGGTCGCCTACATAAATCCTGCCAACCCATGCCCTTTGGGTCAAAATTGGTCCAGGCCCAGGGCTCATTCGCTCCTATAGACTTAACCCTTATCTTGCTGAATATTCATTTAAGCCACACCCATTTCTGTCTATCAACCAATCAAATCACTTGATGTAATTTATTGCTACAAATTCATAGACTGAATGCCAAACAGTGTAGATCCTGATCAGATGGCTTTTTCAGAAGCCATCTGATCTGGATCTACACTGTTTGCAAAGATAGGGGTTGTCGTGAACAGCAAGATAAGGGTTAAACTGGAAAAAACTTAAAAGTATCATTTTTCTCCAAAACCATAAGGCACAGATTTTGTTTGATTTGTGGTTTTACATCCCCATCAACACTGTATAGGTCATTTTGGAGATGTCTCTTCCAATTTTGTGGGACTTTTACCAGACATTGAGATGAAATTACATCTCAAGCCCTGTTGCCCAATGAAACCAGTAGGGTTTATAAGCATGGACACCACTTTGCCTGAGCTGAGATATTTAGTATGTAGCAATGTCAAGTGGTCTCCTACACTAATGATTTTCTGATACACAGGTGAGCGATATAGGGCCATTGGGCCCTCTTGTTTTGACCTTGACCTCTTTTTTTTTAAATATAATAAGTTTAAAAACTTAAAAATTCTAACCTGTGACCAACAAAATGACCTTGACTAGGGACATATTCATGTTTCACAAACGCATCTTGATTGTTTTTGTATTTGATGTATTTTATCTATGTTTTACTATGTGTTTTTCCTAGGTATACACAATACACCATGTGAGTGAGCGTTTGAGTTTTACGTCTCACCAACAGCTAAGGTCATACGGAGACGGGACCTCGGTTTAAAGACTCATCCGAAAGTCTGGAGAAGCCCGGGATCGATCCTGCGACCCCTGGTTTACAAGGCGAGTAGCGTAACCACTACACCACGGAGGCTTCTATACACCATGTATATCAACATGTCTTGTATGTTTTGAAAATTTGAAAGCACATGTGGCTGGGTCAAGCCATATATTATCTTTGTACGTGTACTACTTTTTATGTATATTGCTGTTCTAATTTGGCTAAGAAAAGATAGTAAAACTTAGCCCTTAGTATGTGGCAGAAAGAGTGGCTTATGTAGCAATATTTACATATGTAATTTTCACTATGTTTATTGACAATCTGCAGCATTTTAAAAAAAATATAGTAAAACCTAGCCCTAAATACCTGACAGTGCATGACACTATGTTGACTGTGACTTATTTTGTAACACAGGCTATAACCCTTTTACAGAACATATTTATTGTCATTACATCTGGTGTCTGGGAATGTGTGGCAGTGGCAAAAAGTCTCCCTGCCCTACATCATAGTTCAGTTTATATTTGCTTGTCCTTTGGGATCAAAGATTCCATTGCGGATTTTTAGCTCACCTTGGGGGGGGGGGGGGGACTCCAGGGGAGCTTATAGTATAGTTGGTCGTCCGTCATCTGTCCATCCACACTTTTGACCAGCCTGCAGGCTGATCTCGTCATCTGTCCATCCACACTTTTGACCAGCCTGCAGGCTGATCTCAATCATTTCTTATCGCTATAGCGCCTACATTTCTTGACCAATTTTAGTATAACTTCACACAAATGTGACAATTTCTAGAGCAAGTTCAACTTCAAGGTTGTGGCCTCAAGGTCAAGGTCACTGTAGCTAATTTTAGTCAAACTGTCATTGCTTGAGCACCTACACTTCTTGACTGATTTCAATATAACTTACTACTATGGTTATTTTTAGAAAAACTTTGTCATCCCTCTAGCGCCTACATTTCTTGACCGATTTAAATATAGCTTCACACAAAAGTTCCTTATGACAATATCTCGAGCCAGTTCAACTTTCAAGGTTGTGGCATCAAGGTCAAGGTCTCTGTGGCTATTTTTAGAAAAACTTTGTGATCACTCCAAGGCCTACATTTCATGACTGATTTCAATATAACTCACACAAATGTTCCTTATGACAATATCTGGAGCAAGTTCGACTTTCAAGGTCGTGGCCTCAAGGTCAAGGTAACTGCGGCTATTTTATTTACCTTGTCATCACTGTAGCCCCTTCAGTTTTGATCGAATCTTCTTGAAACTTACAAACAAGCCAGGGATAAAAGCTCAGAAAAAGTCCGGGATAAAAGCTTGAAAACTCTCGAGGTTGGCCTATCTGTCATAGAGTTACTCCCCTTGATAACTGAAAATGCCTATTTTTGACCTTGTCATCACTGTAGCCCCTTCAGTTTCCATCGGCTGTTCTTGAAACTTACATTAAGCAATAAAACTTCAGCAGATTTTAAAAATTGGTGAGGGTGGCCTATATTTCAGAGAGTTATGTCCCCTTGATTTCAGAAAATGCATATATTTTTTACCTTGTCATCACCATAGCCCCTTCAGTTTTATCGGATCTTCTAGAAACTTTGTTTGCAGAAAATACCTGTTTTTGACCTTGTCATCACCATAGCCTCTTCAGTTTTCATCGAATCTTCTTGTCACTTATATGTAAGTAAGTCAGGGATAAAAGCTTGGATGAGTTAAAAAAAACTGGTGAGGCCGGCCTATTTATCACAGCCTATTAATGATAGACTTACATCCATTTGATTGCTGAAAATGCCCATTTTTGACATTGTCATCATCATAAGTCCTTAAAGTTTTGAACGGACGATCCTGAAACTTACATACAAGTAAGTTAGAGATAAAAAGCTTGAATGTGTTAGCAAAAAACTAACATTGTTGGCACATTACTCACAGATTTAAGTCCCCTTCTTTGCTGAAAATGCCTATTTTGTACCTTGTCATCACCATAAGTCCTTTAGTTTTGATCGACTGTTCCTGAAATTAGCATATAAGTAGGTTGGGAATGAAAGTTTGGATGAGTTTGAAACTGGTGATGTCTGCCTATCTCTCATAGAGTTATGTTCCCTTGAATGCTGAAAATACCTGTTTTCGACCTTGTCATCAGCATAAAGATTTTAACTGCCTGAAACTTTTAATCTTTTAGCTCAGGTGAGCGATATAGGACCATCATGGTCTTATTGTTTAAAATATTTGAGGGTCACTGTCAGATGAAGCCTAATCGGCCCCACTCGAGATCCCTTTCTCACTTATTTATTCATTAATTTTCCTTAAAATGTAAATGCCCTAAATTTTCAACTGGTGACACTTAAAGGCATTTATTCTGGTAACAGTAGGACACACCGTTTGTTCATAATTGTTTTAGTGCCCCTGTGATATGCTATCTATAGCAGATCTAAGGCGGCCCTTAATAGGGTACTTAGTACGAGGACTGTTCAAATATGAATGCAACTAAGCACGGGCCTCCGTGGCCTAGTGGATAAGAGCGCTGACTCTTAGTCATTAGGTCTCTCACCGCCGTAGGTTCGAGCCTCGCTCGGGCCACGTGTGAGATGCCAAGTTCTGCAACGGAAGGTCAGGTGGTTTTTCTTCGGGTACTCCGGTTTTCGCCCACCTCTGATTAACGATCGGCTCAATATGAGAAAAATAATCTTGAAAGGGCCGTAAAACCGAAACAAAAAAAAGAAAAAAAAGAATGCAACTAAGCATCAAAAATGTCTTTGCACCGTATACCAAGAATACTACGATTCTTAATATAGGACCGTATTTCAATGGCGTACTTCTTCCAACCATGTTTTGTATTAATATACAAGAGTGACAGTGTTTATCGAACGATATACATGGCTAAAGTGCACAGATTTTAACAGGTTTGGTATCAATGTATAGGTAAAATGTTTTTTTACGCTGTGATATTTATTTCCAGGTGATTTTCGCATTAGTGCATGAGAAAACGTTCTACTTGCATTCATATTTGAACAGTCCTCGTAGCTCTTGTTGAATCCCCTGATTGAGGCACTTAAGGGGAAAATCAATAATGTACACTAGTCATCAGTTAGTAAATTATTGATTTTCCCCAAGGAGGCCCCTTACCTGTTGAAGGCAGAGGACTTCTCTTCAGGGCTGCATAATATTATGTAATGAAATGATATTCCTCAATAATCAAAATAAATGCCTTTAACCCTTTCAAGCAGTTTACCAGTACTGGTATGGTCACTGGCTGTCCTGCTTCTAAGGTTGTCTGCTCTAGAAACACCTGCAAAAGGCATATCGGTCTGCAGTGGTGGGTTACCATGCAGTGTTAGTGATGATTTTATTTGTATATTGCATGGATGTTTATTTCTCAGGGTTTATGGTTTAGATAACAACATGCCCCGCCCCTTTACTTCATTAAAAGCCATATATTTCAGAAACTGTTCAGATCCCCACCCCTTAACCATATATATTCTTGTTCCTTATGATAAGATCCCACTTCATAATAGGCCATATATCTCAGAAACCATTCAAATCCCCACCTATATATGTATTTGTGCAGTAGCATTGCACTGGAATCTCTTCATTACAAAGTTGTAGGGGACTAAGGTATAATCCAACTGAGCAACTGTGTTAAATATTCAAATAAACTATAAGACTGTATAGAAAATGACCACTTTGCTATCATTTTCATAAGAACCTAAAGAGTTTTATCCATATTTACAAAATGGTGTTATAACAAACATTTTTATAGAGTTTAATGTTAACATGGCTAAATAATGCACGCATTTGCTTTGCTTTTTGCTATATAACCTATACATTTTTATATGAAAAAAAATGTTTTATAACATATATGTACTTGTTTTGATCATGTATTATAGGGAACAGCCACAATCAGATCACTTGAATTTTAGCTCACATAGGCTCATGTGAGGTATTAGTATGCAAATGCTCCCTTGCCCGTCTTCGTCCATTCACATTTTCAGAAAAGTATATCGTTAAAACCAGTAGGCCAATGTTGATTAAATTACATCTGAAGCATTATCAGGTAGGGGGAGAAGCTGCATAATGTTTTGGGCAGATCAGTTGGAATCTCTGGTTGCCATGGCAACATATAGCCCCCATAGACTTACAATGGGAAAGACTTGAAAAAAACTTCTCTTTCCTTTTAAAAAGACTTATAATGAGATAAACTTAATAATAACTCTTCTCTAAAACCTCAGGGCCCAGAGCCTAGATTCTTAGTATGTAGCAATGTCAAGTGCTAATCTACATTAGTCCTGCCACTGGGGTCCAAGTTGGCCACCCCAAGGGCTCATTAACTCCCATAGACCTTTAATGGAATAAACTTCAAAAATCTTCTTCTCCGAAATCATAATGCCCGTATCTTAGATATTTAGTGTGAAGCAACACCAAGTGGTCACAAAATGAATTATGAGAATCATGCTCCTTGGATTCAAAATGGTCACGCCCATGTGCTCATTAGCTCTCATTGACTTATAATATGAAAAAAAAAAACTTCAAAAATCTTCTTTTCTGAAACCATGAGGGTTCATAACTCTTGGAGATAAATCTCTTGATAAGTATGTCAATTTTTAAAGTATAGAATTTTTAATTGCAGGTTTCAGATAGTTGAAATTTAATTGCTATAAATGTGAAAAATGAGGGGATGTATTATGTATATACCAGGGCTCGAGAAACTGAAAAATCAAAATCGGTCCAGCCAGATTTCGCCAAAAATTACGGAAATTGCCGAACCGGTTCGGTAATTTCTGTAAACCTCCTTGGTGATTTGTATTTTCAAAATGTGTTATCAGCTTTACGAATGACATACCAATATTGCTCTTACATTGTTCAACGAATATGAGCACCAGTAGCTCGATTATAAACAGCAATTATTGCTCGCATCGTTCAGATTTCATCTATTTTCATTTTCTGTGCCAGATTTCATCTACTTTCATTTTCCCAATATCTGCGTCACTCTGTACCTGAAGACCGCTAAAGGGAAACAACAGGCGTGGTGCAGTAATAGACCAGTTCGATGGTCACTATATTTTTTCCGTTTTAAAACCATTAAAATATTTCTATTATTTCACACATATTTATTGTATCTAAACTGCTTTTTATTACAAATGGCGACCGATATTGCAGCCACGTGGTCGGAAAATGACGTCATTACGGTTTCTGTTTACACAATACACAATAATGCAGTCCCGGACGAAACACATGCCTGTTTCATGTCAATGATTTTAATAGAGCGTATTTCTTTAAAAAATAGTTTTGAACGAGTTAAAAAAATCGAAAAACATTTCTTTACTCTCGAACCAAAACATCGCCAAACGAGAGTCATTGAAAATCTTACATGGCCGAACGGAGTAATAAAGAATATAAATACATATTTCACGATTTTATATTCAAATACCGGTTCTGTAGTAAGCCATAAATTAATGACTTGTGTAAACAAACTAGCGTGTGACCTGATTTTCTCACCTTGTCGCACTGTTTGCCAGCTTACCGATAACACCTGAAGCAAGTGGTCACGGTTGAATAATTTTGACACACTGGTCAAATTTCGCTGCGATGAGATCAAAGAATCTGACGTGGACTTGTCTGATTTTCACCTAGTTAGATAATGAACCAGTCTAACACCTTCGGCTCCAGGCGTTTATTGTATACATGCTTGGATTATCAGTGGCAAAAGGTCAGCTTGTTTTTACAACAATGATTTTGTGAAAATTTTCGAACCGATTTTTTAAAAATGTTATTGAATTATGGACCGATTTTTTAATCTTCTTCTGATGTCAAAATCGGTTTAAGGAAACCAAAATCGGTTCGGAACCGACAAACCGGTATTTTCTCGAGCCTTGGTATATACCATCAAAATTTTGTTTAACAGATTTTGTAAGAGCGGTATCTAGTTGCTGTTTTCTATTAATCCCTTGCAACATTTATTGTGTTCCGATAACACAACAGTGTTGGCTCAAGTAATCTGTTGAAAATTCAAGTGATCTGATTGGCTTATTAACTGGGGAAATGTCCCTTGCTATGTGTTTATTATCATTGTGAAAAGTTTTTTTTTTTGTATTTTGAGAGCAATAAATAAATCATGACAGAATGAAGGTCCATTATTTTCACTTTCAATTGATTTTAAAATAATTTGTTACTGATAAAAATAAAAAATCAGATCAAACAGTTGTTGATTTATCTGGTATAGCCTATTTGCCTCATCTAGGACTTGTAGCAGGCTAAACAAGTGCTCATATTTGTAAAAGTTTACAAATACAAAGACCAAAACTCTGTTTGCTGCTTCAAACACCCTGATAAAATGTCATTTACATCAAGTTATCAAGTCTGGTAAACCCCATTTTATGTGCAAAAAGTTGGGTTTGCAGAGGTATACATTTCTGCTCAATAATACAGCTAAGCTTGCAAATACTGGTTAGAACTGCCTCACAGAACCAGTGAGCTTTCCAAAATGACCTACAAAGTGTTGACGGGACATTCAACCTAAAAACAAACAAATAAGGTAAATTGGGTGTCTAGCCAGGCAGACCAGGATAAGATGAGCCATCCCACCAGAATCTACACTATGCATATGCACAGGGCTAAAGGGTTGAAAGGGTAAGTACACAGCCTAATTAAATAACTAAAGACGAGCAGGGCGAGAAAAACCTCAACCACACAGCAGCAAAGTAGAAGTAAAACAAAGATCAGGAATTGATACAATTAACTTACTCCACCCATAAAAGACACCAAAGGGAAAGAAATACAAACATTAAGCGACCAGACCATAATGTAAACCTAAACAAAGGAAGGCCATAAGGACAGTTACTTTCCCACAAAATGGCCATATGGCCATCCAAAATTAAAAGACACAAGTGATACACACAGTAAGTAACAAACAACAACATAAATAAATCGCCAAAGAAGAGCCGCCTTGGAACGGTCAGTGGAAGATTTCCACTGGGGGGCTTAAATCGATTTTACGTGGCCACAATTCTCGCCCTTTCTTCCGTCGCGATTTAGACAAATAATTTGTTCAGTCCGCATGAAGTCCTCCTAACTCATACGTGCAACATCTCCGTGAACACAAAAATCAAAGAACCACAGAGGTGAGACAACGGTGAGGACTCGACAGCAAGAAACCACTGAAATGCTGGAGCAAAAGAAAACCAACAGTTAGACTCCGATAAGCCCGACCAGAGACAGAGCATCAGGCACCAACCAGCATTATCTCTAATTCTCATTAAGCCTTTACGTTGGAGCCGTCATAGAATCTGAGGCCTGACCCACCGGCGTGCAATTAAAGAGGGAAGCAAAGTTGCCAACCGTGATTGGGTTAACTACCATGCATGCAGTCTGTCGTATAATATCCATGTTTTACCCAATCTTTTTATATCGAAGATTGATTTTACGAAATTGGGTGCTGAAGTCATTGCGGTTATATATTTTTCTGAATTTATATACTAAGTCACCATAAAATTCGGGCTCCGATAGACCTTGTTGCAGAAGAGATTTAAGTCCAATATAGAATTTTGAAATTAAATCAGAATGGCGTCTATAAAATTTTGAAAAGGCTTTGCGTAGTTTATGGTACTGATAACCTTGATTAAGGAGTTTAGCCGTTAATAATTTATTACGAGTGTTGAAGTCAGTTACATGACTACACACACTAGCAAATCGAATTGATTGCGAAATATAAACGCCATAGGATGGCGCACGAGGAACATCACCATCCAAAAAAGGAAAATTTACAATCTCAAAGTCAGTCATCGCGTTTATCATACATTTTGCACGAAACAAATCAATCTTAAATAGATAGATGTAAATCCAAAAACGGACCCTCGGTATCAGAAGAATTTGCTTTATTTAACTGAAGTTCTAGGGGGTAAATCTGACTGATCAAACCATCAAAATAGGTATTATCAATATTTAATAAATCATCTAAATATCTAGAAGTAGAGCTAAAAGCTTCAATAATTTCAGATTGGTTATCAATGGAAAGCGACAAAATGAAGTCTCTTTCATAACAATACAAGAACAGATCAGCCACAAGAGGTGCGCAATTAGTACCCATCGGAATACCCACAATTTGTCTAAATAACTTAGTACCGAATCTAATATAAATATTGTCAAGTAGAAAGGTGAGGGCATCACACACTTTCTGACATGACCAAAGTGTATAATTCTTATGCTCTTTAGAAGTGAAAAATGCATTTCTGACATTACATGCAAGATAGAGAGAATCTTCTCTGTGAAAAGCCCATTCAATTAAATCATTAAGCTTTTCTTTTATAAGATTATGAGGAAGTGTAGTGTTGTCTTAGTTCTAAATTCAAATCGAATTGATTGCGAAATATAAACGCCATAGGATGGCGCACGAGGAACATCACCCTCCAAAAAAGGAAAATTTACAATCTCAAAATCAAAGTCATCGCGTTTATCATACATTTTGCACGAAACAAATCAATCTTAAATAGATAGATGTAAATCCAAAAACGGACCCTCGGTATCAGAAGAATTTGCTTTATTTAACTGAAGTTCTAGGGGGTAAATCTGACTGATCAAACCATCAAAATAGGTATTATCAATATTTAATAAATCATCTAAATATCTAGAAGTAGAGCTAAAAGCTTCAATAATTTCAAATTGGTTATCAATGGAAAGCGACAAAATGAAGTCTCTTTCATAACAATACAAGAACAGATCAGCCACAAGAGGTGTGCAATTAGTACCCATCGGAATACCCACAATTTGTCTAAATAACTTAGTACCGAATCTAATATAAATATTGTCAAGTAGAAAGGTGAGGGCATCACACACTTTCTGACATGACCAAAGTGTACAATTCTTATGCTCTTTAGAAGTGAAAAATGCATTTCTGACATTACATGCAAGATAGAGAGAATCTTCTCTGTGAAAAGCCCATTCAATTAAATCATTAAGCTTTTCTTTTATAAGATTATGAGGAAGTGTAGTGTCGTCTTAGTTCTGAAGAAGCCATCTGATCAGGATCTATACTGTTTGTCTACCAGTTTGTGAATTTGAACGAAAACAGTATACAATGTAGTCTCATTGGCTGATAGTATAGATGTGACTTATTATATTGTTCTCGTTTGAACAGCCTCGTCGAGGCGTTTCTACCGAGTAT
Organism: Lucinisca nassula; assembly: GCA_963580285.1. Lineage (NCBI taxonomy): Eukaryota > Metazoa > Mollusca > Bivalvia > Lucinida > Lucinidae > Lucinisca > Lucinisca nassula. The sequence continues at coordinate 105,385,136 of OY757022.1, forward strand.
CCGCAATGTATGTTATATGCAGAAATATTAAAATTATCAGGATTTTTAATCTGAAAATTTCAATTTTAGCGGGGGTAAAGGTTTTAATATAATATAATATACTGTGGGTATAGGCTCCTTTCGTTGTGTCTTGTTTAAATCTTACGGTTTACGGGGATATAAACTATTTTCCTTATTTCTGCTCCAATACATAGATTGTGGGTACTCTTTAGAACCGCCTCACGTCGATGATGATTTCCGGGTGTTTCGACGTACATGTACACGCGTAACGCATGCGAAATAGAGCGTGACAGATGGGGTGGAACAAGCGTGATTGTATGGGGAGGTATCGCATATTATGGTTTGCGAACGCAGCTTACAACAACCCAACCGGCACTTTAGCAGTAGGACATATCCCGTCGATTCAGATACGTCAAAAATTTGTGTAACAAGTGACAAGTATGTCAAAATAACCGCGATCCACACTTAGCATCACCATCCAATACAGGGAAACCCACAGAAGAGAGCGGAGCTAAGCGATTGTCAAAAATCTACTGCATCCAGCCTTCAGATTCGTGCCGCATATTTAAATTGTCTGGTCGCGCGCGCGTGCGTGTGTGTGTGTGTGTGTGTGTGTGTGTGTGTGTGTGTGTGTGTGTGTGTGTGTGTGTGTGTGTGTGTGTGTGAATTCAGGTTTAACGTCGCTTTCAACAATTTTTCAGTCATATCACGACGGTGTCTGGTTGCGACAGGGAGCTCAATGCTCACTTTTATAGTGCTGCCTCACTGAAGTATCATGTCCCAGACACATTACATGATACCACACCCAGTCACAATATCATAACACTGGGTCGACCAGCCCTAGCTCTACCCCGTAAACCTGAGTGCCAAGCGAGGAGCAGCTAGTACCATTTTTTCAAAACGACTTTGGTATGTGGCGGCCCGGGATCGAACCCGTGACCTCCCGTTCCCCGGAGCGGACATTGTCTGGTCGCCGCGGGTCATGTAAAAATTCACTTTTACATGTTTTTGTACTGGAGTTTTACGGTCCAGTCAACACTATTGAGGTCATTTTTGAGCCGGTCAGTGTACCTATCTACACTTTCCTGGGAAGGCTAATACGTAAGCGGTTAACCAGTACACGGTGAACATGCTTTCGCCAGAAATTGACTACTGCCCGTCTTGAATCAGCGGAGGGGAGAGAATGGTCTTAGAAAAGATTTCATGATTAATCTCCACGAAAGAATGTTGCTGACCCCGGCAGGTACCGAACCCGCGTCCTCCTGATCAGTTAGATGCGCATCCGAGTGAGCTACCGAGGCCGGCCACTTTTACATGTAATGTCACCAATTAGCGTATATGATTGTAGTAGTCGCTGTGAGGTCGGTTTATCTATAGAGCCTGGGCTGGGGTCGTGGTTTGGGCTTTGCAAACATTGGAGACCCAGACCAGGCGCAACAGAAAGGGGCGTATGATCGGGGTCTACACTGTTTGCATAAAAAGTGGAATTTGGGGTTGAACGAAACAGTTTGGATCTCAGTTCTGGACTATTTTCCCAGCCTACACTCTGTGACAATCGACCACGAGTTCGTCATGATGAACGGGTGGTGGACCGAGCGCCGGATACGGTAGGAGAGCGCGGGCCCATTGACGGAAAGCAGCTGGCTTGATTCTCAGATTGTTTTTTTTGTTTATTATATTCACTGACCACTTCTCATCAGTGCAATTTGGGCAGTCAGGGACGATTCCCCTTTCCACTGGGGTCGCCTTTGTCCGGTCTGATTACACACATGTGCATACCGTTGACTATAATGGTTGGCGTCTTCAAAATGGCATATATGGCACACGCCCATCGGAGCTTGAAGAAATAGATGGGCTGCATGATGCTTCCACGCAGAGCTGAAACTGATCCGCACACGAGTACTGGTAAAACGCTTAGAGGTGCTAAGCCTGCCCAGGCAAAGCGGTGCGAGTCGGACCGTCCATGCTTATAAACCCTATTGGTTTCACTGGGCGACGGGGCTTGAGATGTCATTTCATCTCAATGTCGGGTAGAAGTCCCACATAATTGGAAGCAACATCTCCAAAATGACCGATACAGTGTTGATGGGGGCGTTAAACCTCAAATCAAATCAACAAATAAATGGCATATACAGTTGATGACGGGGACATTAAACCTCAAATCAAACAAAACATAATCTATAATGGTTGACAATTTAGTCCTCTGCACCTCGCCTTGATTTCAGCTTATCATGATAAACTGCTAATTTTTAAACATCCATGAAATAATAGGATTAACCGTGGAATTTTGCTTTCACAAAACAACTTCTTTATATTTTGAAACAAATCCTTGTAATTTATAATGTAATGTGAGGACTCCGATCAGATATCCTAATACATACAGAAATGGGCACAGCAGGAGGCTCAGAAGTTCGCTGAACAACCCCTACTTTTGCAAACAGTGTAGATCAAGATCAGATGACTTTTGAAGAAGCATTGTGATCAGGTCCTACACTGTTTGTCATGCGGTTTGTGAATTGTGTTAAGAAATTTGAATGTTTGATAGTCAGCAATGGGTGTTGCTAAATTAATTTGTTCTGCAGAATAAGAGTTAAATCTCTAAAAAAAGACATTGGTTTTTCTGGATTCCTTCTTTTCCGCCCATTTTTTGTCCAGACATGTTCTCAGTAACCCTAGACAGATTGTTGTGAAATCTTTGGATATGATAGACATGAATATGAAGTTCTGCAATTTTAACAGGGTGGACCCAAAAGGTCTCCTGGGGGCCCAAATCTTTTACGGATGAGTTCTCAGTAACCGTTGAGTCGAGCAATTAAGTGACAGATATTTTTATTATATTTTCTGTCAGACTTTGAGGGGAATGCATACATCTTTATGGGAGGCAACTACTTCAAAATTATTTTTGTCTCCCATGTCAACAGGGGTCAACTTTTAAAGGAATGAATTTGCTCCTCAGGGGCAAATTCTTTCCTTTAAGAGTAGATCCCTTTTTTCGTGGGTTAGAGCTTAAAGAAAAGCAAACAGGAAGTCCCGAAAGCTGTCCCCTTTTGAAACAAGAGCACCGCATGCGGGTGCCAACGCTCGGCTGCAGTTTCTTTTAGTTAAACAAAAATTCTAAGTCGAAAAAGGGGCATAACTGTGCCAAAAATATTTTGAGGTTTACCTCGCCTATTGGTATGAGTTCCCCTTTTCATAATGAACAACTAGTCCAAGTTTCAAGTAAATATGTTCAGTAATGACAGAGATATTACAACATGTCCAAGTTTTTGCACGAAATTCTAAGTCGAAAAAGAGGCATAACGGTGCCAATATATTTTGAGGGTTACCTCACCTATTGGTAGGAGCTCGCCTTTTCATAATGATCAACTAGTCCGATTTTCAAGTAAATATGTTCAGTAATGACAGAGATATTACAAAATGTCCAAGTTTTGCACGACGACGACGAAAACGGCCGAGCTAAAAATGGTGGGAAATCTGCCAGGTGTTGCCATTCCCCTAAAATAACCAATATTTTACCTTTTCTGCAAGATTTCATGTCACCAATAACAGACTTTAATTAAACAATAGTTTTGCTTTTCTGTCAGATTGTTTGTTTGATTTGAGGTTTAACATCCCCAGTAACACTATTTAGGTCATTTTGGAGGCAATGCTTCCAATTTTGTGAGAATTTTACCGGACATTGAGATAAAACCCTGCCGCAGGCACATATTTTTTACACATATTTTTGCATCTAGGCAAGCAGTGTGGATGCTGATCAAACTGCTCATAGTGGAACTGTTCAATCTGGGTCCACATTGTTTGCAACAATGACAGTAGAAACCAATAGGGTTTACATGCGTCTCGTCGTTGTCCTATAGGGTTGACATGCGTCTCGTCGTTGATACGAACCATAAAAACACACCTATATAATTTTGACCCCCCCCCCCCCACCACAAAACCTGGACTCAACGTCTCGATATATTGTCAACCAACAGTAAATATTTTCTTATGGTAGTACTGACCTACCAGACGATCAAAATGAAGACATCTGTTTAGCGGTGCAAGATTAAATACTAAAATCTAAACGCTTTTGTTAGCTCGTGGCACTGTTCATACGTTCGAACTAATTTTAAAAATTAATTAGTTTTGACCACAAGCGTTTATATGGTATAAACTAAGTTGAGGTAAATTTAGATGCACTACTTTTAAATGCGGGTACACACACATGTCGGACATATATTGAACAGCATGAAATCCAGCTATTTACAGGTTTATTGTTGAATGTTGTCCATAACAAAATGACTTTTTAACTATTAAAAAAAATGGCTATATGTTCCACTCCCCGTGGAGCCCCTACCAATTATCTACTATATTTATGTTTAATCAGTTATAAAAGTGTGATTAATTTCACAATTATTGAATAACAATTACAATATGATTGTACACAAAATAGTATTACAAACACTTGGGATACAGATTCGAATAAGTCACTTGACTTTTTTCTGAATCCCATTTGTATAGTGGTTGTATTGTAATCGTATTCTATACTGTTTGTATATTTATTATGTATTATGCAAATAAAATAAAGTTTAACAACGGTGGAACAGCGTTTTCAATTCTATCTTTCTACTGTTTCTGTCTACTATCGGTCGATCGCCCCCGCCCATCGGGGCTTGAAGAAATAAATTGCACTGCATGACGCTTCCACGCAGAGCTGAAACCAACCGCACATGAGTCCTGGTAAACCGGTGATGCGAGTCGGACCGTCCCTACATATGCACCCTTTTGGTTTGTTTGGGCGACAGGGCTTGAGATGTCATTTCATCTCAATGTCGGGTAAAAGTCCCACAAAACTGGAAGCAACGTTTCCAAAATGACAAAAAAGTGTTAACAGGAACGTTAAACCTCAATTCAAACAAACAAAACTATCGGTTGAATCAACAATGGAGCGTTTTTAAGTCTCATTTGACGCTCCAGGGGCCAGTTTCATCAAAGCATTTGCGACGTATTTTCGTCTTAAAAAGATCGTACGAAGTTCTTACGACAAAAATCCTGTTTCATCAAATGCTCGAGATCTCCGATGTTCGCACATTTTGTCGTATTTCTGAGATGAATATTTAGACATCGCACATGTAAATTTTCGTCTTAAACTTTGGACATGTCACGGCCATAGCGGAAGATAACGCACAGCATAGGTTATAGAAACCTACGCCCATTTTTAAAAGTTTGCCATTTCGCCATCGCAAATCACGTCCATTACTTATACAAGCCCATGCAGTGAAGACCCCTCGATCGTGACACCTTTGTTATAATCTTTAGTTTAGGTTTGGGTTGGGGGTTTTCTTATTTTTTAATAGAGATTGAGAGTACTCGTTAGAAGCGCTTCTTTGTGGTCGTGCTTACAAGTACCCACAATCTATATTTCATGGTGTAACCTAGAACCGACGCTGGCTTTCGACCATCGGGGCTTGGAGACATAGTGCTTCTGTTCAGCGTTAAAACCAACCAAACTTGAATACTGGTTAACCGTTTAGATTGTAAAAGCCTGCCCAAGAAAAGTGGTGCAAGTGGCACCGCTCCTTAAGCGGTTTCTTTCGTCAGTACGGTTTATAATGTCACTCTACCTCAAGGTTGGGTAAAAGGCTTACAAAATTGATAGCAGCGTCTCCAAAATGTACAGTGTACCAACGGTTGGCGGGGACTTAAAACCTCAATGCAAACGAACGAACCAACGCGTTCAGGTAGTTCTAACGATTACCCACAATCTGCGATTGGACTATTGATTAAAATGAAGACTCTGTGAACCTCAAATCGACACTTAAAACGAGACTGAATATGACACAGATGACCCCGCCCAGGGACCATCCTCGCCAAGAAAAAAAAAAACAAAACAACAAAAAAAAAAAAAAAAAGACCGCATAGCTCGGCTGGAAAAGTGCGTCCTTGAGAACATCGGCGTAGGTGTGGGTAATGTCGTTTAAATCTTAGAAAAAGTGTGTATCATCATCCAGATATGAATCAAAGCCATAAAAAATAATTTACGAAGTCTGTGACATTGACCTTGAGTTTTTGTTTACGGTCCTTGCAAGATTATTTCTTTTATTTCGAGCCGATCATTAATCATTTGTGGACGAAAACGAAACGGAGTAGCCGGAGAAATGACCTGTATCTTTCATTATACAAAATACGAACTGAATGCATTAAATTGGTTGGGAAATGTGAGCTCTTATTAAAATGTTCACATTAAAAAATTCTGTGTCTGTAACCTTGAACTTGAGGTCATGGGCATGGGCGCGATTATGTTGAAAATTATGAGTCCGTGACCTTGACCTTGAGATAATGGCCATTGGTGCGGGTACGCTGAATAAACTTTAAATGTGTATCTATCATCGTACCAAATATGAACTAAATCCATTATATGATTTTAAAAAACATGTGCTCTTAAATAATTTCAACATTTAAAGTTTTTTTAGTCCATGACTTGACCCAGAGGTCATAGGTAAGGATCAGCGTATTGCTGAATAAACCTTTTGACCTACATGAATACACATCGTACAATTCCATCATATGGTCTGGAAAATATGAGCTCTTAAAAGTTTAGGTTCTTCTTGGTACAATACCTTAACCCGAGGTTACAGGATCGCGTACGTACACCACATACGGAAGGATGTACGTACATGTGCGTACGCTCGTATGTACGAAAACCGTTAATGTCGACGGCGTTGGGAGGGGATCATGGTCTTGCGTACTGTCATTTCGTCTATGTGCAGGCGATTGTATAATTGCGCTTACATGAAGCTATAGAACAGGTTCTTTGTAATTTAAAATCAGTCATGCTGTAAGATCTATGTTGCAAATGAACTGAATTTATTTTTCATTGAAAGGCTGGACGGCCTGACAGACGAACAATCAATGAAAAATATTTGCTACAGACCATTGCCTACGCCCCCGCCCATCGGGGCTTGAAGAAATAGACGGGCTGCAGGATGTCCAGGCAAAGTGGTGCGGGCCGGACCGTCCATGCTTATAAACCCTATCGGTTCCATTGGACGACAGGGCTTAAGATGTCATTTCATCTCAATATCAGGTAAAAGTCCCACAAAATTGGAAGCAACGTCTCCGAAATTACCTATACAGTGTTGACGGGGACGTTAAACCTCAAAACAAACAAACAAACAAATAAACAAACAGACCATTGCCAACAACAAACCGGAGCTGAAAACTGATATACGTTAAATACAAACACTTACAGAGGCTACGTCACATATGCGGTTCCTTATTATACAACGTCATGTATTGACGTTTTGTGTTAAAATCGTGCATAAACTGTGTTCTAAATTCATACGATAAATTGAATCTTGTATGCATGCTCTTGTATCACTGAATTTTTTAAATTAAGCGCGAGAAGGTCAAATGATCAGCGAAGTCTCACATGTTATCTAATATTATAATAGATGGCCTGCATGATGCTTCCACGCAGAGCTGAAACCAACCGCACGTGAGTACTGGTAAACCGCTTAGTCGTTCTAAGCATGCCCAGGAAAAGTGGTGCGAGCTGGACCGTTCATGCATATAAACGCTATTGGTTCCATTGGGCGGCAGGGCTTGAGATGTCATTCCATTTCAATGTCGGGTAAAAGTCCCACACAATTGGAAGCAACGTCTCAAATCCAACAATCAAAATCTAATATTATAAACTTAACAAAACACGTGCACTCATGCTGAAAGCAGCCCCCGCCCCCGCATTTACTGGCAAACACGCTTGTAAAAGGTTCATTATGACAACGTTAAATCAACGCTTGTCTGACGTCACGACGTCCTCAAAACAGACCAACTCGCCAGTGGTACAGTGGGAAATGGGTCTAGATAATTAACATATGTATCTTACGATAATAAAATGGAAACACAAGTTTGAAACAACGTAGAATCAACGTTGATTCAACGTTGTTTGTACTGAATATACTTCTAGGCCCACTGGAACATTAATTTTAAAACGTGTTATCTACATTACACGGCTATTTCAAGACGGCACTTGATCACGCATGTGACAATTAAGGGCCCCGTTTAAGAGCATATTCAAAATTGCGACATATTATAGTGAAACGCAAATTTACCTCGTACGAACGCTTTGCGATGTTTTGATGAAACTGACGGACGAATGCGGACTAATAAAAATTAGTGTATACCGCGACAGAGGTAAGGGCGAGGATTATGGCCATGTAAAATCGATTTAAGCCCCCCAGTGGAATTTTTTCCACTGACCGTTCCAAGGCGGTTCTTCTGTGGCGGTTTATTTATGTTGTTACTTACTGTGTGTATCACTTGTGTCTTTTTATTTTGGATGGCCATTTGGCCATTTTGAGGGAAAGTTACTGCCATTATGGCCTTCCTTTGTTTAGGTTTCCATTATGGTCTGGTCGCTTCATGTTTGTGTTCCTTTCCCTTAGGTGTCTTTGATGGGTGGAGTAAGTTAATTGTATCGATTCCTGATCTTTGTTTTACTTCTACTTTAAAAAGTGCGTACGAACAATTTAAGATTAATCGCACGATGTTTATTGATGAAACTGGCCCAAAATTTGCAGGATGAAAGCATACACAGTAATCATGTAATAACGGTAGAGATCTTCAATCTACACAGAATGAGCCTCCCTGCGAGTGCAGGGTGTCCCCATGCAGTTGCATCGGACGATGCACTTTGTGGCATTCATCCGGGACATGTTCGGACATCGCAGTTTCATTACCGTTGCCGGGAATCAAACCGGAGGCCTCTAGCATCATAGGCAAGTGCACTAATCATTGAGCTACCACGCTTGATTCAATGTCGAGTGCCTGCTCGGCCACTTTTATATATTAAAACTGGAATCTCGTTTCTGCTCCAATGCGTGGATGTTGTGACTGCTGGTTACACAGAACAGCCTCGAGGTTTTAACGAGTATCCACAGTCTGTTTTGAGCAGAATATAGATTCGCTTGTGAGTACTGCTGGTTTGAACCGCCTCGAGGTTTTAACAAGTATCCACAATCTCTGTTTTGAGCAGAATATAGAGTGTGGGTACTGCTGGTTAGAACCGCCTCGAGGTTTTAACGAGGCAAAATATCTTTCGACCAATTCTCGAGGTAAATCGATCACGAAAACGGGTAAATTGTCTCGCGAAAAATCTTTAAAATTTACTTTCGCCTATGTATTTGAATAGCGGTTGCCGCTTCATTTGTCGGCCAGCACTTTGCGCATACGCAAAAATGACGCCGTAAACGGAATTCCTAAATGCTCCTATAAGCAATCAATTCACAAACATTACGAAAACACGCCTATACAAATATATTGCAAATTTTAACGCCGAAAACAGAAAATTTTGAGCTGAAAACTTATGATATTTTCCTTATTTGTACTCGAAACATAGGTTGTGGGGACTCAATAGATCCTATCGAGTACCCACAGCCTATGCTTTAGATCCGAAATAAGAATAATAATGTATACCCCTGTAAACCCCAATTTTACTATCAAAAATATGTTCTATAAAAGGGTTATCCTTTGGAATTAAGGCGTAACTATACCTTAGTGACACAGAGGCCTTTCTGATATTTAATCTTCATCAGTGTGTCTCAACCCCAAAGTTCTGAAACCGAAACGGATGATGGACAAGACCCGGCAAACACAGCACATCCCCCTCCGAGCACACACCGACCGACGCAGATCATGAGACAGGTCAGCTGGAGGCATCAGGCAAGAGACGCCTACATCAGGACTAATAGGCGTCCCCCACCGAGCCAACATCAGCAAACATGGCCCACACTCTACGGAAGTCCCGGACATCAGGAAGGAGATGTCCAAAGTAGCCAGACCGGCAAAATTTTAAAATATAACAAAAAGTGGCAAGTAAATCCGCTAAGATACATGTCTCACCTGACAAGTCTTTTTGTTTTTTGTTTTGTTTGATTTGAGGTTTAACGTCCCCGCCAACATTATTTAGGTCATTTTGGAGACGTTGCTTCCAATTTTGTGGGACTTTTACCCGACGTTGAGATGAAATGACATCTCAATCCCTGCCGTCCAATGAAACCAATAGGGTTTATAAGCATGGACGGGCCGACTCGCAGCAGTTTTCAGTGGCAGGCTTAGACCTTCTAAGTGCATTACCAGTACTAATGTGCGGTCGGTATCAGCTCTGCGTCGAAGCATCGTGCAGCCCAATCTATTTCTCCAAGCCCCGATGGGCGGGGGCGGTCACCTGACAAGTCAGTCTTAGTTTAAGAAAAAATAGAATTTTATGGTGCTTTGGAAGCATGGAATACACCACAGAATTGGAAAATATTGAGTGTACATGTTTTCTGGGCCAGACTAGCTAGTTTCGGTCATTAGGCATCATCAGTGACCCTCAAATTTATTCAAAAGTCGGGTTTGAGGGGGTCAAAATCATATAGGCATATTTTCATGATGGAATGCGGAGTCTAACTGTTGACTTTCTTTTGTTCCAGCATTTCAATTGTTATTTCCTGTTTCATTTCTGTTTGTTTCATATTTTGTGTTCACGGATGAGTTAGGAGGCCTTCATGCGGACTGAACAAAATTATTTGTCTAAATCGCGACGGAAGTAAGGGCGAGGATTGTGGTCACGTAACATCGATTCAAGCACCCCCCCCCCCCCCCCACCCCCTCCAGTGGAATTCATTTCACCGAGCGTTGGAGGGCGGTTCTTCTGTCGCGGTTTATTTTTGCTATGGTTTATCTTTAAGTGTTTGTGTCACCTACATTTTGGATAGCCAATTGGCCATTTTGTTGGAAAGTAACTGTTCTTTTGGCTTTCCGCTATTAATGTTTCCATTAGTGTCTGTTGTTTCATGTTTGTGTTTCTTTCCCTTTGGTGTCTCTGATGGGTGTTTTTGACTAATTGTATCGATTCTTGATCATTGCCTTCACTTCTGTGTTACTATGTATGGGCATGATGGACATCTTTGTCTTCACAATCCGAGTTATTTATTCATCTATATCAAATAAAGCTTTCATATGAAACAAAAAAGGCTCCAGTGCACAATATATATTTCAGTCTGTTTACAGAGACACACCCACAGATGACGATTGCAGAGGCTTTCTATACTTTAAGCTCACCACTGAGCCAAACAGGCAAGAAATGCTAAATATATACGTTTTATGGTCATATGCCAGTTAAACAGCATTAACTGACTTTATTGTCACTGGAAATTCTGTTGTTGTTTTTTCATGTCTAGCTTTTCGCTGGATTTCAAATAGAACTCAAATTGAAGTCGATAATCTGCATAATTAAATTGTACATGGTAAAAGCATCCTCAACTGTCCTAGCCGTTTCCAAATCGCCGGTTGGCCGGGTTAAACAGACAGATAGTGCATCTTTGAAATCACTGGCAATACTGTCATTTGGGATTACGCAATACTCGGCAGCAAGATAGTCAATATCGAAATCATTGATTTCTAAAGGCAGTGAGTAATCAGTAGCTTGAAATGTTTCTGGTTGGTAGTACATGACATCGGGAATACCATGAGGCACCTCCATATGCCTTTGGCGTCTAATTCTATGGGTATTCCATGTTTCTTTTACATTATCTAGTCCAGACTGTAGTATGCCCCAGAAACAATACCGTAAGCACTCCAACTGAATAGGATCCGCTGGGTTATATAGTCCGCTGTCCACCATGTCTTTGAATTTTTGTCTCCAAAAGTGTGTGAACTGCTTACTTAAAATGCTCCAAAACATTTCAATTCTTTGGTTAGATGTTGATCGTCCAACCAGGAAGGGGGTCTGGTTAGTAGACTGGGTATGGAGACAATGTAGAGCAGTATGAATATCTCTGAGAATGACATTTTCCGTTCCTAAATCCGATCTTATTGCACGCGGTAAGCACCTAAACTCCTTCAGAAAATTTAAATACAACATCGCTATGCTCTCTGGGCGTTTATTTGACCGAACTAACTCCAACCAAACTATCTTTCGAGAAAATCCGTCTATTGCTCCGTGGATGTCAAATCCAAAGGGCTTTAGTTTATCGTAGCCATCTATGTGTAACAGGAAATTTGGTCCTCTATTTGAATACACTCTCCTTCGAAGACGATGTGAAGCACGACGTTCAACATCCTGGTTACAATCAAGCAGCAAAATTAATCGAACCGTCTCTTGTGTCACGCGTACTCCACAGACAATGTTTAAATATCTCCACAAGCTTTTATAACCCAAATTACATAACCCCTCAGAAACACACTGTGCTATTCTCCTTCTGACCTCGGGAATCGGATCTTCGGAAAAGTTACGTCGAATGTTGAACAATCTTAGTTTTCTCTGAAGTGTCCGTTTAGTGATGGTTATTCCGTGGCGTACACGGAGAAATTCGCGTATGGTATCCTGTGTATACATTCTATTGACATAGTAACGAAGGAGTTCTTCCAGGCTGGCATAGCGTCCTGGATATACTATCTGCAACGAAGTAAAAATATATATGATGTTCCATGAATTCTACAATGGTTTTGTGACCTTACCATACCAAGTAATAATTTACACATATATAGCGGAAAAGAGGGACAAGCCACCAATTTTATGAAACTGCACTTGGCACATTTGGTTCATGCACGACATATTGAGTTATCGCTGAAAAATAAGCATTTATATGGTTTTCCACCATTGCGATTTGCCGGAAGGGTTTGAACTTTCATCATTTTCAAGAGACCCGTAAGGTGCATGGCGTGTTCAAACCACACCTTTTCTTCCTCTGTTTTCAGAATACATACATAACTTAATGCATTTTCAGCTTTTGAATATGTTTTGTTTCCTATTTTTGGTCAAAGTTCGATAAATACAGGCTTCAATCCCTCAGTTTCAGTTACGAACAAATTTAAATGTCAAAAGTTTATTTTATTATTTTACTGCAGAATCAGCCCTTGTGAAATAAAATTGCATTTGCTTAAACAAATGGAATGACTAGAAATGACCAATTATATTCACGAGATTTCTTTTTTTTTTCTTTTTTTCACAAAGGCAATATAAATTAGTGAAACAATTATCTTAAAATCAAATTTTAAACAACATAAAAAATGACAACGATGGGCAATATGTAGCTATATTACAAATCATACATAATCACTTAAACCTATCGTTTTTATTCTTTTATTTAATTAGTATTATTATTGTTATTATTTGGTATTGGAGTTTTACGGCCCAGTCAACACTTTTAAGGTAATTTGCAAATTACAATTCCAAAAACTATCGAAACATGCTTAAATGCCTAAAACACATGTTGTTTGGCAATATCTCAAACGAGTACTAATAAATTCGTGCCTTAGGCCTAGCAAATAATAAATGAGCCAACAAGAAGGCTTATGCGATCAGCGAAGACCCAGATCAGCCTGCGCATTCGCGCAGTCTATTCAGAGTATTCGCTAACCGTGACTATAGGCTATATTTTGTTTTATGCACCCTTTGTATTAGTCAAAAGCATGTGCACAGCAAACTAGAACGCATGACAGCTTGCCTTTCCCTTTTTATATGTCTGACAACAGTAAAGGCTCTGTCAAGACCACATATTTGCACAGGCTCGCCTAAGTCTGTACTGTTGGTCTTTGTGAAAAAGTCTTATGTGCTGACTAGTTTAGAAATGTGTATATCCCAGCGGACAAATGACGTAGAGGTCGCTGAAATCATCAACAGTGGTACGCTGTTGCACAGAAGTGTTTTGCTAACTGGAGTGTATGGGGATTGGAACACTACAGACTTATTTACCTAAAGCATATAAACGCACGGTTTTATCGCTTTGCAAATGCATTGCTTGGGTGGCCAAATGAATGAAGAACACAATATCACAAATATTTTGATTTGTTTTGGAGATCAACGACCGAGTTCAAGTGCAGCCTTCACAAGGAGGCTTATATTGGTAGCTAGTACATGTCCATAGTGATTAGAAGAGTGAAGTTTGTCTTACTGCAAAATTCGCATTTTGTGCAAGAAACCCAAAACGGGTAATTGGCTAACAGTGCAGATCCAGATCAAATGCCGACTTCTGCAGCGTGTGATCTGGGTCTACGCTGTTTGCAAATAGTTTACTATTATAAAAATAAATTTTGAAGAAGCACAACCTGACATCCATTAATTTTGAAATATTCAGTACAAAATGGGTTGAAAGAATATATAGAAGAGTTGTTTGATTTTTCTGTTCATGGAGATGTTGCACTGATGAGTTAGGAGGCCTTCATGCGGACTGAACAAATTATTTGTCTTAATCGCAACGGAAGTAAGGGCGAGGATTGTGGCCACGTAAAATCGATTGCATTCGTTTCCGATGACCGTTCCAAGGCGGTTCTTCGGTCGCGGTTTATTTTTGTTATGGTTATCTTTGGGTGTTTGTGTCGCTTATATTATTTTATTTTGGATAGCCTATTGGCAATTTTGTGGGAAAGTAACTGTCCTTTTGGCTTTCCGCTGTTGGTGTTTCCATAAGCGTCTGTTGTTTCATGTTTGTGTTTCTTTCCCTTTGGTGTCTCTGATGGGAGCTGTGGGTTAATTGTATCGATTCCTGATCATTGCCCCCACTTCTACTTTTCAAATAAGAAAGTCATTTTGATGATAGAAAATAACTTTTCGCATTTTTTGACGATAAAAAAAATTGGCTGGTGCTTTTTGAGGCATGCAGAATCGCCGATGATCACGTAGGATTTTAAGGAGAGACCAATCTAAATAGCGGGTGAGAGTAAAACAGTGCAGTTCCAGATCTAATGCCGCCTTCTGCGGAGTCTAATCGGGACCTACGTTGTTTGCAAACATTTTACCTATTTCCCAAACAGATTTTGAAGAAAGCAAAACCTGACGTCCCTAAATTTTGAATTGATCTTATGCTTCTTTAGGCAGCAGATTCCATGGTATTAGAAAGCACAACAGAGTTCAATTATATTCACCCTGGTTATGAATACACATAATTATGTGGTGTTCAATAAAGAAGATATTTTGGTTACAGAAAATATCTTATCGCATTTCTTTGACAACGTAAAACTGGCTGGTGCTTTTTAGGGCATGCACAATAACGCGAGTAGGATTTTAAGGCGAGACCAATCTAATAATAGCAGGTGAGGGTAAAACCGAGACGATCTGTCATAGGACGCAATTGTTCCTATCCCGCTATTATTCTACTTAGGTGTTCCAAGTGGGGATAGGTATCTGAGAATTAAGTAACAACAATTGATACTTTGTTAATATACGCAGGAGATGGTGAAAGATACCACTTTAGAAATCATTTGCAACAGATTCTGACTGCTTTGCTTTTGGTGTTCTTGTAAACATCGACATATCGTTTATAAATTTATATAGCTTATTTACTTGCAAGATATGATAAAGAAATATATATTTTTTCTAAAATCGTTATTAATAACAAGAGGTCCATGATGGACCTAATTCGCTCACCTGAGTCAAGTTGTATAATCTTTTGTCTATGTGCTATTTGCTCAATGTAGCAGAACCATTTAAGAACTTAGGTGGAGATTTTGTAAAAATTTTCTTAAATTCAGTCACTGTGTTCAAAGGATGTGGATTCTCGGCAACAAAAACGCCTCAAGTGTGGAGAAGCATGGGACTGAACCCATGAAACTTGGTTTATTAGGCAAGTAGTTTAACCATTTCACCATAGAAGCTTCTAACACTAATTTTCTGACAACATGATATTGTGTTAGTTTGCACTGGAGTTTTTGTATTTGAATACAAATGACGTTAAGTTTTGTTTTTGGAAATAATGACAATAGATTTTCGAGCTTAAAGTTCGTTATGAAGTCAGTTTTATTTTGGGAAACAATAGCATATTTCAAAGCACTGACAGCACTGGTGGGCCAATTGAGTCGGAAATGTAGGCTAGGAAAATGATCCTGAATTGTGGTATAGACTGTTTACATTTCGTTTATTACTTGTACATTTCTGTACTGTAAGCAAAATGTGTAAATTCCGATTGGACGCCACATTCTGCATCTGACTCAAAATTTCCTGTGCTGTAAGTAACAAAGTAGACTTTGATCAGACAGAGGCCATATTCTGTGGCATCTGTTCTAGGTCTACACTGTTTTGTCAACCTCAACCCCTAATATGGAAAATGGCAGAACCTTTTACAAAAAATGTAGGCCCAGATCAGACGTCAAGTTCTGCAGCATCTGATCTGGGCCTTCACTGTTTGCCAATCCCGGGTTACCAGTATCCCATTCTAAGTTTTCGGCACAAACTGGGTTAAAATGATGTAATTGCACGACCCGCAGAAAAAGCGACCGACTGAAGTCGGTTGATTTCTAAGAGTGCCCTTAAATCACCGTGCCATTCTGTCATTCGGTCAATCGGTCATTCTGTCAGTCTGTCAGTCTGTCTGTCCGTCCGTAACCCGTTTGTGAAAATTGGTGATAGTGACTTGGAATATTTAAACAATTTTTGGCACACTGATAGATATCAATGAGATCTAACCAATGAACTTGCGAAATATTACATTCCATTTAGTATAGCCTCGCCGAGGCGAAAAATGTGAAAATTTTCGAACTGCTTCTCCTCGGAAACCATTCGGCCGATTGAAGTCAAATTTCATATGGAGCCTCTATGGGATGGAGGAAACCAAAATTTGCTCATGGGGTTAGGTCACATGACCAAAATGGCCGCTAAGCCATATATGGTCTGTCTGTCTGTCCGTCCGTAACCCGTTTGTGAAAATTGGTGATAGTGACTTAACCGCTTGGAATATTTAAACAATTTTTGGCATACTGATAGATATCATTGAGATCTAACCAATGAACTTGCGAAATATTACATTCCATTTAGTATAGCCTCGCCGAGGCGAAAAATGTGAAAATTTTCGAACTGCTTCTCCTCGGAAACCATTGGGCCGATTGAAGTCAAATTTCATATGGAGCCTCTATGGGATGGGGGAAACCAAAATTTGCTCATGAGGTTAGGTCACATGACCAAAATGGCCGCTAAGCCATATATGGTCTGTCTGTCTGTCCGTCCGTAACCCGTGTGTGAAAATTGGTGATAGTGACTTAACCGCTTGGAATATTTAAACAATTTTTGGCATACTGATAGATATCAATGAGATCTAACCAATGAATTTGCGAAATATTACATTCCATTTAGTATAGCCTCGCCGAGGCGAAAAATGTGAAAAATTTTCGAACTGCTTCTCCTCGGAAACCGTTGGGCCGATTGAAGTCAAATTTCATATGGAGCCTCTATGGGATGGGGGAAACCAAAATTTGCTCATGGGGTCCAGGTCACATGACCAAAATGGCCGCCAAGCCATATATGGTAAAAACCCTTCAAAAATAGTCTTCTCCAGAAGCACTGGGCAGATTTCCACGAAACTTGATAAATAGCATCTGGGACGTAGGCCCATCATAAATTGCTAAAATGGTGACCCTGGGTTGACCTTGACCTTCTTTGTGTCTAGGTCAAACTTTGACACATATGCTTTTGTTGGAATATTTAAACAATTTTTGGCATACTGATAGATACCAATGAGATCTAACCAATGAACTTGCGAAATATTACATTCCATTTAGTATAGCCTCGCCGAGGCGAAAAATGTGAAAATTTTCGAACTGCTTCTCCTCGGAAACCATTGGGCCGATTGAAGCCAAATTTCATATGGAAAGTAGAAGTAAAACAAAGATCAGGAATTGATACAATTAACTTACTCCATCCATAAAAGACACCAAAGGGAAAGAAATACAAACATTAAGCGACCAGACCATAATGGAAACCTAAACAAAGGAAGGCCATATGGACAGTTACTTTCCCACAAAATGGCCATATGGCCATCCAAAATTAAAAGACACAAGTGATATACACAGTAAGTAACAAACAACAACATAAATAAATCGCCACAGAAGAGCCGCCTTGGAACGGTCAGTGGAAGATTTCCACTGGGGGGCTTAAATCGATTTTACGTGGCCACAACCCTCGCCCTTACTTCCGTCGCGATTTAGACAAAAAATTTGTTCAGTCCGCATGAAGGCCTCCTAACTCATCAGTGCAACATCTCCGTGAACACAGAAATCAAAGAACCACAGAGGTGAGACAACGGTGAGGACTCGACAGCAAGAAACCACTGAAATGCTGGAGCAAAAGAAAACCAACAGTTAGACTCCGATGAGCCCGACCAGAGACAGAGCATCAGGCACCAACCAACATTATCTCTTTAATTTTCAATAAGCCTTTACGTTGGAGCCGTCATAGAATCTGAGGCCTGACCCACCGGCGTGCAATTAAAGAGGGAAGCAAAGTTGCCAACCGTGATTGGGTTAACTACCATGCATGCAGTCTGTCGTATAATATCCATGTTGTACCCAATCTTTTTATATCGAAGAATGATTTTACGAAATTGGGTGCTGAAGTCATTGCGGTTATATATTTTTCTGAATTTATAAAGTAAGTCACCATAAAATTCGGGTTCCTCTATGGGATGGGGGAAACCAAAATTTGCTCATGGGGTACAGGTCACATGACCAAAATGGCAGCCAAGCCATATATGGTAAAAACCCTTCAAAAATAGTCTTCTCCAGAATCACTGTGCAGATTTCCACGAAACTTGATAAATAGCATATGGGACGTAGGCCAATTATAAATTGCTAAAATGGTGACCCTGGGTTGACCTTGACCTTCTTTGTGCCTTGGTCAAACTTTGACACATGCTTTTGTATTGGAAAAGTGAGAATGCATTTTATCCTGCAAACGATTCAGAATACAGTACTAAAGTACTGCTCCTTACGATAGGCGCATTTATTGGGGGAACTGTTTTAGGTCCAGGTCACATGACCAAAATGGCCGCCGTACCCATATATGGTAACACTCATAAAGCTAAAAGCATACGGCGGGTCGTGCACTTCAGCTGAAGCACTGGTTTATTCCTATAAATTCACAAACTGAATGTAAGTGTAAATCTTGATCAGATGGCTTCTTTAGAAGCCAAGAAGCCATCCGATCAGAATCTACATTGTTTGAAAGATAAGGCATATCCAGGCTCAGCAGGGCAAGGGTTAATTTGTTTGTTAGTGTTGAGCTTTACATCCATGTCAACACTATTTAGGCATGCCAATACTATATGCCAGCTCGATTCTTTTCTGTGCCTTGGCTCATAATTCATTTATTAATACTGTATTCAAATCTCTATAAGTGTATCTTGCATCACTGTTGTGTCCCAACTGATATTGGCCCACAGTTGGAAAAGGCCTACTGTCCTTGCTGCAAGTATGGGGAGAGGGGGGAATGTTATTTCTTCTGTTTCTATACACCCTTCCTTCCATTCATTTGCCTCTTCTCCTCTGTCCCTCACTTTCATATCCTCTACTATCTCTCCTACCTCTTTTCTCCGTTTCTCTGAGAGGACACAAAATGACCCACAAGGGTTGACGTGTCATTAAACCCAAAACAATCAATCAGTCAAATCTTTAGTTCATAGAGCTGTAGATGGTGGGTATTTATTTAGTGGTACATTAGCTAAAGTCTCCCTTATTTTTCGATAAAAATGTATGGTGTGTATATATTAATTAAGAGCAAGGTGGTTCTAATAAATACCCACAACATATGTTTTATTGATAGGGAAAATTATCCTTTAACTATCAACATATACCCACCTTATCTACATTACTCCATCCAAAATAAACAGTTTTTGGTGCTGATTCTGTATACTGCGGCGCAGATCCTTAACAGCTTAAGCCACCTATATTATTTTAGTTTAGTTTATACTAATTTATTTTAGTTCGATTGCGATGAAAGCTTCAAGCTTATTGAATCGCTCTCGAACACTCATTCCGGGTGTTTTCTCGCGCGCGAGAGAGAGAGGCAGTGGCTTTTACACCACTGCTACCCATTTACACCTGGGTGGAGTGGGGCAGTGTCATTACGTGTCTTGCCCAAGGACACACCTCGATACCGGTGGCCGGATTCGAACGCACAACCTCACGATCATAAGTCGAACGCGCTAACCACTGCGCTATCGAGGCTGACTATATGTTGGCTGATTACTTTAAAGTCATTATTGCAAACAGTGTGAATCCAGATCAGACTGGTCCTCTTATGCCTTTTTGTTTCAAATGAGATTTAACATCCCAGTCAACACTGTTTAGGTCATTTTGAAGATGTTGTATTCAATTTTGTTGGAATTTTACCTAACACTGAGAAGACATCTCAAGCTCTGCCGCCTATTGAGACCAATATAGTTCATGTGCATAGATGGTCCAAATTGCAGCACCTTGCCTGGGCAGGCTAGACCTAAAATAATAATATCCCACAGCCATTGTGTTCAGCAAGGGAAACCGTTTAAGCAGCTTTGGTAAAAGGTCACCCAAAGAACTTTTAAGTAAAATTATTTCGAAATCTAGCCACTGGCCTAAGAGAAGCTGTCATCTAAAGGTGTTTTCTATTTTTAACTCTGGTGGCCATTTTGTTCATTAGAATAAAACCATTTTCGCAAGTTTGGATGAGGGTCACCCTAGGAACATTTCTGCAAAAGTATGGCAGCCATTTTGTTCAGCAAAGCAGAACCGTTTTAGCAATTTTGGTAGAGGGTCAGTCAAGGACTGTCTCTGTGAAATTATTTCGAAATCAGGCCATTGGTCTAGGAGGAGATGTTGTTTAAAGGTTTTTTTCTATTTCAGCTCTGGTGGCCATTTTGTTCAGCGGAGTAGAACCGATTAAGCAATTTTGGTAGAGGGTCACCCGAGGAACATTTCTGTAAAATAATTTTGAAACCGGGCCATTGGCTTAGGAGCAGATATCGTTTAAAGGTTCTTCTATTTTTATATCTGGTGGCCATTTTGTTCAGCAGAGCAAAAACATTTTAGCAATTTTGGTAGAGGGTCACCATAGGAACATTTCTGTGAAATTATTTTGAAATCGGGACATTCGCCTAGGAGATGTCGTTTAAAAGTTTTTCTATTTTTAGCTCTGGCGGCCATTTTGTTCAGCAAAACGAAACCGTTTAAGCAATTGTGGTAAAGGGTCAGACAAGGATTCTCTCTTTGAAATTGTGTGATTTAAAGGTTTTTCTATTTTTAGCTCTGGCGGCCATTTTGTTCAGCCATGCAGAACCATTTTAGCAATTTTGGTAGAGGGTCACCCGAGGAACATTTCTGTGAAATAATTTTGAAATCCGGCCATTGGCTTAGGAGGAGATATCATTTTAAGGTTTTTCTATTTTTAGATGTGGCGGCAGTTTGGTTCAGCAGAGCGGAACCATTTTAGCAATTTTGGTAGAAGGTCACCCAAGGAACATTTCTGTGAAATTATTTTGAAATCGGGACATTGGCCTAGGAGGAGATGTCGTTTAAAGGTTTTTCTATTTTTAACTTTGGCAGCCATTTTGTTCAGCGGAGCAGAACCATTTTAGCAATTTTGGTAGAGGGTCACCAGAGGAACATTTCTGTGAAATGCTTTTGAAATCCGGCCATTTGCCTAGGAGGAGATGTCATTTAAAGAAATTGTTGACGGACGGACGGAAGACGGACACAAAGCGATCACAATAGCTCACCTTCGTGCTCAGGTGAGCTAAAAACCACACCAACAATGAAAACAATTTTGGTGACCAAACAGTCCCTCACTAATAGCTGTAGTTAATGTCTTCTGTTAAGATTTCTGCTCCGGATCAAAGACAAGAAAACCGTCAAGTGCAAATTTTCTCAATTTTTCTTGGCTAGTTTCATCAAATTAGGCCTAATCAGTGACCCCCAATATATTCTAGCTCTATTTAAACTACTATATTCTTTAAGACTGTTTTTTAAAAACTACTAACCACTATCCAAAGATAACAAACTATCGCCCCATCAGCACTGTCAGTGCTTTGATCCTGGACAATGACCATAGAAACAACCCAGCATGCACACGTCGCTGGGGCAACGTCAAGTCAACGTTGGTGTTGCACCGACGTTGATGTGAAATTACATAAACGTCATGATGTTGAACTGACGTCGATGTGACGTCACAATTACGTCATGTGCCTGCTGGGATATAGTTCATGATTTATGACAGAGAAACATAAAATCTGAAGCAACTAATTGCCAGACCGAGATCATAATAATATAAAATTTAAATGCACTTACTTCGCTTCGCCCGTTACCAGAACCATCGTCAGACATGTTTGTTGTTTTCCCGCCCGTATAATAACGTCATTGGACATGGTCAATGCTGCAACGAGTTATTCATTTGTAAAATGCGTAAAACGTCAAAAGTTAAAGTTATATATATTTTAACTAAAAAGACGCCAAAAATACACAGTTAAATGTTTTGAAAAGGAATAAAACGCCATAAACATCACTTTATTATACAACCTTACTATACATCTGACATACTAAGGCATCATAACTGTATTGAAAATATAGATTGCACTAAAATAACAGTTATATGTTTGGTCTATAAATAAACCGTCAAAATAACAGCCTTATATTACCCATCTTTAAAGATCTCGCACACTCATACATCTAATATGATTTGCCTCCATATCTCGCGTATGAAGGCCTTACTCTTTTAGACAAGTTTTTTTTAAGTGATTTAATTTCACATGCATACATATCGACTCACTCAAGTAGAAGTTATTTTAGACTGAAAAATAAAACGCACAATTAGTCAGATATTTAGTTATAACAAGGGTGGCAGAGAAACGTTTCCGTAATATATATATATATATATATATATATATATATATATATATATATATATATATATATATATATATATATATATATATATATATATATATATATATATATATATATATATATATTAAAACATTCAAAGTGAGGATTTGTACATACCTTTGCCATGTTTTGCGAAAAAATCGTTTGATCCAAAATACACTTTGATTGTGTCGTTGAACGATAATTACAGAGGCTGTATATCAATACAAGTTCAATTATGGACTCGTCCAAACACGAGGGATGGTTGATATACTGTGAGCCTCGTGTTTTTGGATGCACGCAGGGATGTGTTTTTAAGTCCTATTAGTCACTGACTACATAGGGCCGTGTACCCACGGGCTGGTCTCATTTGGTCAGTTTTATCTAAAGTAAATAAGACGAGCAGCTTTTGCAAAATGGACAAAATTGGTGACGAGTTACCAATATTTGCATAAAAAGGGTTTAACACCTATGGATATCCACAACGATATGGTAGCAACACTAGGGAAAGTTGCCCCTTCATATGCGAAAGTGAAAAGGTGGGTGGCGGAATATTAGCGCGGCAGACTGAGCCTTGAGGATACTTTATATCATGGTCCAGTGATTTTGCCTTATATCGTGAGGATTATTGGATTTATGAACATAATACTTCAGGATTATGATTCATTCTAACATGACGTTAACGTTTTTCCCATTGGACCCAGTGGAAACGTCAGCGTTTGCAAATATGCGATAATTCACGTCGTCAACGTGGTGCGTGCAATTTGGCGTCATCGTGACGTTGCATGTAAACATTTCCTTCTGTCGACATCTGCTGCAAAATAGTCCCCAAGATAACGCTTTGTTACTACTGTATTTCAGTTTAGCATCATGTTAGAATCGAAATAATTTCCACGCACCCGGTGTGTTATCGTGATTAACACACGGTGTTGTCGGGCAGATGCGAATATTAATTCACTCCGGCTTCGCCGTCGTGAATTAATATTTCGCAATCTGCCCTCCAACACCTAAAATGAAGACGTATTCTGCTTTAAAGAGCTTATTTGGTAGGCTGCAGTAATTCTTTCTTTGTGATAGTGCATACAATGTCCTCTTGTCAGAGACCACCTTTGGGACTGTTCAAAACTGGTCTTATAGACCACTTTTGAACAGTTCCAAAGGTGGTCTTAATATAGGAATTTTACTGTGTTTGAATAGGTGTGTTTTCGTACTGCCTTAAGGGGAATGGGAACACCTTCAGGGGAGGCAACTCGTGCAAAAGTATTTTTGTCTCCCATATCAATAAGGGTCAATTCTTAAAGGAAATAATTTACTCCTGAGGAGAAAATTCTTTCCTCAAAGAGTTAACCCCTTTTTCCGTGGGACCGAGCCAATAGAAAAAGCGAACAGGAAGTCCCGAAAGTTGTCTCCCTTTGAAAAATGGCGAAAAAATCTGCAATGTGTTCCCATTCCCCTAAATCGTTGTCCTACTGAGTCAGGATAAGTCCTGCCTTTGAAACAGTGTAGATCCAGATCACATGGTTTCTGACATTCTATTTGTGAAGTTGAATGATTTTTTTTTCTTATTTAAACTGGCATCACGAATACACGCCTATATAATTTTGACCCCCTTGAACCCTACTTTTATATAGTAAAACTGGGGTTTACAGGGGTAAACCTTATTTTTCGTATTTCTGCTCTAAAATATAGATTGTGGGTACTCGTTAAAACCGCCTCGTCGATGCGGTTCTAACGAGTACCCACAATCTATAAAAAAAAAAATCGATTTTTCGGAGGTAAAGATTACAGTGCATTTGTATAGGCGTGTTTTCGTAATGGTTTGGTTTTACGGCCCTTTCAAGATTATTTCACTTATTTCCAGCCGATCGTTAATCGGAGATGGACGAAAACCGACGTACTCGGAAAAAAAACACTTGATATTCCATTGCAAATTTTGTCATCTCACGTATGACCTGAGCGAGGTTCGAACCACAGCGGTGAGAGACCTAATGAATAAGAGGCAGCGTTCTTACCCACTAGGCCATAGATGCCCGTATGAGTGAATATATTATATCAATCACTTGATTGGGTGATCGTCCGAAACACATCCTGAGCGTATTTCGGAAGGATTGATGGAACGGGCGACCTTAGGAAAACCAGACCACAAAATATGAAGTGTCGCTTTTTCAACTTTGATATACACACTTAGACAAGAATTAAGCATCGCGTTTATGCTTGGAAACTCATAAATTTGCTGTTCTTGATGTATAAATTTTTATGCCCCCGCAACGAAGTGGAGAGGTTTATATTGGTTTGTACTTGTCCGTACGTACGTACGTACGTCTGTACGTCATACTTTGAAGTACTATTCTTGTCTCTGCAACTCCTTCTACAGTATTTGATGCAGGGCATTGAAACTTGCAACACAGTTCAGTGATGCACTGAACATGTGCAGAAATGAAACAGGATTCTGATCCAGCACTTACTGCAGAACTATGTCCCCTTAAACGACTTAAATAGTTTGGCCATGTGTGAAGGAGGTAGCATAGGAGGTTAAATAGTATTGTTCGTGTCTTCGCAACTCTTTCTACAGTATTTGATTTAGGGCATTGGAACTTGCAACACAGTTCAGACATGCACTGGACATGTGCAAAAAGGAAACAGGATTCTGGTACAGCACTTACTGCAGAATTCTTGCACACTAGACAAGGAAATCCGTGATTTTACCCTGGGATAGAAATTTATGTTCTGACCCTGGTGTTCCGACCCCAAATCGAATATAATCGCGTGTTTGATAAATGCACTGGTTGATTACAATCTCATGCGCGGCGTCGTCATGCGTGACGTCACTAAACATTCCTGTTGTGTCATCACAAAATGGCGGACGTCGGTAACCGAAGTGACAGCAGCATTAAAAATTCGCACTAGAAATGGAAGGTATGCTAGAAAAAGAATCCAATATGGGTGTGAGGGATGGATAGAAAAATCCGTCTCTCGTGATCACTGTCCGGCATCACGGGGCTTGCCGAGTGATGCCGGACAGTGATCCCGAGAGACGGATTTTTCAATCCACCCCTTACACGCATATAAGATTCTTATATTATATCCCCTTAAACGGCTTAAATAGTTTGCCATATGTGAAGCAAATAGCATGGGATGGTAAATAGTACTGTTCTTGTCTCCGCAACTCCTCCTACAGTATTTGACGTAGAACATTGAAACTCAGTTCCGACATGCATGAGTCGCAGTTCCGACATGCATTGAACATTTGCATAAAGAAAACAGGATTCTTACTCAGCCCCTTATTGCAGAATAATGCCCCTTTAAACGACTTAATTATGTTGGCCATATGTGTAGGAGATGAGGTTAAATAAAACTGTTCGTGTCTCCGCAACTCCTCCCACAGGATTTGATGTAGGGAATTGAAACTTGCAACACAGTTCAGTGAATAAATGAAATAGGATTCTGATTTATCCCCTTATTGCCGAATTATATCCCTTAAACTACGAACTTATTTTGGCCATACGGGTAGCATATGGGGTTAAATAGTATTCTTGATGTCTCCGCAATTCTTCCTAAAATATTTAATGCACGACATTGAAACGTGCAATAGAGTTTAGACATGCATTGAGCTTGTGCTTAAAGGAAGTAGGATTCTGATCTAGCCCCTTATTGCAGAATTATGCCCCCTTGAACGACTTAAAATGTTTGGTCACACGTGTAGCATAGGTGGTTAAATAGTTCTGTTTGTGTCTCTGCAACTCCTAATACAGTAATTGATACAGGACGTTGAAACTTGCAACACAGTGCAGAACAGTATTCTGATGTAGCCTCTATTGCAGAATTATGTCCCCTTGAATGACAAATATTTGTGGCATGTGTTTCTTGGAGCTGGTTTAGTTAGACTGTGTTCCAGTCCACTTCATATGTCAAATAAATTATTCATCTAGTGAGGCATTTGACGGGGGAAATTCATCACATCCTTTTATCTATGATATTTTCCGGTACCACGTGAATGCTTCGATGTTGCAATACTATTATGAATCATGTCTGTTTTAGTATCAACTGCCCCCATAGTGCATTGGGATGACGTCACTTCCGAAAGCAAAATGGGTACAACTTTGCAAATACGCTTCCAAAACCACCAGATAAAAGCAAAATGTAAATTGCCAGTTACACTTTATTTGAGGATAAAAGATGTAAGTATTTTAAAGCATATTTTTCATCGTTTGTTACAAACAATCAGTGTCACTGAACAAGATTTAGATTATTTAACCAGGAAGGATTAAAAGTGATATTTAGATTTGTCGTTAATGGCTCCGCTAGGTAGCTACAACATAAGGATTGGTAGCTAGCAGAATCTATTGCGTCTATTTATAGAAAAAGGACTGGCGCGGTATTGGAAAATACCCAAGTTCAACAAGTGTAATTGCTGAGTCAGAAAGTTGAGTATTATGCCGTAATTGCACGACCCGCAGAAACAGCGACCGACTGAAGTCGGTTGATTTCTATGAGTGCCCTAAAATCACCATGTCATTCTGTCAGTCTGTCATTCTGTCAGTCTGTCTGTTCGTCCGTAACCCGTTTGTGAAAATTGGTGATAGTGACTTAACCGCTTGGAATATGTAAACAATTTTTGGCATACTGATAGATATCAATGAGATCTAACCAGTGAACTTGCAAAATATTACATTCCATTTAGTATTGCCTCGCCGAGGCGAAAAATGTGAAAATTTTCGAACTGCTTTTCCTCGGAAACCGTTGGGCCGATTGAAGTCAAATTTCATATGGAGCCTCTATGGGATAGGGGAAACCAAAATTTGCTCATGGGGTCCAGGTCACATGACCAAAATGGCCGCCAAGCCATATATGGTCGGTCTGTCTGTCTGTCTGTCCGTCCGTAACCCGTTTGTGAAAATTTGTGATTGTGACTTAACCGCTTGGAATATTTAAACAATTTTTGGCATACTGATAGATATCAATGACATCTAACCAATGAACTTGCGAAATATTACATTCCATTAAATATAGCCTCGCCGAGGCGAAAAATGTGAAAATTTTCGAACTGCTTTTCCTCGGAAACCGTTGGGCCGATTGAAGTTAAATTTCATATGGAGCCTCTATGGGATGGGGGAAACCAAAATTTGCTCATGGGGTCCAGGTCATATGACCAAAATGGCCACCAAGCCATATATGGTCTGTCTGTCTGTCCGTCCGTAACCTGTTTGTGAAAATTGGTGATAGTGACTTAACCGCTTGGAATATTTAAACACTTTTTGGCATACTGATAGATATCAATGAGATCTAACCAATGAACTTGCAAAATATTACATTCCATTTAGTAAAGCCTCGCCGAGGCGAAAAAATGTGAAAATTTTCGAACTGCTTTTCCTCGGAAACCGTTGGGCCGATTGAAATTAAATTTCATATGGAGCCTCTATGGGATGGGGGAAACCAAAATTTGCTCATGGGGTCCAGGTCACATGAGCAAAATGGCCACCAAGCCATATATGGTCTGTCTGTCTGTCCGTCCGTAACCTGTTTGTGAAAATTGGTGATAGTGACTTAACCGCTTGGAATATTTAAACTCTTTTTGGCATACTGATAGATATCAATGAGATCTAACCAATGAACTTGCAAAATATTACATTCCATTTAGTAAAGCCTCGCCGAGGCGAAAAAATGTGAAAATTTTCGAACTGCTTTTCCTCGGAAACCGTTGGGCCGATTGAAATTAAATTTCATATGGAGCCTCTATGGGATGGGGGAAACCAAAATTTGCTCATGGGGTCCAGGTCACATGACCAAAATGGCCACCAAGCCATATATGGTCTGTCTGTCTGTCCGTCCGTAACCTGTTTGTGAAAATTGGTGATTAGTGACTTAACCGCTTGGAATATTTAAACACTTTTTGGCATACTGATAGATATCAATGAGATCTAACCAATGAACTTGCAAAAATATTACATTCTATTTAGTAAAGCCTCGCCGAGGCGAAAAGTGTGAAAATTTTCGAACTGCTTCTCCTCGGAAACCGTGGGCCGATTGAAGTCAAATTTCATATGGAGCCTCTATGGGATGGGGGAAACCAAAATTTGCTCATGGGGTCCAGGTCACATGACCAAAATGGCCGCCAAGCCATATATGGTAAAAACCCTCACAAATAGTCTTCTCCAGAACCACTCGGCAGATTTTCACGAAACTTGATAAATAGCATCTGGAACGTAGGCCAATCATAAATTGCTAAAATGGTGACACTGGGTTGACCTTGGCCTTCTTTCTGCCTAGGTCAAACTTTGACACATATGCTTTTGTATTAGAAAAGTGAGAATGCATTTTATCCTGCAAACGATTCAGAATTCAGTACTAAAGTATAAGATATATTTTTGCTCCTTACGATAAGGCGCATTTATTGGGGGAACCGTTTTAGGTCCAGGTAACATGACCAAAATGGCCGCCATACCCATATATGGTAACACTTATAAAGCTAAAACCATCCGGCGGGTCGTGCACTTCAGCTGAAGCACTGGTTCGGTACTAGTATTTGAAAGGGCAAACAGGTCACGTTGACCAATGTGTATGGGTCTTCTGCACCATCGTTTGCACAAGTTCAATTCTGGGTTGGTGAATTAAAACGCGGTTGAACGTCTTTAGAAGACGAAACCCGGCCTGGACGCCCATCAGATGCCACCCACGAAGAAATGCATAACTGTGTAACAACGTTCGGGATCTGGTGTACTCTGATAGGCAAATTAAGGTAGAAAAATAGCGAATTTATTAAACATTTCACATGGAAGAGTTTCAAAAATTTTACTTGATCGCTTGAGTATGTGCAATCTTACAGCCAATTTGGTCCCCAAATCCCTTAGCGACGAGCAAATTGCAATCAGAGCATCAGTATGCAGCGCATTGTTGAAGCGCTTTTTGTCAAAGGAAGACGATTTCCTTTCACGTCTGTTGACTGTAGATAAGGCCCGGGTCCATTATTATGAGCCAGAGAATAAAAGGCCAGTGGGTAAGGCTGGGTTCTCCGAGGCCAAAGAAGTTAAAAACGCAACCCTCTGCTGGCAAGGTGATGGCACATGAATTTTGGAACGCACAAGGTGTTATTATGTCGGACTCACTAGAAAGAAAAGTACAATTACATGTGCGTATTATGCATATTTGATGGACCAACCGAGAACTGCGATCCGTGAAAAACGCCGAGGTAAACTCTCGAAAGGGATTCTGCTCCAACAGGGCAATGCAAGAGTCCACACTTGCAAAATTGCAATGGATGCTGTTGAGCGGAATGGCTAATACTGCGCCTCGCCTATTGTCCGGACTTAGCTCCTAGTGATTATTTAATATTCCCCTAACTTCAAAAAGGATATCCGTGGACGTCATTTCCGGTCCAACGAAGACGTTGTGGTGGCAGTTGAGGAGTGGGTCGGAGGCGAGGACCCTGGCTTCTTCAGTTCTGGACTGATTGCACTGGACAAGCGTTTGTCCAAGTTTATCATTCTAGAGCGCAATTACGTCGAAAAGAAGAGGCGGATCTCACCTAAAAGTAAGTTAGACTGTTTTTTTATTGATTCCCGTCGTATTTTAAAGCATAATTTTCATCGTTTTTTTTTTTCTTTATTACATACACTCAGTGTCACTGAACAAGATGTTAATTATTTTAATAGATAGTATTAAAAGTGATATTTAGATAGTATACATGTGGAAGTGAGGAAACGACGGGCGTTTTCTTTTGAAACGGCATGCGAAACATCTACATTGCTCAACTCTTCGAATTTCAGTGCCCCTTTTGGGCGTATCTCATTCTCTTGTACATCCCTTCACACAGCTGGAAAGCATATACCTCATTTTCGTGTCCTTTTTTGTCTAAATAGAAGTGGAGGTATGGCCAGGAATCGATACAGTTAACCGACAGATCCCATCAGAGACATCAAAAGGAAAGAAACACAAAAATAAAACAACAGACCCTAATGGAAACATCAAAAGCGGACAGCCAAAAGGACAGTTACTTTCCCACAAAATGGCCAATAAGCTACCCAAAATAAAATAATATAAGCGACACAAACACCCAAAGACAAACCATAACAAAAATAAACCACGACAGAAGAACCGCATTGGAACGGTCAGCAGAAACGAATTCCACTGGGGGGCTTAAATCACTTATACGTGGCCACGATCCTCGCCCTTACTTCCGTCACGCTTAAGACAAATAATTTGTTCAGTCCGCATGAAGGCCTCCTTACTCATCAGTGCAACATCTCCGTTAACAAATTAAACAACCACAGAGATGAAACAAAGGTGAGTACTCGACAGCAAGAAGCCACTGAAATGCTGGAGCAAAAGAAAACAAACAGTTAGACTCCGATGGGCCTTCAGTATCGCCAAGATTGGCCAAAGCTGCAATCCCAGGTCATCATCTGACGCTCCCGGGACCTACCGCGCTAACTATTTCTTATATGTAGTGTCTTGCTTTTGTAATGAACCGACGAAAATCTGTTGTTGTTTTTTTAAAGAGCGGTGCTCGGCCTGGTGTTGTATGCCTTCAAGCGGAAACTGCACTTGAAGCGGCTCCGTAGCTAATATATAGATCCCGACCTATTTATTTTGATGCTCCTGGATCCACTTGATCTTCAATCCCGGCATTACTTCAACAAAATTGGCAAGGCTGTCTTCAAAAAACAACTCCAGGAGGATTGTCGACGAAGCTGTCCCTAATCGTTTGATGCCCTGAGGATAGAATTCTTGCTGTCCAGTCCTCACCGTTGTTTCATCTCTGTGGTTGTTTGATTTTTGTGTTCACGGAGATGTTGCACTGATGAGTAGGAGGCTTTCATGCAGACTGAACAAATTATTTGTCTTAATCGCGACGGAAGTAAAGGCGAGGAGTGTGGCCACGTAAAATCGATTTAAGAACCTCCCCCCAGCGGAATTCGTTTCCGCTGACCGTTCCAAGGCGTTACTTCTGCCGTGTTTAATTTTTGTTATGGTTTGTCGTTGGGTGTTTGTGTCGCTTATATTATTTTATTTTGGATAGGCTATTGTCCATTTTGTGGGAGAGTAACTGTCCTTTTGGCTTTGGCTTTTGGGGTATGTTGTTTCATGCTTGTGTTTCTTTCCGTTTAGTGTCTCTGAAGGAGCTGTGGGTTAATTGTATCGGTTCCTGATCATTGCCTCCACTTCTTTTTTTCAAGGTGCGCACTGCTCGGGAGGACATTATCTGCCTGCTGGAGCGCTTTCACAGCGGAGCTGCTTGGACGAGGCATCTTCGATGTGCATTCAGGCAGCCCCAGTGATCTCCGCAGTGCATATGTACCACCTTCTCCGTTTCTTACATGCTTTTCAATGAATAATAGAGATTTATCAGTGAAATATAAATCGATATTTTCACTGTTTCAAACAGTGAAAATACGATTTTTTTATTTTTCACTGTTTGGGACTACTTTTTTCTTCAAATCTAACTCTAATTTCAATTTTATCTTTGTCAGATAACTGAACAATACTGAAATGTGTTCTAATTGACGCATAGCCCGTTCATGTGTGACGGGGACGTTACTGACGTCATTTATGACGCTGACGTCACGTCTTTTGTCGCGCGACGTTAGACTTGGCAGCAACTTCTTTGGAAAACTACTCTCTCAATTATTTCATTAATCATTCATAATAATACCATCCCAGGCCATTTCTCAGGTGCAAACTTTCAGTTTACATCCAATAGTATACCCACTAAACACGATGGTCACCACTAAATTGACGCGAAACGAACAGGAACAAAGATCATTTTCTCCGAATGTGAGCGACACCATTAAAGACGCTAAATTTTGCCTTTTGAAGCATGTAAGAAACATCAAATTTGATTTTTTCAGTGCAAGATCAAATTTTATTTCACTCATGAATGTCGCGAATTTGCGAATATTTTTTGGGATAATACTGCTCCCTATCTTCGCCGCCGGCGTATTTGGTATGCACGTGAAAGTAATGGCTCCGACGGCGGTGTTTGTTGCTCCGTCGGAACTTCACTACTTTCACGTGTTCCTTACTTTTTCCATGGCTTCTGTGGAACAAGGTTGCTATATAAGCTTTCCAAAATTTATTACGACAAGGGAAAAAAGAAGATTGCTTACCATAATAAAAGGCAGAAATTCAAAGGTGTTGTTTTTGTGATAAAAATTAAATTTCCGTTGTTGTGGAGAAAAAATTGGGTAAACAAATCGATCTCCACGACATCGTTTGGTGCCGGAACCCGGGAACAAAGAATCGAAAGGTTAGTCAAATTTATTCAATATTTGTATTTTTTGGATAGTGTAAATACAATACTCGCAAAATAAAAAATGGCGTCAAATGTGCCTTATCTGAAAGGGGTACGAACCAGGTATATGAATAAGTTGAAAAAAGAAACGGAGACCGGGTTAGACCTCCTTTCAATCGATGTGAGTCTTGTAGATGTATCTGAATTAATATCAAAGATCAACAGTTGTGTTGAGAAATTGCAGTTGTACTGTGATAAGTTTGAGAATCAAACGGAAAAGCTAGCTGAGGCGGTTGGTGAGTCGGACTCAGAGTTGACTACTGTGATTATAAGTGAAAATGAGTCGGTCTGTGATAAAGCTTTCGAATGTGCTTTAAATCTCAAGGAGTTTAAAGTAAGTCTAAGTCGTGAAAAAGAGAAAGAAACTAAAACAAAGGAGAAGTCCAATTATGATCAAATCATTGAGTTACAGAAACAGATGAACGAAATTGTTATACATCAAATGAAACAGCAGCATGAGTTTTTTGAGAAGAAAGAAATGAAAGAAGAGGAGTTAGGTGCAACAGTGAAGTTACCGAAATTAGATTTGATTCAATTTTCCGGTGATAAGTTGAAGTGGTGTGAATTTTGGGATGCATTTGAAAATGCTGTTCATAATAATAAGAGGTTGACAAATATAGAAAAATTCAATTACCTAAAAAGTAAGCTAAGTGGGGAAGCTAAAGGTGCTGTGCTTGGATTGACGTTGTCAAAAGAAAACTACCAAGTTGCCATTGGCATTTTGAAAGAGAGGTTTGGGAATGAGCAGGAAGTGATTGACCTTCACTATAATCAAATGATTAATTTGCTGTCTGCTTCTAACACGACACAAAGCCTACGAGAGCTATCTGATACCATGGAGAAACACCTTCGTAGTCTTGAAGTTTTGAAGCAGAACATTAATCAAGACGTTTTTGTGTCAATGATTCGTGCAAAACTACCGGCAGAGGTACTCCTTCAGCTGGAAATACTTAACGGAGCTAAAAATAAATGGACGGTAGACACCCTACGTAACAGACTACATGAGTATATAATTGCCCGTGAGCATTCGGAGTCAAAGGGTACATCGACAAATTCATTGTTCAAGAAAACCCAACATAATAGAGATGGCAGACAAAGGTATAGTCCTAATGTACGTAGCGACCAGAAAAACATCACACATTATGAAAGGAGAATGTTCAATCCTTCAAGGGTGGATAAAAACTCACCAACGATCCAATCTTCAGGCTCCGCAGAGGCACTGGTTGTAAATACGAAGCAAGGAAGTGCTACTGGAAGATTCTATGATCAGTGTAGGTATTGCAATGATCGACATTGGAGCGATGAATGCAAAAAGTATTCAACTCTAGAAGAAAGGAAGAAACAGCTGAAGGACAGTTGCTTCAAATGTTTAAAGGTAGGTCATCTGTCAAAGGACTGCAAAAAGAACAAATCTTGTGTTTACTGCGGTGAGGTAAATGTGCACCACCGGAGTTTGTGCCCAAAGAAATTTAAGTTAAAAATATCTAGTGCTAATTTATCAGAAGAATTCACAACAATATCGGAAGAAGGAGCAAGTACTGAAGAAAATGTGCTAATATCCTCAAATGAATTGGTGTTGATGCAAACAGCTAGGTCAGAAATTAAGAACCCGACAAATTCTAAAAGCAATATCGTACGTATTCTTCTTGACTCAGGATCGCAGAGGACATACATTACTGAGGAATTAGCAAACAAATTGCAACTTTCTAAAGATAAAGAAGAAATGATTAAGTTAGTAACATTTGGAAGTGAGAACCCTCAGATCATCAAGACAATTCAAACCAAGTTAAGCTTGAAGTTAAAAAATGGTCAATATATGGAAATCACTGCAAATATCGTTCCAGTCATAAGTGGTGCAGTTCAGAGAAAAGCAATGAAATTCTGTTTATCAGAAGATGTGGATCATTTGGTATCAAGTTTAGATCTAGCTGACACTATACCAAGAGAATCGGAATCTTCTTCAGTGGAACTGTTAATCGGAAGTGATTACTATTTGGATATCATTCTGTCACAGAAGATTGAAGTTCAACCTGGGCTTTATCTCCTCGCATCAAAGCTTGGATGGATTCTCACTGGTCGCACAAATGAACCTGATGCCGCTAGGGAAGAGACAAGTATGCTTATTATGACCTATGGAAATAACTTAACAGAGACAGGTGTTTTCTCAAACATAGATTGTGTAACTCCTAGAAAACCGGATCTGGAAGATTTCTGGAATGTAGAAGCTATCGGAATCCTTGATAAATCAAATTCTACAAATGATGAAATGGTTAAGAACCATTTCAAAGAGAATTTAAAATTTGAAGATGGAAGATATCAGGTGAAATGGCCGTGGAAAGATGACTGCCCGGACCTACCGGTTAATCGTGAACTAGCACTAGGTCGTTTGAAGTCAAATGTGTTAAGAATGAAGAATAAACCAGAGTTGATAAAATCGTATGACACTATAATTCAAGAACAGCTGAATAAAGGTGTCATTGAAAAGGTGGAGGAGAAATATGCTCAGGGACCCAAACATTACCTTCCGCACCATGCTGTCATCAATCTCTTGAAGCCAACAACTAAGCTTAGAATAGTTTACGATGCATCAGCAAAATCAAGAAAGGACTATTTGAGCCTGAACGAATGTTTATACAGAGGTCCCGTTTTGTTGAACGATTTATGTGGTATACTTATGCGTTTCAGGTTACACAACATAGGTATAGTAGCCGACTTAGAAAAAGCATTTCTCCAGGTAGGCTTACAACAGAGTGAACGAGATGTGACCAGATTTCTGTGGGTGAAAGATTGTGGACACATTAAATTTGATAATTCAAATATACAAGAGTACCGCTTCTGTCGGGTTCCGTTCGGTGTCATATCGAGTCCCTTTCTTCTAGGGGCAACAGTTGAAGCACATTTGGAATTATATGGCAGTGAGTTTGCAATGAAACTGAAGGATGACATTTATGTTGACAATGTTACTACAGGCACAAATAGTATTGAGGACGCAGTTCATCTCTATCGAGAGGCAAAGTTAATATTCAGGAAAGCATCGATGAATCTCCGTGAGTGGGTTACGAGTAGTCCTCAGGTAAATCAGGTCATAGAAAAACAGGACATGGCAGTCTGTGAAACAGCAAAAGTTCTTGGTCACACTTGGACCATTGAGAGTGATACAATTTCATTGAAGAGATCAAACAGTCTACTAGAACAGACACAACTTACAAAACGAAATGTGTTGAAAGAAATAGCGTCGGTTTTTGATCCACTGGGTTTATTTTCACCGATTCTGTTAAAAGGAAAGTTATTTCTTCAAACATTATGGAATAAGAAACTTGAGTGGGACGATGAAATAAGCAGTGAAGATTTAGCAGTATGGTTGACTATTAGTACAGAGTTATCCAAACTACCCGAGTGTAGCATAAAACGAAATATTGCTTTGTGTCAAAGGGATGACACCGTAATATACAGATTAGTGTGCTTCTGTGATGCTTCGGCGTGTGCGTATGCAGCTGTTGTGTATTTGCATCAAAGTATCAATGATTCTGAATCCAAAACTGACATTATCTTTTCTAAGACAAGGCTTGCGCCTTTGAAGGAAATGACTATACCGCGACTGGAAATGATGGCCGTTGTTATTGGTGTCAGGTGTGTTAAGTTTGTTAGAGATCAGTTAAAACTTCCGATCAAAACCACGTATATTTGGACCGATTCTCAGTGCGTTCTTAAATGGATAAATTCGAACAAGGATTTATCAACTTTTATAAAGAACCGAGTCAAAGAGATTAAGAGCCATGACGGGATTGTGTTTGGATTTGTCACTTCTAAAGAAAATCCAGCGGACATTGCTTCCCGTGGGAGCAATGTACAAAACCTCAGAGAAAACC
This sequence comes from Lucinisca nassula, assembly GCA_963580285.1. NCBI lineage: Eukaryota > Metazoa > Mollusca > Bivalvia > Lucinida > Lucinidae > Lucinisca > Lucinisca nassula. The sequence continues at coordinate 105,421,916 of OY757022.1, forward strand.
ACCTATGGTGGCATGGACCGACATGGCTCAGTGGTAGAGAATGGCCAAACTCTGCCAGTGATATAGATGATAAAACAACACAAGATTATGAATCGGAGTTAAAGAAAGGATCATTAGTAACAGAAAATGCATCACTAGTGTCGGACGATATTTCAGATACTACTACATACTCCTCTGGTAGTTGTGCGCCCTTCGACATTGAAAGTGATAAATATTCAACTGTAACCAAGATTGTACGAGTTACAGCGTACGTACTTCGCTTCATTAAATTGATACGAAAATCCGGAGGTAACACGGATAGCACTTCGAAGTATCTGACCAACAAAGAGCTTACTGAAGCTGAAAACATGTGGCTGCTATACATACAAAGGAAGCATTTTCCTGAAGTATTTACTGCAATTACAAGTAATAAAACTAACAATCTGCAGCGACAATTGGGTATTTACCTAGATAATAATGGTATTCTGAGGTGTAAGGGCAGGATAGAAAATGCAGAAATAAGTGAAGCAACCAGACACCCAATTCTTTTGCCGAAGAACGACCGGTTCACTCAGCTAACTATAGAGTGTATACATAGGCAGAACTTTCACACAGGCATCTCTCAAACATTAAGTCAGGTAAGACATAAATACTGGATTCCTCAAGGTCGGGCTTCTGTTCGATCAGTATTACGGCACTGCCATACATGCCGTCGTCATGAAGGCGGCCCTTACGCAATGCCCATGATGCCACCCTTACCAAAAACACGCGTAACGGAAGCGCGTGCATTTTCCAGAACGGGCCTGGATTATCTTGGACCATTATATATGAAGACAAATCAAGAAAGAAAGAAAGTGTGGGTTTGTTTATTTACTTGCCTAGTGACACGTGCTATCCACCTGGAACTTATGAGAGATATGACAGCAGAAGAATTTCTGCTAGGCTTAAGAAGATTTATTTCAATAAGAGGAGCACCAGTCGAAATTTTAAGTGACAATGCGTCACAGTTCAAAACAGCCAAGAGTGTTTTAGATTTAGCTTGGAAACATGTAACGAAGTGTGAAGGAGTACAATGTTTTGTTTCAACTGTTGGTATTAAGTGGTCATTTATTGTAGAATTAGCTCCGTGGATGGGCGGATTCTACGAGAGATTGGTAGGTCTAGTAAAACGCGCCCTACGCAAATCGTTAGGCAGGAACTTACTAAGGGAATCTCAGCTTCAGACATTACTGAAAGAAATAGAATCAGTCATCAATAGCCGACCACTAGTGTATGTCGGTGACGACATTGAATCAAATATCACATTAACACCAGGGAATTTTTTAACATTGAACCCCAACATCGGTGTCCCAGAATTTGAATATGTCCAGGATGACCCAGATTTCAATCCATATGAATCATCAGCAGACAGATTATTGTTAATCTGGAAAAAAGGACAGAAATTGTTAACCGTATTTTGGAAAATATGGCGGGATGAATATTTATTAAATTTACGTGAACAGAGAAAATCAGTGTTGAAGTCAGGAAGAATCATTTCAGATGCTTCGCCCAATATTGGCGATGTAGTTTTATTAAAGGATGATGTACCAAGATGCTGTTGGAATATGGGAAAGATTGTGAGTTTAGTCACCAGTAAGGACGGCAACATTCGTTCTGCGAAAGTGAAGCTGCACACTGGGCGCGTTGTTGGTCGCCCATTAAGTTTACTCTTTCCTATTGAGATGTCAGTGAACAGTGATAATGTTTGTAAAGACAGGCTTAAGATGTACAATCAAACTGAAAAGGCTAGAACGGCGTCCCATACTCACAGCAGTAATAAATACGAAGTGAAACGGCGCCCCATACGTGTAGCGGCTGAGAGCGCTAAAGAAAAAATCAAACAAACACATGAGTCTTAAGAAGGGCTTAATTTTAACATTATCAATGCATTTAGATAGTATGTGATGTATAGTTGAGAAGTATGAAAATGTTTATAACAAACAGATATTGCAAGTGTATATAGGCCATTTTTTTATGTATACAGCAGTGTAACGGAGCAAACAAACTACCTGTGGTTCTATAAATAAATATGTACTGGCCTGTTTCAATAGTTTCCACGTGCTGTCATCTGCTATATGATGGCACGTGTTGTCGTCTGCTAAAATAAAGTACAACTACCTGGCGGAGCATAGTCAGTGTGCAACGGAGCCGTTTAAGTTGCACGAGGTACACGTGAATATGTTCTCGTTGATAAATATATATAAGGCATGTCTGTCACATACGTTGTTTAACGAGCTAAAACTGTTTAGGCGAGAAATCTTTACTGTGTTTTTTCAGGATGGGTTATCGTTGTGATACGTGTGGTAAATCGTATAAGCATAAAAGAAATTTGAAGAGACACACTAAAGAAAGACACAGCAACAATGAACATTGGAACTGTGTTGTTGAAGGATGTTCTTCAAAATTCATACGTAGGAACTACCTCTGTAAACATTTAGTCTGGGTACATGGCTATAATCAGGACGATGCCAGAGAAGCTGTGTTGAATGCTCCACGTGGAGATAAACCAAAACAATATGGTGAATTTGAAGATATAAGTGAAGATGATAGTATCCTTGATTTACTCGCTGAACGTGATAATACGTTGAACACAAATGAATTCTTTGAAAATATTGAATATTTTAATACAGACTTGTTTGAGAAACAGACTACATCTGCCGCGGCTGATACAAGTTTTGATGATATGTGTGACGTTGACGTTGAAATATTAGAAGGTGAAAACGATAATTCTTTAAATGGATATTCTAATGGAAACACAATGAGCGACAACTGTGAAAATGGTGAACGTATAAGTGATCGTGACGATAACATGCCACATGAAAACGACGATAACATGGCACATGAAAACGACGATAACATGGCACATGAAAACGACGATAACATGGCACATGAAAACGACGATAACATGGCACATGGAAACGACGATAACATGGCACATGGAAACGATAACATGGCACATGGAAACGATAACATGGCGCATGGAAACGACGATGTTATTTACATAAGCAGCGATGAAGAATGTACAGACATTGAACTATCACATCTCAGAGTGAAAAGACAAACATTTACATTCACGTTAACAAGAAGAATAAAATACAATAATGGAACTGAGGTTGACTGTGATATGCAGTTACATAATGACCTTTATGAAGAGTTTGAATAATGTAATTTTACTTCCTTGTCGGGAGTGTCGCGAATTTGCGAATATTTTTTGGGATAATACTGCTCCCTATCTTCGCCGCCGGCGTATTTGGTATGCACGTGAAAGTAATGGCTCCGACGGCGGTGTTTGTTGCTCCGTCGGAACTTCACTACTTTCACGTGTTCCTTACTTTTTCCATGGCTTCTGTGGAACAAGGTTGCTATATAAGCTTTCCAAAATTTATTACGACAAGGGAAAAAAGAAGATTGCTTACCATAATAAAAGGCAGAAATTCAAAGGTGTTGTTTTTGTGATAAAAATTAAATTTCCGTTGTTGTGGAGAAAAAATTGGGTAAACAAATCGATCTCCACGACAATGAACACCAAAACTGCTATTTTCACTCGTGGCTACGCCACTCGTGAAAATAACAGTTTTGGTGTTCATTCGATGAAATAAAATTCGATCTTACACTGAAAAAATCAAATATCCTCTATATCTTTTGGCTAGTGTTGATAGGGCCAGAAACCGGAATCCGTCCCCGTCACAACAACAGATAACATTTTGTTGCCAGGGATCCAGTAGAGTGTTTTGCAGTCGGCATCAATCCCATTCTGATATAGTCGATCCTGCCTTCGGGGCGCAACCCAGGTTCTGAACTCAAGTTCTGCCTATTTTAACTCGCCCTGCAGTTTCTGCAAATTTCCACGGACGTGTTTAGATCTTCCTGGACGGTCAGCAGAGGCTCCATATGCCGGTCGGATAACCATTGCCACCCCAGGACACTTCAGGACCGCACAAGGTACCTGACATTTTGCGGGCTCTTCTTTGAAGGTATCGCACGACTTCAAAATAAGTGGACCCATACCACACACGTCGTGAGCCCTGGGGGACAAGGTGTGCAGCAATCCGTAAACATCACTATCAATCCGAGCAGGATTAACCACAACCAACAGCTGCTTGTCCGGTTCCCCAACCTTGGCAAAAACGACGTGATTGTCCCCGGGACCGCGAGGTTGGCCTTCACAATCGAGCGACACAGCGAGGCTGTCAACAGGACTGTGGTTCAAAACCAAGGGCGCGCCATCATGAAAAGTTGGCGATAAAAACTTCTAGCAACCAAGTGATGTCCATCGACGACACTGATGTTTTGTCACACAGTCACGAAGACAAAAACGCACGGATGATGCTCAATATCTTTTATTTCTAATCTATACCAAGCGGAGTGAAATACTGACTCTCTGGCAGGACAGAGTCAGCCTGACTCTGCCCTCTCACCAGTCCATTGCTTGCTACTTTCTCTCTGCCGCCTACAAAACAAACCCAGTTTATATACAGATCCTTTACCCGGAAGAATCACTGTTTCATAACTGACCATCGGAAATGACACATACCTGCATGAGCATTTAAGAAGTCATAAGACGGCAATTAAAGCTGACTTTGACCAGGTCCACTTTACAGCAATCGCCCTGGCTAGTCATTAGTATAAGTATTTGTCAAAATTATGTTCCGGGTCCTAAGTGATTCTTCCTAGTTGCTAATTCTGCGCAGTTTTACATCTACTGTGAAAATGTATAGGATTTGTTGTCTCGTCTGGCCCGATCTATATGATATAGGAAAATAAGAAAAACAATACATACAAGAACCATTACTGTGTTACATCCCCCCTAACGTATTTTAAAAAGAACTATGCTACCATTTGTTAGCATATTCTTTTTTTTTTATAACCAATTCACCTCAACTTTTAGTGTTCAGCAACACAGTAAGGTTCAGTCTTTAATTCATAACATATTTAAAAACAGTGTCTTTATACAGTACTCAGTAGGTCTGAGTTTCTCAAGTCTTTATTATATACCCAAGCTATCACAATTAGCAGTCTCTAGTCAATAGAATAGTTATTCTATGCTGTTCATAAAATTCGCAGCTGGTGTCTCGTGTCCGTAGTACCATTAAGTTGTACCATTGAGTCGTACCATAGTAGTTGTACTATTCACTTGCAGCACCATTTTGGTTGTGCCATTTGTCGCACTACTATGTCGTACCATTGTCGTGTAGTACCATTTATGTTGTATCATGTGACGTACCAGTATGTCGTACCATTATGGTATAGTACCATTTGTGTTGTACCATGTGACGTACCAGTATGTCGTACCATTATGGTATAGTACCAGTTGTGTTGTACCATGTGATCGTATAGGTTTCTTCGGATTACGCGTTGTGTTTTCTTTCTCTTCATCCGTGTTGACCATGTGTGACATGTATCATATCGGTTCTTGTAGCTGGTTATGTCTAGACAGACATGACTGAAGATTAAGTCGGAGAATTAAAACTAACGGTAAAGTCTTGACTATCACTGCTCTAATTAACTAGTCACGTGGATTCAAGCACATTTTGCTGAAGTTCATTTTGTGATAATCTCACATTGTCCACTGACCATAAGTTTATTTAACATAAAATGTTCATAATTACTGTTCTCTAGCAGTTTCATAGTTACTGTTCTCTAGCAGTTGTTGACTGGTTGGTTGGTTGTAGTGGGAGTAGTCGTATCATCCCACCTGCTGACCCTTGATTGTCTGGCTCGCTCGTCGGTTTATCTTTCTCTAGCAAAGCTCTCGTTTGCTGCAACATGTCGTCATCTCCCATTATGTTCTCCCGTCTGTAGACGATGCGAGGCTGGCGCTCTTCTCTACGGGTTAGTTCAGCCATCTCTTGACCAGGGTCGTCGGAGTACGGAACGCTGGCTCGTGCCCCATCGATCACCACTTTTCATGCAGGCGGCGGCGGACAACCAGTAAGTGCATTACTTATGATTGATCAGATACCAGTAACAACTCAACATTCAATCATTAGCTCCAACAAGGAAAACAAAGTCGGATAACCCTATGTCTAACATGACCGAAGCGACATTTTCTTTCAAATAACTTTTCTACCGGTAGATCTCTAAAGTGCTTAAGTTTCCAATGGTTGTAAGAACCGCCATATTAGCGATACACATTCAATACAAGAAAGTTGACCTAGCCAATTCTCAGCCCCTTATCCTTATTTTTTTTTTTTAATAGAAAGTCTAAAACATTAAAAGTCTACCGGAAGACCTTGTTTTGACTATTAATCAAGTAACAAACGGTAATACCTAAGAAAAGACCAATGATATATTACAATGATTATTATTATTATTATCTTTGGATACTAATTATAATTATTATTATTATTATTATTATTAATATTATTATTATTATAATTATTATTACCACTACTACTAAGCAAAACAAAGATACAAAATCTCACATAATACTTGTACGTATTTACAATTATGGTTCATGATAGCTTAACAGCATCATTATACGAACCTCTCGAGAAATGTTTAATTTTTCCCTTTTCCGTTACCTTTACGGCATTTTTTTTTTCCGTTTACTTTACGGCGTAGTCTTTCTTATTTTACAATACAAAACAACAAAAATAAAATAAAGTACTTAACCTCAAAATTATATCCATGTACATGTGCACAACAATTGTTTAGGACAGCTTTATAACACATCAAGGCGACTCTCGAGAAAAAAAATCATTTCTCTTTTCCGTTAACTTCACGGCATTTCTTTTGTTTGTTTCTGAAGACATAATTGATATTCGATCTTAATGACACGGTCTGTTTGACCAATAACGCCACTGTCTCCATTGTGCCCGTTTTCTGTGTTACTAACTGTAACTCATTGGAATGAGTCATGTTATCTAGCTAGGATAATTTTATTGAAAACTTTATATGAAAACATTCTCAGTTTTTCTAAGATGTGCACTTTTATACCTGATACATATTTCTTTCTTAGAGTAACCTCCCTTGAATAGACTATTATTTTTTTTTTCAATTTACTTACTGTGAACGTTAATGATCACTTTGAATATAGTGAGAAGTTCGCTTTCAAAACAATAAAATCTTAATTTAATTTTCAAATATTTTGTTAAAATGGTTTAACTATACATTAATTCTACATTTCCGTTTAACATTTACCTGCCTGTTAAATAGATAGATAAGCTCTGCGCATTATTTTATTTACCTCAAATATAAATACAAGAATTAAAAACTTAAGTTTCAGTTATGTTATTAAACATTTTCAAATATAAGATTAAAACTAGTTTAGCATTTCAGTTTAGCTAAGTTTCAGTAATCCACATGAGTGGCTATGTAATTCCTGAGGGGTATTCGATATTCAACAATTTTTAATGTAGAATATTTTATGAATATTAATAATACAGTATTAAGTGGCTCTCTACTCTTAATTTTTGCCCTTGGCTATAATAACTTCCTTGATTTTTAATTGCGTTGACCTGTCCTCTTAGGCCAGAATTACCTCCCCTTTCACGCCTTGGGTTTTGCCATCGTCTTGGTCTAATATGACCTATATCCGTAGGCTCATGACCAGGCCGATCAGGCTGCACATCTCTGCCTGCGCAGAGATTGAACCGTTTTCTCAAATTTACCTCATATATCGCACTATTTACCGCCTCATCTAGAGTGGGTGGGTTTACCCTAAGAAGTTTCATTTTAATTTGGTCTGATGTTAACCCATCAATAAAATACCCCACCAACTGCGTAGCCAAAGCTTGCTGCGCAGCGTTGTCCAAACCTGTGGAAGCCTGTTCTGCTAATTCAATCAGCCTTTCTGCATAAGACTTACCGATTCTGAGTCCCTTTGATGTATGCGCCGTAATAAACAGGACGCATGGGAGGGGTCAATAATGATGGAAAATCTGCGGGAAAGTTCTATTTTTATCATGTCCCAAGTTGCTGCGGGAAATTGAGTCAAGTATCTAACAAGAAAATTACTAACAGCCTCTCTGCTAGCATTGTACGCTACAAGTTTCACGCCGTTTGCTGGCACATTTGTCAATTTACAAAATTTCTCTACTTGTTTTACCCAAGGATGAAATTCTCTACTGTTTTTCCCATCAAAAGGTGAAATAAACTGCCCTATACTAGCATTACCAACCGAATTTGATAAAGCCCCAAGTTGTTCTGTTAATTGCCGAAAAGCGTGTGTGACTTCATTGTGAAATAAAACATTTTGAGCATTCTGATCAACATCCGGCAACTGATTTCCTTCCGCCCTTACAAGAAAAGCAATAACCAAAAAGACTCTTACCTTAGTTCCTTTTCTCCTGTTTCTTCAGCCCTGGTCTCGGCAACAGTTCGTCTATGCCACTCAGTCACGAAGACAAAAACGCACGGATGATGCTCAATATCTTTTATTTCTACTCTATACCAAGCGGAGTGAAATACTGACTCTCTGGCAGGACAGAGTCAGCCTGACTCTGCCCTCTCACCAGTCCATTGCTTGCTACTTTCTCTCTGCCGACTACAAAACAAACCCAGTTTATATACAGATCCTTTACCCGGAAGAATCACTGTTTCATAACTGACCATCGGAAATGACACATACCTGCATGAGCACTTAAGAAGTAATAAGACGGCAATTAAAGCTGACTTTGACCAGGTCCACTTTACAGCCATCGCCCTGGCTAGTCATTAATATAATTATTTGTCAAAATTATGTTCCGGGTCCTAAGTGATTCTTCCTAGTTGCTAATTCTGCGCAGTTTTACATCTACTGTGAAAATGTATAGGATTTGTTGTCTCGTCTGGCCCGATCTATATGATATAGGAAAATAAGAAAACAATACATACAAGAACCATTACTGTGTTACAGTTTTCCACGATTACCTCGATCTCTGGAAGACAGTCCAAGAGAGGAAAATATGGCCAGTATCAGGATATTGATATGTTTCCTGTGAGAAATCCAACGAGAATCCGTTTTGGTGCCAAAGATGGAGATCATTTCCGAGCAGTTGACAAAGCCATTGTCGATGCTTATAGCAACCAGTTCTATATCCCTCTGGACGTCGAGCTGCTCGAGAGCCATATACCTGTTCACTAGAGTGCACTGGGCGAGGGGTTCGAGTATAAACTCACGTTCAACGGCTACAGCCGTGTGATACATGCCAATGCCAACGCTTCATATGACATTGAAAATATCTGCCTAGAGTATGAGGTGGTCACACAGCCGGAGCTGGCCCGAATGATAGGCAACCGGTACAAAGGCCGCCTTCGATCCTGTATTACTGGGTACTGCGGCACCGAAAAATTAGTAAAGACAAGAGCAACACCCTCTGGAATATCAAATTCAACGTATTCGCCCGCAGCATGAAGGGCATTCTGATGCTCTTTGAGGATGTTGCCGCGCAAAAATCCTTTGCTCGCAAAACTGATGCCTTTTACAACCCGGAAATATCGAACTTGGCGGTCAGTACCGAGGGTAGTCCCCAATCAGCTCTTCAGTCAAGGGATGCGCACCCACCAGATGTTGGATGAGGCAACCAAGTTCTTTGCAGCCTGCAGCAAGCGTCACCTGAAGTAGCAATGGTCGCAAAAGACCTGGTCCTAGGGGACGTCTGTCTTGCGGATTTCTTGGCCAGCACGTATGCACGGCGGATTGGCTACAGGATAAGCGATGATAACCGGCTTCATGGCAGTGGCCGCGGCATTGTGAAAGCCAGCGAAGATGTTACGATCCAGATCTCGAAAACAACTGAGGCAGCTGGCGCATTGAACATCTATCTCTACGTCATCACGGATGCACAGTTTAACATTGAAGATGGCCGGTTCGTTTCAGCGATCTTTAAATCAAAGACTAATAAATCTCCTTCCGCAGACGGCTCATTCGGCCATAATATCGGGCGACGGCGACCGAGGGTTCTTTCGGCACATTGTGGTCCTGTGCCCAGCCACGAAGCACAACAAGACAAATCAGCATCGCCCCTGGATCTGGATAAACCCTTAGGTCTATATTTAAGATGACGGCGAGCGCCTTCATGATCGTCTCTGAGCGTTTTACCTGACGTTCATGGGTGAGCCGACCCTCTATATCATCGACGACTGCTCGACAACGAAGGCTTTGATGAAGAAGAAAGAGATGTTGTCAGAGCCAGCCCTCTCGGGCCGCCACACCGACCAAATCGTCTGGGTTCTCAAGCAGACGCACTTGGTCGTACTATCGTGCAAAGATCGCGACTCATTTCGAAGACTTTCTGCGTGAAAATGATGTGATCTCAACACGAGAACAGTAGGCGTTGGTGCGGCAGCAGCTGGCTGAGACAAGGCGTGCTAAGCTTCTGTTGAAGACTCATTATAAAGTATGTGTAGCCAACTGTTTACATGTACACAGTACCTGAAGGACTGCTGATCGCCGCACTTCGCGCGCATCTGTTTCTGCTGTATGGTTTTGCTTGGCTGTGTGTTTTCATGGCTTGGTTGTGTGTAAACACACACGCACACATTCGACGGTATTGTAGACGGGCCCGGCGACTCAATAGCGATGGACTGTGACAAACTGATCGATGAGCTGCTGGCAGGTGAGAGTCTAGCCGCGAGTACTTGAATTGGAGGAACGGCTCCACTGGCTCCGCCTCAAGTACTCGAATGGCGACGACGCCCGACGCGGTCGACCAGGAAGACTTCGTCCTGAAGGACAAGGACTGGCAGGAGGAACGGGTGCAAAAACACAGTGAAAGACTCGCTGCATTGGTTGCCAAGCCAAGCAGTATTGACTAGTCGATCATGGAAAACCAATACCGCAGACCAAATCGATTCACTTGACAATAGCGAAATCGAGAGGCTGTACGCCCGCTACGAAGCAAGGCTTCGGGCCACGATGACGAAGATGCTTGGGTCTGCAGCGCTCTAGCTTTATGCGGGTGTGGCATCCATGTTCCTCCCGATCGAAAACAAGATAGGGCTTATTGCTGACCTGGCGGGCGACCTGTTTGTCGGACACACGCTTAGCAGTGCTACCTGCGATCTCTACCACCGATATGGCATGTTCAAGGCATCGATAACTGCCATGCTTGCTACGATAAAACACTGTCGATTTGGATATCGATATCCTGTTCTTATAGACGATGTCGGAGAACGAGCAGATACTGAAGAACCAATAGACTTCGCAAGGCACGGAGGAGCTGCCTCCAAAGGAGACGGTAGAGAGAGTTACGAGAAGTAGTATATACAATGGGGTTTCTAGACCACAACCTTCTAGAAGCCGCCCACCAGCCGCGGAGCCTTATGGCCCATGTTCCGGTTCTGAGACAAACCCCTTCGCTCCCCACAAACCCAATTTACACGGCGGGATTCTGGGATAGTCCCCAACATCTCGACCACCCCTGGCAGGCCGACTCAATCCTCGACCCGGTTGCCGGATAATAATAGCTAAAATGGTATGTAACGTCCTCCAGCTGCCATCGTACCAGAAGAGGGTAAGAACAAGCTCTCCTTCTATAACCACCATAAGCAGCATCCGGTCATTTCATTATCTACACCGACTTTGAGGCTCTCACCACATAGCTTAAGGGCCCCGAGCTCGACCCCTGAAAAGCAACACACGGAAAACAGAGGAGCACGAGTCCTGAAGCTACTGCTATAACGTGATGCGATGTGATCGACAAACAGATGCATCAGTTGTATACGACGGACCAAATGCAGCTGAAAACTTCTTACAAGCACTCCAGAAAGAGGAGCGCAAAATCAAAGCTGTGCTGGCTAAACCCCAGGAAATGCACATGACACTAGAGGGCAGGCGGGCCTATAACAGTGCCACCACCTGCCACGTCTGTGGGAAGCCTTTGGCCGGGGTTTCCGTCCGCGATCACTGCCACATCACGGGACAATACCGACGGGCCACTCACAACGCTTGCAACCTCAAACTAGCCTTGTAAACACGTTGATTACCAAATAAAATTAATCTTTGACTCATTTCTTTCCAGAAAGTTCTTTAAGAAGAATAAACATGATGTTATTTAGTCACCAGTGGGGTGAAAGTGGGAATCAGAAAAATAAATTCTTTCCGTTTTCCGTCCTACGCAGTCGGGTGGTTGAAAGATCATGCTCGTTCTGCGCGGCTATGTCGAATTTTGGTCGAGGACTGTGCCGTGGAGCGGAGAAGTAGACCTGCCAGATGGTCTGCTTCTTGAGCCAGTCCTTGGCCTGCTGGTTAGACACCTTGGCTGCAGACACCGGCTTCCTGTTGGCCGCGACACTCTTCCAGTAGTCCCTTTTGCTATTGTTTATGGCAGAGAGCTTCCAATCTAGCTCCATCGAGATCCACGAGATTTTTCATAAAATTGATCAGTATCCAACAGACTTCAGCGACGAGCCCAGGAAGCTTCGAGGTGACATTCCGCAGATTGCTCGGTCCAGACAGCACAAGGCGAGGGAACATAATGGCTGCCCGTTCATCCTGCTGCCAGAGATGGCGAGACGTTTGCGCGATATCGATCATTGTGTTGGTCAGAGGACCAGGAATGTACAAAGCCGGATAGTGATACACACCAAGCGTCTGCGACGCTCGAGTAACGGTTTATTTGCGTGTTTCGAACTTGTTTCTAACGTTTTCTGACTCTGACAATGTCTTTCTAACGCTCGGTACACGCCTGACTCATACGACAGTGTCCAGCATCTAATTTTGCCACCTAAATGTACAAAGTCACATAATGTTCAAGAGTTTCAGCCTTTGACACAACTAGAAGAACCGAATGAACACAAAAAGAAGTATTTTCACGAATGGCGAAGCCACGAGTGAAAATAATTCTTTTGGTATTCATGAGTGATACCAAAATATCGATCTTACCCCGAAAAATAATAAGAATATATGTTCTATTATGTTTTAAACTATAGTTATTAATGCAATTTAAAAGCGCCAGCCGCCATCACAGAGGACATTTTTTCCATGGCGATTTCGCGTCAATTTAGAGGCGTTCGTTTTTTTTTTTTTTTTGTTTTTTTTTTTTGTTTTGTTTTTCATGAAATAATATTGGGTAGGTATAGGTATCAAATTCATATCGAATAAACAGAATATATGTTATTTTTTGATGATACATCCACTTCACAAAGAGTGAAATAAAAAGTCGTATTTTTACTGTTTGTAACCGTGACGATATCGAATTCAGTTCCACAGAGAAATGTCTATATTTTCTTGAAAAGCCGTATCCAACTTTGGGCGACCGCCATATCCGATTTACCTGTAATAATATTGGCGGCGAAATGTAAAGAAATATGTAACGACACTTTAGTTTTTATTTCACGAAATAGATTTGTAAATAATTACAATTTTTTTGCTGGAAAATTTCGAAACTTCATTTATTCACGAATATGCTGATATTATTTTGATATTTTTTGGTCAAAAATTAGCTATACCTTTTGTTGATTGTTTTAGGTGCCTATCGAAATGATTAAAATATATAGTAAAATGTCCATTTCTCTCCTAGGCACTACCACTGAACTTTCTAAATTATTAACGTCCTGTCTTACTGCTATTAAAACGCATGTGATTAAATATTGTGATAAAGTCTTTGAGAGATCAGGAAGAAATCTGTTTTGGTCTATAAAAAATTCGAATGAGGATTTAAATAAATTTAAATCCAGACATTTTCGTGCTTCAAGTTTGTCTACTTACGATGTTTCCACTCTTTACACTACACTTCCTCATAATCTTATAAAAGAAAAGCTTAATGATTTAATTGAATGGGCTTTTCACAGAGAAGATTCTCTCTATCTTGCATGTAATGTCAGAAATGCAGTTTTCACTTCTAAAGAGCATAAGAATTATGCACTTTGGTCAAGTCAGAAAGTGTGTGATGCCCTCACCTTTCTACTTGACAATATTTATATTAGATTCGGTACTAAGTTATTTAGACAAATTGTGGGTATTCCGATGGATACGAATTGCGCACCTCTTGTGGCTGATCTGTTCTTGTATTGTTATGAAAGAGACTTCATGTTGTCGCTTTCCATTGATAACCAATCTAAAATTATTGAAGCTTTTAGCTCCACTTCTAGATATTTAGATGATTTATTAAATATTGATAATACCTATTTCGATGGTTTGATCAGTCAGATGTACCCCCCAGAACTTCAATTAAATAAAGCAAATTCTTCTGATACCGAGGCCCCGTTTTTGGATTTACATCTATCTATTGAAGATGGGTTTGTTTCGTGCAAAATTGATGATAAACGCGATGACTTTGATTTTGAGATTGTAAATTTTCCTTTTTTGGATGGTGATGTTCCTCGTGCGCCATCCTATGGCGTTTATATTTCGCAATTAATTCGATTTGCTAGAGTGTTTAGTCATGTAACTGACTTCAATAATCGTAATAAATTATTAACGGCTAAACTCCTTTATCAGGGTTATCGGTACCAAAAACTACGCGAAGCATTTTCAAAATTTTATAGACGCCATTCTGATTTAATTTCAAAATTCAATATTGGACTTAAATCTCTTCTGCAACAAGGTCTATCCGAACCCGAATTTTATGGTGACTTAGTATATAAATTCAGAAAAATATATAACCGCAATGACTTCAGCACCCAATTTCGTAAAATCATTCTTCGATATAAATAGATTGGGTACAACATGGATGTTATACGACAGACTGCATGCATGGTAGTTAACCCAATTACGGTTGGCAACTTTGCTTCCCTCTTTAATTGCACGCCGGTGAGTCAGGCCTCAGATTCTATGACGGCTCCAACGTAAAGGCGTATTGAGAATTACAGAGATCTAATTCTTGGTAATGTTGGTTGGTGCCTGATGCTCTGTCTCTGGTCGGGCCCATCGGAGTCTAACTGTTGTTTTTCTTTTGCTCCAGGATTTCAGTGGTTTCTTGCTGTCGAGTCCTCACCGTTGTCTCACCTCTGTGGTTCTTTGATTATTTGTATTCACGGAGATGTTGCACTGATGAGTTAGAAGGCCTTCATGCGGACTGAACAAATTATTTGTCTAAATCGCGGCGGAAGTAAGGGCGAGGATTGTGGCCACGTAAAATCGATTTAAGCCCCCCCCCCCCCCCCCCGTGGAAATCTTCCCACTGACCGTTCCAAGGCGGTTCTTCTGTGGCGATTTATTTATGTTGTTGTTTGTTACTTACTGTGTGTATCACTTGTGTCTTTTAATTTTGGATGGCCAGATGGCCATTTTGTGGGAAAGTAACTGTCCATATGGCCTTCCTTTGTTTAGGTTTCTATTATGGTCTGGTCGCTTAATGTTTGTATTTCTTTCCCTTTGGTGTCTTTGGAGGGTGGAGTAAGTTAATTGTATCGATTCCTGATCTTTGTTTTACTTCTACTTTATTAACAAAACTTACAAAAAAGAGATTTAAATACCATGTTTGGAAAAAGTTGCTGGAAAAAAAAAACGTAGTGGTGATAATTATGAAAGATTTAGGTTTTGTTTCAATTAAATAGAATGAAAATTACTATGTCCTTTTGGCATTTTGTTAGTAGTGGTATTCTTTTTTTCTTCTAAAATTCTGATTCGGAAATTATCGGAAGGCAGCGAAAAATATCGAGTTATAATTCGGGACCAGGCATTAACACTTCTTGTACCGGAAACCCCTCAAGGGGTGATTGGCAAACAGTGCAGGCCAAGATCAGAACGTGGCGTCTGATCAGCGCCCACAATGTTTGCAAAATGTTCAGCCAGTTTTCAAATAAATCCGTGAAGAAAACACAACTTGATGCCCCTAAATATTTAAATGTATTCCTGCTGTATAAAAGAAGGGAGATTCCATTTGGTACAAAAAGGGTTAATAGCGATGTTATGCATAAGAATTTATTTTTCTGATTCCCACTTGCACCCCACTGTGACCTAATAGTGCTATAAATATCTTGTTAATCTTCTTATAGAAGATTCTAGAAAACTGAGTCACAGATTAATTTCATTTTTGTAAACAACATGTTTACAAGGAAAAGTACTTCAGAACCTTCCAGAAAGTTCTGGGTTGCATTATTTTTAGAAAATTACCTCATCTTATTCCACAGCCCTCTGGAATGTTCTAGAGAAATCTTAGGGTCTATAAAAGAGCTTGATTTTTCTCACTGAGGGAGACTTTGGAGTTTGATGTTTGGGCATTTAAGAAAAGTTATTTATAAATTCTGTGTGGGATTGTTAAAGGATATTACTTTTCATTTTGGACTGTGAATTCTGTGGGATCAAGGAAAATAGATTCATTCAGGATATTTCATAACAGAGCTAAGTACATTTAATTTTCTTACTTCTACAGGTTAAAGTTAACTTGTAAATAAATTTTGTTAAAATTTTCCAAAAGGCTTGTTTGCTTTTTCTTTCTGCTACGCCTGGCTCGTAACAGAAATTGGGGGCTCGTCCGGGATAAACCATTTCGAGCATTTTAAAACCGACATTTCATGTGACGGCAGGTAATTGTCATTTCTTGTCAAATATAGACTTGGCAGTTGCTTCACAGGATTGGTGTTTCCCTATAGGCATATGGGGGATTGTCATTTCATGTGAATGTCATTTCAGGTGAAATAGTACTTGTCATTTCATGTGAAATTCTTATTGGGCTTGTCATTTCAAAAAAAAAAAAATATATATATATATATAAAACTTGTCAAATTAACCTCAATCTTTATTACCCTAATTACTTAATAAAACATACAAAAAGCAAACATGTCGTTTGATTTGAGAAGCTTTTTGGCTCAGCCTACTCAGGAGTTGTTTAATCTGGCCAAAAGGACAGATTTGTTAGATATTGCTTCCCATTATGGGGTTACTGCTGTCAAAACAAGCATGAAGAAGCATGAAATTAAGAATATTTTGGTACAGTTTTTTGTTGATGAAGAACTTTTCGATCCATCTGCTTTGTCTCTCATTATGGTTTCACATACTGAATTACAAATGAGACAAATTGAAATAGGAAGGCAAATTGAATTAGAAAAGTTAAGATTAGAGATGGAAGAACGAGGCAAAGATAAAGAAAGAGAAATGCAGAGACAAATGCAGATGGAAAGATTAGAAATGGAAGAACGTGTTCGAAAAGAAAAAATAGAACAGGAAGAAAAAAATAGAGAAATGGAAGAAAGGGAGAGGGAAAAACAAAGAGAAATGGAAGAAAGAGAGAGGGAAAAACAAAGAGAAATGGAGGAACGGATTGAGTTAGAAAAGGAAAAAATGAGATATAGTATTGAAGAAAAAGAAAGGGAAAGGCAATTTCAATTAAGGCTGAAAGAAATGGAACTCCAGGGTCAAGATAGGGTGAAACATACCCCTGTTTTTGACTCTGGTAGTTACTTTGATGCAACAAAGCACATCAGATTAGTTCCACCATTTCAGGAAAAAGAGGTAGATAAGTATTTTTTGCATTTCGAAAAAGTTGCAGAAAATTTAAAATGGCCAAAAGAGCATTGGACCTTACTTTTGCAAAGCGTTGTTGTCGGAAAGGCTCGAGACATTTACACTCAGCTGACTGTCGAGCAAAGCTCAGACTATGATTTGGTTAAGGAGCTTATTCTTAAGGCATATGAATTGGTCCCTGAAGCTTACAGGCAAAAATTTAGGAATTGTAAAAAAGAAATTTCCCAGACCCATATAGAATTTGCTCGAACCAAAGAACAGCTATTTGATAGGTGGTGTTCTTCTAAAAAAGTAGGCTCTGATCATGACAAACTTAGACAGCTTGTCCTTGTTGAAGAGTTCAAACGGTGCATAAATTCAGACATTAAATCTTTTCTCGATGAAAGACAGGTTGAAACTTTGGAGGAAGCTTCTCGTTTGGCAGATGATTATGCTTTGACTCATAAAGTCTCATTTGTGAACAGGCCTTATCCTCGAAAACCTTATAATCCACAGACAGGTCCAAGATTCTATCCCAGTAATCCTTCTGGTAGTTATAGCCATACATCTAGTACTATGCCCAAACTTTCTGGTGAAAATAAAAGCCAGAATCTGTCCAAACCTTCTGGTGAAAACAGAAGCCAGAATTTTTCCAAACCTTCTGGTGAAAACAAAGACCAGAATCCCTTATCTCAATCTCAAGTAGTTTGTTATTATTGTAAAAATACAGGTCATTTGATCTCTGAGTGTTTAAAATTAAAGCGAAGGAAAGAAAGAGAAAGACAGGAGGAACTTAAGCCTACAGGCTTGACTTCTATAAGGCCAAAACCACAGTCTTGTGTAAGGGAGGAAACTCTTTCTGATATCAAATTATCTGAGACTGATTCTGTTATGGAGATTTATGAACCATTCTTATCAGATGGTTTTGTGTCACTAAATGGTGACAGTTATGCCCATCCTACCCCTATCAAAATCTTACGAGATACCGGAGCTTCTCAATCTCTTATTCTTGCAGATACCCTGCCTTTTTCTGAGAAGACTTCTATGGGCCAAAGTGTCCTTATTCAGGGTGTGGAATGTGGATTTGTTAATGTTCCGCTTCATAACGTTTATTTGTCATCAGACTTGGTATCCGGTTCAGTGGCTGTTGGTATTAGACCTTCTTTACCTTTTAAAGGTGTTCATTTGTTGCTAGGCAATGACTTAGCTGGAGATAAGGTTGTGGTAAACCCACTTTTGACTACTAATCCTTGCATAGACCAACCGCCTGATCCCATTGAGCAGGAAATTCCTGATCTTTATCCGTCTTGTGCAGTCACAAGGGCTATGGCACGTAAGGCCAAGCAAACTGATGGGAAACAGGATTTTGATTTAACTGATACCTTTTTGGGTCAGTCTTTTAATGACGAGATAACAAGGTCTCTGTCTTCAAGCCTGCCTGATAAGCAGACAGATTTTCATGAGAATAACTCATCTTTAGATCTAGGCCATGACATAATGTCTGGGTCTCAACTAGCTATAGAACAGCATAAGGATCCTGAAATTTCGCCTTTATTTGAAAGGGCCTTAGATGAGCAGGAAGTATCTCAGGTCCCAGTCTGTTATTATGTCAAAAATGACATTCTTATGAGAAAATGGCGTCCACCAGACGTCTCAGCAGAAGACGAGTGGACTGTCAACCATCAGATAGTGGTTCCACGGGTTTACCGTTCCCAAATATTAAACTTGGCACATGAAACTCCCATGTCAGGACATTTAGGTGTAAATAAAACCTATCACAAGATTCTTAATCATTTTTACTGGCCTGGGTTAAAATCAGATGTTTCTCAGCATTGTAGGTCCTGTCATACATGCCAAATGGTAGGAAAACCCAATCAGACTATACCTAAGGCTCACTTGCAGCCTATACCTGCTTTTGATGAACCTTTCAGTCGAATAATTATAGACTGTGTGGGTCCCTTGCCCAGAACTAAGTCTGGCTGTGAATATCTTTTGACTATTATGTGTGCTTCCACACGTTTTCCCGAAGCCATTCCCTTAAGAAATATCAAAACTAAGACAATCGTCAAGGCCTTAGTGAAGTTTTTCACATTTGTTGGGCTTCCTAAATCTATTCAGTCAGACCAAGGCTCAAATTTTATGTCTGGAATATTTCAACAAGTAATGCATGAACTTGGCATTGTACAGTATAAGTCATCGGCCTATCATCCTGAAAGTCAAGGCGCCCTTGAAAGATTCCATCAAACATTGAAAAACATGATAAGATCATATTGTTTTGACACAGAGAAGGATTGGGATGAAGGCATCCATCTCCTTTTATTTGCTGTTAGAGAATCTGTGCAAGAATCTCTTGGCTTCAGTCCATTTGAATTAGTATTTGGCCATACTGTTCGTGGTCCTTTGAAACTTCTCAAAGAGAAATTTCTCTCCAATGATAATACCTCCCTGAATTTACTTCAGTATGTGTCCGATTTCAAAACTAGACTTTCAAAAGCTTGTGAGGCTGCTCGGACCAATCTTCAGTCAGCCCAAAGGAAAATGAAACAGCTATATGACATAGGGACAAAAGAAAGGAATTTTAAACCAGGTGATAAGGTACTAGCTCTTTTGCCTATTCCAGGAAAATCGTTGCAGGCCAGGTATTATGGCCCATACACTGTAGACAAAAAGATCAGTGACGTAAATTACATAATAAACACTCCTGGGAGGCGCAAGCTAAAGCAGCTATGTCATATTAACATGCTTAAGGAATACATAGATAGGGACAATACATCTTTAACATCAGTCAATCTAGTTAGCTCTGTTCCACTTAATTCATGTGACAATGACTGTGAGGATATTAATTCAGTGAAGTCGGATCCCACATCATCAAAACTTCAGAATTCTGACATTCTACGGAATCTTGACCAGAAACTGTCACATCTAGAGCCAAATCAGCGGAATGAACTGAAACAGCTGATTTTTGAATATGAACAATTATTTCCTGACATTCCAACACGGACTGACAAAATATTTCACGATGTGGACATAAATGGTTCCAAACCTGTAAAACAACACCTATACAGGATGAATCCTATAAAACAGAAAAATCTTAAAGAAGAAATTCAGTATTTGCTGGACAATGACTGGAATGGAGTTCTCCTAGTATTCTTATACCAGAACAAGAAAGGACAAAAATGTTTATAGACTCTTAGAAGGATTAATTCTCGAACATAGACAGATGCAGAGCAAGAATCAGTCTGCAACATTTCGAAGTTTATCTTACCCCTACTACTGCACCGATTGTTGTTTTCAGTGATCACAATCCACTGACTTTCATACATAAAATGAAAAACAAAAATCAGCGGTTGCTCAGGTGGAGTCTTATGCTACAAGAGTATAATTTAGACATAAGACATATCAGAGGGAGAGATAACATTATCCCTGATGCCCTTTCAAGAGCTTGAGCAGTGTCAGGAGTTGTGTTTTTCTTTCCTATTAAAGTGGATTGTAGATACATGTAATTTTATATGCTATGCTCAATATTTTATTATTCTTAAAGCAAAAGAAAGCTTTATTACATAAATCTTTCTTTTCCTCGAAGAGGGGGAGTGTTATGCATAAGAATTTATTTTTCTGATTCCCACTTGCACCCCACTGTGACCTAATAGTGCTATAAATATCTTGTTAATCTTCTTATAGAAGATTCTAGAAAACTGAGTCACAGATTAATTTCATTTTTGTAAACAACATGTTTACAAGGAAAAGTACTTCAGAACCTTCCAGAAAGTTCTGGGTTGCATTATTTTTAGAAAATTACCTCATCTTATTCCACAGCCCTCTGGAATGTTCTAGAGAAATCTTAGGGTCTATAAAAGAGCTTGATTTTTCTCACTGAGGGAGACTTTGGAGTTTGATGTTTGGGCATTTAAGAAAAGTTATTTATAAATTCTGTGTGGGATTGTTAAAGGATATTACTTTTCATTTTGGACTGTGAATTCTGTGGGATCAAGGAAAATAGATTCATTCAGGATATTTCATAACAGAGCTAAGTACATTTAATTTTCTTACTTCTACAGGTTAAAGTTAACTTGTAAATAAATTTTGTTAAAATTTTCCAAAAGGCTTGTTTGCTTTTTCTTTCTGCTACGCCTGGCTCGTAACAGCGACAATTATCTTTTCTTTAATTAGCGGAGCAGAAAAATATTATGATTGCAGTTTGTTTGGTAATTGTGATGTCTCCTTTGTGTCTTGTTGTTTTTTCAAGTAGGTGTTAATTAGAATAAGCCCTTCTTGAATAAGCGGAAGGGAGAGAATGATTTATGATCAATCTATGGAAAAAATTTCTTTGGGGGCAGAATGTGTTCGAATCAGCCATGGTAAACGGGCAATTGATGTTCGAGCTAGCGAAGTTTCACTGTATATGTTTTTGCATGTATTACCAAAACATACCCATATAATTTGGTTGTAGGAAAAAAAAGTCACAGGAAAAAAAATTCCGCGCACCTGTAAATTTGACCCTCTTAAACCTCACTTTTATATAATAGAACTGGGGTTAAAGGCGTTCACAGTACAGCAAAAATCCTATATTAAGACCACCTTTTGGACTGTTCAAAAGTGGTCTTTAAGAACATTTTTGAACAGTCTCAAAGGTGGATCCTGACCAAAGGATAATTAGTGCAGATTATACGAAGGAAGATAAAGTGCAGCCTTAAAAAGTGCAGCTTTCAAAATAAGCTTTTTAAAGCAGATTTAGTGATAATTTTAGGTGGTCTGAATTGCGGAATTTCACTGTATTTTCCTTATTTCTGCTCCGAGTCATACATGTTGGGTACTCGTTACTTGCCGAGGCGGTTCTAACCTGTTTTTTTTTTTTAAATATCAGACTTGTTTATCTGCAGATATTTATCTATATATATAAATAGGCGTGTCTTCGTAATGTAGGGCATAAACAGGTTTTCTTTCGCTTGGTATTATATAATGTTTGCATATAATTGGTGGACCAGTGAAGGCCCATATCAGATGCGGCATATGCTCTGGGTCTGGACTGTTCACGTATAGTCAGTATCATATGGGTTATTGTTATACAGAACCATTGATCTAGATCTGGTCTGAACTTTTTTCCTTATTCGAAAAATAATGATATATGAGCCTGCGCATGACAAACCTGCAAAAGGACCAGCAAACCTGAGATGTGCACAGTCTGATCACAGTTTTTGCTGTTTGAATGAGTCTTTTAAGGCATATGGATTAGCCAGAGAGCATCACGGGAAGACTGGCCAGTCTGAATGTAAATGCAGGTTGATCTGTGTCTCCGCTGGTTGTACTAATCTTAATGTAGGTTTTAACAAGCACAGGCCCATATGTTTTGTGAAAGAACTTCTTTAACACTTAAGATGCTAACAAAAAGTGCATCTGAAAATATTGTCACTTTCTGTCGTCTGCTACATACTTGCTAACATTCGCAAACATTTGGCACACATGCAAACAGTGTAGATCCCGATCAGACTGCTCCTCAGGTAGCAGTCTGCTCGTTCTGCAACAAACCAGCTGACAACAAAGACAACGAGAATTGTTGTAATTGGCATCTTAAGGTTTAAGTAACTTTATGATTTTTATAATTTAGCCTAACTGTTTATTGCGCTATCCAGGACAAGCAATAATTGCCCCTAAGGGATAGGTAAATAACCCTTTCACCCCCGACTTTCTGAAGTGCATTCTTTCGCCTTCTTATTAGGAATTGATATGTTTTTTTTTAAATAATGTTTAAGATCAAGAGCACATTGGACATTATGATGAGCTACTTGTTCAGATATATTTCTCTGAGTATAATTCTGGCAAACCGTGTTGATTCTGATGAGACGGTGCATTTTGAGCCTCATCTGGATCTACACTGTTTGCTTAGGTATATGAACCGGTCTACAAGGTTGGAAGGTTTAAGCCATAAACTTCTGGGATCAGCAGAGTAATGGCTCGATCAACACTATTTTGGTCATATTGAACCTATTGTTTTATCTATCCATGCTATGAGTAATGGTACCCATGACACGTTTAGTAAAAAGCGCTTCTAGTGAATAGCCACAGCATCTTTATAAAAATGACACTTTTAAAGAGTACTCACAATATTTGTATTATTTAAGCGCTTCTAATGAGTGTCCACATCATGTAAACAAGTCCGTGTAATAATCACCCCACTGAACCCCTCTTTAGAGAAAATTGGTGATGGGTAAACGTTATTTTTTTATTCTTGCTCCAATACATAGGTTGTGGGTACTCGTTAGAAACGCCATTTTTTATTGTTAAAAACAATGCCTACAAAAATTTTGGCATTTTAAAAGTTGTGAGCAGGGCAAAATTCATACTCAAATGAGTTGATCCCAAAAAGTTTTATCACCTCGGCGCAAGGGTTGAGACCCACCATTCTACCCAACACAAGAGACTAAACGGTCTGTTTTACTATACGTTGGTCTTAGATGAGTGGCAAAGAATGTTAGTCCAGGCCAGACATCGATACGTCTGAAATGGGTCTTCACTGTCTGTTCACTGTTTGTGAAGGTATATCCTTCCGAATTTTATGGCAATATCATAGTCAAATACACAGGAACATATAAATGTTTTGAGTAATAGTGTCTGGTCAAACGAATGTAGGAAAGAAAGTATCAGGAAAAAAAGTATCAGGAAAAAAGTATCAGGAAAAAAAGTATCGGGAAAAAAATATCGGAAAAAAGTATCAGGAAAAATAAATATCAGGAAGAAAGTATCAGCTTCATGTTAAAGGGATAGTGTATATATAGAATTAGATTTTAATGCATTTGCCATTTTAAGGTAAATTTTAGTGTATCCGATGCCTGTAGCATCTCAGATCATTTTGTGGAACTTTTACCCGACATTGAAATGAAATCTCAAGCCCCGTCGCCCAATGAAACCAAAAAGGGTTCATGAGCATGGAGGTCCGATCTGCAAACTTTAGTTTGTTATACTGAAGGTTCAACATGTCTGTCTACACTATATAGTCATTTTGGAGACATTGCTTTTTTATTGATAAAGCAGCGTCCAGGTGATGCGCAAATAAACAGGTAACCTTCGTATTTATCCTCTCTTTCGTGAAAGATAATCGGTAAACTCCGCTGGTCAATAAAGCAAGGTAATTCGTGAGGACTATCAATCAGGTGAGAAAATTGGATTATGCCCCTTGATCTCAGTGGACCTTCAAAGTTCCATATGCGTGTTAGTCTCAATAATGCGCATAGGTTTAAAGAATTCACGTTTCACGTATGTTAGATACGTTGCCGTGTATCCAGTATGACTAAACTAACTAGTTAGTGGCCTGTCATTGTTTGAATTTCTATTATATAAAAGCACATACTTCCAAATAGCGCTGATATAATTTTTGTTTGGATTTGGCGTAGGTTAACTAAAACGCCGGATGAGGAGGCATAGCAAGGATAATATTTCTATCTGCCATAAAATAAAGATTGTGTGTGCTCATTTGATTAACCTCAGTGGGGCATTCTAATGAGTATATGCAGCGTATATTTCCTAGAAAAATTCTGAATAAGATTTGTTTTATCTTTATTTATTAGGAAATCTCTTCATTCAATAAAAGGTTCCACTAATTCATATTCTAACACAGCGCGCCTATACAGGCAATGGGAAGGAACTGTGTTTTATCATGCAACAGATCACGGGACGGTAGAGCGTGCCGAGTGACGTCATTAAAAGCTGCACATTTATGATGTCACTCGTTGATCCTTTGACGTTAAATGGAAGAACGTAAATACGAGGGGAGATCAATAAATTCGAGAATTTTCGCTATAACTTAATAATAAAAAACGATACTTACGAATACTGTTTATTATTTCTCGACATAGGATCCCTTGACCGTGATACACTTTTGACATCTGTTCATCCACGTGCCGAACGCGTGACGTAAGCCGTCACGTGACACCTCCCTAAGCACCACCGTTATAGCAGCCCTTAGTTCATCTCGCGTCTCATATTTTACTCCAAGCAGCTGATCCTTCACATTTGGAAACAGGAAAAAGTCACAGTCAGCCACGTCTGGGCTACACGGTGGATGCGGTAGAGTTTCGATACCCAGTTCCTTGAGGGTGGACGTCACAAGTTGACTCATGTGCACTGGAGCGTTGTCTTGGTGTAAAATGAACCCCGACCTTACAAGTTCAGGACGTTTATCTTGAATAGCTCTCTGCAACTGGAATTTAATTAGATGTGCGTAGTATTCACTATTGACTGTAGTTTTAGCTGGCACCATGTGATTCAACACAATTCCTTTTGTGTCACAGAATATGATGGACATAACTTTACCCGCTGACTTGGAAAGTCGGGCTTTTACAGGCGATGGTGACGATGCATGCTTCCACACGGAACTCTGTTGCTTGCTTTCCGGCTCAAAGAAGTGGAACCATGTTTCATCACATGTTATTATCTAATTCAGGAATCCATCAACTTCCTCTGCATATCGGTTGAGAATATCTCGACAGATCTGTTTCCTTACTCTCTTCGGGCGATGGACAATCGAGCGAAAAAAATCAAAGGGTCATGGTGGACAATCGCACGGTTTTTAAGTGGACTAACGAGCGGAAAATAATTCAACAGATTACCTGTATATTGGACAGGTAAATAATGTTCACCTATACAGAACCTTTTATTTGTCAATCATAATATCAACTCAAAAGGAATATGTCAGAACCCTGGGCTACAGAAACAAAGCTCATACCAATGTGTAAATGACGACTACCACACTGGTATATACATATTGTTTTAACAGACTTCAGTGCTTTGGAAAGACTTTAAATATTGCTTTTAACAGACTTTAAAATTCGGCCTTATTGGCCGAAACTAGCTAGTCTGGCACAGAAAACATGTACACTCCATATTTTTCATTTCTGTGGTGTATTCATTGCTTCCAAAGGATAACCCTTTTATAGAACATATTTAAACATTGCTTTTAACAGACTTTAAATAGTGCTTTTAACAAACTCCAGTGTTTTTATGATTCTAGTGCTAAAACAACAAATACTGCTCAAGTCCTACTTCCAACTCCCCATGGTGAGTAGGTGGCAACAGGCTGTTGATTTGTTCTTGAACCGAGCAAGCGTTGATCTGGCCAACAGAAGGGACACAAGTAAACAGGTTATCCGCTCTAATGTCCTACTTTTCATTTCGCTCGAGTGTTCACTTTTTTGCCGCTCGATTGTCCATTTATTTTCGCTCAAAAGTCCTGTCAATCCGCTCGAATGACCTTCGCCGCTTCTGGTCAGGCTGAAGTAGACGGGGTACCGACCTTGCACAGACGCGGCTTAATTCAAGCTTTTCCGTCAGAATCTCTTGGGCTGTACCATAACTTAAGTTAAACTCCTCCGCTTCATATCTAACAGTCACTCGCCTGCCTTCCATTACGTATTGTTTAATAGCAGCACAGTTTTCCTCTGTAGTATACTTATCAATACGGCCAGATCGGGTGTCATG
This sequence comes from Lucinisca nassula, assembly GCA_963580285.1. Classification (NCBI taxonomy): domain Eukaryota; kingdom Metazoa; phylum Mollusca; class Bivalvia; order Lucinida; family Lucinidae; genus Lucinisca; species Lucinisca nassula. The sequence continues at coordinate 105,448,716 of OY757022.1, forward strand.
TTTGGTCGATGTTCTACCGTCACTGAAGCGATACCACCATTTATGAATACAAGATTTCGAAAATGTTGCTTCTCCGTATACTTTTTGGAGATCCTCTTTGGTTTCGCTCATAGCCTTCCTTAATTTTACGTAGAATTTAATGATAGTCCTCTGTTCGCAACAACGTCGTCAGCAATTTCTGAACGGTGAACGTGAAGTATGACGTCGCAAATATGACGTCATTGAAAAACGAGTGACGTCACAAACGTAATACCTTGATAAAGTTGTCCGTAACGTGCTATTCTATCGACCATATAAATTTTATTGCGACTGGTTGTATATTAAAAAAGTTATAGCAAAAGTTCTCGAATTTATTGATTATCCCACGTACATGTGTTACAGTCAATAATTTGTTCGTGATTTCTTCTAACAACGGCGAATGATTGTGAGAATTTGGAGAGAGCATAACAACACTATTGCCAATTTCCAGCGTGTTAGAATCGAAAAAGATCAGCCCTAGTTTGAAATTTGTTGAGTAATAAATCACAGTTTGCACGTCATTCAGTTGTAAGCAGACAAATCACGCGCGCTACGAGCACGTGATTTGATTTACTTAACAACTTACCTGGGATTTTTTACTCAACAAATCTCACTGAGTTAGAGCTGATCTATTTCTTAAGTAACGAGCTATCCGCATTCGAGTTATCGCAGGAAACAATCGTTTTCCCTTAAAGACTTTTGTCATATCTGTCTGTTTGATTTGAGGTTTAACGTCCCCGTCAACACTGTATAGGTCATTTTGGAGACGCTGCTTCCAATGTTGTGGGACTTTTACCCGACATTGAGATGAAATGACATCTCAAGCCCTGTCGCCCAATGAAACCAACAGAATGTATAAGCATGGACGGTCCGACTCGCAACGCTTTCCCTGGACAGGCTTAGATCCTCTAAGCGGTTTACCAGTACTCGTGTGCGGTCGGATTTCAGCTCTGTGCGGAAGTATCATGTAGCCCATCTATTTCTTCAAGCCCCGATGGGCGGGGGCGTTACCTTTACCATATAACATCACCGTCAGCTCTATCTGTGATTTGTTGTGTAATAAATCACAAATCCCAGTTTTGAGGTCATTTGTAAAGTAGATCAAATCACGTGCGCGTAGCAGCGTGCTTTGTCTACTTAGAACTGACCGACAAGCTGTGGTTTATTACTCAGCAAATCACAGACTAGAGCTGACCCATTTCGATTCTAACACGCTGATACTCAACAATATGATTGTTGCTTCCTTCAAAATTCTAACAACCTTTCGCAATTGTTAGAAAACTCCCGCAAACATCATTGACTGTAACACACGCATTTAAATCCTTTTAGTCTGTTTTTAGAAGCATCCGTAGTGTAGTGGATAAGCTACTCGCATCATAAACCAGGGGTCGTGGGTTCGATCCCGGACTTCTCCAGACTTTCGGATGAGCCTTTAAACCGAGGTCCCGTCTCCGTTTGACCTTGGTTGTTGGTGGGACGTAATACTCAAACACACTCACTCACATAGTCTGCTTTTGTAACGTTTTCGATGCGAGAAAGCGACGTTACAGTGACGTCATAAATCGACAGCTTAGAATGACGTCACTCGCTACGCTCTTACTCCCCTTGATTTCTTGCATAATAAAGCATAGTTCCTTCCCATGTTCCCATTGCCAATGTTGGCGCGCTGTGCTAGAATTAGTGGATAACATCAAGTTATAGAAATCATATGACCGCATGTGTAATACCGCATGAGTAATGTACACATGGCCGATTGTTTCCGGCTGACTGGCAATGTTAGAAACCTCGCAGCGGTAGACCTCGTGACAACGGCACGTGACCGTTAACACTTGTAGCAACGCTTCCTTAAGGAGTCAGGTATGTAAACAGTATGCGGCGGAGAATCTGAGCCATTCCTGCCAGTCAAGATGGCTTCATTTTTATTTTTATTTGGTTTTTGTTTTACGGCCATTTCAAGATTATTTCACTCATATCGAGCCGATTGCTAATCAGATGTGGACGAAAACTGGAGTACCCAGAGAAAAACTACCTAACCTTCCGTTGCAGAACTTGGCGCCTCACAAGTGACCTGAGCAAGGCTTGAACCACAGCGGTGAGATACCTAATGATTAAGAGTCAGCGCTCTTATCCGCTAGGCCACGCCCATAACGACCGGTCCCGATAGCTCAGTTGGTAGAGTGTCCGCTCCGGGGAATGGGTGGTCACGGGTTCGATTCCGGACTCGACATACCAAAGTCGTTAAAAATTGGTACTAGCTTCTCCTCACTTGGCACTCAGATTTACGGGGTAGAGCTAGGAATGGTCGACCCAGTGTCAGGATAATGTGACTGGGTGTGGTATCATGTAATGTGTCTGGGACATGAAACTTCAGTGAGGCAGCAGAATAAAGTGAGCATTGAGCTCCCTATCGCAACCAGACACAATCGTGATATGACTGAAAAATTGTTGAAAGCGACTTTAAACCCGAATTCACACACACACACATACACGCCCATAACGATGGCCTCATACGCAATATATATCCATATACATGTATATAACAATGGAATTTCCCACCTATAACAAGTTTGGGGTTACCCATTTCCAATTATAGGGGTGACATTTTTTTCTGGCGGTAATTTTTTTTTTTTTTTTTTTTTGATTTAGGTTTTACGGCCCTTTCAATATTATTTCACTCATATCGAGCCGATCGTTAATCATAGGTTGGCGAAAACCGGAGTACCCGGAGAAAAACCACCTGACCTTCCGTTGCAGAACTTGGCGTCTCACACGTGACCCGAGCAAGGCTCGAACCCACGGCGGTGAGAGACCTAATGACTAAGGCGGTATGTTTTACAAAAAATGTATGTATTTTAAGCAAACATTGAAGACCCAGATCAAACGCCGCGTTCTGCGGCGTCTGATCTGGGTCTGCACTGTTTGTAAATGTCCCAAAAAAGGACCGCTTGGCATACATGTATATGGGTTTAGCAATTTGACAACTATATAATCTGTCAAAAATCTAATGGAAACTTTATTGTGAGTCTGTATTTTTTTTTTTTTAAATGACCCCTAAGATGCATGAACGCCTATAATTCTGTAATGTCGTAATCAAATCAAATGAAAGTTCATCATTCAATTATAAAAGTTTTTTTTTCTTTAATTTTAATTTGAAAATTATTTAAACTAATGAAACTGTAAATTATAGTTAAGTCTGTTTCGATAAAATTGTTAATTTTGTGAAATAGGTTCCTTTTAGTTTGCGTAATATATTGCCTGCCTGCTTGCCTGTCTGCCTGTCCTGTCCTGCCCTGCACTGCCCGCCCCGCATACCTCTGAGTCCCAATCAATACAAATGGGCTTTGAACTCCTCTGCGGTCTTGGCATCTACCGCAGACGATTAAATTTCGCTGTCAGCCATCTAACAATGTCCATGACTCAAGGTAAAAAGATGGTAAGGAAAACTATTTCTTAAATACATTGTTTGAATTGAGTTTTAATATCCCCGTCAATACAAACTAGGTCATGTTGGAGACGTTGCTTCCAATTTAAAAAAAGACATCTCAAGCCCTGCAGCACAATGAAATCAATACGGCTTGTTTGCACTAAACCGTCCGACTTGCACCACTTTGCATGGACAGGCTTAGTCCTTCTAGGCGGCCAGTTTCAGCGTTGTCTTGACCATGCAGCCCAATCCACTCTTACAAAATACAGACTTTTTCTGATTTTTTTCTATTTTTTTATCAGACTAAATCTTTAAACTAAACCATCTCTCTGTCAGAATGGGTATTTTATTACCAGAGCTGGCAAACATCTGGAAACACTCAAAAGAAGTTGCTAAAGCTAAGGACAATACAGATGGCTTTTAACTATACAGAGGAAATTAAAAGAAACAGGTTTGAGTGAGTGAGTGAGTGAGTGAGTGAGTGAGTGAGTGAGTGAGTGAGTGTGCGAGCAAGCAAGTGAGTGGGTGAGTAGGTAAGTAAGCAAGTAATCTTCAATGCTGAAACAACGTTGATTCAATAGCAAGTCGGTAAGTAAATAAGGTAAAGTAAGAATGTTTATAAGTAACTAAGAGGTTTTAGTAATGATGAAAAATCACAAATAAATAAAAGAAAAAAAAAAAAAAAAAAAAAAATCCCATTTTGTACAGAATGGGATGTCCCATCCAACATACAGAAGGGGTGCATTTAAGAGTAAAGGGGTACCAGGCTGATTACAATTTAATCTTGATAAAAATTGGTTGAACCTTAAGCAAACAGTGAAGGGTCTGCACTGTTTGCAACGAGTGAGAAATATATTGAGCTGAATGGTGCTTCCACGTAGAGCCGAAACTGACCACACATGAGTAAGCCGCTGTGGGTTCAAGCCTGGCTGGGGCCACGTGTGAGACGCTAAGTTCTGCGTGGTTTTACTCCTGGCACCCCGGTTTTTTCCAACCTCTGATTATCGCTTGGCTCAACTGAATAAGTGAAATAATCTTGGAAGGGCCGTAAAACCACAACCATTATGATAACACAGCCGTGACACATAGTGCATTTTTTCACATCACCAAAATGGCTACTTTTCTGATGAAAATCCATGATATGTTTCTTATTTATACTCCAAGCTTAGGTTGCGGGTGCTCGTTAGAACCGCCTAATTGAGGCGGTTCTAACGAGTACCCACAAACCATGTCTTGGGACAGAAATAAGGAAAATCATGTATTCACCCGTTAACCCCAGTTTTCTCCATATAAAGTGGGGGTTGGGGGGGGGGGGGGGCTTCCTTTCACAGACTTGTTCACCTGATGAAAACAAACAAAAAAAATTGAGCAGGCTGGTCAATGGAAACTAAATAATGTTCAGTTCTGCTACCATCTGGAAAACTAATTATACTCTGCTTTTTCTAGAATTTTATCTATCTCCTTCTACAGCCAGTGTGCCTTTTTCTAGAATTTAATTAGATAGTCTGACATATTATCTGATTTATAGTCTTTTGCTAGGATCTGTTTGTTTTAATTGTTGGAGCTTGAAAGATCAAAGCTACTCAAATTGAGGAAACATTTGTCACATTTTGGTAGGAGTGAATCTATTTCTCCAAGTCGCGATGGGCGGGTCGGTATCCTTTTTACATTAGTTTAACGTAGTTACGCGGGCATGTGATCTTAATGATCCAAACAGTGTCGATGGATTGTAAAATATGCACTTTTGTTACACAGGCATGATACATGAATAGTTGAAACAACGCGGATGAGTAGTAAGAACGTTATATGACCAATATGCTGTTGAATGGGTAATAAATGTGTTTGGTTTTATGTTGATTGGACTATGAAACATTATAAGCTTTTACAGTTAGAAAATTGAAACGTGTTTACCTTTCACATATTTAAAGTAGAAGTAAAACAAAGATCAGGAATTGATACAATTAACTAACTCCACCCATAAAAGACACCAAAGGGAAAGAAATACAAACATTAAGCGACCAGACCACAATGGAAACCCAAACAAAGGAAGGCCACAAGGACAGCCCCCAACCCCCCCCCCCCCCAAAAAAAAAACGGCCACACGGCCATCCAAAACCAAAAGACACAAGCGAGACAAACAGTAAGTAACAAACAACAACATAAACAAACCGCCACAGAAGAGCCGCCTTGGAACGGTCAGTGGAAGATTTCCACTGGGGGGCCCAAATCGACCCTACGCGGCCACAATCCTCGCCCCCACCTCCGTCGCGATTTAGACAAATAATCTGTTCAGTCCGCATGAAGGCCCCCCTAACTCATCAGCGCAACAACTCCGTGAACACAAAAATCAAAGAACCACAGAGGCGTATGGTGTACCAAAAGGGTCAAAATGACCGATACCGGTCTACCCGCATTTTAGATATACGGGTATACCCGTAAATTTGCGGGTACACCCCTAAATTTGCGGGTACACCCCTATTTCAAATGCGGGTGTACCCGTAAATTTGCAGGTACACCCGCATTTAGCGGTCTACCCGCATTTTACGGGTAGACCTGCATTTTACGGGTACACCCCTATATTTGCGGGTATACCCCTAAATTTACGGGTGTACCCGCATCTTAAAATGCGGGTATACCCGTAAAAATAGGAGTGTACCCGTAAAATGCAGGTCTACCCGTAAATGCAAGTAGACCGCTATTTCTAATTTTCCAATTATCCAATCAAAATGCCGCTTACATATCCACATTTTTTGGATAAGGCTCTTATCTTTCTTGCGGCGTCTTTGATATACCTGTCCAATTCATGCTGTGTAAACACTCAATAATTTCAAATTTTAATGAGAATCAAGAGCGTTTATTGCACCCTTGAAAAAATCACGGGATAATCAGTCTGATTTGATATATTAAAATTTATCTAAGCGTATAATAAAATGTTTTGCATTTTATCATGTGGGGTTTAGTTCCAGATATACAATGTTCAAGCATCAAGAATACACGCCTACATATGTTTGACCCCCAGAAACTATGGGGTGCCGTTTTACTATTTAATACAATTTCGAGATATCTAAAATTTTATTATAGATATCTATATTCAAATTATAGATATCTATAAATCAAATTATAGATATCTTTAATTAACATTATTGATATCTAAAATTATAAGTATTTTTGATATCATAAAATGTAATCAATGATATGTAATATATATTTCTTGATATCTATAAATTTGTTTTATGATATCCATTATTCCGTTGCATATATAGATATCTAAAATCAAAATATGGATATCTATAATTATAATTAATGATATCTATATTTCAGTTTATAGATATCTAAAATGTAAAGAATTATTGATATCTAAAATGAGTCTTAAAATTATATTGCTATCTCGTTTGCCATCCGATTTATGGATGTCAATAATTAGATTTGTTTGTATGAGTTGAAGTTTTACACCCCCTCAACACTTTTTAGGTAATGTTTGAGACACTGCTTCCAATTTTATGGGACTTTTACTCAACATTGAGATGTAATGACTTCTCAAGCCCTGCATGCCAAAACAAACCAAAATGGTTTATATGCAGGGACGGTCCAACTGGCCCCACTTTTCCTCGGCAGGCGTCCCGCTAATTGGTTTACCGGTACTCGTGTGCAGTCAGTTTCACCTCTGCGAGGAAACATGAGGTAGCCCAATCTATTTCTCCAAGCCACATTTGGCGGGGTTGCTAAATAATTCAAACTAGGGTGTCTAAAATAGACTGTGGTACATTTTTGGAAATGATAGGCCCTTTTGCCACATGGTAGAGCTCTTGATGAGTTCTGCTGTTTGTTTCATTTGTCAGGTTGAAACCTGAAACATTCATATACTGCCCAGAGCCCATCGGGGCTTGAATAAATAGATGGGCTGCATGATGCTTCCACGCAGAGCTGAATCCTACCACACACGAGTTCTGGCAAACCGCTTAGAGGATCTAAGCCTGTCCAAGAAAAGCGGGTTGAGTCGGACCGTGCATGCTTATAAATCCCATTGGTTTAATTGGGCGACAGGGCTTGAAATGTCATTTCATCTCAATGTCGGGTAAACATCCCACAAAATCGGAAGCAACGTCTCCAAAATGAACTATACAGTGTTGACGGGGACGTTAAACCTCAAATCAAACAAACATTCATATAGCCTTTGGGTCTTATGGCTTCAGGTATGCATCTTACAGTCAATAACTGTGATCACATCGCATAGTGGGGTCGGGGGATGGCACTCTGAATTTTGCCTGCTACACAAGCTGGGCCCCGGCATCTAAGGGCGACCAAAATATACAAAGACTGACAATGTACCACAGAATTCAACATTATGAAAACAGGCCTATACAAATACATTCTAAATTTTACCACCGAAAAACGAAAATATTTAGATGAAAAATGTGATATTTTTCATATTTCTGCTCAAAAACATAGATTGTGGGTACTCGTTAGAACCGAGGCTGCTCTGAAACATAGATTGTGGGTACTCGTTAGAACCGCCTCACCTTCTAACGAGTACCTCCAATCTATGTTTTTGAGCAGAAATAAGAAAAATATTGTATACCCCTGCAAACCCCTGTTTTACTATATAAAACTGGGGTTCAAGGGGATCAAAATTATATAAAGGCATGTTTTCCTGATGAATCCCATGTAACTGGCTAAATGGCCGTGCCCTAAAAATCTTTTTCTCTAAAACCCAAAGAAACACTCAAAAATGAAAATCTAAATCATAAAAATATTCCCATATTCTCAATTCACCCAAAGAAACTACTACTATTACTACTTCTGCTACTACTACTGCTGCTGCATATGCTACTGCACCTACTACGATTATAACTACTACTACTACTGCAACTACTACTACTACTATACCTACTATTTCTACTACTATTGCTACTTCTTCTACTAATACAACTACTACTACAACTAGTTAAACTTGTACTTCTATGCTACTACTACTACTAATAGTAATGATAACGAGAATGATAAGACTGCTTATGCTACTGCAGCTTTTACAATTATATCCTACTACTACTACTACTGCTGCTGCTGCTTGTTCTGCAATAACAATTACTGCTACTACAACTACTTTAACTAGTGACTGTAGTAGACAAAGATGAAGTAGTGGTTACATAGGTAGCGTGAATAGTGGCGCAGTCAGTTTACCTATCCACGCTTTTCCTGGGCAGGCTTATATAGCTGTAGTTGTTATGGCACATATAATAGTGGTATTAATAGTGGTTTTTAAACTTATAGTGGTAGTGGTAGTAGGCCCGTATCCATTTTACCTTAGTTTGCGAAACTTACAACTATAACGCACTCCGCACAAACATACATGCATCTGCCTGCGCTTCCGCGCAGTATTTACGCACATTCTTATTCTTTGCTTGAATAACACAAGACATTACGAAAACATGCCTTTTCAGATATACTGGAAAATTTTACAACCCAGAAACGAAATGTTTCGGATTTCTTTTTTCAGACAAAAACGAATGAGTTTGCCGCCCCCCCCCCCCCCCCCCCGCCCCTACCCCACGCACCTCCTTCCCCCCCCCCCCCCCCATCCCCAACACACACACTTTTTCTTTAATAGGAAACAGGAAACATTCTTTCGAAATAATAAAGCTTTTCGAGTTATCTGTTTGTTTGTTTGAGTTGAGGTTTTACGTCCCCGTCAACACTATTTAAGTCATTTTGAGGACGTTGCTTCCGATTTTGTGGGATTTTACACGACATTGAGATGAAATGACATCTCAAGCCCTACCGCCAATAGAAACCGCGGGGGTTTAAGGAGTGGTCCGACTCGCATCACTTTTCATGGGCATGCTTAGACCTAAGCTGTTTACCTGTGCTCAAGTTCGGTCGGTTTTAACTCTGCGTAGAAGCACTGTGCAGCCCATTTTATTTCTCCAGGCCCCGATGGGCGGTGGCGATTCGAGTCATCTTCATCATGCGTATTTGAAACCCTTGAAGACCAAGCCATACATAAAGAAAATCGGGGATAAACAAGGCTATACTTTATTTTTGTCAAGTCTGCCACTAAAACATAGGTTGTGGGTACTCGTTAGAACCGTTTCAGCTAAAGAGTACTAAAGAGTACCAACAATCTATGTTTTCAGCACAAATAAGGAAAATAATATATACCCCAATAAACCCAAGTTTCACAAACTGAAAATGGGGTTTCTGGGGGTCAAACATATGTAGGCGTGTATTCTTGATGCTTCAACATTGTATATCTGGAACTAAACCCAACATGATAAAATGCAAAACATTTTATTATACGCTTAGTTAAATTTTAATATATCAAATCAGACTGATTATCCCGTGATTTTTTCAAGGGTGCAATAAACGCTCTTGATTCTCATTAAAATTTGAAATTATTGAGTGTTTACACAGCATGAATTGGACAGGTATATCAAAGACGCCGCAAGAAAGATAAGAGCCTTATCCAAAAAATGTGGATATGTAAGCGGCATTTTGATTGGATAATTGGAAAATAAGAAATAGCGGTCTACTTGCATTTACGGGTAGACCTGCATTTTACGGGTACACTCCTATTTTTACGGGTGTACCCGCATTTTAAGATGCGGGTACACCCGTAAATTTAGGGGTATACCCGCAAATATAGGGGTGTCCCGTAAAATGCAGGTCTACCCGTAAAATGCGGGTAGACCGCTAAATGCGGGTGTATCTGCAAATTTACGGGTACACCCGCATTTGAAATAGGGGTGTACCCGCAAATTTAGGGGTGTACCCGCAAATTTACGGGTATACCCGTTTATCTAAAATACGGGTAGACCGGTATCGGTCATTTTGACCCTTTTGGTACACCATAGAGGCGAGACAACGGCGAGGACTCGACAGCAAGAAACCACTAAAATGCTGGAGCAAAAGAAAACCAACAGTTAGACTCCGATTCTTTGTATTAAATTGTAGTTTGTACTTGAAAGCCACAAGATACATAGAGGTTGTTCAAATCCACTGACACTGACTGTCCTCTCAGTTACGCATTACGTAGTTAGCATGTGCTGTCATTCAACTACATTGGCGGGAGAAAAACAAGTGCAGCTTACATAAAAGCTAACGTGTATCTACAAAACGTCAATCATATGGGTACATGTTGCCAGTTATGCCAATCAAGTGGGCATATTGGGCATTGCCTGAGTGCATAGTACCCTGCAGGTGTGGGCTCTGGTGGTCATCAGATGTTGAAATACTTTTAACATTTTAGCTAATGCTAGACATTTGGTGTGTGTGTATGTGAATTCGGGTTTAACGTCGCTTTCAACAATTTTTCAGTCATATCACGACGGTGTCTGGTTGCGACAGGGAGCTCAATGCTCATTTTTATAGTGCTGCTTCACTGAAGTATCATGTCCCAGATACATTACATGGTACCACATCCAGTCACATTATCCTGACACTGGGTCGACCAGTCCTAGCGCTACCCCGTAAATCTGAGTGCCAAGCGAGGAGCAGCTAATACCATTCTTACCGACTTTGGTATGTGTCGGCCCGGAATCGAACCCGTGACCTCCCGTTTACCCGGAGCGGACACTCTACCAACTGAGCTATCGGGGCCGGTAGACATTTGGTATAAACAGAAACTGTGTTAACGTGAGAACAAAAGCCTGTGCGATGCTCTGAAACGTATAAAACGTCCAGTTTGATCATGTCATATCAGTCAGGTTTTCAGGTATGTAGCAGTGGTGTTCAGTGGCATATCGGGCTAGATTTAGCCCTGAACACTACCTGTCTCGAAAGCTTTCGATTTTAGTCAAGCTTTCATTTGACTAAAATGCTTTCGTAATGTTATAATATGTAACATTGAAATTTTGAAAGAAACCATTTTACTTGGTCAGAAAATAAAAAGCAAAACAGAAACTTTCTCACTTTAATCTTTTGCGAAGTACTAAATTCCATCATGTAAAACTATACGATCATGGTTAAAACCAAGTTTATGGCATGGGTTACGTCATAGCAGTTTTATAATATTTATTTTAATGTAACAACCCAGCAGGCACACGTCGCAAGGGCAACGTCCAATCAACGTCGGTGCAACTTCACGACGTTATACCTACGTAGATGTGACGTTGCATAAAAGTCATTACAGTGAACCGACGTTGATGAGAAGTCGCAATTACGTCATGTGCCTGCTGGGTAATATTATCAGTAACCCCAGGCCTAAATTTGTGCACGCACAAGAAGAATCCATTGTTTAATTCCCTTCTCAATACGAGAACGCATTCTCATTACGTTAACACATCCGTGCGACACGGTGCATTTTCTCGCATCTCATCACGTGAACAAGTCCGCGAAATAAACACCCCTCTAAACCCCACTTTATATAGAGAAAACTTGGGTTTACGGGGGTAGACATTATTTTTCTTATTTCTGCTCAAAAACATAGGTTGTGGGTACTCGCTAGAACCGCCTCAATGAGGCGGTTCTAACGAGCACACACAAGGTATGTTTGCAGTGTAAATAAGAAACATACGGAGGATTTTCATCCGAAAAGTAGCCATTTTGGAGATGTGAAAAATGCACCATTTCGCACGGGTCTGTTATCGTTATGTCCAAAATGACTACTTTTCTGATGAAAATCCGGGATATTTCTTTTCTAATGTATACTGCAAGCTAGGTTATTGGTGATCGTTAGAACCGCCTCATTGAGGCAGTTCTAACGAGTACCCACAACCTATGTCTATAATGTATAGCCCCGTAAACCACAGTTTTCTCTATATAACTAGAAATGGTGTTTGTAAAACACAATGCCCCCAACCTTTGCTTGTCCTTAGATGGCAAAATATTCAACAAATATTGTTAAAGACTCAAAAACATACAACAAGAATTCCCCCGAAGGCTATGTCGCCCCTGTGGAGGCGCAAAGTCACCAAACCATGAAATCTAGGTCAAGGTCAAACATGGATGCCTGCATAAAAATTTCACTCCTAGTTCCAAGCATGTACCAAGTATCATCAATGAAACTCTTAACGAGAATTCTATGTTTTTTAATTAAAGGGGAAATAATTCAAGAAGGGGAGATAATTTGGACAAGAAAAAAAATACGGGTCAACTATTTTTTCATGAGGAACTCATATATGAAATTTCAAAACACTAGCATACACGGTTCTGAAGATATGCTATGCACCAGAAAGCAACACAATTGAGTAGCAAAAAATTACAAAGGGCCATAACTCTAACAAAATTTTATCGAATTGGTTGAAAATTTAATCAGGTAGTCTCCTCCTTAGTCCCAATCACTATACCAAATATCAAGGCTGTAGCTCAAATACTTTTTGAGATATCTTGCTAACGAGAATTCTATGTTATTTAATTAAAGGGGAAATAATTCAAGAAGGGGAGATAATTTGGACAAGAAAAAAAATACGGGTCAACTATTTTTTCATGAGGAACCCATATATGAAATTTCAAAACACTAGCATACACGGTTCTAAAGATATGCTATGCACCAGAAAGCAACACAATTGAGTGGCAAAAAATTACAAAGGGCCATAACTCTAACAAAATTTTATAGAATTGGTTGAAAATTTAATCAGGTAATCTCCTCCTTAGTCCCAATCACTATACCAAATATCAAGGCTGTAGCTCAAATACTTTTTGAGATATCTTGCTAACGAGAATTCTATGTTATTTAATTAAAGGGGAAATAATTCAAGAAGGGGAGATAATTTGGACAAGAAAAAAAATACGGGTCAACTATTTTTTCATGAGGAACCCATATATGAAATTTCAAAACACTAGCATACACGGTTCTAAAGATATGCTATGCACAAGAAAGCGTGACGTACGAACGGACTAACGGACGGACAAGCCAGAAGCAATATGCCCCCCAACTTTTTTAAAGTTGGGGGCATAAAGAGGGGTTTAAGGGGGTGTTCATTTAACATACATGTACTTGTTAACGTGATTTTTCATATCTCAGTCACGGTTATTTTTCTGATAAAATTTGTAATATTTCATTTACCTTGACCGTTCGTCGCTTGATTTGAGGTTTAACGTCTCCTTCAACACTGTAAATGTCATTTTGGAGACGTTGCTTCCAATTTTGTGGGACTTTTACCCGACTTTTACATCTCAAGCCCTGTCGCCCAATGAAACCAATAGGGTTTATTAGCACGGACGGTCCGCCTCGCACCGCAGTTCCTGGACAGGCTTAGATCCTCTAAGCGGTTTACCAGTACTAGTGGGCGGGCCGGATTCAGCTCTGCGTGGAAGCATCATGCAGCCCATATATTTCTTCAAGCCCCTATGGGCGGGGGCGACGAACGGTCAAGGTGTCTATTCCTCTGACAGAACCGTCACGACATCAATCACGAAAACACGCTTATATAATTTTGATTCCCTTGAATCCCACTTTTATTTAGTAAAACTGGGACTTACAGGGATAAACCTCAATTTTCTTATTTCTGCTATAAAATAATCGATGAGGCGATTCTAACGAGTACCCACAGTCTTTATTTTAAGCAGAAATAAGAAAATATTAAAAAAATGTCATCTTAAACTTTTCGTTTTTCGGAGATAAAGTTTACAATGTATTTGTATAGGCGTGTTTTTGTAATGTCAGTTCCCTTGACAGTACGGTCCGTACATAATTGCTTTTGCAGAACGGCAACGCCGGCCTCGGTAGCTCAGTCGGATGCGCGTCTGACTGGTGAACAGGAGGTCGCGGGTTCGATACCTGCCGGAGTCGGCAACATTCTTTCGTGGAGATTGATCATGAAATCTTTTCTACGGTCATTTTCCTTCTTCCGCTGATCCAAGAAGGGCAGTTGTCAGTTTCTGGCGAAAGAATGTGCACTGCACTGGTTAACTGCTTACGTATAAGCCTGCCCAGGAAAAGTGTGGATAGGTAAACTGAACGGCTCAAAAATGACATAAATAGTGTTGACCGAGCCGTTAAACTCCAAAACAAACAAAAAAATAAACAGATTTACAGAATTGCCGCGACACAGAATAGTCACGACATCATTTTCTTTAACAGAACGTTCACAGAAGCAGCAATCCATTTGACAGAACTGTTTAGACAGACCAGTCACAGCATCGTTTCCTTTGACAGAATGTTCTCGACATCACTTTTTTCCCCACAAATGAATTGTTACCCCCTGTTCAAAAATAGCTTCATCTCCTTTTTGCAGAGGGTCTGTGTTTATAGAAAAGCGAAAAATAAAATCCAATAGTTTTCTACTTTGTACAAATGTGTGACAAAATGTCAGATGTACCCTTTTTCTACTTTGTAAAAATGTGTGAAAAAACAAAATGGCAGCTTACCCTTTTTTCTCATCACGAAAACACGACTATATATTTTTGACCCCCTTGAACCCCTCATTTATATAGTACGGGGTTCACACGGGTAAACCTTATTTTCTTATTTCTGTTGCAAAATATAGATTATCGATGAGGCGGTTCTAGCGAGTACCTTCAATCTATATTTGAGAGTAAAAATAAGAAAAAATGTCACAATTTTTCATCCAAAAAGTTTCGATTTTTCGGCGGTAATGTTTACACTGTAATTGTATAGGCGTGTTTTTGTACTGTTTAAAGGGAAACCCCTGTTCAGGAAGACTTAAACCTTATCCTGCTGTTCACAACAACCCCTATCTTTGCAAACAGTGTAGATCCAGATCAGGATCTACACTGTTTGGCATTCAGTTTATGAATTTGTAGCAATAAATTACATCAAGTAATTTGATTGGTTGATAGACAGAAATGGGTGTGGCTTAAATAATTATTCAGCAAGATAAGGGTTAACTTGTTGGAGGACTATAAGACAGCCAAGAAAAATTGTCTCCCTGCATCGCCAGGCGTATGTATTCCTCTTGAATAATGACAAATACGGAAATGTCTATTACCATCACGATAACAAGTCCGTGAAACGAAGACCCCCCTAAACCCCACTTTATATAGGGAAAAGTGGGGTTTATGGGGGTATACGTTATCTGCCTTATTCTTGCTCAAAAACATAGATTGTGGGTACTCGTTAGAACCGCCTCATTGAGGCGGTTCTAACGAGCACCCACAATCTATATTGAAAGCATAAATAATAAAGATGTTATAATTTTTACCTAATATTTATCATTTTCTGACACCATGTTCGACGCCATTATTTCTTACGGACATGTTTTCCTAATGCCAGTAGGAACTCCTCAATATTGAATCAACGCTGAAAGAACGTTTAAAACGTTGATTCAAAGTTGGTTAAACATTAAGTCAACGTTGTTTGCCTACATGTCTCTCTCTCTCTCTCTCTCTCTCTCTCTCTCTCTCTGTGTCTGTCTGTCTGTCTCTCTCTCTCTCTCTCTCTCGAAGCCTCTGTGGTGTAGTGGTTATGCTACTCGCCTGATAAACGAGGGATTGCAGGATGATTGATCTCGGGCTTCTCCAGACTTTTGGATGAATCTTTAAACCGAAGTGCCTTCTCTGTATGACCTTAGCTGCTGGTGGGACGTAAAACTGAACCCCTCTCTCTCTCTCTCTCTCTCTCTCTCTCTCTCTCTCTCGAAGCCTCTGTGGTGTAGTGGTTATGCTACTCGCCTGATAAACGAGGGATTGCAGGATGATTGATCTCGGGCTTCTCCAGACTTTTGGATGAGTCTTTAAACCGAGGTCCCTTCTCCGTATGACCTTAGCTGCTGATGGGACGTAAAACTGAACCCCTCTCTCTCTCACTCACACTCACTCTCTCTCTCTCTCTCTCTCTCTCTCTCTCTCTCTCTCTCTCACTCTCGAAGCCTCTGTGGTGTAGTGGTTATGCTACTCGCCTGATAAACGAGGGATTGCAGGATGATTGATCTCGGGCTTCTCCAGACTTTTGGATGAGTCTTTAAACCGAAGTGCCTTCTCTGTATGACCTTAGCTGCTGGTGGGACGTAAAACTGAACCTCTCTCTCTCTCTCTCTCTCTCTCTCTCTCTCTCTGAACCTCTCTCTCTCTCTCTCTCTCTCTCTCTCTCTCGAAGCCTCTGTGGTGTAGTGGTTATGCTACTCGCCTGATAAACTAGGGATTGCATGATGATTGATCTCGGGCTTCTCCAGACTTTTGGATGAGTCTTTAAACCGAGGTCCCTTCTCCGTATGACCTTAGCTGCTGATGGGATGTAAAACTGAACCCCTCTCTCTCTCACTCACTCTCTCTCTCTCTCTCTCTCTCTCTCTCTCTCTCTCTCTCTCTCTCTCTCTCTCTCTCTCTCTCTCTCTTTCTCACACAGACACACACGCACGCACGCACGCATGCAAGTTCATTGAAAGTTTGGCATTTATTGAGCCACTTCACTGATGTTAGATTGCTTCCAAAACTGAACACGTAACGTTAATAGAGGATCTTACATGAGTGTTCATGTATTATTTTATCCCTTTTCTTCAACGAGTTTAATAAATTTAATAATGCATGAGCACGAATGCAAGATTCTATTTATCATAAGACTAGTAATAATAACTAGATCGCGCAATCGATTGTGCACACTGACAAATACCCACTTTTTCTAAAGTTGACCTTCGACTTCACCCAATGACCCCAGGGTCAGATCAAAATTTGGATATCTTCCTTCGCATTTGCAGTCCCGAAGCAATATGTGTACTAAGCGTGGTCACCACCGACCAGGAATTAAAACAAGAGGGCCATGATGGCCCTGGATCGCTCACCTGATCCAAACTCTACAATTGAAATGGTAGGTAATTTAGTAAGGTAGAGTGGAAGGTTTGAACAATTCTGGATGACATTGACTCCAACAACATTTCTGTGAAATTGTTTCAAAATCAGTCTAGATGTTTAGGAGTAGAAGTCCTTTTAGGGCGTGTATGCTTTTAGCTCTGGTTTCTATCATTTTGGTTGAGCATTCTATGTAGGAATACTGCCATCTATTTCAAACATACATAGATAAGCCGCCATCTACTTCAAACACTGAATTTTGATTTTGACCTAATTCGTCAACGTAATATCAGGACAGAACTAACTGTTCAAAATCAAAACAAACATCAGATCCGTACACCCCTTACATTATAGAAAAAGAAACATAGAATGTATTATGAAATTGAGACCTGAGACATATACCTTAAATCCCAGTATTTGAAGCAAACAGTGTAGACCCTGGGCAGCTGGGTGTGCAAACACCACATTTTGTGGCTTCTGATCTGGGTCCATCTGATCAATTATAAATCTAGTTTCACCTGGATGGGATGTAAACTGGAGGAGGGGTTAGCCTGAAACGATAAGTTTACATTGATTTTCAAATGGGCATAATTCTTTTGGTGGACTGTAACCTAGAAATAATATTCACTGCTCTACATCATGGTGTCACTATAAATAAAGTCTCAGCTCTTTGTCTGATGCATATTATAGGAGTTGACCAGACACAAAGCAATAACAGAAATTTTCAAAAGGACACAATTCTGCTAATATTTTGGTGGACCGAAACCTCGAAACAATATGCGCTGCCCCAAATCATGGTCCAACTATACACCAAGTTTTAGCTTGATTGAATGTTAGTTGTAGGTGGAGTAAGCCAGAAACCAAACATTTACATAATTTTTAAAGGGGCATAACCCTGTTAATATTTGGTGGATTGCAACCTCAAAACAATATGCATTGTCATGGTCTACCTTTTTACCAAGTTTCAGCTTGATCTGATCTAAATTGTAGGAGGAGTTTGCCAGAACCTAAATATTTATGGAATTTTCAAAGAAGCACAACTCTAAAAGATATTTGGTGGAAAGTATCCTCGAAACAATATGTGCTGCTTCACAACATGGTTTAATTATATGTCAAGTTTCAGCTTGATCAGATGTAAAATGTAGGAGGTATCCAAATTCGAAATGTTTACAGAAATTTTCAAAGGGGCCTAACTCTAAATATTTGGTGGACGGTAACATCAAAACAATATGTGCTGCTCCACATCATGGTGTAACTATGTGTCATGTTTCAGCTTGATTGAACCTAAATTGTAGGAGGACTTCGCCGTAAACTAAATGTTTATGGAAATTTTCAAAGGGGCATAACTATAAATACTTGGTGGACTGTTATCTCAAAACCATGTGCTGCTCCACATCATGGTCTATGTACCAAGTTTCAGCTTGATTGAATCTAAATTGTTGGAGTGAGTGTGTTAGTGTTTAATGTTAATGTCTCACCAACAGCTAAGGTCATATGGAGACAGGCCAAGGTTTAAAGACTTATCCGAAAGTCTGGTGAAGCCCGGGATAGATCCTGTGACCCCTGTTTACAAGGCAAGTAGCATAACCATTACACCATGAAGGCTTTTCCATACTATAAGAGGACCTAGCCGTAAACTAAATGTTTATGGAAATTTTCAAAGGGCATAACTCTATGAATATTTGGTGGACGTGAACCTCAAACAATATGCGCTGCTTCATATGGTCTAACAATATATAAACTTTCAGCTTGATAGCCTGTAAAATGAAGAAGGAAATATCTGGAAACGAAACTTTCACAGAAATTTTCAAAGGGGCATAACTCTACAAATATGCACTGCTCTACACCATGGTCTAACTATATATCAAGTTTCAGCTTCATCGAATGTTAATTGTAGGAGGAGTTAGCCGGAAATGAAATTAGGCCTTAGCATGGCTGTGGCCTTGAAAATAAGTTCAAGGTCACCAAAACCTAATCAGTTCTTCATCCTGTTGCAATGTTATATCCATGAAAATTTGATTAAAATCCACCATGTAGTTTATGAGATATCTTGCACACAAGTGTCACACCAACCAAACACCGATGCTGACGGGATCTGCACCCAAAACAATATGTCTCCCCTCGCCTTTGGTGGGGGACATGTAGTCCAGTAACTGGACTTAACCAGTCAACTTGAAAACAAGAACAATTCTAATGCACTTACGTATGTAACGCGACGTCTGATTGGATAACGTCAAAAATTTGCGACAGTATATTCCACGATATACTGTCGGAAATCCGACGTCACCACGTAACGTCGTTTTTCATTGGCTGATATTTGGTTTTACGCAGCTCACAACTGCTTTGTGCAAAATAGTACAATTTTTAACAAAACAACCGAATAAGTGCATTAGAATGGGGATAACAGTATTGAAAATTGTCATTTGGGGAGGTAAATCGGTGGTTTTACGGTCGCAAATTCCGTTTTACGGCTCCGCTGACGCGTCGCCGTAAAACGAAATTTCCGACCGTAAAAACCACCGATTCACCTCCCCAAATGACAATTTTGAATACAGTTATCCCCTAAATAACGAACAACGAGTGAGGTCTGTATATCTTATATTGTCTAATACTGACTCTTTGATTGTGTAGATTTTGAAACATGTGTCTAGCATGATCATAAAAATACTCTCATGTAAACAGCACAAGCATCAATTGAGCCCCGCCAAGCGAATTTGTGTCTTCGAGCATTCCGTCATGACAAATTTTAACTGCGCATGCCCAGCCATTCAGAGGAGCAAGGGATATGGCGTTCTGTTTGAAGGTTCCTCTTGATTCACTGCTTGTATGAGCGAGCAGCGAAGGTTCTGGCGAGACTGCCTGAACCGTCGCTGCTCGCATAGGCCATAAGTACCAAAATCGCTTGACGGGGCCCAATTATACATGGCACATTTTGTACATAACGAAAATACACCTATATAATTTTGACCCTGTTAAACCCCACATTATATAGTAAAACTGGGGTTTACAGGGGTATACATTATTTTTGCTTATTTCTGCTCAAAAAGAAATATATGGGCTGCATGATGCTTCCACGCAGAGCTGAAACCGATCCGCACACAAGGACTGGTAAACCCCTTAGTGGATCTAAGCCTGCCCAGGCAAAGCGGTGCGAGTCAGCCCGTCCATGCTTATGAACCCTATTGGTTTCATTGAGCAGCAGGGCTTGAGATGTCATTTCATCTCAGTGTCGGGTAAAAGTCCCACAAAATTGTAAGCAACGTCTCCAAAATGACCTTTACAGTGTTGACGGTGACATTAAACCTCAATCAATCAAATTCTGCTTAAATACATAGATTGATGGCACTTGTTAGAACCGCAGAAATTTGGAGCAGAAATATGAAAAAAAATCAGAAGTTTTTATCTGAAAATTTTCATTTTTTTGGTAATACAATTTTAAATATTTTTTAATAGGCATGTTTTCGTAATTAATAGCACTTTTCAGTAAAGCAAAAAATGTATAAAATATTTTTCAAACACACAAAAAAAAACTCTTACTACAGTATTAACCCCTCATACAGAAATGAGTATGCAAATATACTCGCATAAAAACTGCATCATTTGAAATCCTTCCATACACAACCGTGGACAATATCACATAATCCATGCAATGTTTTATGAATTTATCATATGACGTCGCGTCTGGGAGTGTAATAACATCATAATCCACTAGTGGATTAAATCTATAAAATTAGTTAGATACGCCCCGTAACATTACATGTACGACATCCTTAACGACGTCGCATTTACTAATGGCAAAATATTGATATTTTTTGTTAAATAATCATGAATTAAATGCGTTTTTATGTCATATGATAAATAGAATCTTGCATTAGTGCTCATGTATTATTGAATTTATTAAACTCGTTGAGGAAAAGGGATAAAATGCTCGACTTTAGCCTCGCATTTTATCCGTTTTCCTCAACTTGTTTAATAAATTCAATAATACATGAACACTCATGCAAGATCCTCTATTTATATCATGAGTATGGATTCGACAAAAGCATTTCATTAGGATAACACACCCCTGCGACAAAGTGCATTTTTCAAATCCCCAAAATGGCTACTTTCCTGAAGAAAATCCTTCTTATTTTTCTTATAAATGCTCGAAACGAATGTTGAGGGTGCTCGTTAGAACCACCTCAGTGAGGGGGTTCTAAAGAGCACACACAACCTATGTCTTGGAGCAGAAAGAAGAAAGATAATGTATACCCCTGGAAACCCCAGTATTCTCTATATAAAGTTGGGTTTAGGGGCATTTTTCAAATCCTCAAAAAGCTACTTTCCTGAAGAAAATCCTTGTTATTTTTCTTATAAATGCTCGAAACATATGTTGAGGGTGCTCATTAGAACCGCCTCAGGGAGGCGGTTCTAAAGAGTACACACAACCTATGTCTTGGAGCAGAAATAAGAAAAATAATGTATACCCCTGGAAACCTCAGTATTCTCTATTTATCATATGGCATCGCGTCTGAGAGTGTAATAACCCTGTATGAAACGTTTCGCCCGTAATAAAGGCGAAATTTTTCTTCTATTTTGACCGGAAATTTGCCCTTTTTACGCTTTTGAAACTTAATGAAGATATATAAGCTTCCGGGCGAAATCTTGGCGTAATATTGGGGCGAAATATGCAAATTAGACGGAATTCTGCAAACGTTTACGGGCGAGATTCAAGAACGCCTCCGGGCGGAATCCCAATAGGTTCCGGGCGGAATCACAATAGGTCAACAGAAATCCGCCCGGAATACTTTGATTCCGTCCAGGGCATAAAATATTCCGGGAGGAATAAAAAAATCTGGATGAAGGCTATACCCTTACGGAAAAAAAAGCACTGCCGCGAACTAATGTTGCGAACATTTGGCAAATACTGCGAGAATATTCCGCGAACTGTCCTTTTAAGGCATGAACAGTATTCACAGCATATTCGCAAGATGTTCACTTTTCACATGCAAATTAGGTTTGCCGCGAATACTTTATGTGAACAGCCTGCAAATATTCTGCGAATATGCGGCAAACATGATTCAAGACAGTGGATTAAAATGCAGCGAATATCCTGCAAACATTCTGCGAATATACGACGAACATGGATTCAAAACTGCAAATTGAATATAGAGTGAATATCCTGCGAACACTCTGCGAATATAATGTAAAAATTTTGATGTAAATATGCTGCGAACAATAACTGTGAATATCCTGTGAATAAACAGCGACTATGCTGTGAATATGGGCTCGGACAATGGATTTTATGCTGTGGCGAATATTCAGCAAATTTTCTCGATATATTTGTTTGTTTGTTTGTTTGTTTGAATTGGCATTTAACAGCCCAGTAAACACAATTTAGGTCATATTTGAGCCGGTCAGTTTACCTATCCACACTTTTCTTGGGCAGGCGTATACGTACATGTAAGCGGTTTATCAGTACAGTGCTGAAATTTCTTTCGCCTGAAAATGACAATATTTTGCATTTCTTCAATCACATATCAACGGAAGGGAGAGAATGTTTGTTTGATTTGAGGTTTAACGTCCCCGTCAACACTATGCAGGTCATTTTGGAGACGTTGCTTCCAATTTTGTAGGACTTTTACCCGACATTGAGATGAAATGACATCTCAAGCCCTGTCATCCAATGAAACCAATAGGGTTTATAAGCAAGGACAGTCCGAATCGCACTGCTTTGCCTGGACAGGCTTAAATCCTCCAAGCGGTTTACCAGTACTCGTGTGCGGCCGGTTTCAGCTCTGCATGCGTGGAAGCATCATGCAGCCCATCTATTTCGTCAAGCTCCGATGGGCGGGGGCCCAAGGCAGAGAATGACCGTAGAAAAGATTTCATGATCAATCTCCACGAAGGAATGTTGCCGGTACCGAACCGGCGTTTGCCTGATCACCCGTCAGTCGCGCATCCAACTGAGCTACCGAGGCCGGCTTCTTGATATATACAGAAAAGAATCAGATCTAACAGCGGGTTTGACCAGAATCTTTCCTGTTTGCAAGAATCTATAATTTCCATAGATCCTATAGAGAATCATCAACAGATTTTTTTATCAACATGCAGGTACAAGGGCAACATCCACATAAGTGGGCCACATTCGAGGTAGCTGGCTTGCTGCATGCATGGCAGATCTTACACCAGATCTCCAGGCTTGTCTGTCATGAGGATCAATAGCAGATACCTTCCATTCTCAGCAATCTCTTTCTGTCAGCTGCTTCCAGGTCATCATTTGCCTTCCAGGCTCCCACTTTCCACCTACCTGTATTATATTTCAAGGCAGTCTTGACTGCATCGTTGGAGCATTCCACATGTTCATACCAGCGGAGCCTTCTCTCTTTCAAGATTAGGTCTAGGTCCTCAATGCTAAGACGCTCAAGAAGCTCACTTGACCTGATGGTAACAGTGTCCTGTGGCCTGACATTGCAGATCTGTCCGATCATTGCCCTGTCATTCCGCTGAAGATGTTGGAGGTTTGGATTTGTCAATGGCCATGTCTCACTGGCATGAAGCATTATGCTCCGCACACAAGAGCTGTACAAACAGCCACGTGTCTTGAACTAGAGGTGGCGGGAAGAGAGAACTGGTAGCAACTCCTTGAATTCTTCCAGGCTGTTTTCACACATGTGGTTGAAAGGTCGCAACCACCCACTGCTGAGAGCATATCACATAGGCAGCAAGAGGAAGCTACAACCTCCAGCTTGTCGGGTCCAGCTTTGACTCCCCCATGTGGTCTGTCATCTAAGGGACATGCAGTTCCTTGGCACTATATACACCGAATCAGGAAGGGCACTACAATCCGAGGGAACCGAAATGACACGGTCCGAGGGAAGAAGGAATCCTTGCAAGCTAACATCAGTCTCCCGCGGCAGGGCCGGGTCTGAAACGCTAACGAATAATGACCCCCACAGCGCCCAGAAACAAGGCCATCCATCCATCTGCAGTGATGCCCCCTAGACCGCAGTACAACAGTCCTAAGCCCAATGTCTCCCATCCCATTCCCGAGAGACTCCTATCTTCCAACATTCCAGTCATACTCCCAGCCTCAAAGCAGCAACAGCCCGCCACAAAACCAGCAGCTCCACTCTGAGCCCCTTCAACTTCAAACGTCCTCAATCAGGACCACTCCACTGGCACTTGGGTCCACATGTGCACGCCAAGACTGAGTGAATTGCCCTATTAAACCATTTTGTACAAGAAAACCCCAAAAAGGGTAATTGACAAACAGTGCAGGCCCAGATCAGACGCCGCAGAACATGCAAAAAGGTTCTGTCACTTTTCAAGCAATATAATGCTCCGAAACGGCCTATCCCGAAAATTGGGCCGAAACGACCCGGTCCGAAACCACCCGCGATCAATATTTTGAATAGTAGCGGAAACGTACATGTATCAGTAAGCTAATATCAAACAAATTTACCTGCAATAATTCCATTCATTTACGACATACTACTGAAACGATTTTATGTTGCTGCATTTACAAATTACTTGAATTTGTCCGTTCTTTATGTAAAGAAAACACCGGCTTTGCAAGTCTTTGGCGCGCATTGATTTCGAAATGTATAATCTCAATAAAAGTTGTTACTACGAGAGAAAATAAGAATGATAACGAAAGGAGAATGAAAAACAAAAACCAAAAAAATACAAAGCAGAAATGATAACAGAGGTAACTTAAATAAAGGCAGAAATAAAAACCAAGAATGCAAAAATGGATAGTTTGAGATTATAAATGGATACATGACAACGAAATCATGTGACCAATACAAAATGGCGGACCCCAGTTATTGAAATAGACGTATCGTTAATTTCGACAAATTTTGAGAGAAACACACTTTTTTCTATTTTTTTTTTTTTTTCATATCATGTTTGAAGAAGCATAACTTAATGATTTCTTTAAGGTATTATGTAAAATGTATGTCAAACTACTTGGCATAATAGAATACCATATCCGTTTTATGTGGGTGGGGATACTCGGCTACTTTCGTTTTCCTTCCGTCTTGGCTATGTCAGATATTAATGTTGAATAGGATCGTTCTCTTTAGGCTCATCATTATCATTGCCCCTATGATTTAGTATAGGAAACAATATTTTTTTTTTATCGGCATGTGCTGCAGGGTTTCAAAGTCGCGAAAACTGGATACCTTTTCTGTTATGGTTGCTGCATTCAAGCAAGTCGTTCCTGTAATTTTTATTTGAAAGTACTATATAATTCATGTAATTTGTGTAGATAAGACATAAAATTACATGACTGAGTATGTCACTTCTTTCGTTTGATCTTGGTTTATGCATTTTCGGCTATATCAAAAAGCAGTAATGTTGCCGAGGTGATAATGTAAACAATCTATCTATCTATCTAGCTATCTATCTATCTATCTGTCTGTCTGTCTGTCTGTCTAACATACCAGGTCTGCAGGATGAAAGCCTATACAGTAATCTTGTAATTATATGGAAGCTCTAGGGCTCTTTAACCTGCACAGGGGATGGGTGAGAGAGTGTTTGAGTTTTACGTCCCAGAAAAGGAATTCAATACCTGGGTTAGCTTTTTCTAATAAGTAATTTAGGTCGTAGTACCAAAGCGTTGATCTAAAATCATCAATCCATAGACAAATGGCAAATATTAATGTTCAGATCAACAGACATTGACTCCAGAAGAGTGTAATCAGGCGTCCTAGGATAGTAAGCATTACTTAATGGTAAGCAAGCTTCGCCCACCATGCCTAGCGACCTGAACGAAGAAATGGAGTAAATGCCAAGAAGGGTATGTCCGAGATTTTGGAAGTCTTCCTATGGCTTACTATTGGCAAACACATCAGAAATTATAAAAAATTCTTTTTACTAAATGCCAGGAAGTCTGCAAATCCTCATTATTTTATAGTCAACGAAACATATTTGTTTACATATCATAAAATAGAAAGTAATAATGATGTTCGTGTTACATAACAAAAAATCTAGTTTCTAATTCTAGATTTCATTATTTTCAATGCTGGTCACATTCAAATTTTGTTTCCTTTGACAAGTAGTAATGCATAGAAATTCAATAGGCACATTATTTCTTTAAATCGGAGACTTGAATGTCAATGGTATATTTTTCTTTACACTACGTCGCACGGGAGTGCTATTGTAATGTTGGTTTAGAGCAAATATTAAACTTGCCAGTATTTTGTTTGTAAGTGTATAAGTTAAAATTTCTAGCAACACTAAAAATGTCTAAGTCAACTTTTTCCGCCAGCAGAAATTTTTAAAGAAATGATGCTGACAAATTTCCGCCCCAAATTTTCTTCTAAGTAAAATGTTTCGCCTCTGAAAAAAGTTTAAGTCCTATTTTTCCGTCTTCAAACTATTCCGCCTCACCTTTACAGGCGGAATAAAAAAGAAATTCGCCCGGAGAAACTTGTTGCTTTTAAACTTTCGAAGCGGAATTATAGATTCCGCCCTTTTCTCGCCCGGAAAACTGGTATTTCGCCCCATTTCCGCTCATTTTACGGGCGAAATCCGCTCCAAAATTTCATACGGGTCGCCATGTAATATTTTCGATAATCCACTAGTGTATTAAATATGCAAATTAGCTAGATACGTCCCGTAACGCTACATGTATAACGTCCTTAACGACGTCGTGTTTACTAATGGTGCAATATTGATATTTTTGTAAACAATCCTGAATATAATGCGTTTTAAATGTCATATGATAAATATAATCTTGCATTTGTGCTCATGTATTATTGAATTTATTGAATTTATTAAACGAGTTGAGGAAAAGGGATAAAATGCTCGGCAAAGCCTCCCATTTTATCCCTTTTCCTGACCTTGTTTAATAAATTCAATGATACATGACGTTTAATAAATTCAATAATACATGAACACTTATGTAAGATCCTCTATATAAAGTTGGGTTTAGGGGTCTTCATTTCATGGTCTTGTTCATGTGATGTCCTAGTTGAAGGATGACCAAGCCAATCAAACTGAGGCCTTTACTATAACATATCCGTGTGATATAGTGCATGTTTTCAAACCTCAAAAAAAGGTAATTTTTCTGATGAAAATTTGTGATATTATTTTTATTTATTCACAATATTTGCAGTATTTGCTGGCTCCCAGCTTGCACATTGTCAATATTGGAAAAACAGGTAACAAGACCCCCCTGACCTTGAAAGGTCAGGGAGGTCTGGTTACCTGTGTTTACAACACAGATAACCTTCAGACTAGGAACCAGCAGATAATGCAAATAAGGTGAATACTCCAAACATAGGTTTTGGGTGCTCGTCAGAACCGCCTCATTGAGGCAGTTCTAACAAGTTCCCACAACCTATCTTTTGGAGCAGAAATAAGGAAAATAATGTTTACCCCCCTAAACCCCAGTTTTCTCTATATAAAGTGGTGTTTAGGGGGTCTTTATTTCACCGACTTGTTCACGTGATGTCCTGCGTCATGAACACC
This sequence comes from Lucinisca nassula, assembly GCA_963580285.1. Classification (NCBI taxonomy): domain Eukaryota; kingdom Metazoa; phylum Mollusca; class Bivalvia; order Lucinida; family Lucinidae; genus Lucinisca; species Lucinisca nassula. The sequence continues at coordinate 105,476,299 of OY757022.1, forward strand.
CTTACAAAGCCCAATTTATACTAAGAAAAACGGGGGTTTACATAGGTATACATTTACCTTATTTCTGCTCCAAGACATAGGTTGTGGGTACTCGTTAGAACCACCTTAATGAGGCGGTTCTAACGAGCACCCATAACCTATGTTTTGAGCATTTATAAGAAAAATATCACAAATTTTCATCAGAAAAATAAGCACTTTGAAATATAATAGAATGCGCTATGCCACATGGATGTGGTATTGTAAGGTAAGCCAAGAATCCAATCTGCCTAGGCATCCTCAGGATTTGAAACAACTATATCTAATCCATACAAATAAAAGTTTCTTTTTCCTTCCATACCACATTTTGTTTCATCTTTAGGATTATTTATTTTCATCATAGTAAGTCGCTGTTAACTGGCCATAAAAATAATATGACTTTACAATCATGTAATAGCACATAGTTACTGGTGGATTCATGTTATGATGTCAGCGACAACCATTTTTTTCTTTTAAACATTTTTGACATTAAAATCAGATTTAAACGTGTTACATGATAAAGAGGATATCTTACACTCATGGTCATTTCATATTATTACGAAAACATGCCTATACAAATGCATTATGCACTTTTCCCTCCGAAAGAACAAAACTTTTTCAGGTGAAAAATTGTGATATTTTTCTTAATTCTGCTACAAATATAGATTTGTGTATTCGTTAGAACCGCCCCCGCCAGGCAATTCTAACGAGTACCAACAATCTATATTAAACAAGAGGGCCATGATGGCCCTGGATCGCTCACCTGATCCTTATGGTAAGTAATATAAGGTGGAGTGGAGGGTAAGAGCAATTTTGACAGCCAGTGACTCAAGGAACCTTTCAAAATCAATCTAGCTATCATTTTAAGTGTTACACTTATTTTCTGGTGGCTATCATGTTCAGTGGAAAATTGTCGGAGTGTCACTGATGGAGCATTTTTGTCCCCACATGGCCCATATTCACTTTACCTAGAAGTTGTCAAGATGATCAATCTGAGCAAGTTTGATGATAATTACACTAAAATTGCGGTCTCTAGAGTGTAAACAAGATTTTTCTATTATTTGACCTACTTTTTGACCCCACATGACCCATATTCGAACATGACCTAGATATTGTAGAGATGATCATTCTGAGCAAGTTTGATGATGATTGGACCAAAGCTGTGGCCTCTAGAATGTTAACAAGGTTTTCCTATGGTTTGACCTATTGACCTACTTATTGACCCCACATGACCCATAGTAAAACTTGACCGAGACACTGTGTGGATGATTATTCTGAGCAAGTTTGAGGATGCTTGGACCAAAACTGTGGCCTCTAGAGTGTTTACAAGGTTTTTCTATGATTTGACCTACTGACCTACTTTTTGATCTGGCATAACCCATATTGGAATCTGACCAAGATATCATCAAGACAAACATTCTAGTAAAGTTTCATTAAGATTGAAGCAAAATTGTGGTCTCTAGAGGATGAACAAGGTAAATGTTGACACCGCATGACGCAGGTCGCATGACCCACATGCGACGGACAAAAGGTGATCACAAAAGCTCACCTTGAGCTTTGCTCAGGTGAGCTAAAAGTTAGATGACAATGAGGAAGAAGAAGACAGAGAAGAAGAAATAGACTAGCGTGTAAACAAGGTTTTTCTATGATTTGACCTACTTTTGACCCCACATGACCCATATTCTAATCTGACCTATATATTGTAGAGATGATCATTCTGAGCAAGTTTGATGATGATTTGACCAAAACTGGGGCCTCTAGAGTGTTAACAAGGTTTTTCTATGATTTTACCTACTGACCCTATTTTTTTTTTTTTTTTTGACGACATGACCCATAATCGAACTTGACCGATATATTGTCAGGATGATCATTCTGAACAAGTCTGAGGATGATTGGACCAAAACTGTGGCCTCTAGAGTGCTAACAAGGTTTTTCTGTGGTTTGATCTACTGACCTACCTTTTGACCCAAAATGACCCATATTCAAACTTGACCGAGATATTGTCAGGATGAACATTCTGACCAAGATTGAGGAAGATTGGACCAAAACTGTGGCCTGTAGACTGTTAACAAGGTTTTTCTATGATTTGACCTACTGATCTACTTTTTGACCCGATATGACCCATATTCGAACTTGACAGAGATACTGTCAGGATGATCATTCTGAGCAAGTTTGAGGAGGATTGGACCAAAACTGTGGCCCATAGAGTGCTAACAAAGGTTTTCTGTGGTTTGACCTACTGACCTACTTTTTGACCCGACATGACCCATATTCGAACTTGATCGAGATATTATAAAGATGATCATCCTGAGCAAGTTAGAGGATGATTGGACCAAAATTGTGGCCTCTAGAGTGTTAACAAGATTTTCCTTTGATTTGACCTGGTGACCTACTTGTTGACCCGACATGACCCATATTCGAACCTGACCAACATATTGTCATGATGATCATTCTGACCAAGTTTGATGATGATTGGATCAAAACTATGGCCTCTGTGTTAACAAGATAAGTTTACGTACAGACGACGCACGGCGAACGACGACACCGGACATCTCACAGTCACAAAAGCTCACCATGACCTTCGGTCAGGTGAGCTACAAAAATATGTATATAAAAGTGGGGTTTAAGGAGGTCATGTTTATATAGGTGTGTTTTCGAAATACGAAAGTTATGAAACATGTCTAAGGCTTGTTTAGTAAATTTCATATAGAAGGACAAAGAGTGTAAGAGTTTTTTTTAAATCTATTTTTGAAAAAAATACTTCTCACATGTTTGTTGTTGAACTGCCAAGGTTATTTACATTATCTGCTGGTTCCTAGTCTGAGGGTTATCAGTTTTGGAAAAACAGATAACCAGACCCCCCTGACCTTTCAAGGTCAGGGGGGTCTGGTTACCTGTTATTCCAATATCGGCAATGTGCAAGCTGGGAGCCAGCAAATAAATGCAAATATGGTGAATGAGGTAATGTTACATGCTCAGTGGTCCATGAACACAAGTAAACAAGATGTGTTCATGAAACACTGATGCCCCCGGACAGGGCATGTGAAATATTCAAGCCCTATCACATATAAAGGTCAAGGTCACGAGATCAAAAATTATGGTACCACTGGAAAGGTCTTGTGACAAGGAATGCACATATGAAATATCAAAGCCCTATCACTTACCATTCAAATGTTATGCCCAATGTTAAGGTTGTTTGCGGACAGACAAACAAACAGATGGACAGACAGACCAAAAACTATACGCCCCCGAATCTTTGATTCTGGGGGCATAAAAAACACAGAAGTCAAGACAGACCAAAAATGACAAATCAAATACTTGTCAACGGAAGAGTTGAATCATCAGTGTTTTAACCCTTATCTTGCTGTTCACAACAACCCCTAACTTTGGAAGCAGTGTAGATCCAGATCAGATGGCTTCTTCAGAAGCCATCTGATCAGGATCCACACTGTTTGACATTCAATTTATGAATTTGTAGGAATAAATTACATCAAGTAATCTGATTGGTTCAAAGTAAAAAATGGGTGTGGCTTAACTGAATATTCAGCAAGAGAAGGGTTAAATACATTACTGTAATGATCATGGGCCTACACTGTTTGCCATTCCGTCTTGCATCTTTTTGTATCCTTGCTGGCATCAAATTTGTTAACCCTTATCTTGCTATTCACGACAACCCCTATCTTTGCAAACAGTGTAGATCCAGATCAGATGGCTTCTGAAGAAGCCATCTGATCAGGATCTACACTGTTTGGCATTTAGTTTAAGAATTTGTAGCAATAAATTACATCAAGTAATTTGATTGGTTGATAGACAGATATGGGTGTGGCTTAAATGAATATTCAGCAAGATAAGGGTTAAAATTTTGGGAGAATTACAACAAGTCCACAAGGTGACTGAATTTATGGGATTTTTTATGGTAATTACATATTTTTCAGTTGCTGTTTTGTCTTTCCTCCCCATTGCCTTGCAACTTCATTACAAAAACATGCCTATACAAATACATTGCAAATTTTAAGGCCAAAAATAAAAATTTTAAGATGAAAAATTGTGATATTTTTCTTATTTCTGCTCAAAATATAGATTGTGGGTACACGTTAGAACCGCCTCATCGAGGCGGTTCTAATGAGAACCCACAATCTATATTTTAGAGCAGAAAATAGAGGCAGTTCTAATGAGTACCCACAATCTATATTTTAGAGCAGAAATAAGAAAAAATAAGGTGTACCCCTGTAAACCCAAGTTTTACTACCGGTATATAAAAGCGGGGTTCAAGGGGGTGAAAATTATATAGACGTGTTTTCGCGATGTTATGCAGAGCACGGTAGGATTAGGAAGGTGAAAATTTCTACACACTGTCAGGGTCTTTTCATTATATGCGAGGACATTTATCCTTCAAAGCTTGAAAAATGTCATTTGAGCCAATGTACAACAAAACTTACAGTAAAATGTGTGACCAGTAAAATACACATGAATCTCTATACAATATCATACATCAAGCCTAGCCATCACGTGAACAAGTCCGTGAAATGAACATCCCCCTAAACCCCACTTTATACAGAGAGAACTGGTGTTTATGGAGTATACATTATTTTTCTTATTTCTGCCCCAAGACATAGGTTATGGGTACTCTTAGAACTGCCTCAATGCGGCATCTGATCAGGGTTTGCACTATTTGCTAACAGAATTTTCCGTCAAAAAATAGAACAAAAACGAGAAAAATTGGCCTGACACTCCTTATATGACAAATGGACTTGTCCAACATATAGCAATGGAACAGTCCACTCATTACGCAAACACCCCTATAGACACATCCAAAGTCTACGTCACACAAGGTCAAAGGTCATTAGCCTCGTCTTATCTGGTGGGCAAAAGAACTTCCGGTTCCATACTCTACCGTTGATGTAGGACGAATTATTTTCTGTAATGCCTATTGTTAAATCGTCTTCATATCAAAACTGTTTGCAACAAACCATTTTTGACATTAAACTGCTTCTTTTTTGTACAAAATTGTACAGAAAATATACATGCTTTAATCGTATTTCCATTCATTAAATAAAGCGCATCGACTACGTTTTGGCATGATTGTGGGTAGTTTTATAACGCCTTTTAGGCAACAAAATGTGGATAAAATGTCAGAAGAGACTGGTTCTATATCATTTATTACTTCAAAAATACAAACTGACCAGGATCAGTTAATTTTGTGGAGAAAAAATGAGTTTAATTGCACGATAAATATTCGAAATTTTCATTGACACTGTATGGCAACAGTCATGTTTTGCCAACCAGATAAAAGAGTTCCTCCACAGGGGAGGTAATTGGCGCATGCGCAGTGAAATGTAAACAGGGTCACGTGTCAAAACATTGGATCTGTCTATACAAATACATTGCCACCTTTATCGCCGAAAAAATGAAAATTTAATGATGAAAAAGTGTGATATTTTTCTTATTTCTGCTCCAAATATAGATTGTGGGCACTTGTTAGAACCGCCTCATTGAGGCGGTTCTAACGAGTACCCACAATCTATAATTTAGAGCAGAAATAAGAAAAATAAGATAAACCCCCCGGAAATCCAAGTTTTACTATATAAAAGTGGGGTTCAAGGGGGTCAAAATTACATAGGTGTGTTTTTGTGATGTAACACACAATGGGTTAAGTGTTATTACAGAACAGTACCCTTAAAAATTTTAACCCCTATCATGCTGAATAAATTAACTTAGCCCCCCCATGGCTGACAAACAACCAATCAAATTACTTAATACATGTATATTGTACCTTTCAATTCACAAACTGTATGAAAAACAGAGAAGATCCTGATCAGATGGATTCATCAGAAGTCATCTGGCCTGGATCTACACTTATTGCAAAGATAAGGTTTGCATCACGAAAACACACCTATATAATTTTGACCCCCTTGAACCCCATTTTTATATTGTAAAACTGGGGTTTCCAGGGGTATACCTTATTTTTCTTATTGCTGCTCTTAAATATAGATTGTGGGTACTCGTTAGAACTGCCTCGATGAGGCGGTTCTAACGACTGCCCACAATCTATATTTTGAGCAGAAATAAGAAAAATATCACAATTTTTCATCAAAAAATTTTCATTTTTTCGGCGATAAAGGTGGCACTGTATTTATATGGGCGTGTTTGTGAAATGGTGTGTTCAGCAGGATAAGGATTAACCCATTTTAAACCAGAAACCCCAAAAGTGGTACCCTTGCTAACAGTGCAGGCCCAGATCAGATGCCGCAGAATGTGGCGTCTGATCCGGGCCTACACTGTTTCCAAAAAGCTAAGGCATTTTCCAAGTAAATTTTGAAGAAAACACAACCTGACATCCCTTGATTTTGGAATGGACCCACATCATATATCAGGAGGAAGATTCCATTTGGCAAAAAAGGGTTAAGCAATTAATCAATATAGTGTACATTCTTTCTCAAATAATTGACTCAATGACAGTAATATTATGAGATGTTAAATACATTCTGCACAGATGGAACAAAATTGGATTTTTAAAGAAAATCACTCAAGACTGTCTAAAAGTCTACCTCCTGCCAGGCAGCCCCCGCCCATAGGGGCTTGAAGAAATATATGGGCTGCATGATGCTTCCATGCAGAGCTGAATCCGGCCCGCACACTAGTACATGTACTGTAAAACGCTTAGAGGATCTAAGCCTGTACAGGAACCGCGGTGGGATGGTGAAAGTCCATGCTTATAAACCCTATTGGTTTCATTGGGCGACAGGGCTTGAGATGTCATTTCATCTCAATGTCGGGTAAAAGTCCCACAAAATTGGAAGCAACGTCTCCAAAATGACCTTTACAGTGTTGACGGGGATGTTAAACCTAAAATCAAACAAACAAAAAACCTCCTGCCAGGACCTTGGCCCTGCCCATCAGGGCTTGAAGAAATAGATTGGGCTGCAGGATGCTTCCAAACAGAGCTGACACGGACCACACAAAGAGTGGTCAGAGTACTGGTAACTAAGCCTGCCCAGGTAAGTGGTGGGAGTCAGACCACACATGCATATTAACCATACTGGTTTCATAGGGCGACAGGGCTTGAGAAGTCATTTCATCTCAATGTCCGGTAAAAGTCCCACAAAATTGGAAGCAATGTCTCAAATATGACGTATACAGTGTTGAACCCAATAGGATTTATAAGCATGGACGGTCCGACTCGCACCGCTTTGACTGTGCAGGCTAAAATCATCTAAGCAGTTTACCGGTCCTCGTGTGTGGTCGGTTTCAGCTCTGCATGGAAGCATCATACAGCCCATCTATTTCTTAGAAGCCCTTGATTTTCAATAGAATCTCATGCTTGAGTTTGGCTAACAGTGTGGACTCGATCAGAAGCTACAGACTGTGGCATCTGATCAAGGTCTACACTGGTACAATGCCCCCGCCCATAGGGGCTTGAAGAAATATATGGGCTGCATGATGCTTCCACGCAGAGCTGAATCCGGCCCGCACACTAGTACTGGAAAACCGCTTAGAGGATCTAAGCCTGTCCAGGAACCGCGGTGCGAAGCGGACCGTCCATGCTAATAAACCCTATTGGTTTCATTGGGCGACAGGGCTTGAAATGTCATTTCATCTCAATGTCCGGTAAAAGTCCCACAAAATTGGAAGCAACGTCTCCAAAATGACCTTTACAGTGCTGACGGGGACGTTAAACCTCAAAACAAACAAAACAAACTACACTGGTACAGTGCAGGAATGTAAGGCTTAAACAATCCCAATTCAGGACCATTTTTCCAGTCTCCACTTAGATAATGACCAACCAATGCTTTAAGGTGAATGGGTACTTCTTCAGGGGAGGCAACTCTTGCAAATGTATTTGTCTCCCATGTCAATAGGGGTCAACACTAAAAGGAAAGAATTTGCTCCTGAGGAGCAAATTCTTTCCTTTAAGAGTTGACCCCTTTTTCAGTGGGGATGTGCCTATAGAAAAGCAATCAGGAAGTCCCAAAAGTTGTCTCCCTTTGAAAAAAATGGCAGAAAAATGTGCTAGGTGTTCACATTCCCCTAAATTTGTACTGGACAAAATGATAAAGACAAGCGCATCCAATCACCTGTAGGCTACAAATGTGTCATCAACAAGAGGACCATGATGGTCCTAAATCGCTCACCTGAGGTAAGAGATTTACATCCTTAATAGTTGAGTTTGACAAGGTAGATGCTACGAGCTTTTTGAAGCTATTATCTTAAAAATCTTCGAAGAGGTCTGCTAGACAACATCAAATATCAAATGTCAACCTTCCTGATTTTAGAACAAAAGGTTTAAAAGAAGCTACAAACCAAATATCAAAGGCCAAGGCCAAGATTTTTATTGGTTTTCCATGTCAAAATTGTGGGCCGTGTTGGTTTTTCCTTGTGTCTAAATAAAATAAGCGACTTACTAATACATGACATAGAGGGTGGAGCCAATTTTGAACACAGACCTATTATTGTAACAACTTTGGAAGAGGTTACATATCAACTACCGGTACCTGTTGCCTTGGCTTTTGATTTTCAGGTAAGGTTTTAAAAGATTAATGTTAATTTTGTGCTATCTGTTGCCATGGGAACTACAGTTCTGTGTTGAGTGTAAGGATTTAACAACTTTGAAAGAGGACTACCCAAAGATAATTTCAGTCAAGTCTGACTAGGATGTGTTCAAAGGTTTAGGAAATGTTGTTTATGGAAATTATGAATGGATTGTCATGGTGGGCTAAGTTAAATGCACGCCTGGTGATCAGGATGATGTTTGATACCTGCCAAGGTCAGCAACATTCTTTCATGGAGATTGATCATAAGATCTTTTCTAGAGTCATTCTCTCCCTTATGCTGATTCAATACGAGCAGTTGTTGGTTTCTGATGAACAAATGTGTACTGTACTGTTTAACTGCTTATATATAAGCCTGCTAAGGAAGCGTGGATAAGTAAACTGACCGGCTCAAATTCAGTTAAATAGTGTTGAACAGGCCATTTAAATTAAATTGAAACAACAAACAAGTGCATGTCGATGGCACGCCATCGCATATCGTGGTGCTGTGAAAATCATGTCTGACCTAGTGACCTAGTCTCTGACCTGACATGACTCATATTCAACCTTGACCCAGATATCATCAAGACAAACAGATTGGCGAAGTTTCATGAAGATTGAAGCAAAATTGCAGTCTCTAGAGGATGAACAAGGTTTTCAAGGAATTTGACCTTGTGACCTTGTTTTTTATCTGACATGACCCATATTCAAACTTGACCCAAATATCATCAACACAAACAGCCTGGTAAAGTTTCATGAAGATTGAAGCAAAAATTGTGGTCTCGAAGGGGTGAACAAGGTTTTCAAGAAATTTGAACTAGTGACCTAGTTTTTTTACCAGACATGACCCATATTCAAACTTGACTCGAATACCATCAAGGCAAACATTCTGGTAAAGTTTCATGAAGTTTGAAGCAAAACTGCGGTCTCTGAAGGGTGAACAAGGATTTCAAGGACTTTGGCCTAGTAACCTAGTTTTTAACCTGATATGACCCATGTTCAAACTTGATCCAGAAATCTTCAAGACGACCATTCTGATAAAGTTTCATGAAGATTGAAGCCAAATTGCAGTCTCTAGAGGTTGAACAAAGTTTTCAAGGAATTTGACCTAGTGACCTTGTTTTTGACCTGACATGACCCATATTCAAACTTGACCCAGCTATCATTAAGACATTCTGGTTCAGTTTCATGAAGATTGAAGCAAAAATCGTGGCCTCTGGAGGCTGTACAAGGTTTTCAAGGAATTTGACCTAGTGACCTAGTTTCTGCCCAGACATGATCAATATTTGAACTTGGCCCAGATATCATCAAGACAAACATTCTGGTAAAGTTTCATGAAGATTGAAGTGAAATTGAAGTCTCTAGAGGGTGAACAAGATTTTCAAGGAATTTCACCTAGTGACCTAGTTTTTTACCTGACATGACCCATATTCAAACCTGACTCAGATACCATCAAGTCAAACATTCTGGTAAAGTTTCATGAAGTTTGAAGCAAAACTACGGTCTCTAGAGAGTGAACAAGGATTTCAAGGAATTTGACCTAGTGACCTAGTTTTTACCTAATATGACCCTTATTCCAATTTGACCCAGATATCATCAAGACAAACATTCTGGTAAAGTTTCATGAAGATTGAAGCAAAATTGTGGTCTCTAAAGGATGATCAAGGTAAATGTTGACGACGCACGTCACATGATGAATAATGCACGACACACTTACGACGGGCAAAAGATGATCACAAAAGCTCACCTTGAGCTTTGCTCAGGTGAGCTAAAAATTGCAGTCTCTAGAGTGTAAACAAGTTTTTTCTATGATTTGACCTACTGACCTACTTTTTAACCCCACATGACCCATATTCGAACTTGGTCTAGATATTGTAGAGATGATCATTCTGAGCAAGTTTGAGGGTGATTGGACCAAAACTGTGGCCTCTAGAGTGTTAACAAGGTTTTCCTATGATTTGATCTACTTTTAGATCCCACATGACCCTTATTCAAACTTGACCGAGATTTTGTCAGGATGATCATCTTAGCAAATTTGAGGATGACTGGACCAAAACTATAGCCTATAGTATGTTAACAAAGTTTTTCTATGGTTTGAACTACTGACCTACTTTTTGAACCCACATGACCTATATTCGAACTTCACAGAGATATTGTCAGGATGATCATTCTGAGCAAGTTTGAGGATGATTGGAGCAAAACTGTGGGCTCTAGAGTGCTAACAAGGTTTTTCTATGATTTGAACTACTGACCTACTTTTTGACCTGACATGACCCGTATTCGAACTTGACTGAGATATTGTCAGGATAATCCTTCTGAGCAAATTTGAGGATGATTGGACCAAAACTGTCGCCTCTAGAGTGTTAACAAGGTTTTTCTATGGTTTGACCTACTGACCTACTTTTTCATCCCACATTACCCATATTCGAACTTGACCGAGATATTGTCAGAATGATCATTCTGAGCAAGTGTGAGGATGATTGAACCAAAACTGTGGCCTCTAGAGCATTAACAAGGTTTTTCTATGATTTGACCTATTGACCTACGTTTTGACCCAACATGATCCATATTCGAACTTGACCAAGATATTGTCAGGATGATCATTCTAAGCAAGTTTGACGATAATTGGACCAAAACTGTGGCCTCTAAGAGTCATAACAATGTTTTTCTATGATTGGACCTACTGACCTACTTTTTGACCCGACATGACCCTTATTAAAACTTGATCGAGAATAATAATTCTGAGCAAATTTGAGGCTTATTGGACCAAACCTGTGGCCTCTATAGAGTGTTAACAAGGTTTTTCTATGGTTTGACCTACTGACCTACTTTTTGATCTCACATGACCCATATTAAAATTTTACCGAGATGTTGTCAGGATGATCATTCTGAGCATGTTTGAGGATGATTGGACCAAAACTTTGGTCTCTAGAGCGTTAACAAGGTTTTTCTTTGATTTGACCTACTTTTTGACCTGACATGACCCATATTCGAACTTGACCAAGATATTGTCAGGATGATCATTCTGAGCAAGTTTGAGGATGATTGGAGTAAAACTGTAGGCTCTAGGTAGTTAACAAGGTTTTTCTATGATTTGACCTACTGACCTACTTTTTGATCCTACATGACAAATATTTGAACTTGACCAAGATATTGTCAGAATGATCACTCTGAGCAAGTTTGAGGATGATTGAATCAAAACTGTGGCCTCTAGTGTCTTAACAATGTTTTTTCTATGATTTGACCTTCTGACCTACTTTTTGACCTGACATGACCGGTATTCGAACTTGACCGAGATATTGTCAGGATGATCATTCTGGGCAAATTTGAGAATGATTGGGCTAAAACTGTGGCCTCTTGAGCGTTAACAAGGTTTTTATATGGTTTGACCTACTGACCTATTTTTTCATCCTACATGACCCATATTCTAACTTGACTGAGATATTGTCAGGATGATCATTCTGAGCAAGTCTGAGGATGACTGGACCAAAAATTGTGGCCTCTAGAGCGTTAACAAGGTTTTTCTATGATTTGACCTGCTGACCTACTTTTTGACCCCACATTACCCATATTCGAACTTGACCAAGATATTGTCAGGATGATCATTCTGAGCAAGCTTGAGGATAATTGGGCCAAAGCTGTGGCCTCTAGAGTCTTAACAAGGTTTTTCTATGATTTGACCTACTGACCTACATTTTGATCTGACATGACCCATATTCGAACTTGACCAAGATATTGTCAGGATGATCACTCTGAGCAAGTTTCAGGATGATTTGACCAAAACTGTGGCCTCTTAGAGTTTTAACAAGGTTTCTCTATGACCCATATTCAAACTTGACCCAGATATCATCAAGACAAACATTCTGGTAAAGTTTCATGAAGATTGAAGCAAACTTGTGGTCTCTAGAGTCTTAACGAGGTAAATGTTGACAACGCACGATGCACGTACGGCGGACAAAAGGTGATCACAAAAGCTCACCTTGAGCTTTGCTCAGGTGAGCTAACAATACCTGAACTCACTTCACCTTTAAGGCCCCAAGAAAAAACTACATCTGAAAATGTTGTCTGCTTATGTCGTCTTTTGAATATTTTTGCAAACATTTTAAAAATATTTTTGCATACAGGCAAACAGTTTGGACCCTGATCAGACTGCTCCTACAGGAGCAGTCAGATCTGGGTCCACACTGCTTGCAAAAAAATGACTTTTAAAGTTACCAGAAGACCTCACAGCAGACGACAATCTTCGTGATTGGCATGTTATGGGTTAACAATAAAAACTAACAATACAATTTTCTATACTGAACTATTGTAGTAAGGAGTAATAAAAGCTCTTTAACCCGTAATGTCTGTCATAAAAACCTGCAAGTTTTATTTTGATCTGTTACAATATATACTTATTAGATGAGATTCTAATACATGTGTGTATGTAACTAGACATCTGATTGTGTAACATTACAAATATGTAACAGCATATTTTATGAAATACTGTCGGAGAGCTGACATCATCAAGTACCGCCCCTTTTCATGTGCTGGCATTTGGCTTTATGCAGTTCATAGCACTTTACGCTTTTTGACAACTAGTACAATTTTTTTAAAGCAACAAAATAATGAATAAATGCATTAATATAAAGATTAACGCATTAGGAAACATGCCTATGCAAATATACTGTCAATTTTACTGATACAAAAAGAAGAAAAATTTTAGGATGAAAAATTGTGATATTTGTCTTATTTCTTCTCAAAATATAGATTGTGTGTACACGTTAGAAACCGCCTCATTGAGGCGGTTCTAACGGGTACGCACAATCTATATTTTCGAGCAGAAATAAGAAAAACAGGTTTTTCACCTGTAAACCCCAGTTTTTCTATATAAATTTGGGGTTCAAGGGGGTCCGAGTTATATAGGTGTGTTTTCGTGATTTATTGAAAATTGTCTTTGGGTAGGTTTTGATATTTTGCTCTTTCACGATCATTTCACTTATTCAATGCTGATCATTAATCACATGTGGGTGAAAACTGGACTACCCGGGGAAACACCACCTGACCTTCCATTGCAATATTTGTGTCTCACATGTAAACAAGGTGATGCTCGAACCACAGGGGTGAGAGACCTAATGATTAAGTGTCAGTGCTCTTACCCACTAGGCCACAGAGGCTAATACATTTTGGTTATGTTTGTTTATTTGAATTGGAGTTTAACGGCCCAGTCAACACTATTTTAGGTCATTTTTGAGTCGGTCAGTTTACCTATCCACACTTTTCCTGGGCAGGCCTATACGTAAGTGGTTAACCAGTACAGTGCACATTCTTTTGCCAGAAACTGACAACTGCCCTTCCTGAATCAGCGGAAGGGAGAGAATGACCGTAGATTAAAGACTTACTTCATGGTCAATCTCCACGAAAGAATGTTGCTGACCCCGGCAGGTATTGAACCCGCGTCCTGATCACCAGTCAGAGGCGCATCCGACTGAGCTACCAAGGTCAGCCAATACATTTTGATTTTGTTTGTTTGAAATGAGGTTTAACGTCCCCGTCAACACTGTTAAGGTCATTTTGGAGACGTTGCTTCCAACTTTGTGAAACTTTTACCCGACACTGATATGAAATGACATCTCAAGTCCTGTCGCCCAATGAAACCAATAGGGTTTATAAGCATGGATGGTCCAACATTCACACCACTTTGCCTGGGCAGGCTTAGATCCTCTAAGCGGTTTACCAGTACTCTTGTGTGGGTCAGATTCAGCTCTGGGTGGAAGCATCATGCAGCCCATATATTTCTTCAAGACCCAATGGGTGGGGGCTGATACATTTTGGTAGGTAAACCATTGATTGTACGGTCACAAGTTATGTGTTACGGTTGCAAAGACGACAGCCTCGGTAGCTCAGTCAGATGTGCGTCTGACTGGTGATCAGGAGGACGCAAAAATAAGGTTAAGTATAAATTGAAAGCCCACTCTCTTCAAAAAGTGGGTTTTTTAATGGTATTCATGACAAGGGCCTGTCAATATGTTCAATATTTAACCCATTTAGTACCAGAAACCCTGGCAAACGGTGCAGGCCCAGATCAGACGCCGCAGAATGCGGCGTCTGATCAGGGCCTCCACTGTTTGCTAAAAGCTCAGTCATTTTTCAAATAAATTTTGATGACAATATAACCTGTCATACCCACAAATATTGAAATAAACACCCACTACATATAAGGAGGAAGATTCCATTTGGTTTGAGAGTGTAATAATGCCATGTAATATTTTCGATAATCCACTAGTGGATTAATATATGCAAATTAGCTAGATACGTCCGTAACATTACATGTACGACGTCCTTAATGACGTCGCGTTTACTTATGGCGAAATATTGACATTTTTGTTAACACATCGTGAATAAAATGCGTTTTAAATGTCATATGATAAATAGAATCTTGCATTCGTGCTCATGTATTATTGAATTTATTAAACTCGTTGAGGAAAAGGGATAAAATGCTCGGCAAAGCCTCGCATTTTATCCCTTTTCTTCAACTCATTTAATAAATTCAATAATACATGAGCACTCATGTAAGATCCTCTATATAATACATGTTTTTGTTTCGTTCATCCTATTTATATGACACACTTCCACCTACGTTCCATCTAATTAGTGTAAAACACTTCCTTTTATTCCATCCAATTAGTCAGATCCATTTTTCTCCTTCATCCAATATAATACATGTTCAAATTCTCTTTCAACCAATTTGTTACAAACACACATTGCAACAACACATCTGTGCCCTAAAATGGCATCTACCATAACTTTTCAGAGGAATTTCTGATGATTTTTTTTTATTATTTTTGTTATTTCTAGTCCATAGATTGTGGGTGCTCATTAGAACCACTTCATTGAGGCAGTTCTAATGAGTACCCGCAAGCTATGTGTTTGAGCAAAATAAGAGAAATTATGTATACCCCTGCAATCCAACTTTTACTTTCAAGAGCTGAGGTTTGGATGGATTTTTATTACATGATCTTTGCTCCATCCAATAAGGGCAAACACTTTCCCAGATGTTTCATATAAACCACAACCTCTTTATAGAGGATCTTACATGAGCACTAATGAAAGATTCTATTTATCACATGACAATTAAAACGCATTTTATTCACGATTGTTTTACAAACATGTCAAGATTACGCCATTAGTAAACAGGACGTTGTACGTGTTATGTTATGGGGCGTACCTAATTTATTTGCATATTTAATCCACTAGTGGATTACGGAATTTATTACATGGCATTATTACACTCTCAGGTCATATGATAAATAACACTACTGATGGGGTCCAAAGCAGAATCCGTGTTAGTTAAACAACCGTGTTATATTCAAACAAAAATGTATAGATTATACATTATAGATAATCTATACATTTTTGGGAACCGTTTTGAAACTGTGTTATATCCAAAACCATGTTATGATAAACCATGTTATAAGGAAGTTGTGGTGTAATGGTTTTGGTTAAGTTTTTACTTTGCACCAACCTTCTTATACTTATAAACTTCTGTAAAATGGGTTTCTTTTCCTGCTCTAGAATTAATATTTTTCAGTTTAAAATTTTTCTCCGCGGGCCTCCTTGGCCTAGTGGTTAAGAGCGCTGACTCTTGACCATTAGGTCTCTCACCCCTGTGGTTCAAGCCTCGCTCGTGTCACATGTGAGACACCAAATGGAAGGTCAGGTGGTTTTTCTCCGGTTACTCCGGTTTTCGCCCACCAGTGATTAACGATCCGCTCGATAAGAGTGAAATAATCTTGAAAGGGCCGAAAAATCAAAACCAAAAAAAAAAATTTTTCTTCCAAATATAGAATGCGTGTGGTCATTGAGGCAGTTCCAACAAGTACCCACAATCTATATCTTTAAGAAATAAAAAGGAAAATAATGTTTAACCCTGTTAATCCCACTTTTTTTCTGTGTAAAGTGGGGAAGTTTAGTTTACAAGGGTATTCACATTACGCAAACACGCCTATACAAATACATTGCCACCCTTATCGCCGAAAATATTAAAATTTTAAGATGAAAAATTGTGATTTTTTTCTTATTTTGGCTCAAAATATAGATTGTGGGCACTCGTTAGAACCGCCTCATTGAGGCGGTTCTAACGAGTACCCACTATCTATATTTTTTAACAGAAATAAGAAAAATAAGGTTTACCCCTGTAGACCCCAGTTTTACTATATAAAAGTGGGGTTCAAGGGGGTCAAAATTATATAGGGGTGTTTTCGTGATGATTTCGACTTGTTAACATGATATATTCATTTGCACACATTATGGTAACACACCCGTGCGACAAAGTGCATTTTCAAATCTCCAAAACGACTATTTTTCTGATGAAAATCCCTGATATTTTTCTTATAAATACTGCAAACATAGGTTGTGGGTGCTTGTTAGAACCCCCTCATTGAGGCGGTTCTAACGAGTACCCACAACCTATGTCTTGGAGCAAAAATAAGAAAAATAATGTTAACCCCTGTAAACTCCAGTTTTCTCTAAATAAAGTGGGGTTTGGGGGGGGGGGTTCATTTCACGGACTTGTTCACATGATGATTTGATTTATTCAATCTGTTAAGCTTCACTAATACCATAATTTATTCCATCCAATATATACGTAAAACACATTTCACAGTCATATAATCCAATTTGTTAGATATGCTAATACACGTTTGTTCCATCTGGGGCTAGTTATTCAAAACTATGTCGTCAGTTAACCTATCGTCAAACTTTTGATCATTTAATATGGCAAAGATTTTAATGTTTTTGCAGAAAAAAATATGAGCAGCTTTTGCAAATGCAAAAGCTGCTCATATTGTTTTCTGCAAAAATACCGCTGTACTTGGTATTATGGTTACCGGAACAGTTAATATTTGACTACTGACGAGTTCGTTAAGCTAACGATGCTTTGAACAACTGGGCCCTGGTTTCTTGTAACTGTACACTTAGTCTGAGATACTTTCATGTTCCTCCATGTCTTTTGCACATTTGTCAAGAATATTGATGATCAGAGCTGTCCAGCCTGTCTGGTGACTGAAAAGAAACAGAGACTTCGTTAACTCTTATCCTGATTAATAAATCAATTTAGCCACACCCATTTCTGGTCATCAACCAATCAAATTGTTAAGTATAATTTATTCAATGAATTCACAAACTGGATGACAAACAGTGTAGAACCTGATCAGATTGTTTCTTCAGAAGCCATTAAGTCACCATCTGAGAAGGCTCTACAGGTACATTGTTTGCAAAGGTTTCGGTTGTCCTGAACAGCAGGATAAGGGCTAACATTTTTAGTTTGTTAAACAGCCCAGTCAACACTATTTAATTATACTGGGATGACCAGTTTACATAAACACACTTTTCCTGGGCAGGCTTATACATATAGGGCTAATATCACAAGTTTTCATAAAAAAAAAAATATCAGTCTGGAAATATGAAAGTATTTACTTTGTCACAGAGATATATATTGTAAAGGTAATAAGTGTGTCAACTAAGTCATTCCAATGAGAATATAAGAATCTTATATGGGTGTGAGGGGTGGATGGAAAAATCCGTCCCGAGGGACACTGTCCGGCATCACAAGGCTTGCCGAGTGATGCCGGACAGTGATCCCGAGTGACGGATTTTTCTATCCACCCCTCACACCCATATTGGATTCTTTTTCTTGCATACCTTCCATTTCTTAAAGCGGATTTTTAATGCTGCAGTCACTTCAGTTACCAACGCCCGCCATATTGTGTTGACACTGCATGAATGTTTAGTGATGTTGCTGTGACGTCAACCTTAACGACAGTGCATAAGAGGTCGTAATCAACCAGTGCATTGATCAAACACGCGATTATATTCGATTTTGGGTCGGAACACCAGGGTCAGAACATAAATTTCTATCCCAGGGTAAAATCACGGATTTCCTTGTCTGGTGTGCAAGAACACATATTTCATGTTTCTAACAAAGATAAACAGGGGACCAATGGTCCTGAACTGCTCACCTGAGTGCTGAGAGTGTATGGAGCCATTTGGTTTCTGAAGATATTTGAAGGTTTGTTACCAAGAAATTTGGCTTAAATCTGCCCAGCTGTTGTTAGAAGTTTATTTTGATATCTGAGTGACCCTGGACCAAAGTCAAAGAGTAATATTAACACATTTTGTACCAGGAACCCCTAAATGGGTACCCTGGCAAACAGTGCAGGCCCAGATCAAACGCCGCAGAATGCGGCGTCTGATCAGGGCCTACACTATTCGCAAAAAGTTCAGCCCTTTTCCAAACCAATTTGGAAGAAAACACAGCCTAACAACCCTGAATTTCAAAATGGACTCCTGCTATTTATAAGGAGGAAGATTCTTTCTTTCTCTATATACTGCCATACGCCCTCGCGGGCATTCTAGGCAGGTGTATATTACATACACACCAGTTTTTGCAGGATGACAGCCTACACAGTAATCATGTAATTATGGTAGGGTTCTTTAACCTGCACAGGGGATGGTTCTCCCTGCACAGGGGGCCTCCATTTTACGTCCCGATCCGAAGGACGGTGCACTTTATGACATTCATCCCTGCAAATGATGCCAATGGAGCGTGTTCGGACACCGAAATTTTATCGCCGCTGCCGGGGATCGAACCCGGGACCTCTAGCATCAGAGGCAAGTGCACTAACCACTGAGCTAAATTCAAAGTAACTGGCCCACTGGTTCCAGATAAAAGGGTTTGTGAACATATTTTACCATATATGGTCATGCTGACCATCTTGGTCATGTGACCTGGACCAATTGAACAAACTCACTTTTTTTTCATCCAGAAAAGATTCATATGAAATCTGACTGGAAATTGCCAAGCAGTTTTTAATAAATATTGCTAAGAAGTTTTTAATAAATATTAAGTTTTTATTTTGTTATCTCAGTGACCTTGACCTTTGATACTCATGAAGCTTCATTTACTCATTTAGTTGATTGCATATACATGTACATTTAAAGTTCACATGCAAGTTGCATGGGGGCATTGTTTTTCGGAAACTATTGTTGCATGATGCAACAATAGTTTCCGAAAAAAAATGTCCACATTTTCCCATATAAAAGCATTTGCAACATTTGACCTTGATGTAAATTGGGACAAGGTCAAGATAGTCATCTTTTGATAAAATGATGATGGGCCCAGGATCCCTTATGCTATATCACCAAGTTTAAAGCAGTCAGACCATTGGTTCTGAGAGGAAGGTTTTTGAAGTTTTTTTAGCATATATGGGCATGGCAGCCATGCATGATGCTTCCACGCAGAGCTGAATTTGGCCCGCACACTAGTACTGGTAAACCGCTTAGAGGATCTAAGCTTGTCCAGGAGCCCCTGTGCGAGGCGGACCGTCCATGCCAATAAACCCTATTGGTTTCATTGGGCGACAGGGCTTGAGATGTCATTTCATCTCAATGTCGGGTAAAAGTCCCACAAAATTGGAAGCAACGTCTCCAAAATGACCATTACAGTGTTGACGGGGAAGTTAAACCTCAAATCACCCAAACAAATATGCATACTGGTCACGTGACCAAACTCATACTAATTCATTTGCATTTCCTTGTTCCTAAAAACGTTCATATGGCCCAGTGGTTTCTTCGCAAAATGAACTTGAGCCATGACAAAGGAATGACCTTGGCCTTGAACACTCATGTTTCATTCTAGAAATTTTCAGATCACATGCTGCAATAGTCTCCGAAAATTACAAGATTTTGACTTTTTCCCATACAAAAGCCTAAGCAACCAAAGTTGACCATGGCCTCAAATAGTTCAAGGTCATCAAGGTGTCATCATTTGAACAATTAATGAATACCTTGAGTCGCTAATGTTGCATACCAAGTTTCATGATAATTGGCTCAGTGGGACCAGAGAAAAAGATTTTTGAAAGTGTTTTTACCTTATATGGACATGGTGGCCATATTTGTCATATGAACACACTAATATTTATTAATTTTCATTTCCTTGTTTCTACAGTTTTCATATCAGATTTGGTTACAAAAGGCCCAGTGGTTTCAGAGAAAAAGAAGTTTTAATTTTCATATCTAAATACCCTTGGGCCAAGGTCAAGTAATTTCATTTACTCATTTTGCTCCCTGCATCTAACAATTTTCAAATCACAGGCTGCATTAGTTTCTAAAGAACAGATGGTTTTGACTTTTTTTCCATACCTATGTGACTGAAGTTGACCTTGGCATTCAATAGGTTATGGTCATCCAGGGTTCAGCATTTGAACAAACTATGATTGGCTCAAGTCCCCAATGCTATGTACAAAGTTTCATGATAATTGGCCCACTGGATCTGAAGATGAAGTTTCTTTTGAAGGGTTTTTACCCTCTATGAGCATGACTGCAGTCTTAGCCCCACAAATAAACTTCCATTCCCCAACCCATAGATACTCCATATGAAATTTGACTTCAATCAGCCCAGTAGTTTCAGAGGATAAGTTTTTTTAAAAATGTTGATAGACAATGAAGCCTTGCCAAAGTATATGCTCACCAAAGAGCCTTCAGCTCAGGTGAGCTAACAACATCTATTTAAAAGGTGTGCATAAACTCCCTTGTAAACCTCACTATATGTATGGACAATGATGGCATCAACACACTTTGCGGGTCATTTGAAACATCTTCAACCAAGGAAAAGGATATACAGTGTAACCTCCATTAAACAGCCATCCTGGGAAAACTCCAAAACTGGCTGTTTAAGGGAGGTGGCTTTTTAACAGAGGGAAATGTCTGGGATGATGCATGGATTGTTATCAACAGACATAAAATGGTGATTACTGAAGACAGCTCAACATGGATGTACTAAAAGAAAAAATAAATGATGGAGAGGTGTCATCTGAAACCTCTTCATCATTTAAGTTTCTTTTCACTTGCTTCTAATACAGATATCACAATGGTATTTATGGGAAAAATAAATTTTGAAATAAATATACCAGAAGAGAAATTCCTATTTTTACATCTGATTTTTTGCTATTGAGTCAACACAGGCTGTTTAATAGAAGGATTTAGATTTGTTAAGGTGGCTTGAGGAGAGAGGTGACTGCTGAGCAGAGGTAAAATATATAGTAAAATCCTATGGAAGGAATTAATATGGCTGCTGAAGAGAGGTGGCTGCTTAACAGAGGTGACCATTAGTGGAGGTTTTACTGTATACAATTTCTCTATAAACCAGACTGTAGGCTTTGAACAAGTAACCACAATCATTGGTTGTTTGTTTGTTTGATTTGAGGTTTAACGTCCCCTTCAACACTGTAAAGGTCATTTTGGAGACGTTTCTTCCAATTTTGTGGGACTTTTACCCGACATTGAGATGAAATGACATCTCAAGCCCTGTCGCCCAATGAAACCAATAGGGTTTATTAGCATGGACGGTCCGCCTCGCACCGCAGTTCCTGGACAGGCTTAGATCCTCTAAGCGGTTTACCAGTACTAGTGTGCGGGCCGGATTCAGCTCTGCGTGGAAGCATCATGCAGCCCATATATTTCTTCAAGCCCCTATGGGCGGGGGCAAA
Organism: Lucinisca nassula; assembly: GCA_963580285.1. Taxonomy (NCBI): domain Eukaryota; kingdom Metazoa; phylum Mollusca; class Bivalvia; order Lucinida; family Lucinidae; genus Lucinisca; species Lucinisca nassula. The sequence continues at coordinate 105,498,368 of OY757022.1, forward strand.
TCACTGGTTGGAGAACAAAATAAGAAAGAAGTCAATTTTTATTTGAAAACAAAAATATCTTCAACACAAAAATTGTTTTCCCATTAGGAAAACCTGTCCATGTGAAATAATGGCATCCAACACGGTGTCAGAAATCGCAAATATAAGGTCAAAATTGAAACACCTTTCTTATTTCTGCTTTCAACATAGATTGTGGGTGCTCGATAGAACTGCTGAGGCGGTTCTAATGAGTACCCACAAGCTATGTTTTGAGCAAAAATAAGGAAAATAATGTACATCCCTGTAAACCCCAGTTTTACTTTATAAAAGTGGGGTTTATAGGAGTCAAAATAATTATATAGGCGTGTGGTCGTGATAATTAGAATAACACACCTGAGTGACTTAGGCCATTCTTTCATATCTCCGACTCACATTTTTCTGAAAATGTGTTTTTTCTCTTATACATTGTCCAAACATAGGTTACAGGTGCCCAATAGAACTGTCTCATCAAGTACCCACAATCAATGTCTTTTGAGCAGAAATAGGAAAAAACTAATGTATGCCCTTGAAAACCCATAAGTTTCTCTATATAAAGTGGGGGTGACAAATATTTATTTCATGGATTTATTGATATGCTGATCTTACATAGATTTATTTTCCTAACATCATATTTGTTTTGAGTTTAGTTGCCCAGTCAACATTATCCAAGTAATATTGAGCTGGTAAGTTTACCTAACCACACTTTCCCTGGGAAAGATTAAACATAAGCAGTTAAACAGTTCAGTGCACATACCGTATTCAACCTATTTACCGCACATGCTCCTATAAGCGCATACCCATGCTTTTTCTGGAAAAAATACACAAGCGCACACTTTACAGTAGCCTCCCAACACATTCATATTGAGTTTTGCTGCACATCACGAAAACACGCCTATATAATTTTGACCCCCTTGAACCCCACTTTTATATAGTAAATCTGGGGTTTCCGAGGGTACACCTTATTTTTTCTTATTTCTGCTCTAAAATATAGATTGTGGGTACTCGTTAGAACCGCCTCGATGAGGCGGTTCTAACGAGTGCCCACAATCTATATTTGGAGCAGAAATAAGAAAAAATCACAATTTTTCATCATAAAATTTTATTTTTTCGGCGATAAAGGTGGCAATGTATTTGTATAGGCGTGTTTGCGTAATGTCTTTAACCCAGACAATCATATGTCTATGTGGTGGACCCTATGCTGAAATTTAAACCATATAAAATAATCATATCAGAAGTTTTTTTTTGTATTTTTTTCGTATTGAGTGTGCGCTTATTAGGTAGATTTTTCACCACAATATTTTCATACAATTTTGAAAAAACTAAGCGCACGGTTCGGTAAATAGGTCGAATACGGTACTTTAGCCAGAAACTAACAACTGCCCTTCTTGAATCAGTGAAATGACGAGAATGACTGGAATAAGAATTTCATGATCAATCTCCATGAAAGAATGTTGTCAACCAAGCAGGAAGCTAACAAGCAAACTTCTTACCACCAGTACGGCACCCGCCCATAGGGGTCTGAAGAAATATATGGGCTGCATGATGCTTCCACGCAGAGCTGAATCCGGCCCGCACACTAGTACGGGTAAACCGCTTAGAGGATCTAAGCCTGTCCAGGAACCGCGGTGCGAGGCAGACCGTCCATGCTAATAAACCCTATCGGTTTCATTGGGCGACAGGGCTTGAGATGTCCATTGGGTGACAGGGCTTGAGATGTCATTTCATCTCAGTGTCGGGTAAAAGTCCCACAAAATTGGAAGCAACGTCTCCAAAATGACCTTTACAGTGTTGACGGGGACGTTAACCCTCAAATCAAACAAACAAAGACCACCAGTCAGATACTCATCCAACTGAGCAACTGATGCAGGCTCTAACGTCATGAACTTGTTAATTTGAAGGTTAGTTTCTTGAGAAGCATCCTGTCCATAGCAAAGCAATTAAGGTGACAGTATTCAATTTTACCTCAGATATTTTGCCACCAATTTTTATGAGAGGGACTACTTTTAAGACTTCCTGTACCCTTTCCAGTCAACTAAGCCCCTCTGAATATGGGATCTACTCTTAACGGAAAGGACATTATGAAAACACACCTATATAAATACATTGTAAATTTTACAACCAAACAAAACGAAAATTATAAGATGAAAAATTGTGATATTTTTCTTATATCTGCTCAAAATATACATTGTGGGTACTCGTTAGAACCGCCTCATCTCGATGAGGCGGTTCTAATGAGTACCCCCAATCTATATTTTAGAGCAGAAATAAGAAAAATAAGGTTTACCCCTGTAAACCCCAGTTTTACTATACAAAAGTGGGGTTCAAGGGGTCAGCAGTATAATTTTTATAGGCTTGTTTTTGTGATGATTTGCTCCTGAGCTCCTCAGGAGCAAATTCTTTTCATTACGAGTGGACCACTATTGTTAAAGGAGATAAAATATTTTTGAAAGAGTTGCTTACCCTTATGGTTTATCAACCACTCTTAAGGAGCCTGCATTTACCTGAGAGATTGTGCTGCCATTTTTTCAAAGGGAGACAATTTTTTAAGAGAATTGTTTCTACATTTGAAAACAGGGGTTATGCTTAAAGGATAGAATTTGCTTCCAGGGGAACAAATTCCTTCCTTTCAGAGCAGTCCCAAAGCAGAAGGGTACACAATTTCAAAGCCATTTCCCTTGATGTTGCATATTTTGTACTAAAATGTGTCTCCTGTCATGTACAGAGTGTTCTGAAGTTTGTTAAAGGGAGAATTCTCCACCTTGAAAATTAAACCTAAACCAACCAAAACAATTTCAAAAAGCTCCCGAACGAAGTTATTATGTGCTTATTGCATGTAGATTGATATGCGCTAAAATTAGACAGCAAAGCCTGATGCAATCCCTGCTTTCAGCATCATGTAACTGAAAAAAGCAGTTGCAGTTATACCTTATCAACAAGAGTTATTCATATTAGCCAATACAAAGAAGCAACCCTGAGCAGAAGACAGTAAAATTTTGCTAAAAATGTTAAACCTTAGTTTAGTTTATACTAATTTATCTTAGTTTGATTGTGATGGATGCTTCAAGCTTATTTAATCGCTCTGGAATACTCATTCCGGATGTTTTCAAGCGCGCGAGAGAGAGGCAGTGACTATTATTACACCACTGCTACCCATTTACACCTGGGTGGAGTAAGGCAGTGTCATTATGTGTCTTGCCCAAGGACACACATCAATACCGGTTGCCAGATTCGAACGCACAACCTCTCGTTCATGAGTCGAACATGTTAACCACTGCGCTATCGAGGCTTACTTTGAATCGGCTGCCTATTCGAAATTCGCAAAATTGCAGTATGTTTCCTCTGGCTTTCTTTGCCGGATCATTAAAGAGTCACTGATGAGGCTTTATTAGCCGAAACTACGTGGTATGACCCATCTTCTTTCTTATGAATGTTTTCATTGCTCTTAAAGGAACTCAATTTCGATTTTTATTTGCCTTCACTGCAGCTGGTGTTGTGCCGTGTGGCGGCCGTAAAAGGTCTCCCCGCATATCAACCATAGTGCAGTTTATATTTTACTTTTGGTCCTTTGAGATCAGCGTGAATATTCTGAGAAATCGGAAATAAATTATTCGTTTAGACTCATATTCTAGACCAGGTTTTTAATTATTTGGACCCCATTTTGATTTATATCAGTCTTTGAATCGGCTGCCTATTCGAAATTCGCAAAATTGCAGTATGTTTCCTCTGGCTTTCTTTGCCGGATCATTACAGAGTCACTGATGAGGCTTTATTAGCTGAAACTACGTGGTATGACCCATCTTCTTTCTTATGAATGTTTTCATTGCTCTTAAAGGAACTCAATTTCGATTTTTATTTACCATGTTAAAACTTGAAAAAAAAAAAAATCATGAAAAATCGTAAAACATATGCCAATCCATTCAAGATTGCGACCAGCATGTACCCTTATAATATTCTGTATACAGTTAGAAGGCAGGCAACAACATTAACCCCTGTCCGGCTAAATAAATTAATTTTGCCACACCCATTTCTGACTATCAACCAATCAAATTACTTCTTATAATGTATTCATTCAAATTCGCAAACTGAATGACAGTGTAGATCCTGATCAGACGGCTTCTTCAGAAGCCCTCTGATCTGGCTGTACACTGTTTGCAAAAGGTAGGGATTGTTGTGTTCAGCAGAACAAGAGTAAATAATCTCTTCAACCTGTTAGCACCTTGTCAACAAGTCCACATAATGAAACCTCCAACCTAAATTTGAGCAACATCATTATAACAACAATTCTGCCAAAGTGTATGTCGCCCCTGTAGTAAACTTGGCCATTTGTCTGAACGCTAGGATGGGCTCAAATGTTGACAGTTTGACAAATGGACGAACAGACAAACAAATGGATGGAAATGTGGACTCCAATATCGAGGCATGCTTGTAGCAGGTGCCACAAAAACCTGTTTTATTGCATAGACACAGAGAAGGATTGGGATGAAGGCATTCATTTGCTTTTGTTTGCTGTTACAGAGTCTGTGCAAGAATCTCTTGGTTTCAGCTTGTTTGAACTAGCACATCAGTACAATCTGACAAGCACCTTTATAACGTGGCTCATATTGCATCTGCATCTCATCTTAACCTTTAATAGGTAAAAAGACCTGAGCAAGGCAGTGCTTTTTGGATTGACCGACAACCCAATGTTACTTTATGTGTCTGAGTTACGTATGTTGCTTATGTTCATGTGACCATCACCGACTGCCAAAATAGCATTTGTGTGAAATCAACGGTTATTTATAGACAAGCAATTCTTGCCAATGTGATGTCAGAATGCTGTGTAAAACAGAGCTGATTATCTGTAAAATCTGGACTTTGCTCATGTACTGGGACATTGGTGAACAGTGTAGATCCAGATCAAATGCTGCAGAATGCGTTATATGATCAGGGTTTACACAGAATGCCTAGAATAACGGAATATAAGGGTTACACTAAGTCTTAAATTTCTGATCAGGAGCATTTTCCCAGCCTACACTAAGAGACAATTGACCCACTAGTGCTGTCAGTACTTTAGTTCTTAGATTTATATATTTCTGGACAACATAAATAGCATTCTGCAGATGATGACTAATTACATGTTGTGTATCATATTTGTCTGTTCCAGACATTGATTACTTGTGATCATTATACCCTCTGCCAAGAGATCTTGTTTTGTTTGATTTGAGGTTTAACGTCCCCGTCAACACGGTAAAGGTCATTTTGAGACGTTGCTTCCAATTTTGTGGGACTTTTACCCAACATTGAGATGAAATGATATCTCAATCCCTGCCGCCCAATGAAACCAATGTAGTTTATAAGCATGGACGGGCCTACTCGCACCGCTTTGCCTGGGCAGGCTTAGATCTTCTAAGTGGGTTACCAATACTCTTGTGCGGGTCAGTTTCAGCTCTGTGTGGAAGCATCATGCAGCCCATCTATTTCTTCAAGCCCGCTGCCAAGAGATCATTCTAACAAAAACCCACTATGATAACACAGCTGTGCTCTAAAATGGTGTCTATCTTACCTCTAGAACTAACATTTTTCATATGAAAAATTTTGATATTTTTCTTATTTCTAGTCCAAATATAGATTGCGAGTGTTGGTTAAAATCCCCTCATTGAGGTGGTTCTAACAAGTACCCAAAATCTACGTTTTAGAGCAAAAATAAGGAAAATAATGAATACCCCAATAAACCCCACTTTTCTCTACATAAAGTGGAGTTTAGGGGGGTCTTTATTTCATGGACTTTTTAACCCAATGCCATTGTCTATGCCTAAGAGTACAAAAATAAAATTAATTTAAACCCTTGCAAACCCTTATATTTTTCAATGAAAACCCTTATTTTTTCCTTGTATAAACTGGATTTTCAATATGTGGACATGTTCATGTAAAGACTGCCCAGCAGGCACACGTTGCCAGGGCAACGTCACATCTACGTCAGTGCAACGTCGTGACGTTGCACTGATGTAGATGTGACGTTGCATAAACCCCATGACGTTGATGTGACATCACAATTACGTCATGTGCCTGCTGGGTGTGAACCTGCTAGTCTGAGATAGAAGAGAACTCCTCCGCTTCACGGGCACATTTATGTAGGACATTGATAATGAGGGCTGTCCACCCTGTCTGGTGACTGTGAAGAAACAAACGATACAAACAAACACCCTAAAAAAATAACCGGGACCCAGTTGTTCAAAACTTTTCCGTTAACTTTATGTTAAAGCTTTAATTACTCAATATCAAAAGAAAAAATCACATTTTTGCTGAAAGAAATATGAGTAGCTTTTGCTCTGTCTGTTTGCTCTATATAAGACAGTATACTTGTTGGAATGAAAAGATAATAATGCTTTGAACAACTGGATCCAGTTGTGCAAAATAAATGATGTTATTTAACATATTGTTCAAATTTTGATCCTTTGGCTGTATAGCAAATATGCCTAATTTTTGCTTAAACAAGAGCTGTCACTATAGGTGACCAATGCCCCCCGTGGGAGCCAATTTCTGAATTTTTGCAAAATTTCAAGGGGAGATAGTTCAGCCAAATATGACAACAGAGTTATGGCCCTTGGTCAGAATATAGCCCTTGTGATGGTGAATAAGTGTGTGACGTTTCATGGGGCTAGGTCAATAAAAGATTTTGTGATGGACAGACAGACAAACAAACAGACTGACAGGGCAAATACTATATGCCCCACCCCCGAATCAAAGATTAATCTCGGGGGGCATAAAAATGAGAATAGCATTTTAGTCATTTCTCCTAATTATACTTCCCTGGGCAGGTATACCTATCAGTTAACCAGTTAAGTGTGCATTCTTTCTACATTCTGTCTTAAACAAAACATTTGACCATTGTGCATTCACATCTCAAAAATGGTTAATTTCTGGAAAAAAAAATCAATATTATTCTTCTTTATGCTCAATACATAGGCAGTTCTAACGAATACCCACAACCTATGTCTAGGAGTAAACTGTGGATGCTTGATAGATTTGTTTGTTTGATTTGAGGTATACCGTCCCCGTAAGGATGCTTGATAGAACTGCCTCAATAAAAGATAGGGCTGCATGGTGCTTCCATGCAGAGCTGAAACCGACCGAACTTGAGTACTGGTAAACAACTTAGGTCTAAGTCTGCCCAGGGAAAGTGATGCGAGTTGGACCGCTCCTTAAACCCTAGCGGTTTCTATGGGCGGTAGGGCTCAATGTCAGGTAAAAGTCCCACAAAATTGGAAGCAAAGTCTCCAAAATGACCTTAAAAGTGTTGACGGAGACATAAAACCTCAACTCAAACAAACAAAACTGCCTCAATAATAAATAGGCAGTTCTAACAAGTACGCCTTGGAGCAGAAAAAAGGAAAAATAATGTATACCCCTGTAAACCCCAGCGTTTTCTATATAAAGTGGGGTATATGTTGTTCTTTCCATAACACAGATTTGTTAATGTGATGAGAAAGAGAATGGCTATAGAACAAATTTCAGTATATGTTGAAACAGCAAAATACGAAAAAAATTTAAAAATTATCATTACTCCCTGCTTGGCCCAATTGTTCAAAGCAAGGTTAGCTTAGAGAGCTCATTAGTGATAAAATTATTATTAACTGTTCTAGTTAGTACAGTTTCTTAATTTTTGGTATTTTTGCTGAAAATGTGAGCAGCTTTTGCATTTGCAAAAGCTGCTCACATTCTTTCTGCAAAAATATTAGTATATTTGCCATATTTAATTATCAAAGTTTTAACAATATGTTACCTAACGACACCATTAGTTTTGAACAACTGGCCCTGAACTATAAAATTTAATGGTCACACTATTGATCAAGAAAATCTTATTACCTTGCACCACACCCTCTTCCAGTGTCGCCATGGAAATATTCATAGAACAAGTTCAGATATTTGAAATCTGGGTTCAAGGCATAGCGGTCATCTCCACCTGAGCAGAAATAAGAGGGAATTACTCCACAAACATCACGAAAATGCCTCTATATAATTTTGACCCACTTGAACGCCATTTTTATACAATAAACTGCACGTTTACAGGGGTTAACCTTATTTTTCTTATATCTGTTCTATAATATACATTGTGGGTACTCGTTAGAACTGCCTCAATGAGGAAGTTCTACTGTGTACCCACAATCTAAATTTTTGAGCAGAAATAAGAAACAAGTCACAATTATACCTATACATATACCGGGCCCCATAGCTCAGTTGGTAGAGTGTCCGCTCCAGGTTAACAATGGTACTAGCTGCTCCTCGCTTGGCACTCAGATTTATGGGTTAGAGCTAGGGCTGGTCGACCCAGTGTGAGGATAATGTGACTGGGTGTGGTATCATGTAATGTGTCTGGGACATGATACTTCAGTGAGGCAGCACTATAAAAGTGAGCATTGAACTCCCTGTCGCAACCAGACACCGTTGTGATATGACTAAAAAATTGTTGAAAGCGACGTTAAACCCGAATTAACACACACACACATACCTATACATAAGTGGTTAATGAGTCCAGTGCACATTCTTTCCCCAGAAACTAACAACTGTCCTTCTTGAATCAGTGGGAAGGAGAGAATGACTGTAGAAAATATTTCATTATCAATCTCCATGAAAGAATGTTGCTGACACGGCAGGTTTTGAACCGGCGACCTCCTGATCAGCAGTCTGTCTGTCCCAATACTTAGGATCGTTACAGCATCTCTCTAAACCCTCACCTTGCTAAAATCAAATATATCCATTTTTGAAAACTATAGATCCAGATCAGCTGGTAAAAGCCAGCTGAACAGGATCTATACTGTTTTCTATTCTGCTCCTGAATCCATGGATAGCTGAAAATCGGGGAGGAGGAGTGTAGCATATTGAAATACACCACCTCATTATAACACAGTTCATTATTACATGGTTCATTATAACACAGTTCATTATAACACTGTTCATTAAAACATTGTTCAGTATAACACCGTTCATCATAACATGGTTCATTATAACATGGTTCATTATAACTTGGTTCATTATAACATGGTTCATTATAACACAGTTCATTATAACATGGTTCATTATAACACAGTTTATAACAACACAGTTTTGGATGTAACATGATTTCAAGATGGATCCCAAAAATGTATTTATTATATAGAAAAATGACCATAAATGGTCATTTTTCTATATAATCTATACACTTTTGTTTGGATATAACACAATTGTTTAACTAATACGGTTTCTGCTTTGGACCCAAACAATAGTGTAATAAAGAGGTCCGGGGGTATTCAGCATGGTGATAGTTAAAATAGACAAAACTCTTGTGAACAGTTAATACTCAGATCAGACTGAACAAATGTGCAGGCTGATCTGAGCTTTTGATGGTCACAGGTCCGCAATATTGTAGATTTTGCTTTGGTCTGGTGTTATTACGAAAACATGCCTGTACAAATACATTGTAACTCTTTATCGCAGAAAAAATGAAAATTTTTTAGATGAAAAATTGTGATATTTTTCTTATTTCTGCTCAAAATATTGATTGTGGGTACTCGTTAGAACCGCCTCATCAAGGTGGTTCTAACAAGTACCCACAATCTATATTTTATAGCAGAAATAAGAAAAATAAGGTTTACCCCTGTAAACCCCAGTTTTACTATATAGGTTAAAGGGGATCAAAATTATATAGGCCTGTTTTCGTGATGAAATAGTATTCTAATAAGGTTTGGTTGTACATACCATGACATGGCCTGTAACCATGAATGTCTGGTACAAAAAGACTGATCAGTCTGCTTGACAGTTCCTTAGCAACCTCACTCAGTCTCATATAGTTGCCTGACCCTGTTGGACACTGAACTTTCAAGTCTTCACCATAGAAGTAATCAAAACGTTGAAGGTTTTCTATTAATAGGAAATTCACTGAAACAGAAAACAGTGATGGAGGTATTTTAAATCCATTTCGATCTGAATAGGTTTACAACATCACGTTGACAAGTCTGAAATGAACATCCTTCTAAACTCCACTTTATGTTGATCGGTTTACGATCAACCCAAATTTACTAAATGGCCAAATGGAATTCATGCAGTTGTCCACATGACCATCACTGATTTGGGAAAACCAATATTATATTTTATTAATAGAACTTGAAACGTTGTGCTATTTTTATCGATGCAACAAGAGCTATCTATAGAGTCTTGACAGGAATCGTGTGCTGGATAATACCTAGATCAGACGCCACGGAATGTGGCGTCTGATCAGCAGGTTGCACAGGAACTTCACTGTTTGCTTAAATAGTGGCATTTGTGGGTTAAACGAAATAGTATAAGAATGCCAAGTTGCTCACATAATGAAAGAAAAACAATATCTTAATCCAGGATGTCACGTGAAGCCTTTCGGAACATTCTATTTATGAAACTGTTACACAAATGTATGCCAAGTCGAGTAAAAATAGACTTTTTGCACTCCTGCTAAGAACTTAATTTTAGAACCCTGAAATGTTTAAGTGCAAAAATGAGTAGCCCAGACTTTATAGGTGGTACCGTAATTAGAGATACAGTGTAGACCAAGATCGTATATAGAGTACATTGCTTCTGATCAGGTCGGCACTGTTCGCCATATGTATGCAACAACAGTTTTGAACATGATTCAGGGCCGTACGCAAACTCTAAAAAGGGGCGGGTTGAGGATGCGAATTTCAGGTATTTTGCAGAGGGTGAAAAACTGTATGAATCTGAAATAATTTCCAAATGATGGGAGAAGGCTGCTTTTGCACCCTCCCCACTCTGTTGAACAAAATCCAAGTACACCTGGACCTCGTTATAGCACGATTCGTTACAGCACGAATTCAGATATAACACGGTTTTGGTTAGGACCCCAAATTTTCCCCAACCAACATTTATAAATACTATCCATGGATTGTAAAAGGTTTTAAGCACAACAACTTTATTTTTCTCTCACTTTTGACTGCGGTAATACGGTAGCTAACACGATAGCTAACACGGTTTGTAACGGTACTTTTTGATATTTATTGCAGGCCTCCCGCAGAGTTGAATATACAGTATATAACTTTGTTTAGCTTGACACGCATGATAAACATGAACTGGCATCGGCACAATCAAGTGTTGGCTTAGTGAGATAAAGAGATTAAAGAATTCAGTTACGCAACGGGAAAAATATTTATCACGCTCTGTTAAGGATCACTGCTCAGACGATGTGATCGGTCAACTGCAATAAAACTCATTTTCTAGAGCCGCATGTAAAAGAAAGTCAAATTTATTCCAGCTTAAAAGCAAATGATAAAACATATTCAAGATCGATTTTCGCGGTAAAAAAATCATTCAAAGACATGTGCGCCATTAAAAATCGTTTCAAATGGCTAAAATATTAAGGGTAACGCATTTCAAGGGAAGTAATTCAAATTTCTTGTAAGCGTTGATCATTGTCCTGTTCCGAACCCTAACCCGGTATTTTCACCATTGAAATGTATTAACGGTACTGTAGTTCGGTACAGTTCCGGACGCTCAGATACAACAAAGTTAGCCGGGAACCAGCTATCAAAATGGCGTCATACTCGCTGTCAGATCGGACGATTTCTGGATATAAAACATGGTTTATCAGCTGGTTTTGATTAAAGTGACTTGTTTGACTTGATGGGCCATGGTATTTACTGCCATTGATTAGTTATAAACACATTTTAGTCGGGAAATACGGTCATTAACCGGACCGCACATCATCATGTTTGGGAAAGTATTGATCACCATTGTGTCAATGGCTGATCTGTGGCAAATACGGTCGGTGTTTATAACACGATTCGGTTAACTAACACGGTCCGTTGGTTGGACCCGGAATTCCGTGTTATAACGAGGTTGAGGTGTACTACCCTAAGACGTCAGAGCCCAGCATTAGAAGAAAATTCTGGACGGTGCTAGTTTGTTTGATTTAAAGTTTAACGTCCCCGTCAATACTGTATAGGTCATTTGGAGACGTTACTTCCAATGTTACGGGACTTTCAGCTCTGCGTGGAAGCATCATGCAGCACATCTATTTATTCAAGCCCCGATGGGCAGGGCGGGTGGACTGTGCTTGTACACTTGGGCATTGGCAAACAGAATCTACATAATCAGAAGCCATACAACGCGATGTCTGATCAGCTCTACTGTGCTTGCTTAAAGTTAAACGAACAGTTCAATTCTCAGCTCAGGACTATTTTCCCAACCTACACTCAGAGATGATCGACCTACAGGCTTATACGTAAGCGGTTAACCAGTACAGTGCACATTCTTTTGCCAGAAACTGACCTTCTTGAATCAGCGGAAGGAAGAGAATGACCATAGAAAAGATTTCATAATCAATCTACACGAAAGAATGTTACCGACCCCGCAGGTATCCAACCGGCGTCCTCCTGATCACCAGATAGACACGCATCCAACTAAATTACCAAGGTCGGCAACATCAACAGGGAGACTCCCTTATTTTGATGCTAATTTTTGCCCAATCGCTAAATTTTAGTAAAATTTTGGAGTATCCCTCATTTGAACTGAGAATTTCCATATACCGGTATATTCTTTACATCTCTCTCATCACAATGGCAAATCTCCCTATTACAGGTCAATAAAATTATCACAGGTATGCAACTGATCTGGTCTGGATCTACACAGTTTGCAAAGGTAGGGGTTTTCGTGTTCAGCCGGATAAGGTTTTTTTGGCATACACCATGGAAACAATAACCTACTCACTTGGTAACCATATTGGTCCTCTCCAGTTACTGTTTCCACCGAACAGCTTTGATTCACTTTCCCCTGGTTCATACTTGACACTGTAACTCATACCAGAGTTCCCAAGGTGTAGGGTAAATGGGCGGTCTTGATGTTCCTGTAAAATTACTATCATAAAAATCCTAAATATTCAGACACTTTGAGGACTTGCTGTTCTTCTCCTGAAATTTTGACAAATTTGTTTCATGATTCAGCAAAGAGCCCAAAAGGTGCAGAGGGAATGGCAAACAGTGTAGACCCAGATCAGACTGCTCCTTCAGGAGCAGTCTGATCTGGGTCTGCACTGTTTGCTTAGGCCTATCTGTCCCAATACTTAGGATCTATACGGTAAGCATTTTAAAACTTTTGGATCTGCAGTATATTGCTTCTTGTGTGCTTTGTTTCTCAACTAACTCAGAGCAGAAGCATACGGTTTTCTTGCTGTGCTATTACCTTGGGTCCAGGTGAAGCCTATAACGCGGCGTCTGATCTGGGCCTTCACTGTTTGCTAAAAGTTCAGTCATTTTCCAAATAAATTTTGAAGAAAACAACCCGACATCCCTAAATTTTGAAATGAACTCCTGCTATATATAAGGAGGAAGATTCCATTTGGTACAAAAAGGGATTTAATTGAATTGCTTATTGGGAATATTATAGAGTTTAGATCCTTATTTTGACATGTGGTTCTGCTTCTTCTTATTCATATTTTAATAGTAAAGATAGAAACAGAAATTAATATTTCAGCGAGTTTTCTAGTTTTACATCTCACCAACAGCTAAGGTCATACGGAGACAGGACCTTGGTTTAAAGACTCATCGGAAAGTCTGGAGAAGCCCGGGATCAAGTACAGTAAAACCTGTCTTAGTGGCCACCTCTATTAAGCAAGCAACCTGTCTTAAGCAAGCAGGCATTCAGTTCCCAAGAAAGGCAGATGTGTTCAATTTCACCTGTATTAAGCAAGAACCTGTCTTAAGCAAGCGTATTTTGACTATCCCTTAGGCACTTGCTTAATACAGGTTGAACTGTAGTAAGGCGAGGAGCATAACCACTACAACACGGATTTCTAAATAATATTTCCGTAAAGGTTCTAACAAGCTACTAACAATTCTATGAAATTGGTTGTTTTGATATTTCTGATGTTCAACTTGAGGGACCAGCAAATCATTGTTATGAGGTGAAATCCTGTCTTCATAATGTGGCCCATATTAGTTTATATTAGTCATGCCAAGCTCTCAAAATTTTAACAAAACAAATGTTACCAAAAGGTTGCTGATAATGTGGGGATTGATTTTCTGACTAGAAGCCAATGGTTAGTGGCTTTATCATCTCATTAAGGGGAATGGATAAACCTTCAGGGCCGGCAACACCTGCAAAATCATTTTTGACCACCATGTCAACAGGGGTCCCTTTTTTCGTGGAACAGAGTTTATAGACATGCAAACAGGAAGTCCCAAAATTTGTCTCCCATGAAAAACGGAAGAAAAATCTGCCAGGTACCTCCTATTCACTTCAAGGACTACACAAACATACATAGGTAGCTGTTAGCCCCTTGAGAGTATTATATGCTCAAAATTACTAAATGGGCCCCGTCAAGCGATTTTGGTAGTTATCGCCTATGCGAGCAGCGAAGGTTCAGGCGAGCCTGCGCATCCGCGCAGTCTCGCCAGAACCTTCGCTGCTCGCTCATACAAGCAGTGAATCAAGAGGAACCTTCAGACAGAAAGCCATATCCCTGGCCCCTCTGAATGGCTGGGCATGCGCAGTTACAATTTGTCATGACGGAATGCTCGAAGACACAAATTCGCTTGGCGGGGCTCAAATGATCTTGAAATTGTCCATGTGTCAAATAAAGTCTTACAATGTGCAGACTGCATTTGTACAAAATCCAGGTTATTCTTGTCACTGTGACATCAGAATACTGTTTAAGGGGAATGGGAACACCTGGCAGATTTTTTTGCCTTTTTCATAGGGAGACAACTTTCAGGACTTCCTGTTCGCTTTTCTATAAGCCCTGTCACACTGAAAAAGGGGTCTATCCTTAAAGGAAAGAATTTGCTCCTCAGGAACAAATTCTTTCCTTTAAGAGTTGACCCCTATTGACATGGGAGACAAAAATACTTTTGCAGGAGTTGCCTCTCCTAAAGGTGTTCCTATTCCCTTTAAAGAGGACTATCTCTTACTTGCAGAGGGCACATGTTCTGGTACACTGGCAAACAGTGTGGACTCATATCAGTTCTTTCAGAACACTGCATCTGATCATGGCTCACAATGTTTACTTGAAATACAGAAAGTTCAGGGTAAAAGAACACGCTCAAATAACCTTTTTGCAGCCAATATGTTAATCACATAAAACATGGCAAGGGAAGAAATGACTTCTTAAAATAAATAATCTTTGTTGAAGATATGTCAACCACACAGGCACACAATGTTGTTTTAATGTTGATTCAGCATTAAGTTCTTGCTGGGAATTTATGTTATAATCCCAAACTCTGTGGGTCTGGAATGTTTTTGGTTCAGATGGCCAAGCCGGCCATGCAGAAGGATATTCTTGGAATTACCTTTGAGAGAGATCTAACACCATAGGGAGACAGGAACTTTCGCTCATCGAGCACATGCTCCATGAGCCTGACTAGTTTTTCTTTGTTCACCACAGCTAGTAGGATGTCTTCTTGAGATTCAGCAGCTATTATCTGAAACAACCAGGGTTGGAATAAGAGTATGTACATGTATACTGGCATGGGACTGGCTTTCTTGACTGGGATGTGTTATGCATCACATGAGCAAGTCTTGTGAAATGAACACCCCCCCTAAACTCCACTAAATATAGAGAAAACTGAGGTTTACAGGGGTATACATTATTTTTTTTTATTTCTTCTCCAAGACATACATTGTGGGTACTCGTTTGAACTGCCTCAATGAGGCTGTTCTGACAAGTATCCACAATTCTTTTGCAGCATAAATAAGAACAAGATGTGTTTGTGAAACACTGATGCCCCCCGGACAGCATCATTCACAAGTTATGCCCAATGTTGCCAATGTTAAAATTTTGAAAACAGTAGGTCAAGGTTACAAGATCAAAAATTATGGTACCACTTGAAAGGTCTTGTGATAAGGTATACACATGTGAAATATGAAAGCTCAATCTAATACCATTCGAAAGTTATGCCCAATGGTAAGGTTTTTGTAGACAATGGACAAACAGACAGACAGACCAAAAACTATATGCCCCCCAAATCTCAATTCCGGGGGGCATAAAATATCACAGACTTTCACCTTAAAAGTAACCATTTTGGAGATGTGAAAAAATGCACTATGTTGCATGAATGTGTTATTTTAATGGATTAACCATCGCCTGTCTGGTGGACCAACTAATTTTTGGCACTCCACTTTGGTATTTTGTTTCTATAAATTGAAGCTAGAAATAGTCCATACAGTTTTTGTACTGTATTGATTGGATCAATACTAAATATTGCTGAAGATGTTGATTTTCTTGAGCAGATTCAATCTATCAAGTGGGATAGATACACCTTCAGGGGAGGCAACTCCTGCAAAAGTATTTTTGTCTCCCATGTCAATAGGGGTCAAGTCTTAAAGGAAAGAATTTGCTCCGGAGGAGCAAATTCTTTCCATTAAGTGTTGACCCCTTTTTCAGTGGGACAGGGCTTATAGAAAAGCGAACAGGAAGTCCCAAAAGTTGTCTCCCTTTGAAAAATGGTGGAAAAATCTGCCAGGTGTTCCCATTCCCCTTGTGGACATGATACCTCAGTGGTTAGTCCACTTGCCTCTGATGCTAGAGGTCCCGGGTTTGATCCCCAGCAGCGGTGATAAAATTTTGGTGTCCGAACACCCTCCATTGGCATCATTTGCAGGGATGAATGTCATAAAGTGCACCGTCCTCCAGATCGGACATTAACTGGAGGCCCCCTGTGCAGGTTAAAGAACCCTACCATAATTGCATGATTACTGTGTTGGCTTTCATCTAATGCAAAACTGGAGTGTTTGTAATATACACCGTCTGTGTCTCCTCCTGGGGTTAAAGAAAGAAAGAAAGAAAGAAAGAAAGAAAGAAATTTTCTTTTTTTTTCAAAGAAAAAAGTGTTGACATTACGTATGATTTTTAGGTGAAACAAAATGGCCCCCGCCCATCGGGGCTTGAAGAAATAGATGGTCTGCATGATGCTTCCACGTAGAGCTGAAACCGACCGTACACGAGTACTGGTACACCGCTTAGATGATCTAAGCTTGCCCAGGCAAAGCAGTGTGAGTCGGACTGTCCATGTTTATAAACCCTATTGGTTTTATTGGACGATAGGGCTTGAGATGTCATTTCATCTCAATGTCGGGTAAAATTCCCACAAAAATGGAAGCAACGTCTCCAAAATGACCTATACAGTGTTGACCGGGATGTTAAACCTCAAATCAAACAAACAAACGTGAAATAAAATGCTTGAGATCTTACATTTTTTGCCAGATCTGTTCTGTTTTCTATGATCCATCGTATAGTTTTGTGGAAGCCTGGGTGATGCTTGAGATCCTGTTTCTTGAGGACGAGGGTGCAGAACATAGGTACAAGGCCAACCATTGACTTGATCTTCAATGGCTGAGATCCTGCACTGCTTCTCACCTGGTCGTAGTAGAACCCGTCATGTTCATCCCACAGTCCTAAAAAAGACAGTGATATATAATAATGTGATTTGTTGACTCATTCTGTGCCACATTGATTTCAAAACATGCCACATTGATTTCAAAACGTAAATTTTAGCTCCAAAGTTATTTTTAGCCTCTGTCATTCTCTACCACTTGAACCATGAAACAATATGATCAAAAACATTTTTTTAAAGTAAAAGCTTGTTTCTGCGAAACGTGCTTACCTAATGATTTGCAAAATACTTGAGTAGTTATTTCCCTTAATTGGTTGATCTAAAAGGCAAAATCACATCTGTACTCTCAGGTCCCAAAAATGTGACTAGGTAGAGTCCACATCAGAAACACCGAGATAAAAATAATTTCAACATGTTTTTCATAAAATGATTTGTGTTAGTACAGTAGAACTTCAATGGCTTGAACCTCTTTTACCATGGATGAGTTGAACCCGTTCTGGAGTCCGCATGGGATCCTTCAAAAAGGATATAGGGATAATTAAGGGAGATTTTCTTGCAAATGTATGCTGTGTGTACTCATCTGAATCACCTCGATGACAATCGTGTTATATCCAAACAAAATGTATAGATTATATAGAAAAATGGCCATTTATCCACAAAATGGGTCATTTTTCTATATAATCTATACATTTTGTTTGGATATAAAAGGGTTGTTTAACTAACATGGGTTTTGCTTTGGACCACATTAATAGTGTTATAAAGAGGTTGTGATGTATTCTTCTTAAAAATAGTGTACGCAGCACTTATGGGGAATATGGTACTTACCTAATTCTGACATGTTATTTATAGCATCAATAATGGCAACATAATGGGCAAAGAACTTGCTCGCCATGTCCTG
Source organism: Lucinisca nassula (assembly GCA_963580285.1). Taxonomy (NCBI): domain Eukaryota; kingdom Metazoa; phylum Mollusca; class Bivalvia; order Lucinida; family Lucinidae; genus Lucinisca; species Lucinisca nassula. The sequence continues at coordinate 105,516,614 of OY757022.1, forward strand.
GTACACTGGTTCCCGGTTTGCCAGAATGAGGCTAATTTCTAACATAATTGAACAGAAAAATCCCATCCACGCCGTTGCGTCAGCCTGAAAATACGCATCTCGATAAAACACCTATGCAGTATTATCAAGAGTATTATACTACATTAACCCTTGTCCTGCTGAGCCCAGATTTGTCTTATCTTTCAAACACTGTAGATCCAGATCAGATGGCTTCTAAAGAAGCCATCTGATCAGGATCTTCATTGTTGTCAGTCAGTTTTACTAGAGCTGCCGCCTAACGGGCGCCAATTATACCCCCGCATGCGTTGTCAGATAGTAACTCCAAGTTTTTACAAGTATTTGACCTTGAGGAAGGTTAACATAAAGGTCAAGGTCAGGTTTGTGTATATCAATCTTAAGTACTAGTGGCAAGGTGTGTGGTGTGTGAATATTAAAGAAATCGGTCAAAGAATAAGGAAGTTATGAGCAATGTTAAAGTTTTTTGTAACGGACCGACGACGACGACGACAGACGACAAGCTGACTCCTATATACCCCCTTCAAACTTCGTTTGCGGGGGTATAAAAATTTGTTGCAATAATTTGCATCAAGTAATCTGATTGGTTGATAATCAGTAGTGGGTGTGGCATATTTCAATATTCAGCAGGTCAAGGGTTAATGGCTCTGAGAATGTTTAAGGACATTACTACAACACACTGGTGTGCTAAAATGGCATTTTCAGTATCTCTAGAACTAGAATTTTTCAGATGAAAAGTTTTGACATTTTTTCTTATTTTTTGTCCAAACAGATTGTGGGTGCTCATTATAACTGTGTCATTAAGCAGTTATAAGGAGTGTGTCACTCAAAGTTTTTGAGCAAAAATGGTTATACCCCTGTAGACCCCACTTTCCTCTATACAATCAACCCTCTTTATACTGGTGACACAGTTAATCTTGACCCCTGGGTAGCTTCACCCCTGTGGTAAAGCTACCCCTGAGCAGGTTGCCCCCCCCCCCACACACACACACTCGGAGGATCAGTCTGATCAGGGTCTACACTGACTTCCATTCTGTCTCCATCTTTTGGACTCCTTGCTGAATGGTGAAAAAATGTTTTCAAAAGTTTATGAGAATTATGTCAAGTCCTTAAGATGTCTATATGTTTTAGGCTTTTTATGGTAGGAGGAAGGAGCAGTCCACTTCAGTAACTCCTGGTTGAAAGGGAAAACACAAAAAATACAGAATGAGAGAATGTGATTTATAACATAGAAAGCCAGCAAAGCCTGAAGAGCAATGACAGTCACTTTTATAGTTAGAATCTTACTGCCTCTGTTTATCTGCACTAGACAGTCAGCAGTCCCCACATCAAATACACCAATTCTGTGCTACAGGGCCACCACCTGGTAATGAATTTGATGTCAAATACCCCTAAATCATTAAAGCCTACATTACACTGCAGGTGTTTGCCTTGCTAGAGAGCCACCTGCTGGCCATTGCTTTGACCTGTCAAATACCCCCAAATCATTAAAGCCTACATTACACTGCAGGTGTTTGCCTTGCTAGAGCCACCTGTTGGCCATTGCTTTGACCTGTCAAATACCCCAAAATCATTAAAGTCTACATTACACTGCAGGTGTTTGCCTTGCTAGAGACCCACCTGCTGGCCATTGCTTTGACCTGTCAAATACCCCCAAATCATTAAAGCAGGCTATAATGCAGGTGTAAGCCTATGATACAGAGCCATCTGCTGGCAATGGTTTAGATCTGTCAAATACTACAATAATATAAAGTGAAATTCCTATATTAAGACCACCTTTGGGACTGTTCAAAAGTGGTCTTTAAGACTACTTTTGAACAGTCCCAAAGGTGGTCCATGACAAGACGACACTATGGGCAGAAAGCACAAAGAAAAATTAAGTGAAGCCTTCAAAATAAGCTTTTTTAAAGCAGAATTAGTCTTAATTTTAGGTCGTCTTAATAGCGGAATTTCACTGTATATTGAACAATAATGCTTTTACCTCAACTAGAGGGACACTACCTGGCAATGGCTTAGATCTGTCAAATATCCAAGTATTTCCAAGACTTAAATATACTGCAGGAGTTTACCTGTGTCAGAAAGCCACCTGCTAGCACCTCTGATCTGTCAAATAGCCCAAAATCATTAAAGTCTACATGTTACTACATGTTTACCTGTGCTAGAGAGCCACCTGCTGGCAATGGCTTTGATCTGTCAAATACCCCAATATTGTCCAGGCCTAGGAAACCACCAGAAAATATATTCTTGCCTTCAACATCTTTTCTGTTTACCCACCTGCAAATAAAGAATCTACCACCTATTAACCCATTGTATACTAGCGGACTCTTCCTGGAAAAGTCCATTTGTCAAATAAGTATCAACACATCAAATATGAACCAAATCCATGGTACAGTTTGGAAAATATGAGCTCTAAAATCTTTAACAAAGATTTCTAGGTCCATGACCTTGAGGTCTTAGGTGAGGGTATTGCTGAATAAAACTTTGGATCTACATCCATCATCCCAAATATGAACCAAATCCATCGTAAGGTTTAGGCCGGCTTCGATAGCTCAGTCGGATACACGTCTGACAGTCTGACTGGTCTGACTGGTGATCAGGAGGACGCAGGTTCAATACCTGCCAGGGTCGGCAACATTCTGTCATGGAGATTGATCATGAAATCTTTTCTATGTTTATTCTCTCCATTCCACTGATTCAAGAAGGGCAGATGTCAGTTTCTGACCAAAGAATGTGCACTGTACTAGTTAACAACTTATGTATAAGCCTGCCCAGGAAAGTTTGGATAGGTAAACTGACTGGCTAAATGACCTAAATAGCATTGACTGGGCCATTAAACTCCAATACAAACAAACAAACAAATAAGTTATTATGACTACCCAATTTCTCTCTGATTCTAATTAAAATATTTGGCACTGACTAAAACTTCTGTATAAATTTGGAGGCAAAACAGTTAATGCATACAGTCTGGGTGTATTTTTGCAGCAATTAGATTTTGCAATATTTTTATTCACTTGCAAATCACAAAAGATGTCTCACTTGTCAAAGAAAATTGGTTTGCAACATAAGATCATAAACTCTTTACCCATTTTGTTCTGAATAGAGTCACCCACCTTATAAACAGCAGATCAAGGGGTAATAAGCAAAGTTATTTTTTGAAATATAGGCAGACATGAAAAATGCTTAACTGATTATAGAATTGCAATGGCACCAGACGCCTACCTGCCCACCCAGACATGGCTATTAAACCCATTGTATACTAGTGGACTCTTCCATTGCTATTTGTTGGACAGTCCACTTGTCATATAAGGGGTGTCAGGCCTATATTTTCATTTTTATTCCATTTATAATGGAAAATTCTTTTAGCAAATAGTGCTGACCCTGCTCAGACACCGCATTCTGTGGCGTCTGATAAGGGCCTGCACTGTTTGCCAAGGTACTCCTTTAGGGGTTTCCTGCCTACAATGAGTTAAAAGACTGATTTTTGAAGCACCCTGCTAAAAATGGCTGAACATTATGTAAACTGTAAAGGCCTGGACCCTGCTGTTCAAAGCAATGTTAGCTATTAGCCTTAAACAAGCTCATTAGTGGTCAACCCTATAATTCTGGTATTTTTGTGAAAAAAAAAAAACGAGAGAAGCTTTGGCATTTGCAAACAAGAGGGCCAAATGGCCCTATATTGCTCACCTGTGTACCAGAAAATCATTAATGATGTTTAACGAGTGCCCATTGGGGCTTGAAGAAATAGACTGGGCTACATGGTGCTTCTATGCAGAGCTGGAACTGACCACACATGAGTACTGGTAAACAGGTTCTAAGCCTGCCCAGGAAAAGTGGTGCCAGTTGGACCGTCCATGCATAATGGTTTCATTGGGTGGAAAGGGCTTTTAAAGATATAATTTCATCTCTATGTCGGGCAAAAGTCCCATAAAACTAGAAGCAACGTCTCCAAAATGACCTACACTGTGCTGACAGGGATGTTAAACCTCAAAGCAATAAACATGAGCAGGTAACTCCGAAGTTGTTTGTCTCATGCAGCCGAAATTCGAACTCTATGCAGACTGTATGTCCCTCCTGGTTATTTGCAAGTTTGATGAAGATCAGATCAGAAATGGCGGAGAAAAAGTGGAGACGTCGTTCTCCCAACTATAAGTCTATGGAACCTTTTTGTTTTCATGGCAACCACAGTTCTGATCAAAACTGGTCCAAAACCTAATGCAGTCAATCCCCCAACCCAGTGATGCTGCACATAAAATTTGATTGGGATTGGCCAGCTAGTCACTTAGATATTCAAGTTCAAAGGTGTGCTCGACGAACGGAGGTTTTATGCTTGTTCTCGTTTACTGAAAGTTTCAGAAAGATCAGATTAGAAACAGCTGAGAAAAGGTGGAGTTGCTATTTTTCACTAGTATTTATGCTCAAGGGCAGGTAATTTGAAAGCCTTTTATCTTATTTGAGAAATGGCTCAACATTTTGCAGAGGAGGCTCTGATCTGAGCTTGCACTGTTTACCAAGGTACCCCTTTAGGGGTTTCTCGTACTGAATGGGTTAACAACTAAATGGATTAAAATTTGGTTGCTTCTTTGTCAAATGGTTCAGTCATGTTGTGTTATGCCAGTCATTTTATCTAACCATACAGTCAAGACAGACTATTGAAGTTGTTTACAAGTACAATGCACATTTCTTTTACTCTCACTGCCAAATAGGGATTAATGGAAGGGAATATAAGAATCTGATGTGGGGTTCTGTTTTATATGGGCGTTTCCAACCCAAGGGATGACCATGCTGAGCGGAACCGAGGCTATGCCGAGGTTCCACTCAGCACAGTCATCCCGAGGGTTGGAAATGCCCATCTACAACAGAACCTCATATTGGATCCTTTTTCTTCCATAACACCACCTAAACATTTCCTTTTTATTTTTTTAACGTTTCATTTTTTGGGCACTATACTTTTCATTTTTTTTATTTATCAATATTCATGATATTCATCCACTGTTTTGCCGGTTAGTTCTGACAGCTCGCACATGTATATTGTTTACAAAATGAAAGTAGTGAGTGCGGAAGTATTTCTGGCAGTTGAATAGAATTGAAGCGCATTTATGTTAGTTGCCTGGGTCGGAACACCAGGGTCAGAGTGTTTGAGTTTTACATCCCACCAACAGCTAAGGTCATACGGAGACGGGACCTCGGTTTAAAGACTCATCCGAAAGTCTGGAGAAGCCCGGGATCGATCCTGAAACCCCTGGTTTACAAGGCAAGTAGCGTAACCACTACACCACGGAGGCTTCTACACCAGGGTCAGAACATAAATTTCTATCCCAGGGTAAAATCATGGATTTCCTTGTCTGGTGTGCAAGAAACAATGATCTTAGAAAAAAGGTTCAAACTCCACTGATGCCAGAACTACCCTAATGATCCTACAGATAGGCCAAAGCAAATAGTGAGACCCAGATCATACTGCTAATGGAGCAGCATTCCATCAGCACCTTTTTGGACACCTTGCTGAATTGTGAAACAAATTTAGTAAAATTTCAGGAAAATTACACCAAATCCTCTGGGTGTCCGAATTTTTATGACTTTTACGGTATTAAATTGTTTGAGTGTGTCACTTACCAAGTGAAATTGAGCACCAATTTATGAAAGCACCTGGCTAGGAACTGAAGGTCTTTGGTTCCTTTTAAACCTGATCTTTTGTAGATCTTCAACACAGCGTAGGCATGGACGGGAGGGTTGACGTCATCAAAACTAAACTCATATGCTGGTATCTGTGGAAAGGAGGAAATACAGTAGGACTTCGATGGCTCGAACACCGATGGCTCGTTTACCATGGTTGTGTCGAACCCATACTTGAGCCCCTAGCGAACGCCTCTACATAAGAATTAGTGGGGGGATAATTAAAGAGATTTTAGTTTTTTATCTTGCAAATGTATGCTGTGTGTACTCCTTAGAATCGCCTCCATGAGGCGATTCTAATGAGTACACATAGCATACATTTTCACTATAGAACACTGAAAAGATGTCTAAAAGTATCTCGAACACCGATGGCTCGTTTACCATGGATGTGTCGAACCCATACTTGAGCCCCTAGCGAACGCCTCTACATAAGAATTAGTGGGGGGATAATTAAGGAGATTTTAGTTTTTTATCTTGCAAATGTATGCTGTGTTTACTCATTAGAATCGCCTCCATGAGGCGATTCTAATGAGTACACATAGCATACATTTTCACTATAGAACACTGAAAAGATGTCTAAAAGTATCTCGTTATGCCTCCTGACAGTAATCCTCAGTGGCTCGAACTACCCCTGTCTCGAACAGATTTTCGTGGTCCCAAAGGTGTTCGCGCCATTGAAGTTCGACTGTATCTAGGATCAAAATAACTTCAACATTGAAAGGAACATGTAATAAACACACACACACATTTGCATGCACATGCATACATACACATGCATGCACACATACACATTTGTAAAGACAGAGCTAAATACCTATCTGCAGACATTATTCATGTGAGGCTGTGTTTGTGTGGGGGTGGGGGTATGACAATCGTATCATTACAATTATAAAGAGATTTGTTTGTTTGATTTGAGGTTTAACGTCCCCGTCAACACTGTAAAGGTCATTTTGGAGACGTTGCTTCCAATTTTGTGGGACTTTTACCCGACATTGAGATAAAATGACATCTCAAGCCCTGTCGCCCAATGAAACCAATAGGGTTTATTTGCATGGACGGTCCGCCTCGCACCGCAGTTCCTGGACAGGCTTAGATCCTGTAAGCGGTTTACCAGTACTAGTGTGCGGGCCGGATTCAGCTCTGCGTGGAAGCATCATGCAGCCCATATATTTCTTCAAGCCCCTATGGGCGGGGGCTTACAATTATAAAGAGATGTGTTTGTGAAACACAACCATGTCCCTGGTCTGAGGTCAGTTTTTTTTTATTTAAATTAGGCCACAAGTGAAAATCAATGTCACAGAACACCTTTTTATTGTCACAAGGAACCTACATGCGCAATATGAAGGCTCTATCTCAAACAGTTCAAAGTTGTGAAAAAGTAGGTCACAGGTCAAGGCAACAGGAATTTTTTTTTTTTGTAAGAGTGGGAAGCCCATCAAAAGGGACCTACCTGTCAAATATGAAGGCTCTATCTCAAACAGTTCAAAAGTTATGATAAAGTAGGTCACAGGTCAAACAATTTTGAATGAGTGGGAAGCCCTTGTCACAAGCAACCTATATGCCAAATACGAAGGCTCTTTTGTTATTTTTATTTTTTGGGGGGTTGGGTTTTACGGCCCTTTCAAGATTATTTCACTCATATCCAACCGATCGTTAATCAAAGGTGGGCAAAAACCGGTGTACCCAGAGAAAAACCACCTGACCTTCCGCTGCAGAACTTGGCGTCTCACCTGTGACCCGAGCCAGGATTTTATAAGTGTATGAAGACTTGTCTCCAGGGTGTATTTGGTCTGTCAAAACAGAAATGCTTTGACAGTGTGTTGATGCCCGAAAGATGGCTTTTTTCAATGGTACTCATTTAAAATTTTCTGTTACTCCTTTTTTGAAAATGAGCGAGTACCGTACTCTTTTTAAAAAATAGTTATCTAAAGCCCTGTTATGACCAATGTTATTTTTTTCTTTAAAGTAGGTCACAGGTGAAACATTTTGTCTAAGTGGGAAGCTTTCCTTGTCACAAATAAGTCTCTACCTCCAGCGGTTCAAAAGTCCAGACTAATGTTAAAGTTGTCCAAACAAACCACCAAACAGACAGGGCAAAAACAGTATGTCCCCACTATCGCTACCGGGGCATACAAAAAACTACATTCAAAACTTAGCTTTAAATTTTCACATAATAGTAACTGCATAAACATCCTTAGTACATGTATGAGTGACAAAATGATGAGAATATGGGATGGACAGAAAAACATGACTTTGTTCTTAGCAAATCCTCTTTGCTTAGGTTGTTTTAGAAGCATACATTAATTTTGTCACAACAACATCACAATCACTCTGTACTAGAAAGAAAGAAAACAAGAAAGCTGCATACTTACCTGACCATTGGGGTGTATGTACCATTCCCTTAACAATAAGACTAGTTGAGACTTTGCAAACTGAATATCTATGTTGGCCATTGGTATCATATGGAAAGCTAGGTCCCATGATGCATACTGGAATAATTATAATAACAAGTTGACAAGGCTGTGAAATGAACACCAAGGTATTTATTTGTTTGATTTGAGGTTTAACGTCCCAGTCAACACTGTAAAGGTCATTTTGGAGATGTTGCTTCCAATTTTGTGGGACTTTTATCTGACATTGAGATGAAAAGACATCTCAAGCCCTTTCGCCCAATGAAACCAATAGGGTTTATAAGCATGGATGGTCCGACTTGCACCGCTTTGCTAGGTGGTGTAACTAACAGTACTCGTGTGCGGGTCAGTTTCAGCTCTGTGTGGAAGCATTATGCAGCCCATCTATTTCTTCAAGCCCCGATAGGCGGGGGCTGAAACACCCAGGCATGCTCCACTTCTTAAGGAAAACTCATGTTCAATTGGGCATACACTATTTTACATTTTCAGCTCTAAAACATAAATCATAGTTGGTTCTCATCTGAACTGCCTCACTGAGGTTATTCTAACTAACACCCACATGTTATGTTTGACATAAAATTTCTTTTCTCTGAAAATAAGTCATCATTTCAGCCATAAACGATACCAAATCATGTCTTAAGGTATTCAGTAGTTTTACTACTAACCATCCTAAGGCGGACATTCTTTTGCAGTGTCTTATTTGTTTATTGGCTTTGTGCTGTCAGTACAGGTTTCATCTGATGTTTTTGTGTGTGCCTCCATGTCGCTTACTTTCTTAAGGTGACTTGAGATGGCTGGTTTCTTTGATTGTGGCCTTTCCTGAGTGACCTTTTCTTACGGTACGTTTTCAATAAACAAGAGGGCCCAATGGCCCTATATCGCTCACCTGAAAATCATTAGTGTAGGAGACCACTTGACATTGCTACATACTAAATATCTAAGCTCAGGCAAAGCGGTGTCCATGCTTATAAACCCTACTGGTTTCATTGGGCGACAGGAATTTCATCTCAATGTCGAGTAAAAGTCCCACAAAATTGGAAGAGACAACTCCATAATGACCTATACAGTGTTGACGGGGATGTAAAACCTAAAATCAAACAAAATCTGTGCCTTATGGTTTTGGAGAAAAAGATTTTTTTTAGTTTTTTCAGTATAAGTCTATAGGAGCTAATGAGCCCTGGGGCTTGGCCAATTTTGACCCAAAGGGCACAGTTGGCAGGATTTATGTAGGCCACCATTTTGTGTTGCTATATACTAAATATCTAAGGTCTGTACTTCATGGTTTCAAAGAAGATGATTGAAGCTTTTTTCCATTATAATTTTGTTGGAGTTAAGGGGCCACAGGATTTGGACCCCAGGGGCATGATTGGCAGGATTCATGTAGGCAACCACTCAACATTGCTATATGCTAAATACCTAAGCTCTGGGACTTATGGTTTCAGAGAAGAAGATTTTTGAAGATTTTTTCCCCATTTTAAGTTTGTTTGTTTTTTTCATTATAAGGGCCCTATGGTTTCAGAGAAGAAGATTTTTGAAGTTTCTCCAATTGTAAGTCTATGGAAGCTAAAGAGCCTTGGAGTGTGGCCAATTTGGATCCCAGGAGCATAACTGGCAGGATTTATGTAGGTGGCCACTTGACGTTGATACAAACTAAAAATCTAAGCTCTGGGCCTTATGGTTTCATAGAAGAAGATTTTTTAAGTTTTTTTCCATTATAAGTCTATTGGAGGTGATGAGCTCGGGCATGGCGAATTTTGACCCTAGGGGCAGGGTTAGCAGGATTTATATAGCTGGCTATTTTATGTTGCTAGACACTAAATATCTAAGTTCTGTGCCTCACAGTTTCTGAGAAGAAGATTTTGGAAGCTTTTTTCCATTATGAGTCTGTTAGAGCTAAGGGACCCCCGAGGGCCCATTTGGACCCCAGGGGCATGATTAGCAGGAAATATGTAGGTGACCACTTGCCGTTGCTACATGCTAAATATCTAAGCTCTGGGCCCTGTGGTTTCAGAAAAGAAGATTTTTGAAGTTTTTTTCCATTATGAGTCTATGGGAGCTAAGGGGCCCCTGGGTGTGGCCAATTTGGACCGAAGGGGCATGATTGGCAGGAATTATGTAGGTGACCACTTGCCATTGCTACATGCCAAATATCTCAGCTCTGAGCCCTTTGGTTTCAGAGAAGATTTTTGAAGCTTTTTTTCCATTATGAGACTATAGGAGCTAAAGGGCCCCCGAGTCGTGGCCAATTTGGACCCAAGGGGCATGATTGGCAGGAATTATGTAGGTGACCACTTGCCGTTGCTACATGCCAAATATCTCAGCTCTGGGCCCTGTGGTTTCAGAGAAGAAGATTTTTTAAGCTTTTTTCCATTATGAGTCTATAGGAGCTAAAGGGCCCTGGTGTGTGGCCAATTTGGACCCCAGGGGCATGATTGGCAGGAATTATGTAGGTGACCACTTGTCGTTGCTACATGCCAAATATCTAAGCTCTGGGCCCTGTGGTTTTAGAAAAGAAGATTTTTGAAGCTTTATTCCATTATGAGACTAGAGGAGCTTAAAGGCCCTGGGGCTTGGCCCGTTTCGACCCCAGGGGCATGATTGGCAGGAATTATGTAGGTGACCACTTGCTGATGCTACATGCTAAATATCTAAGCTCTGGGCCCTGTGGTTTCGGAGAAGAAGATTTTTGAAGCTTTTTGTTCCATTATGAGTCTATGGGAGCGAGGGGGCCCCGGGGCATCCCCAATTTGGAACCCAGGGGCATGATTGGCAGGAATTATGTAGGTGACCACTGGCTGTTTCTACATGCCAAATATCTCAGCTCTGGGCCCTGTGGTTTCAGAGAAGAAGATTTTTGAAGCTTTTTTCCATTATGAATTTTTAGGAGCTAAAGGGCCCTGGGGCGTGGCCTGTTTGGACCCCGGGGGCATGATTGGCAGGAATTATGCAGGTGTTCACTCTCCGTTGCTACATGCTAAATATCTAAGCTCTGGGCCCTGTGGTTTCCAAGAAGAAGATTTTTGAAGCTTTTTGTTCCATTATGAGTCTATGGGAATGAAGGGGCCCCGGGGCATGGCCAATTTGGACCCCAGGGGCATGATTGGCAGGAATTATGTAGGTGACCACTGGCCGTTGCTACATGCTAAATATCTAAGCTCTGGGCCCTGTTGTTTCAGAGAAGAAGATATTTTAATTTTTTCCCATTGTAAGTCTATGGGAGATATATGTTGCCATAGCAACCAGAATTCCAATCTTATCAGCCCAAAAACCTTATGCAACCTTTCCCCCTACCTCATGATGCTTCTCATGAAATTTGATCAAGATTGACCGTGGGGTATTAGCGATATACTTATTTGAAATTGTTTACGGACGCACGCACGCATGACGGACGACGGACAAAATGTGATCACAAAAGCTCACCTTGTCACTACGTGACAGGTGAGCTTAAAAGGCTAAACATGTTAATTTTAGCACACATAAAAATAATAAAAGTGAAATGTCATTGCCTTACTGATTGTAAACTAAATCATGTTGTGCAAAAATAAACAAGAGGGCCCAATGGCCCTATATCGCTCACCTGTTTGGACCCCAGGGGCATGATTGGCAGGAATTATGTAGGTGACCACTTGCCGTCGCTACATGCTAAATATCTAAGCTCTTGGCCCTGTGGTTTCAGAGAAGAAGATTTTTGAAGCTTTTTCCATTATGAGTCTATGGGAGCAAAGGGGCCCCATGGTGTGGCCCATTTGAAACCCAGGGGCATGATTGGCAGGAATTATGTAGGTGACCACTTGCTGTTGCTACATGCTAAATATCTAAGCTCTGGGCCCTGTGGTTTCAGAGAAGAAGATTTTTGAAACTTTTTTTCTATTATGAGTCTATGGGACTAAGGGGCCCCGGGGTGTGGCCCATTTGGACCCCAGGGGCATGATTGGCAGGAATTGTGTAGGTGTCCACTTGCCGTTGCTACATGCTAAATATGTAAGCTCTGGGCCCTGTGGTTTCAGAGCAAAAGATTATTGAAGCTTTTTTTCCATTATGAGTCTATGGGAGCTAAGGGGCCCTGGAGCTAGCCCATTTGGACCCCAGGGCAATGATTGGCAGGATTTATGTAGGTGACCACTTGCCATTGCTACATGCTAAATACCTAAGCTCTGGGCCCTGTGGTATCAGAGAAGAAGATTTTTTAAGCTTTTTTTCCATTATGAGTCTATAGGAGCTAAGGGGCCCCGGGGCGTGGCCCGTTTGGACCCCAGGGGCATGATTGGCAGGAATTATGTAAGTGACCACTTGCGGTTGCTACATGCTAAATATCTAAGCTCTGGTCCTGTGGTTTCAGAGAAGAAGATTTTTGAGGCTTTTTTCCATTATGAGTCTATGGGAGCAAAGGGGCCCCGGGGCGTGGCCCATTTGGAACCCAGGGGCATGATTGGCTGGAATTATGTAGGTGAACAATTGCCGTTGCTACATGCTAAATATCTAAGCTCTGGGCCCTGCCTTTTCAGAAAAGAAGACTTTTGAAGCTTTTTTTCCATTATGAGTACATGGGGGCTAAGGGGCCCCGGGGCGTGGCCCATTTGGACCCCAGGGGCAGGATTTATGTAGGTGACCACTTGCCATTGCTACATGCTAAATATCTCAGCTCTGGGCCCTGTGGTTTCAGAGAAGAAGCTATTTGAAGCTTTTTCCATTATGAGTCTATGGGAGCTAAGGGTTCCAGGGGTGGCTCGTTTGGAACCCAGGGGCATGATTGGCAGGAATTATGTAGGTGTCCACTTGCCGTTGCTACATGCTAAATATCTAAGCTCTGGGCCATGTGGTTTCCGAAAAGAAGATTTTTGAAGCTTTTTGTTCCATTATGAGGCTATGGGAGCGCAGGGGCCCCGGGGCATCGCCCATTTGGAACCCAGGGGCATGATTGGCAGGAATTATGTAGGTGACCACTGGCCATTGCTACATGCTAAATATCTAAGCTCTGGGCCCTGTGGTTTCAGAGAAAAAGATTTTTGAAGCTTTTTTTCCATTATGAGTCTATGGGAGCTAAGGGGCCCCGGGGCGTGGCCCATTTGGAACCCAGGGGCATGATTGGCAGGAATTATGTAGGAGACAACTTGCCGTTGCTACATGCCAAATATCTCAGCTCTGGGCCCTGTGGTTTCAGAGAAGAAGATTTTTGAAGCTTTTTTCCATTACGAGTCTATAGGAGCTAAAGGGCCCCGGGGCGTGGCCCATTTGGACCCAAGGGGCATGATTGGCAGGAATTATGTAGGTGACCACTTGCCGTTGCTACATGCTAAATATCTAAGCTCTGGGCCACGTTGTTTCGGAGAAGAAGATTTTTGAAGCTTTTTGTTCCATTATGAGTCTATTGGAGCGAAGGGGCCCCGGGGCATCCCCAATTTGGAACCCAGGGGCATGATTGGCAGGAATTATGTAGGTGACCACTTGCTCTTGCTACATGCTAAATATCTAAGCTCTGGGCCCTGTGGTTTCAGAGAAGAAGATTTTTGAAGCTTTTTTCCATTATGAGTCTATGGGAGCTAAGGGGCCCCGGGGCATGGCCCATTTGGACCCCAAGGGCATGATTGGCAGGATTTATGTAGGTGACCACTTGTCGTTGCTACATGCTAAATATCTAAGCTCTGGGCCCTGTGGTTTCAGAGAAGAAGATTTTTGAAGGTTATTTTTTTCCATTATGAGTCTATAGGAGCTAAGGGGCCCCGGGGCGTGGCCCTTTTGGACCCCAGGGGCATGATTGGGAGGAATTATGTAGGTGACCACTTGCAGTTGCTACATGCCAAATATCTCAGCTATGGGCCTTGTGATTTCAGAGAAGAAGATTTTTGAAGCCTTTTTCCATTATGAGTGGAGCTAAAGGGCCCCAGGGCGTGGCCCGTTTGGACCCCAGGGGCATGATTGGCAGGAATTATGTAGGTGACCACTTGCCGTTGCTACATGCTAAATATCTAAGCTTTTGGCCCAGTGGTTTCCGAGAAGAAGATTTTTGAAGCTTTTTGTTCCATTATGAGTCTATGGGAGCGAAGGGGCCCTGGGGCGTGGCCAATTTGGACCCCAGGGGCATGATTGGCAGGAATTATGTAGGTGATCACTGGCCGTTAATACATGCTAAATATCTAAGCTCTGGGCCCTGTGGTTTCAGAGAAGAAGATATTTTAATTTTTTCCCATTGTAAGTCTATGGGAGCTATATGTTGCCATGGCAACCAGAATTCCAATCTGATCAGCCCAAAAACCTTATGCAGCCTTTCCCCCTACCTGATGCTGCTTCTCATGAAATTTGATCAAGATTGACCATGGGGTATTAGAGATATACTTATTTGAAATTGTTTACGGACGCACGGACGTGCGCACGGACGCACGCACGCACGCACGACGGACAAAAAGTGATCACAAAAGCTCACCTTGTCACTACGTGACAGCTGAGCTAAAAAGGAACTGATGCATAACTGCAAGTTGGCTTTGGTTTTACTACCCTTTCATAATTAATTAACCTTTTTTGAACTGATCATTAATCAATGGTAAGCGGGAACCAGGGTACCCAAAGAAAAATCCCTTAACCTTCTGTTGCAGAACTTTGCATCTCATATGTGACCAGAGTGAGGCTTGAACCCACGCCAGTGAGAGACATAATTATTAAGAGACTGCGCTCTTGCCCACAAGGCCATGAAGGTCTGTTGTAACCATGGTAACCAAGTTATCGACACTGAAGTGTCAATGTATCTGCATCAATGTTTAAGACGATATGTGTCAAGTGTACATGTATTTACTCACCCAGGGATATTCCCATTTATCAGGCATTGAGATTACATCTCTGTTAAACAGGTGATTCCAATCCTTGTTCCTGCCATGCTTTCGACTAGTGGGTGGAGCAATTTTTCCCTTATCCCCATTTATCCACTCCTTCTGTATATAGTAATAGAACTGTTTGCTCATAAGTAGGCCTGCATAGGCTTGTCTGGCTATCTCCTTCTGTGCCTTGCCCCGGCTGGCAATTATCTGAAGATGAGTAGGTATAAATACACCACAACCAGGTTATAACTCTGTTCGTTACACCACAGTTTTGGGTATAACACGGTTTCAAGATGGATACCAAAAATGTATAGATTATATAGAAAAATGGCCCAAAAATGTATAGATTATATAGAAAAATGACCATAAATGGTCATTTTTCTATATAGTCTATACATTTTTGTTAGGATATAACACTGTTGTTTAACTAACATGGTTTCGGCTTTGGGCCCCATTAACCCATTCCGTACCAGAAACCCCTAAAGGGGTACCTTGGCAAACAATGCAGGCCCAGATCAAATGCCGCAGAATGCGGTGTCAGATCAGGGCCTACACTGTTTGCAAAAAGTTAAGCCATATCCCGAATAAATTTTGAAGAAAACACAACCTGACACCCCTAAATTTCCAAATGGACTCCTGCCATATATAAGGTGGAAGATTCCATTTGGTACAAAAAGGGTTAATAGTGTTATAAAGAGGGCAGTGTATTATTTACTTGTGCCCTCAGTATGTATCAAAAAGTTATAACTACATGCATTCTTTTTCATGCTAGAGCCCATTGGTTAAATTCGAACACCATTATGTTAACACATCTGTGTGATGAATAAAATCCACCATTGTTTTTCAGTGGGGAGAGTGAGATCCCAACCTCAGGGCTTAGCAGTCATGTGGGCAACGCGGCTTTGCCCACCCTTGAGGATTTTATTCAGAAATAACAAAAGTCATAGATGTCTGAACTTGTGAACTGAACTAACGTAGCTAATGTAACAGAATGACGTCAAAAGTAGCATGTGAGTTGTCCCATATAGAGGTCCATGTAATGCAGTTTTCTGTCTCGCAAAGAAGCCATTGTGGAACCGATTTCGCCACTAGTGAGCAAACACAAGGTCTTCGTCTGATGGGCATTGGTATGTGAGAAGTATTGGCACCTTTCTTATCTTCTAGACAAAACAAAACATGTGGGTGCTTATTAGAACGGCCTCAATGAGGCGGTTCTACATCATGAAAACACGCCTATATAATTTTGACCCCCTCGAACCCCACTTTTATATACTAAAACTGGGGTTTGCAGGGGTAAACCTTATTTTTCTTATTTCTGCTCTAAATATAGATTGTGGGTACTTGTTAGAACCGCCTCGATGAGGCGGTTCTAACGAGTGCCCACAATCTATATTTTGAGTAGAAATAAGAAAAATATCACAATTTTTTCATCTTAAAATTTTGCATTTTTAGGCCATAAAGGTGGCAATGTATTTGTATAGGTGTGTTTGCGTAATGATGAGTGTCTACCATATATGTTTTAGAGCAAAAGTAAGAAAAAAATCTATACCCCTATAAACCCCACATTTGTCTATATACAGTAGGGTATACAGGGGTGTTCATTACATAAACTTGTTAACCTGATGAAAATGTATGGGGTTTTAAGGGGAATGGATACATCTTCAGGGGAGGCAACTCCTGCAAAAGTACTTTGGTCTCCCATGTCAATGGAGGTCAACTCTTGAAGGAAAAATTTTGCTCCTGAGGAGAAATTTTTTTCCTTTAAAAGCAAACCCCTTTTCCTGAGGCACCGAGTTATTAGAAAGTGACAGGTCTGTGGTGTAGTAGTTACGCTACTTGCCTTGTAACCAGGGGTCGCAGGATTGATCCCGGGCTTCTCCAGTCTTTCGGATGAGTCTTTAAACTGAGGTCCCGTCTCCGTATGACCTTAGCTGTTGGTCGGACGTAAAACTCGAACACTCACTCACTCATAGAAAAGTGAACAGTGAGTCCCGAAACTTGTCTCCCTTTGAACAATGGCAGAAAAACCTGCCAGGTGTTCTCATTCCCCTAAACAAATATTTATTTACAGTTCAGACTCGGTAATCATCTTTCTCATACAGAGAACACAAACATCTGAACATCCAGAAAATTACAAATTGTGGTTTATAGAAGGACAGTCTATGAGCACAGGCTGTGTAATGCTGCAATTTGCAAATATCCTAGAAATGATCACAAAACCATGAGATTACATACGATGACGATACCATGATACCATAATACATTCGTGCCACATAGTGAATTGTGTCGTTGTGTCTCCAAAAGGGTCATTTTTCTGATGCAAATCTGTGTTATTTTTCATATTATTAACACTCACAATATAGGTTAAGGGTGCTCGATAGAACAGCCTCATTCATGTGGTTCTAATGAGTACCCACAGCTACAGGCATGTCCTTGAACAAGAATAAGGAAAATAATCTAAAAACCTTCAAAGACTTGTTAATGTGAGAGAAGGACAGTCTAGTGGCATAGATGTTAAATGGCAACAACTTTACCTGTGAACCTTGCAAAAATCTTGGTGGACTCAAAAGACGCCAGAACATGTAAGCTAAAAACTACACTGTGGTGAGGCATGGGGCTTCATTTCAAAGGTACCACATGACACTAGCATCAGCTTTACATGCAGCATACTAAACATCACTACTGTAAGATTTGGAGTGGGGATGTGGGGTTAGTTTTATGGCCCTTTCAGGATTATTCCGTTGATTTCAAGTTGATCATTAATCAGAGCTGGGAGAAAATTGGAGTAGTTGGAGAAAAACCACTTTACCTTCCATTATGGCTCATGGAATCTCACATGACCAATGTAAGCCGGCCTCGGTAGCTCAGTCGGATGCACATCTGACTGGTGATCAGGAGGACAGGGGTTCAATTCCCGCCGGGGTCGGCAACATTCTTTTGTGGAGATAGATCATGAAATCTTTCCAACGGTCATTCTCTCCCTTCCGCTGATTCAAGAAGGGCAGTTGTCAGTTTCTGGCATAGAATGTGAACTCTACTGGTTAACCGCTTAAGTATAAGCCTGCCCAGGAAAAGTGAGGTTAGGTAAACTGACCGGCTAAGAAATGACCTTAAATAGTGTTGACTGGGCCATTAAACTCCAATACAAACAAACAAACAAACATGACCAATGCAAGGCTCAAACCAAAAGATGAAGAGACGGCACTCATACCTACTAGGCCACAGTGACCCATACTATTTTAAGATAGATCACACCAAGTGAAAAGAAGACCTTTTGAACATGTGCACCCAACAAACACAAAGATCAGCCTGTACATCGGAATGACACATAGCTACAGGTAAGGTGCTTTTCTCATCCAAAACGTACCGATATTTTATTTCTGCATGAAAACATGTTGTGGGTACTCATTAGAAGCACCTCAGTGAGGCGCTTCTAATGAGTACCCACACCATATGTGTCACTTCTAATGAGTACCCACAACTTTTTGTGCAGAAATAAGAAAAATAATATGTGGATAACCCCTTGTGTCTAGGGCTATGATGGTCACTGACCCAAAGTTTCTTAATGCAGACAGGAAACATTGTATTTTGACAAAGTTTGCATACAATCTTGTTTGCAACTCCTCTAAATGAATATGTTTAAAGACCTCTTTTTGCAGGAATTGGCTCTGATAATGGTATCTGTCATGGCAATATTGATGACAGTTTTTCGGAGGAACATCTGTGATACACATAAACCTCTTTATAACACTGTTCATTCTAACAAGGTTTTGGATATAACATGGTATATATATATATACAGTGAAATTCTGCTATTAAGACCACCTAAAATTAAGACTAATTCTGCTTTAAAAAAGCTTATTTAGTGGGTTGCTGTTATTCTTTCTGTGTGTTTTCTGCATTAAGTGTCCTCTAGTCATGGACCAGCTTTGGGACTGTTCGAAAGTGGTCTTAAAGAAAAAAATGGGCTGCATGATGCTTCCACGCAGAGCTGAAACCAACCGCACATGAGTACTGGTAAACCGCTTAGGAGGCCCAAGCCTGCCCAGGTAAAGTGGTGCGAGTTGGACCGTCCATGCATATAAACCCTATTGGTTTCATTGGTCGGCAGGGCTTGAGATGTCATTTCATCTCAGTGTCGGGTAGAAGTCCCACGAATTTGGAAGCAAAGTCTCCAAAATGACCTCAATTGTGTTGAGGGGGACGTTAAACCTCAATTCAAGCAAGCAAGTATCATTAATGAAGCTCTTATAGTTCTTGAGAAATTAACTTTACCAGTAGGGGGAACGCTATGGATGTGGCAATATTTTATGAAGTCAGTAAACCATGAAATGTAGGTCAAGGTCAAATATGGTTGCTTGCATTTAAGTTGCCATCCCCAGATACAAGTTTGTACCAAGTATCATTAATGAAGCTCTTATAGTTCTTGAGAAATTAACTTGACCATTAGGGTGAACGCTAGGATGGTCGCAAATATTGACACCTTGACAAACGAACACGAACGGACGGAAAACCGGATGCCTATATCAAGCCATGCTAATAGCAGGCGTGACAAAAATGACCATAAATAATCTATACACTGATGATTTTTGTTTGGTATATCAGTTGTTTAACTGATACGATTTCTGCTTGGGACCCTGACAATACTGCAATCAGCGTTATAATGGGATTGTGGTGTATTTTCATTTATACTCCAAATAAAGACTATTCAGGTTGTTTAAATCTGTTTATGCCTTGTTGCTGGAGCAAGAAAAACAATGTATGCCCTAGCAAGCTCCATTATTGCAATGCCGGCCTCAGAAGCTCAGTCGGATGCACGTCTGACTGGTGATCAGGAGGGCACGGGTTCAATACCTGCCGAGGTTGGCAACATTCTTTTGTGTAGACTGATCATGAAATCTTTTCTACCGTCATTCTCTCCCTTCCACTGATTCAAGAGGGGCAGATGTCAGTTTCTGGCGAAAGAATGTGCACCGTACTGGTTAACCGCTTATGTATAAGCCTGCCCACGAAAAGTGTGGATAGGTAAAGTGTCCGGCTCAAAAATGACCTAAAAATAATGTGATTGGACTGTTAAACTCCAATACAAACCATTATTGCAATATAAAGTGGGTTTATAAAAGGTGTCACCTTCACAGACTTGTCAACATGAGAAAGGATGTAAATAATATAGTCTGCACCTACCATGTCATAGAATAAATCAGCTTCTAATATCCTCTGTTGAAAGACATGGTCAAACTCCTTCACACTAAAATAAACAAATATAATCAACAGTATGTGTTGCTGACCAAGAAATGAAAACCAGAGGTTTTACTCAGTTTCCAACTTTACCATTTGACCTGAGGGTTTTGATTTCTTAAGTTTTCGTAGGCATAATCTTAACATCACGAAAACATGTCTATATATATTTGACCCCCTTAATCGCCACTTTTATGTAGTAAAACTGCGATTTACAGGGATATATATTTTTTATTTATATTATTTTTCTTTCTTCAGCACAAAAACATAGATTGTGGGTACTCGTCAGAACCGCCTAGGCACGGCGGTACAAACCAGTACCCACAATGTATGTTTTGAGCAAAGCAAAATATTACAAGTTTTCATCAGAAACAAGGAATCAGTCTAGCGGACAGCAAAATCCCCTGCCCCACTTTAATAACAAGGCTCAAACTTTCGACCTTCACCTGTGACTTGACCTTGAATTGCCATGGTTTATTTATGGGTTCTGCACATCAGCTCACTGAGGGGGATCTTTGACCAAAGTTTCATGAAAATTCTTCCAGGGATAAAGGAGATATGGAACAGACACAAAATTCAAAGTTTCAAACTCCTGATCTTCACATGTGACCTTGACCTTGAGTCAGCATGGTTCATTTATGGGTTCTGCAAATCAACTCACTGAGGGGGATATTTGACCTGAGTTTAATGAAAATCCTTCAAGGGGTAAAGGAGATATATAACTGACACAAAATTCAAAACTCCTGACCTTCAAAAGTGACCTTGACCTTGAGTCGGCACAATTTATTTATGGGTTCTGCACATCAGCTCACTGATGGGCATATCTGGCCAAAGTTTAATGAAAATCCTTCTAGGGATAAAGGAGATATGGAGTGGACACAAAATTCCAAGAACCAAACTCGTGACCTTCAAATGTCACCTTGACCTTGAGTCGGCATGATTTATTTATGGGTACTGAACATCAGTTCACTGAGGGGGATATTTGACCAAAGGTTAATGAAAATCCTTCCAATGGACCAGACAAAAAAAGCAAAGTTTCAAACTCATGACCTTCAAGTGTGACCTTGACCTCAAGTCGGCATGGTTTATTTATAGATTCTACACATCAGCTCACTAAGGTGGATATTTGATCAAAGTTTAATGAGAACCCTTTCAGGGGTAAAGGAGATATGGAATGTACACAAAATTCAAAGATTCAAAATTCAAAGATTCCAACTCACGACCTTCAACTGTGACATTGACCTTGAGTCTGCATGGTTCTGCACATCAGCTTAAAAAACTAGAAATGTGTCCAAAGTACACAGATGCCCCCGCTTAGCACATTAATCTTGAAGTGGTGCAAATACCAATCTGTGCGAGTTTCGACGTTCCACCAACAGTGACCTTGACGTTAAAAGTCGAAATCGCTCAAGATATTGTCATGAGGAACATTTGTGTAAAGTTATTTTGGAATCGGTGAAGAAATGTAAGCGCTAGAGGGATGACAAAGTTTCTCTAAAAATAGCCACAGTGACCTTGACCTTGAAAGTGGAACTCGCTAGAGATATTGTCATAAGGAACATCTGTGTGAAGTTATATTGAAATTAGTCTAGAAATGTAAGCGCTAGAGGGAAGACAAAGTTTTTCTAAAAATAGCCACAGTGACCTTGACCTTGAAAGTCAAAATATCTTGAGATATTGTCATAAGGAACATTTGTGTGAAGTTATATTGAAATTGGTGAAGAAATGTAGGCGCTAGAGCGATGACAAAGTTTTTCTAAAAATCGCCACAGTGACCTTGACCTTGAGGTGATGACCTTGACAGTCGAACTCGCTCAAGATATTGTCATAAGGAACATTTGTGTGAAGTTATATTGAAATCAGTGAAGAAATGTAGGCGCTAGAGCAATGACAAAGTTTTTATAAAAATAACCTCTGTGACCTTGACCTTGAGGCCATGACCTTAAAAGTCGAACTTGCATGTGATTTATTTATAAGGAACATTTGTGTGAAGTTATATTGAAATTGGTGGTACAAATATCTTAACCAAAGTCTTAAAACATTAAAAATTTTCTAATTCTGTGACCTTGACCTTGAGGTCATGGGTATGGGTGGGGGTATTGCTGAATAAACCATTGGACCTATATGTATCATCATAGTAAATATAAACCAAATCCATTGTAGGGTTATGAAAATATGAGCTCAAGTTCTACCTGGTACAAATACCTTAACCTGGGTCTTAAACATTAAAAATTTCAAGTCCATGACCTTGACCTTGAGGTCATGGGTATGGGTGGGGGTATTGCTGAATAAAACTTCGGTCTTAAATCTATCATCATACTAAATATAAACCAAATCCATTGTATGGTTTTGAAAATATGATCTCAAGTTCTACCTAGTACAAATACCTTAACCTGGGTCTTAAAAGTTAGAAATTTCTAAGTTCATGACCTTGACCTTGAGGTTATGGGTATGGGTGGGGGTATTGCTGAATAAAACTTTGGACCTATATCTATCATCATACTAAATATAAACCAAATCTATTTTATGGTTTGGAAAATATGAGCTCAAGTTCTACCTTGTACAAAAACCTTAACCCGAGTCTAACAGGATGACGTACGTACGTACACACTTTCGTACAGAAGGACGTACATTCGAACACCCGTACGCACGTACACACGTATGCATGTACGCACGTACCCACGGACTCACATACAGAAAACCGAAAAACTCTATGCCCCCGGCATCATCCGATGCGGGGGCATAATAACAGTTTCGGAGATATGAAAAATTGCACTACCTGTATTTCCAAATGGTGTAGTTATCCTTACAGTTTCCAAGGCAATGGCATTACATAAGACATTATGAACAAATGGATCTGTAATATCATACAATACTGATTATCTAGCTCAATTAACCCATTCAGTACCAGAAACCCCTAAAGGAGTACCTTGGCAAACAGTGCAGGCCCAGATCAGATGCTGCAGAATGCAGCATCTGGTCAGGGCCTACACTGTTTGCAAAACGTTGAGCCATTTTCCAAATAAATTTTGAAGAAAACACAACCTGACACCCCTAATGTCATATACAAGGTGGAAGATTCCATTTGGTACAAAAAGCATTATGACATCATGTTGTCAAGTCAACACTGAAAACCATTGTAAACCCAACTTCATATAAAGGAAACTGGGGCTTATAAGAACGTACTTTTTTCATTATTTTTTTTCTCAAAAACATGAAGTATGGGTAGTCCTTAGTTTCACTTCATCAAAGTGGTTCTTACTAGCATAATGTTTGTTTGAAGCAGAAATTAGCTGACTGCATAAACCATCTCTGATGCCAAAGGCTGCAACTTTGTTCTGCCATTTCCATACAAAAAAAAAAACAAAGTGACATAATTTGACCTTGATCTGTTATACATTAACAAAGGGTCACAATTCGAACAAAGCTGGTAGGGCTCAAGTCCTTAATTTCGCATACCAGGTTTCAAGGTCATTGGCTTTTTCACATACATGAATATGCATGGTAGCCATTTTTGTCATGTGACCAAGATCTCATAAACAATGTCTTTCCCATTCCAAATAGACTCCAAAAGTTATTTGGTTTCAATCAACCTAGCAGTTTTCAAGAAGTTAATAGTATTAAATCTGATGCAACCAGGATAGAGAATAATGTAATGACCTTGACCTTTGGTATTGACCTACAAATTTATCTAAGTGATAGCATACATCACAAGAACAAGTCTTAAACCCAACTTTATATAGAGAAAACTGTGGTTTACAGGGGTATATATTTTTTCTTATTTCTGCTCCAAGACATAGGTTGTGGGTACTTGTTAGAACCGCCTGAATGAAGCGGTTCTAACAAGCCCCCACAACCTATGTTTGCAGTATATATAAGAAAAATATTAAGGATTTTCTCCAGAAAAGTAGCCATTTTGGAGATAAGAAAAATTGACTATCCCGCACGGTGTGTTATGGCAATGTATCAACTTAGATTGGCTATAACAGAATCAGAAAAATCCATTGTTTGGGGCTTTTTTATCCATATAAAAGTAACCAAATTTGACCATCAAGGTCAACGGAGGGAACAATCTTGGAAAGATGAAAGTCCCAAATGCACACATTAAATTTCAAGGTCACCCGCTTTTCAGTTTCTGAGAAGATTTTCCAAGGTTTATAACATGTATGGGCATGATGGTCATCTGTGTCAAGTGGCCAAGTCCTTATACACTTCAAACTCCAATCATATAGTCTCCATATGTGATTTGGTTTCACTGCCCAAGGGATTTCAGAGGAAATATGTATCATTTTAAAATGCTGATGCCGACACAGATACAGACAATGAGACAGATAACAGACCACTGTCTATGCTATAAGGTCCCCAGGAGCCTCTATAGAGTCCAACGGCTATTAAGCAAGCACCTAAGGGATAACCAAAATTTGCTTGCTTTAGACAGGTGCTTGCTTAATACATGTGAAATTGAAGGTATCTGCCTTTTTTGGGGGGAACCAAACGCTTGCTTGCTTACGACAGGTTGCTTGCTTAATAGAGGTGGCCACTAAGACAGGTTTGACTGTATATATCTTACCTAAATGCTCTGACATGGGGTGGTCCCTCCATGGCATGGTAAAGTCTAACTTTACACACCGCCGACTGCCCCGGTTCTATATGATACACGTAATGTGCACAACATTTTGTACCCTCCTTCTCTTCTGTGTTTGTTGCTTTGCGTTTACCTGAAAAAGAGAAAGAACATGGCATTTAACCCTTTTTGTACCAAATGGAATCTTCCTCCTTATATATATAAGGAGTCCATTTCTAAATTTAGGGGTGTCAGGTTGTGCTTTCATTAAAGTTTATTTGGAAAATGGCTAAACTTTGCCTTTACCTGAACAAAAGAAAGAGCATAGAACTTAACCCTTCTCTTGCTGAATATTTAGTTTCGCCACACCCATTTCTGACTTTGAACCAATCAGATTACTTGATGTTGATGTAATTTATTCCTACAAAGTCATAAACTGAATGTCAAACAGTGCAGATCCTGATCAGATGGCTTCTTCAGAAGCCATCTGATCTGGATCTACACTGTTTCCAAAGACAGGGATTGTCATGAACAGCAGGATAAGAGTTAAGGGGAATCATCATCATCATCATCAACGGATTTTTGATTAACGTGCAGGTACAGGGGCAACGTCCACATAAGTGGGCCCCCTTCCAGGTAGCTGGCTTGCTGCACGCATGGCAGATCTTACACCAGATCTCCAGGCTTGTCTATCATGAGGATCGATAGCAGAGAGCTTCCATTCTCTACAATCTCTTTCTGTTAGCTGCTTCCAGGTCATCTTGGGCCTTCCTGGCCCCCGCTTTCCACTTACCTGTATGTCACAGGCAGTCTTGATTGCACCGTTGGAGCGTTCCACATGTCCATACCAGGAATGGGAACACTTTCAGGGGAGGCAACTCCTGCAAAAGTATTTTTGTCTCCAATGTTAATAGGGGTCAACTGAGGAGCAAAGTCTTTCCTTTATCTGTAGCCCCCTTTCTCTGTAGGACAGAAAAAGGAACAGGAAGTTCCAAAGTTGTCTCCCTTTGAAAAAAATGGTGGGAAAATCTGCCAGGTGTTCTGTGTTTGTTGCTTTGCGTTTACCTTAACATGAGAAAGAACATGGAAGTTAAGGGGAATGGGAACATTTTCAGGGGCGGCAACTCCTGCAAAGTATTTTTTGTCTCCCATGTCAATAGGGGTCAACTCTTAAAGAAAAGAATTTGCTACTGCGGAGCAAATTCTTTCCTTTACGAGTAGACCCCTTTTTCTGTGCTTATAGAAAAGCGAACAGGAAGTCCTGAAAATTGTCTTCCTTTAAAAAATGGCGAAAAAAGTCTGCCAGGTGTTCCCATTCCCCTTAAGATGCCAATCATAACATCTTCCATCTGCTTGAGTGTCTGCTGTCCTTTTAAAAGTCATTGTTGCAAACAGTGTGACCGTGATCAGCTGATCAAACAAATAAAACTAAACCACAGATTCACTGAATGCAAAGCATGACTCATTCAATATTCCTAATACTGTAAACAGCAAGGGTGGGTGTAAACTAGTTAAATAGAACAGCTAATTGTTTGTTTGATTTGAGGTTTAAAGTACCGGTCAACACTGTATAGGTCATTTTGGAGATGATGCTTCCAATTTTGTTGGAATTTTACCCGACAATGAGATGAAATGACATCTCATGCCCTGTCGCCCCATGAAACCAATAGGGTTTATAAGCACGGATGGTCCAACTCGCACCGCTTTGCCTGAGCACCCTTAGATCCTCTTAGCGGTTTATCAGTAATTGTGTGCGATTTGTTTCACCAAGCTGCCAAGTAAAGTGAAGTACATCACCAAAACATGCCTATATAATTTTGCCCCTGAAAACCCCACATTTATACGAGCCCCGCCAAGCGAATTTGTGTCTTTGAGCATTCCGTCATGACAAATTTTAACTGCGCATGCCCAGCCATTCAGAGGGGCCAGGGATATGGCTTTCTGCCTGAAGGTTCCTCTTGATTCACTGCTTGTATGAGCGAGCAGCAAAGGTTCTGGCGAGACTGCGCAGATGCGCAGGCTCGCCTGAACCTTCGCTGCTCGCATAGGCGATAAGTACCAAAATCGCTTGACGGGGCCCATATAGTAATTTTGTTGATTTGAGGTTTAACATCACCATCAACCCTAAAGGTCATTCTGGAGACGTTGCTTCCAATTTTGTGGGACTTTTACCCAACACTGAGATGAAATGACATCTCAAGACCTGTCGCCCAATGAAACCAATAGGGTTTATAAGCATGGACGGTCCGACTTGCACCGCTTTGCCTGGGCAAGCTTAGATCCTCTAAGCGGTTTACCAGTACTAGTGTGCGGGTCAGATTTAGCTCTGCGTGGAAGAATCCTGCAGCCCATATATTTCTTCAAAGGGGGCCATTTTATATAGTAAACCTGGAGTTTACAGGGATATACATTATTTTTCTTATAGCTGCTCAAAACCATAGATTGTGGGTACTAGTTAGAACAGCCTATAGTGTTTAGAGCAGAAATATGAAACATATCAGAATTTTTTATTGGAAAATTTTCATGTTTTGGTCGCAGAATTCTCAATATAATTGAAAAGGCGTGTTTTTGTACTGTAAGTCCTCAACCTACCTCGTATCACAGATTCATGGAATGCATCTTTGACAAATTTTGACTCACTCTCTGTACCAAACAGGCGTTCTGCATTCGTGTCATTCTCTGTAAATAGTAGGGGTGGGTGTTTACCATCTGGACCTTTGTCAATCTCAAACTTGAACACATCTTCATCTGAAATACACATGCTTTTTCTTAACCCTTAAGATAGGAAAAGAAAAGAAAGACAAGAGTTGTAAGGAGACAACATAGCTCGTCTATGGAGGCCAAAGCTTGATGAGAACAATTTATTAAAGATTAAATTTCAATTTTGCATTTTTGCCCAAAAATTTGACATTTTCTTTTGTAAAAGAGCTAAACAGACGGCAGCAGCAATGGAAAGAGAACCAGAAAGGACACATAACAAGAGGCCCATAGGCCACTATGCTCACCAGAGGTCAAGTGTGAAATACTTGCCCTGTCCCAGGCAGCCATGTTTGTCAACAAACCACTGTAGCCTGAAAAATCTAACCTGTTTCTGAAATTCTGCCCCTTTTTTCCAAGTTTGTGACTTCCTAGTTGCTAAGCACATAATTTCTGCTTTTCTGAAATCAAAGCACTAACAGTACTAGTCAGCGGATGGTTTCTTGAGTGTAGGCTAGGGAAATGGTCCTGAACGGAAATTTAGACTGTTTCTTTTAACCCTAAAATTCCTGTACCTTGTCCTGCTGAATATTTTAATCTGCCACACCCACTACCGATTATCAGCCAATCAGATTACTTGATGCAAATTATTGAAAGAAATTCACCATCTGAATGACAATGTAGATCCTGATCAGATGGCTTCAGAAGCCATCTGATCTGGATCTACATTGTTTGAAAGATAAGACATATCCAGGCTCAGTAGGACAAGGGTTAAGCAAACTCTGGCCAGACACCATGTTTTGTGGAATCTGATCTTGGTCTACACTGTCTGACATAATCCTGTCCAGACCCTCTTTACACAACACTGAACGCAAAAAATAAGAATAGTGTGACCATAAATAACCGTTACCTGGATTTCATACAATTCAAAAGTAGTCATGTGGACAACAGCAAACTAAAGCTTCTGCACTTAGCAACTTTTGGTCAAATGACAAACAATAGACCAAAAGGAAGTCCTGTGGAGCACATTTTTTGCTTTACAAGTAAAGTAATATTATTTTGAAGTTGTAAATATGACTTGGAAGAATCGACTCCATATAAGCTGTCCAAAATCCCTGTAAATTTTCAGCAATTTCATGTTTCAGAGTAACAAAATACACAAGATGACATGATTGTGTGATTGGCAACAACACAGATCAGCTTTTGTTTCAAAGTAGCATTACTGCTAAGGGTCTAATTTAAATTCCCTGACTATTCACCGACTTTTTTCCAGATTTAATTCTCACTTTCACAATACAAAATGATGGCCTTCACATTCAGGCATTTGCAGCATTCTCTAACTTCCTTTTCGGCTGAAAAGTATACTTCTACAGACTTCAACATTAACTCTTTTAGTACAAAATGGAATCTTCCGCCTTATATCCTTAGGACTGCCGGGCATTTTTGAAACCATGACTAAAATGGGGGTAGGGGAGAACATTTCGCCCTAGAACCCGATCTTTTGGTTCATTTAGTCTTGTCTAGCCCGTTTTCAATAGAAGACAAAATGTACTGTTCGGTATGTGAAAACAAACTTTCTGATGACGTCATAGGTCATGGCGCAGGGGTCACGCTATGCTAAAACATGCTCACAGACTTCTTTTTTTTTTTTTTTTTTTTTTGCGTTTTTCTCAACCTAATTTTCCTCTCGTTTTCTATCATTTTACCTTATGTACGTTTCACTCTTTTGTACCTATTCTCGACATGTCTTTGTTTTGGCCGCACTTGTTTCGTACAGACAGCACGCGGTCTCAAAGAACATGGGGCAGAATGGCAATTTCAGAGGCTAATTTTTTCGACTTTTTGCCAGGTTTGGAAGCCTCTGGTCCTGTTCCAGTATCTCTTAGAGGATTGATATGCATGTTGCAAACAGTTGTTGGAATACCCTATTCAAAAACACCCTTATCAAAAGTATGGTTGAATATGGGAAAGAATGAGGGTCGTTCAAAAAGTTTTTGGCAGCAATTACGCAAAAATACGCTATGGTAGTGGAAAGGATATGGTGAAGTTATTTAGAACAGCGGAACTAGCCGTTTTAAACTTGAAATCTTTATTTTTCGACATATTTTGTTGAAATATGAGGAAATCGGGGCAATTTACAGGGATTTTCACTTTTTCACCATATCCTTAGGACTGCCGGGCATTTTTGAAACCATGACTAAAATGGGGGTAGGGGAGAACATTTCGCCCTAGAACCCGATCTTTTGGTTCATTTAGTCTTGTCTAGCCCGTTTTCAATAGAAGACAAAATGTACTGTTCGGTATGTGAAAACAAACTTTCTGATGACGTCATAGGTCATGGCGCAGGGGTCACGCTATGCTAAAACATGCTCACGGACTTCTTTTTTTTTTTTTTTTTTTTTTTTTGCGTTTTTCTCAACCTAATTTTCCTCTCGTTTTCTATCATTTTACCTTATGTACGTTTCACTCTTTTGTACCTATTCTCGACATGTCTTTGTTTTGGCCGCACTTGTTTCGTACAGACAGCACGCCGTCTCAAAGAACATGGGGCAGAATGGCAATTTCAGAGGCTAATTTTTTCGACTTTTTGCCAGGTTTGGAAGCCTCTGGTCCTGTTCCAGTATCTCTTAGAGGATTGATATGCATGTTGCAAACAGTTGTAGGAATACCCTATTCAAAAACACCCTTATCAAAAGTATGGTTGAATATGGGAAAGAATGAGGGTCGTTCAAAAAGTTTTTGGCAGCAATTACGCAAAAATACGCTATGGTAGTGGAAAGGATATATACCAGGAGTCCATTTCAAAATTTAGGAGTGTCAGGTTGTGTTTTCATCAAAATCTATTTGGTGCATGACTGAACTTTTAGCAAATGGTGGAGGCCTTGATCAGACGCCGCGTTCTGCGGCATCTGATCTGGGCCTGCACTGTTTGCCAGGGTACCCGTTTTGGGGTTTCTGGTCCTAAATGGGTTAAAATGCAACTCTATGTCTATGCCTTTTCATTTACAGAGAAGCAATGAATGATGATAAATGACTCGTTCTCTTCAATTCAGTAACAAGCCAAGGTTTTGACCATGACATATTATCTCAAAATTGTCCCTAACATTTTCGCAATTTTAATTTTTACTGACCATTATTCAAAAGTCCCTGACTTTTCACTAACTTCGAAAAATCCATAGAAACAGATACGGCAACATTATGTACTAACTGAAAGATAGTTTTTGCCAATTCACCATAATAAAACTAATTGTTGCAGGTATTCATTAAAACTGCCTTGTCAATGTGGTTTTAATGAATACCTACAACATAGATTTATATGGAGATAAGGAAAATTAGCCTTTGATTATCACCACATACCAAGCTTATTGTCACACCTGCTTATAGCAGGGTGCGACATAGGCGTCCTATTTTCCGTCCGTGCGTCCGTCCGTTCGTCCATCCGTCTGTTAACATTTACGTCGAAGTTCGACATTTACGTCAAAGTTTTTATTTTACAAACCTCAGCTACCATCAAACCTTACAAGAAACATCTCATAGACCTTCTCACTTTGTAAGCACCTTGACCTGGTGATTTTGACCTATATTTTGCGCTCCAGTAACTTTGACCATTACGTCGAAGTTCGACATTTACGTTGAAGTTCGACATTTACGTCAAAGTTTTTATTTACAGACCTCAGCTACCATCAAACCTTACATGAAACATCTCATAGACCTTCTCACTTTGTAAGCACCTAGACCTTGTGACTTTGACCTATATTTTGCGCTCCAGTGACTTTGACCATTACGGTGAAGTTCGACATTTACGTTAAAGTTCAACATTTACGTCAAAGTTTTTATTTTACAAACCTCAGCTACCATCAAACCTTAAATGAAACATCTCATAGACCTTCTCACTTTGTAAGCACCTTGACATGGTGAATCTGACCTATATTTTGCGCTCCAGTGACTTTGACCATTACGTCGAAGTTTGACATTTACGTCGAAGTTTGTATTGTAATCAACTATAAGACTAAACAACCATCAAACCTTTCATGAAACATCACCCTGAGCTCCTGACTAGGCAAGCATCTTGACCCGGTGACCTTGACCTATATTTTACGCTTCAGTGAGTTCGACACAAATTACGTCAAAGTTCCAGATCTCCTCAAATAAAAGGCCCACAACCATCTAATCTTGTATTGTGCTTCTCCTAGATGTACTGAGTCTGCAGGTACTTTGACCCGGTGACCTTGACCTATATTTTACGGTCCAGCAACTTTGACAAATTTTTATGTCAAAGTTCCAGATCTCTGAATAAAAGGCCTACAACCATCAAAGCTTGCATAATGCTGCTCCTGGATGTACTGATTCTGCAGGTACATTGACCTGGTGACCTTGACCTATATTTTACGCTCCATTGGCTTTGACACAATTTGCGTCAGTGTTCCAGATCTTCTCAAATAAAAGGCCTGCAACCACCAAATCTTGCATAGTGGTTCTCCTAGATGTACTGACTATGCAGGTACCTTGACTTGGTGACCTTGACCTATTTTTTTTTTGCACTCCATTGACTTTAACACATTTTAGGTCGACATTCCATATTTTCTTAACTATAAGGCCTACAACCACCAAACCTTGCATAGTGCTTCTCCTACATTTACTTACTCTGTGGGTACCTTGACCTGGTGACCTTAACCTATATTATGCACTCCAGCGACTTTTACGTCAATGTTCAATATGTCCTAAAATAAATGGCCTACAGCCACCAAACTTTGCATAGTACTTCTCCTCATTGTACTGATTTGGCACGTACCTTGACCTCGTGACCATGGCCTATATTTTTGGTCCAGTGATTTTGACACATTTTACATCAACTATCAACTGCTATGAAATTTTTTTAATTAATTACAACATTCTGATTGTGGCTTCTATGACTTTTGCCCCCAGCAGGTGCGACGCCGCCTTCTGCGGAATTCTTGTTTGTTGTTATGAAAATCATCAAATTACACTGACTTTTCCTGATGACGTCACTATGACAAAACACCCATGTGTTACACTAGCATCTTTCATATCTGTAGAATCTGCTCTAAAAATAGATTGTGGTTGCTCATTACATTTATTTGTTTGGAGTTTATCAGCCCAGTCAACAATTTTTAGGTCATATTGAGGCTATCAGGTTGCCTAACCACACTTTCCTGGGCAGGCTTATAAGTGTACATTCTTTCGCCAGACTAACAACCCACGCAGCCCTTCTTGAATCGGAGGATTTGTTTGTTTGATTTGAGGTTTAACATCCCCATCAACATTGTATAGGTCATTTTGGAGACATTGCTTCCAATTTTGTGTGACTTTTACCCGATATTGAGATGAACTGATATCTCAAGCCTTGTAATCCCAATGAAACAAAGGGTTTAAAAGCATGGACAGTCCGGTCTGACGAGCACCGCTTTGCCTGGCCAGGCTTAGATCCTCTAAGCGTTTTTGTCAGTATTCGTGTGTGGTCGGTTTCATCTCTGAGTGGAAGCATCATGCAGCCCATCTATTTCTTCAAGCCCTGATGGGCGGGGGCCGCTGAACCAGTGGAAGATAGAGAATGACTGTAGGAAAGATTCTATGATCATTCTCCACAAAAAAGCTTTTTAGAACCACCTTATTGAGGCAGTTCTAAAATCTATGTTTTTAAGCTTTAACACAGATACAAACCCAAATTTTCGCTATATAAATTGTTGTTTTCAAGGGTATTTATGACATCGTTGCATTTCACAGGTGAAATATTTCGGTAACTTCCTAACTTCTGTTCAAAACGCTGATTGTTGCTGCTCGATATAATCGCCATATTGTGACATTTCTTAGGAGTATTCCCAATGTATTTTAATCATTATACTGCTGTTCACAACAACCTCCACCTTTGCAACAGTGTAGATCCAGATCAGATGGCTTCTGATCAGGATCTACACTGCCATTCAGTTTGTGAAATGAACAAATATATTATATAAAGTACAGTAAAATTCCTATATTAAGACCACCTTTTGGACTGTTCAAAAGTGGTCTTTAAGACCATTTTAAACAGTCCCAAAGGTGGTCTCTGACCAGTGGACACGTATGAAGAAAACACAAAGAAAGAATAACTGCAACCTACTAAATAAGCTTTTTATAGCAGAATTAGTCTTAATTTTAGGTGGTCTAAACAGCAGAAATTTACTGTAAATTGATTGGTTATTTAGCAGAATAAGGATAAGCAAGCACAAGTAATGAAAATAGTAAATACCTATGTAAACCAAAAATATCTGTGGAGCTCTGGGGCCAGTTGTTCAAAGCATCATTAGCTCGTTAGTGGTCAAATTGTTAACTGTTCTAGCAAGTATCATGCTCACATTTTTTCAGCAAAAATATTAGCATATTTGCAAGGTTAAATGATCAGTTTTAACAATATGTTAACTAACGACTTTGTTAGTTTTGAACAACTGGCCCCTGACCACTGTACTGGTTACTTACTTAGGTAAAGCCAGTCTAGGGAAAGTGTGGTAAGGTTGATTAACCAGGTTTCATTAACCTGGTCTGGCCCATCCGAGTCTAACTGTTGGTCTTCTTTTGGTCCAGCATTTCAGTGGTTTCTTGCTTTCGAGTCCTCACTGTTGTTTCATCCCTGTGGTTGTTTGATTTTTGTATTCATGGAGATGTTGCACTGATGAAATCGTGACAAAAATAAGGGCGAGGATTGTGGCCATGTAAAATCGATTTAACCCCCCCCCCCCCCCCCCCCCCCCCAACCCCCCCAGTGGAATTCGTTTCACTAACCGTTCCAATGTGGTTCTTCTGTTGCGGTTGATTTTGGTTTTGGTTTGTCTTTGAATGTGTGTATCGCATATATTATTTTGTTTTGGATAGCCAATTGGCCATTTGTGGGAGAATAACTGCCCTTTTGGCTTTCCGCTACTGATGTTTCCATTAGGGTCTAGTTGTTTCATGTTTGTGCTTCTTTCCCATTGGTGTCTCTGACGGAAGCTGTGGGCTAATTGTATTGATTACTGATCCTTGTCTTCACTTCCAATTTGTATAATTTTTATAGTGTTAATTAGTCAAAATTCCAAACCCACCAAGGAACCTCTTCAGAAATCACAAACCTAAGAATGGTCCATTATGTGGTCGGTTCAGGGTTGGAAGCCTTGTGATGCTAATCTGTCGCTCTAGGTGTCCCCTTTCACCAGCCCCGTGGTGACCCCTGAAACTTAGTCGACGCTCAAAACTTCTTTGTCTACCAAAGCTTCCGCTACGTCTCTCTGTTGCAGGCTGAGTGCCGAACACAGCTGCATCCCCTTCTTCTGTTAAGTCTGATGGTATTTCATGCTCATCAACGTACCTATCCATACTGTTCAGGCGGTTTCTTCCTGATGCTTGACCTGAAGCAAAGAAATTTAAACGCAAAAGTTTAGTGTCATTATAAAGAGCATTTTACATGAGTGTTCATGTATTATTGAATTTATTAAACTATTTGAGGAAAAGGGATAAAATGCTCGGCAGCCGAGCATTTTATCCCTTTTCCTCAAAGAGTTTAATAAATTTGATAATACATGAACACGAATGCAAGATTCTATTTATTATATGACATTTAAAACGCATTTTATTCAAGATGGTTTTCAAAGCTGTCAATATTCCGCCGTTAGTAAATGCAACATCGTTAAGGACGTCGTACATGTAACATTACTGGACGTATGTAGCTAATTTGCATATTTAATCCACTTGTGGATTATTGAAAATATTACATGGCGTTATTACACTTTCAGACGCGACGTCATACGATAAAGGCATTTATTCTTGAATATTGAGGACTGACCTTTTCAGTGTTGACGGGGACGTTAAACCTCAAAACAATCAATCAATCAATTATTGAGGACTATCATTTTAATGCATATTATTAATTGACTATTCTGTATTGATCGGAGGTCATCCGTATTAACACCAGGTCAAGCAATATTAACTGAGGTCAAAAAATCAATAATCATGTTTTTTAATTGTGTCAATTAATAAAATTGTCATTAATCAAGTAATTTCGCATTGATCCAGTTACAGGTCCTCGGTCAGCTGCATTGACCCTCGGCCTTCGGCTTCAGGCCAATGCAGCAGACCTCGGACCTGTACCTGGACCAATACGAAATTACTTGATTAATAACATTATAATATTATGTATTGAAGAGATATCCTGTCTTCAACAGGTAAGGGGCCACCTTGGGAAAAATCAATACTCAGGATCATTATGGTACTAATGCCATTCACCTTATTTGCATTATTTGCTGGTTCCTAGTCTGAATATTATAAGTGTTGGAAATACAGGTAACCAGGCCCCCCTGACCTTTCAAGGTCAGGGGGGTCTGGTTACCTGTTTTTCCAATATTTGGAAATACAGGTAACCAGACCCCCCTGACCTTTCAAGGTCAGGGGGGTCTGGTTACCTGTTTTTCCAATATTGACAATGTGCAAGCTGGGAGCCAGCAAATAATGCAAATATGGTGAATAGCAAGCCTTTTCCCATAGCACAAGTAACAAATCCTATGGATTGATTTGGTAGATTTTTCTCATTTTGTTTGTTTGTTTGAATAGAGGTTTTATATACCCATCAACACTAATTAGGTCACTTTGGAGACTTGTTTGTTTGATTTGGGGTTTAACGTCCCTTTCAACACTGTAAAGGTCATTTTGGAGACATTGCTTCCAATTTTGTGAGACTATTACCCGACAATGAGATGGAATGATGACATCTCAAGCCCTGCTGCCCAATGAAACCAAGAGGATTTATATGTAGGGACGGTCCGACTCACAGCACTTTGCCTGGGCAGGCTTAGATCCTCTAAGCGCTTTACCAGTTCTCTTGTGCGGTTGATATCAGCTCTGCGTGGAAGCATCATGCAGCCCAATCTATTTTTCCAAGCCCCCAATGGGCCGGGTGGTTTTTCTCATTTTATCTTGAAAATATTTGTTTGTATTGGAGTTTAATGGCCTAGTCAACACTATTCCAGGTCATTTTTGAGCTGGTCAGTTTACCTATCCACACTTTACCTAGGCAGGCTAATACGTAAGCAGTTTACCAGTACAGTGCACATTCTTACGCCAGAAACTGACAACTGCCCTTCTTGGATCAGCGGAAGGGAGAGAATGACCGTAGAAAAGATTTCAAGATCAATCGCCATGAAAGAATATCGCAGACCCCTGCAGGTATCGAACCCACATCCTCCTGATCACCAGTCAGACGCGCATCCGACTGAGCTACCGAGTCCAGCATCTTGAAAATGTGTGTTGAATAATAAGCATTGGAATTTTTTACCAACTCCACTGGAAACTAGGTCACTTACCTAACGTTGGATGATGAACATATACCTTGCCCTCGTTAAACTGCTTCAACTTTATAGATTCTTTATCTAGGTGAGTCTGAAAATCAGATTAAGAGAGCTCAAACAGTCAGATTATTTATTTGGAGTTAATGGCCCATAGTGCACTATAATCATAGTTAATTGCTACCATCAGATCAAACCAAAATTCCCTGACTTCACTGACTTTTCCCTAATTCAATATATCGATCAACCATGATTTTTCATGCATTAACATTTGCCGCATCCCGAGGAAGCTATTTTAACATGAGGCCACTAGGCAGAATGTTCAAATATCTTCTGAGTTAATGCAATGAAATAACCATGGATGATCATTGTTCTTGCATAACTTACGATTCTGACAGCAAATTTTTATGAAAACGCCCAAAGGCTCCATAAAAACTCTTCAACTGCGACTGGCAAACCAACATGGTGGCTAGTTCAGAATGTTGTTTTTAAAGTTACGCAGCAACCCTCTGACGTCATCATATAACTCTAAAACGCATGGTTCAGGGTGATAACGTTACATCGGTCAACATAACTTAAGCAAGGCAAGGCCCATCTTGTCATATCAAAAGCTCAAAATGCATGTTCAAACAGCATGTGAATTTCATGATTTGAACATGGGTTTTGTTGTTTGAGCACGTTATTGTCCATTTGTTTGTTTTGTTTGTTTGTTTGATTTGATGTTTAATGTCCCTGTCAAAACTATAAAGGTCAATTTGGAGACCTTGCTTCCAATTTTGTGGAACTTTTACCCGACATTGAGGTGAAATGACATCTCAAGCCCTGTCACCCAATGAAACCAATAGGGTTTATAAGCATGGACGGTCCTACTGGCACCGCTTTGCCTGGGCAGGCTTAGGTCCTGTAAGCAGTTTACTAGTACTCGTGTGTGGGTCGGATTCCGCTCTGCTTCATGTCAGTCCATTTGACAATGGCTTCATATATATAAGCTGTAGCTGGAGTCCATTTCTAAATTTAGGGGTGACAGGTTGTGCAATCTTCAAAATTGATTTGGAAAATGGCTGAATTTTATGCAAATAGTCTAGGCCCTGATGAGATGCCGCATTCTGCCAAGGTACCCGTTTTGGGGTTTCCGGTACAAAATGGGTTAACAACCCTGATGGTGGCAACCCTGAAAATAAAACAATGGTTAACAGTGTAGACCCAGACAAGATAGCACAGACTGTGGCATCTGGTCAGGGTCTACAATGCTTGCTTACAGTGCAGGAAAATAACAAACTTAAAACAAAGAAAAGGAACCTGAGATCCCTTGTATGCTTAGGACAAAAAAGAAACGCCGGGTAACCTATAAAGACAGTTTTATAGGGTATTAAGTAAAAATTACATTATTATATTTATTTTTTGTATAAAATTTCATCTTTATGGAATCAGTTGGTGAAGTTTCAAACGATATTTGGTGCTGATTATGCGAAAAATAACCCTTAAGCTTTAAACAATGACATTGCTTGTTTGGCGCAACACAGCCGGACATGTCAGTATCTTGTGTGTCATCCTTGCGCAGCTTTCCCAGCCCTGATTCTTCTATGCATGGAATTCATCAGGGTGTTAATCCTGGCAATGGGGATGTTATCCCAGTCTTCAAGCAAGGTATGCCTGAGCTGGTCAAGATTAGTGGGGGCATTTGGACGTCTCCTAACCCTCCTATCCAGTTCATCCCTGATCACTGCCTTCACTTCTATTTTCTGGCATCAGGCAAGGCCATAGCTATGTTGAAAATTGATGCAAAAAGCTGTGTAACAATCCTAAACTAACTCTTATCATGCTGTTCACGACAACCCTTATCTTTGAAAACAGTGTAGATCCAGATCAGATGGCTTCTGAAGAAGCCATCTGATCAAGATCTACACTGTTTGACATTCAATTTATGAATTTGTTGGAACAAACTACATCAAGTAATTTGATTGGTTCAAAGTCAGAAACGGGTGTGGCTAAACTGAATATTCAGCAAGAGAAGGGCTAGAGGTTGTCAATATTAATTCATATGCAAAATATGATCAAAATCCCTCAATTTTTTTTCAAGGTATTGAGCGGAAACGACAGACAGACGGACTGACTACGCGAAAACAGTTTACCCTACCCCACACTTCGTATACAGGGATTATAATAAGAACATTCCCCTCCTACCCCCACATGCTGCAAGGAGAGCAGGATTGCCTAACTGCAGGCTAATATCAGCTGTATGCCCTGGTGGTGTAATATGCATGGCACTTTGCCCAACCACCCCAAAAGTGGGGTTTACAAAGGTGTGATCACTTTAAGCATAACATATGCTACTGTAAAAATCCTAAAAATATGGACACCTTAAGAACTTGCTGTAATTCTTCTAAAATTTTAACAAATTTGTGTCATGATCCAGCATGGAGTCCAAAAGGTGCAGATGGAATGGCAAATGGTGTAGACCCTGATCAGACTGCTCCTTCAGGAGCAGTCTGATCTGGGTCTGCACTGTTTGCTTAGGCCTATCTCTCCCAAAACTAAGGATCATTATGGTAATATGTCTACAAGACAAAATGCTTGCAGATGAATACACAACATGAACAACATGAAGCAGGCACTCTGTGCACGTGTACTGCATAAAAACACTAATTCTTACTCAAAATACATGCAGTGAGCATAAATACTGCACATCAAGCCGAGCCACCCAGCCAAGCAAAATTTCTGAGAGAGTCATTTAAGTGGAAAGGATACACCTGGCAGATTTTTTCCACCGTATTTCAAAGCGAGACAACTTTTGGGACATCCTATTCACTTTTCTATAAGCTCTGTCCCAAGGCAAAAGAGGTCCACTCTTAAAGGAAAGAATTTGCTCCTCAGGAGCAAATTCTTTCCTTTAAGAGTTGACCCTTATTGGCATGGGAGACAAAAAAACATTTGCAGGAGTTGCCTCCCCTGAAGGTGTATCCATTCCCCTTACGAAATGAAAGCACATTACAATAACACACCCATGTGATATAGGGCATTCTATCACAGCTTCAAAACGGTTATTTTTCTGATGATTATTTCCGATATATTCCTTATTTAA
Organism: Lucinisca nassula; assembly: GCA_963580285.1. Taxonomy (NCBI): domain Eukaryota; kingdom Metazoa; phylum Mollusca; class Bivalvia; order Lucinida; family Lucinidae; genus Lucinisca; species Lucinisca nassula. The sequence goes on from OY757022.1 coordinate 105,556,408, forward strand.
ATTGCAAACATAGGGTTTTGGTGCTTGTTAGAACCACCTCATTGAGGCGGTTCTAACTAATACCCACAACCTTTGGCTTGAAGCAGAAATAAGAAAAATAATGTATACCCCTGTAAACGCCAGTTTTCTTTATTTTAAGTCGGGTTTAGAATGGGGTCCATTGCATGGACTCGTTAAATGTGATGTTTTTTTAATGTTCACTCAAGTACAGTAAACCTTCGATGGCTCAAACATCGATGACTCTTTTACCATGGCTGAGTCGAACCCATTTTTGAGTCCCTAGGGAATTCCTCAACATTAGAAGTAGTGTGGGATAATTAAGGACATTTTCAACTTTTATCTTGCAAATGTATGCTGTGTGTGCTCATTAGAATCGCCTCATCGAGGCAATTCTAATGAGTACACACAGCATACATTTTTATTATGGAACACCGAAAAGATGTCCCAAAATTAACCCTGTTATGCCTCCTGGAAGTAACCCTCAGTGGCTCTAACTACCCCTGTCTCGAACAGATTTTCATTGTCCTAAAGGTGTTAGAGCCATTGAAGTTCGACTGTATGAACAACACAGTGTCACGAGCAATGTTTAAGTGAACCCTGAAAGTATGAACAACATTGGGTCACAAACAAAATTTAATTGAACCTCATCATTCTCGATTCTATGAACTTTAAATAAATTACCTTTATTACTTTATCTACATTATTTTCCATCCATTATTTAGTAAAAAATTCTGGTTTGAGGGCTAAAATTTAAACAAGAAAACAACTGTACACAGTTTTCCTATTGACAGCGGAACAGCCTTGTTGACAGCATAATACGGCCATCATCCAATCGAATTGGAGAGAACCCTATTTTTTTTACATCACTTTATGATCCTGTGATGTGAAGGGTGTGTGTGTGTGAATTTGTGTTTAACGTTGCTTTCAACAATTTTTCAGTCATATCACGATGGTGTCTGGTTGCGACAGGGAGCTCAATGCTCACTTTTATAGTGCTGCCTCACTGAAGTATCATGTCCCAGACACATTACATGATACCACACCCAGTCACATTATCCTGACACTGGGTCGACCATTCCTAGCTCTACCCCGTAAATCTGAGTGCCAAGCGAGGAGCAGCTAGTACCATTGTTAACGACTTTGGTATGTCGCGGCCCGGGATCAAACCCGTGACCTCGTGATGTGAAGGGATTAATGTATTGATGAAGTATGAACATTATATCCCAACTGTTATGGAACAGCTTTTTTTCTGTAAATCCACCAAAATTTCAACCCTTATCCCGCTGAACACAACAATCCCTACCTTCACAAACAGGGTAGATCCAGATCAGATGGCTTCTGAAGAAGCCATCTGATCAGGATCTACACTGTTTGTCATGCACACTGTTTGTAGATCCAGATCAGATGGCCATCTGATCAGGATTTACACTGTTTGTCATGCAGTTTGTGAATTAAACAAATGTATTATATCAAGTAATTTGATTGGTTGCTAGTCAGCAGTGGGTGTGGCTTACAATCAATTTATGCAGCAGGATAAGGGTTAAATACCTGCATTCATGTTTAACATTTTTCAAAGGTAGACAATTTTTTGGGACTTTCTGTTTGCATTTCTATCAACTCAACCCCACTGAAAAAGGGGTCTACTTTAAAGGCAAGAATTTGTTCCCTACTGAAATGGGAGACAAAATAGTTTTACATCAGTTGCTCCCCTGTAGGAGTCTTAAATTCTCCTTGTATGGTTTAAGGATCACCATACATGCAACATGGTGACATTATTGATGACGAGTTTCCATGACAACAAGAGTTTAGTACCCACTCAATCTGTACACAGCCTGCCCTGTCTGCATGGGGAGGAATTATCTGAATACCATAAAAGTGGTAAAAATTGGGATATTTTGAGGATTTGCTGTAATTATCCTAAAATTTTAATCAGTTTGTTTTGTGATCCAGCAAGAAGTCTAATATGTGGAGACGGAATGGCAAACTGTAGAACCTGATCAGACTGCTCCTGAAGGAGCAGTCTGATCTGGGTCTGCACTGTTTGATTAGGCTGTTTGTCCCAATAATTAGGATCATTATGGTAGTCATAGCAAAGACTGATCAGACAGCAAGAATGATTTGCTTGTTTGATTTGAGGTTTAACGTCCCCGTCAACACTGTAAAGGTCATTTTGGAGACGTTGCTTCCAATTTTGTGGAACTTTTACCCGACATTGAGATGAAATGACATCTCAAGCCCTGCCGCCCAATGAAACCAATAGGGTTTATAAGCATGGACTGTCCAACTCTCACACGGCTTTGCCTGGGCAGGCTTAGATCCTCTAAGCGGTTTACTAGTACTCGTGTGTGGGTCGGATTCAGCTCTGCGTGGAAGCATCATGCAGCCCATATATTTCTTCAAGCCCCGATGGGCGGGGGCCGAGAAAGCAAGAATGAGCAGGTTGATCAGAGTCTTGACTGTGTCCAACAATACAAACTAAGTTCGCATACATGTGACTCATAAGACTGTGGTGTCTGGGAACGAAGCTCTGTGACTGTTATGTAACTTTTCAAGAACACGGGCGCGAGATTAAATCAAGATTTTTAGTCCGAGACCATATATTTTGGGCTGGGACCAGTTCTCCCTTGTCCTGCTGAACCGGAATATGGACTACCTTTTACAAACAGTGTAAATACAGATCAGATGGCTGAAGAGGCCATCTGATCTGTATCTACACTGTTTGAAATTCAGTTTGTGAATCAATAGGAATAAACTACAACAAGTAATCTTACTGGCTGAAAGTCAGAAATGGGTGTGGCTAAATGAATTTATTCAGCAGGACAAGTTTTTGGCGGTCCATTTTGGTTTTCTGTTTCTCACAATTGAAAACACTAGACAAAAGTGCCCAGTGGGGCACGTATACCCCCAGCCAGTGCCGAACTACAAAGGGAAATAACTCTAAAAGGCCTGACCCCTTGGCCCTTATTTTCTTTCCCACAATACAAGTAGTCATACTGATCATGTGTGCAAAATTTCAAGTTTCTATGTGAAGCAGTTCCTGAGATATCTTTGACACAAAATAATTGTTTACGGACAGACAGACAGACAGACGGAAAAGACAAAAACTATATACCCCCATGGCATACGCCGGGGGTATAATAAATACAGTGAAATGCGGATATTAAGACCACATAAAATTAAGACTAATTCTGGTGTAAAAAGCTACTTCAGAAGGGTGCAGTAATTTTTTTCTTTGTGTTTTCTTACAGCAGTGTCTTGTGGTCAGGGACCACCTGTAGGACTGTTCAAAAGTGGTCTGAAAGACCACTTTTGAACAGTCCCAAAGGTGGTCATAATTTAGGAATTTTAATGTAGTGCATAAATTATTTGCAACAGTAAATGTGAATGGATTAATACCAAGTATTGTTGGATTTCATTCTAAAGCAGAAAACAATGATTTTATTTTTCATCAGGCAAACAAGTCCATGTAATGAGCACCCCCTCTAGACCCTATTTATATACAGAAAAGTGGGGTTTATAGGGGTATGCATTGTTTTCCTTATCTTTGGTCAAAAACAAAGATTGTGGGATCTCTTCCGAACCACCTCGTTCCACCAACCTCTAATCACAATTTGGATTAGAAATAAGACAACAAGAGGGCCAAATGGCCCTATATTGCTCACCTGTGTACCAGAAAATCATTAATGATGTTTTAAGAATGCCCATCGTGGCTTGAAGAAATAGACTGGGCTACATGGTGCTTCTATGCAGAGCTGGAACCAACCAAACATGAGTACTGGTAAACAGGCTCTAAGCCTGCCCAGGAAAAGTGGTGACCATATTGGTCAAGTGACTAAATTTGTATTAATCAAACTTCATTTCCTTGTTCCCTAAAGGTTTCATATGAAATTTGATTACAAACGGCCCAATGATTCTGAGAAAAATGTGTTATAATTCTCATATCTGAGTGACCTTGGACTAAGAACAAGGAATCACCTTGACCTTGAATACTTAGGTAGTTTAAATAACTCATTTAGCTAACTGCATCTACCAATTTTAGGTCACAGGCTGCAACGGTTTGTGAAAAGTACATGGTTTTGATTTTTGACCATACAAAAGCCTATTTAACCAAATTTGACCTTAGCGTAAAATAGGTCAAGGTCATTCAGGAGTCATCATCTGAACAAATTGTTATTGGCTGGAGCCCCCATTGCCATATACAAAGTTATATGATAATCAACCCACAGATTCTGGAGAAGAACATTTCTGAGGTTTTTTTTTACCTTATATGGGCATGGCGGCCATATTGGTCATGTAATCAAACTCATATTAATTAATTTTCATTTTATTGTTCCCAAGAGCTTTCATATGAAATTTTAGTTACAAACGGCTCAATGGTTTCTGAGAAAAATAAGTTTTAATTCCATATCTGAATGACCCTGAATCAAGATCAAAGAATGACCTTGACCTTGAATACTCATGTCATTTCATCCACTCATTTAGCTTACTGTATCTACCAATTTTCAGATCACCAGGTGCAATATTTTCCAAAAATTGCACGGTTTTGACTTTTTCCCCATACAAGTCTATGCTACCAAATTTGACACTGGCCTAAAATAGGCCAAGGTCATTCATGGGGTCATCATCTGAACAAATTTTGATGGGCCCGAGTTCCCAATGCCACATATCAAGTTACATGGTAATCGGCCCACTGGCTCCAGAAAAGACGATTTCTGAAGGGTTTTTACCTTAATGACGGCCATATTGGTCATGTGACCAAATTCATATTCATTAATTGTCATTTCGTTGTTCTTAAAAACTTTCATATGAAGTTTCATTACAAATGGTTTTGTGGTTTCTGAGAAAAATAAGTTTAATTCTCATATCTGAATGACCTTGAAAAACGGTCAAAGAATGACCTTGACCTTGAATTCTCATGTAGTTTCATCCACCCATTTAGCTTACTGCATCTACTAATTTTCAGATCACAGGCTGCAATAGTTTCAAAAAAATACACGGTTTTGACTTTTTCCCATACAAAAGTCTATGCGACCAAATTTGACCTTGGCCTAAAATTTGTCAAGGTCATCCAAGGGTCATCATTTGAACAAAAAATGACAGACCCGAGTCCCTAATGCTACATACCAAGTTTCAAGCCAATTGGCCCACTGATTCCGGAGAAGAAGTTTTTGAAGGGTTTTAACCTTATATGGGCATGGTGGCCATCTTGGTCAAGTAACCTGGACCCTGCGAACAAACTTTCGTTCCCCCATGAATGCTCCACATGATTTTGATTGTTTGTATTGGAGTTTAACGGCCCAGTCAACACTATTTAGGTCATTTTTGAGCCGGTCAGTTTACCAGTCCACACTTTCCTGGGCAGGCTTATACGTAATTGGTTAATCAGTACAGTGCACATTCTTTTGCCAGAAACTGACAACTGCCCTTCTTGAATCAGCGGAAGGGAGAGAATGACCGTAGAAAAGATTTCATGATCAATCTCCACGAAAGAATGTTGCCGACCCCGGCGGGAGTCGAACCCGCGTCCTCCTGACCACCAGTCAGACGCGCATCCGACTGAGCTACCGAGGCCGGCTGATCCACATGAAATATGACTCTAATCGGTCTTGTGGTTTCAGATGAGAAAATGTTTGAAAATGTTGACAGACAGACAACGGAGCCTTTCCATACTATAAGCTCACCTGTGAGCCTTCGGCTCAGGTGAGCTAAAAATTAATCAAATATTTCCAACTGAAAAATGATAGTTATAGACATAGCAGAGACGTCATTATGGAACATGGGGGTGTTATTGTAATGTTGTTTTTTTTTGTGTGTTTTTTTTTTCAAAGAAAATAAGGCTTGACATTACATGTGAATTGTCTGTCAAGCCTTATTTTCTCTGAAAAATGAAAATGTCATCTGCTATTATTGATTAGTACTTGAAGGGTAAGATATCATAAAGCTTCAAATAATTTTAAAATCAGTGGAGCAGTTAACCCATGATAAGCCCTACCTTTGAAAACAGTGTGGATCCAGATCAGATGGCTTCTGGCTTCTGAAGAAGCCATCTGATCAGGATCTACTCTGTTATGTAGTTTTTGAATTTGAGGTAATACATTGTATCGAGTAATTTGATTGGTTGATAGTCATCAATGGGCATGGATGGCTATGTTAACTTATTCAGCAGGATAAAGGTTAAAGCATATATCTGCAAATATATATAATACATTTCACCCAACAGAGTTCAGATGAGTCATGACAAATGATGAGTGGCAGCCAGCAGTTTCCTAGAGTATTAAATACAAAGCACAGCATATCAAAGCATGGAAAAACCAAACACAAATGAAAACTGAAATGAATGACATTAGAAGCAATTATGTTCTGTAGTAGGGTCCAGTTCTTCAAAGCCAACAATGTTTTGTCTCATACATATCTTTAAAACTTTGGTCATATAAATTATATGGCATTTTGTAAGTATTTTTGCTTAAAAAAATATGAGAAGTTTGTGCAATTGCAAATACTGCGCAGATTGTTTTAGCAAAAAGTACAATAGTATTTGTTATACTGCAAAGAAATTTCCAGGATTTTGATTGGTCAGCACAAGGGCAATTATTTTCCATATACCCTGTGAGCAAAAATATATTACCCACTTGTGCTGGCCTTCACTTGATTGCGATGGCCGACATCTTGGATCTACAACATAGTTGATAGGAAAAAAAAGCACCACAGTAATTTCCAGCCAATAAAAATAAATAAATAATGAAAACTTTTGACTGTTTTTTTTTAACTTTCGGTATCTTATTTCATTGTTTTCCATTTTAAAACTCATTGTAACATACTGTAAATGTTTTTCCACTGAGCAGCATTATCAATGTAATGCATGCTTAATGGCGTGATTGATGATGTCACATGTAAACATGTATATTCTTACTATAACAGGTTTACTGTATATAATGACACAGAATATTCTAGTTGCCAGAACAGTCAACACTTAAACCATTAATAAGCTTGTTTAGCTACCGTTGCTTTGAAGGACTGGGCCCTTACTCTCTCTTCGGCTGTCTTATACTACCTGTTGATGATGTTGCATTCTGCTCGGTTTTGAAGCCTGTCAAAGAATACGAAGCCATGCACAAATGGGACACAACAGCTCCAGAATAGAATGAATCATGTTTACATTTGAGCCTTGTGAAGCGAAGACTTGCCTTCAAGCATGTACGCAGAAGACAAAAATAGCCATCGGAAGAGATGGCAAATCCCCCGACCAAAAGCCAATATGGCCTTCAGAAGATTATTCTCCAATAGAAAGTGCACCAGAATTAAACCAGCAATATATCACAAAGTATTGCAGTTATGGCCATCACAAGATTATACTGTCAGGGGAGATAACTAAAAAACCAGGGCACTCAGAAATGTGTTATTTGCACATGACATGTCTGCTTAAGCTCATATATTTCTATACAAAGTACAATCAGTATGTCTCAAAAGGTATTGGAGATATGGTGATCACAAGCTGGTCATACTGTTACATTGGAAGGGTAGATAACTCAAATACCACAGCACCAACAGTTGTGGTTCTTGCACATGACATCCCTTCTGTACCTTGTATACAATTGTGCCAAGTTCCTTCAATATATCTCAAAGGGTGTTGGAGTTATGGCCATCACAAGGTTATATTGCCAGGGGAGATAACTAAAAAACCAGAGCACCCAGAGTTGTAATTCTTGAGCATGACATACCTGCTTAACCTCATGTACATCTGCATCAAGTACCACCAATGTCTCAAAGGGTATTGGAGGTACGATGTTCACAAGGTTGTCATACCGTTATATTGGAAGGGGAGATAAATCAAATATCATAGCACCCAGAGTTGTGGTTCTTAGGCATGATGCGCCATCTCAACGTTGTATACAATTGTGCCAAGTGCAATCAATATATCTCAAAGGGTATTGGAGTTATGGCCATCACAAGGTTATATTGTCAGAGGAGATAATTAAAAAACCAGGGCACCCAGAGTTGTGGTTCTTGCACGTGACACACCTGCTTAACCTCATGTACAACTGTACCAAGTATCATCAATACATCTCAAAGAGTGTTGGAGATGTGGCCATCACAAGGTAGTGATTCTATATTATTGGAAGGGGAGATAACTAAAAAACCATGGCACCCAGAGTTGTGGTTTTTGTGCATGACACACCGTCTCGGCCTTGTGAACAATTGCGCCAGGTACCATCAATATATCTAAAAGGGTATTGGAATTATGGCAATCACAAGGTTGTCACTCTATTTTATTGGAAGGGGAGATAACTCCAAAACCATGGCAACCAGAGTTGTGGTTCTTGTGCATGACACGCCGCCTCAGCCTTGTGAACAACTGTGCCAGGTACCATCAATATATCTCAAAGGGTATTGGAGTTATGGCCATCACAAAGTAGTCATTCTATTTTATTAAAAGGGGAGATAACTAAACAAATATGGCATCCAGAGTTCTGGTTCTTGCGCATGACACCCCATCTCAGCCTTGTGAACAATTGTGCCAAGAACCATCACTGAATCTCAAAGGGTATAGGAGTTATGGCCATCACATGGTTATCACTCTATTTTACTGGAAGGGGAGATAACTCCAAACCATGGCAACCAGAGTTGTGGTACTTGTGCATGACACGCCGTCTCAGCCTTGTGAACAATTGTGCCAGGTACCATCAATATATCTCAAAGGGTATTGGAGTTATGGCCATCACAAAGTAGTCATTCTATTTTATTAAAAGGGGAAATAACTAAACAAATATGGCATCTAGAGTTCTGGTTCTTGCGCATGACACCCCATCTCAGCCTTGTGAACAATTGTGCCAAGAACCATCAATGAATCTCAAAGGGTATAGGAGTTATGGCCATCACAAGGTTATCTCTCTATTTTATTGGAAGGGGAGATAACTCCAAAACCATGGCAACCAGAGTTGTGGTTCTTGTGCATGACATGCCGTCTCAGCCTTGTGAACAACTGTGCCAGGTACCATCAATATATCTCAAAGGGTATTGGAGTTATGGCCATCACAAAGTAGTCATTCTATTTTATTAAAAGGGGAGATAACTAATAAAGTATGGCATCCAGAGTTCTGGTTCTTGCGCATGACACGCCCTCTCGGCCTTGTGAACAATTGTGCCAAGAACCATCAATGAATCTCAAAGGGTATAGGAGTTATGGCCATCACAAGGTTGCGTCTACGGACGGACGGACGGACAGACGGACGGACGCCAGGCTGATCGCTATATCCCCCCGAACCTATTCGGTCGGGGGATAAAAATCTACCAAATTGACTACAGCCCCCGCCCATAGGGGCTTGAAGAAATAAATTGGCTGCATGACGCTTCCAAGCAGAGCCGAAACCAAATGCACAAGAGTACTGGTTAACCGCTTAGAGGATCTAAGCCTGCCCAGGCAAAGCGGTGACAGTTGAAATGTCCATGCTTATAAACCCTATTTGTTTCATTGGGTGACAGGGCTTGAGATGTCATTCATCTCAATGTCAGGTAAAGGTCCCACAAAATTGGAAGCAAAGTCTCCAAAATGATGTGTTGATGGGGACGTTAAATCTCAAATCAAACGAATACCACACCTGTAAAGAATACAGTTGTATAACCCACTTTCTATCGGGAAAAGTGGCGTTTACATGGGTATACACTATTTTCTTTATTTTTGCTCAAAAACATAGATTGTGGGTACTCATTAGAACCGCCTCAATGAGGCGCTTCTAATGAGCACCCACAATCTATGTTTGAAGCAGACATAAGAAAACTACATGTATCTAACTTTTCATCAGAAAAATTTCTATTTTGGAGCCATGGAAGACTTGACTATGTCACATGAGTATGTTATTTTAATGATCCTGCATACCCATTCACTCTATGCCTGCATAAAGAAGCTTAGGGTCAAGTGTCATGTCCACCTTATAGTGAACAGTGTAGACAGATAATATGCATGGATGTGCAGCCTGATGTCACTCTGTGAGTGTTTGCTGGGTGCATGCCCAAATACTTTTTTCACTTCACCTTTACAGTGTTGACGTGGGAGTTAAACCTCGAATCAAACAAAAAAAAAACAAGAAATAAGAAAAATTATCCCGAAAAAGTCCTCTATTTACCTCCTTTATCTGGAGGTGTGGCCGAGTTAAGAAAGATACAGTGAGATCAACCTCCTTTTGAAATACGGCAGGTTATTTAATATAATCAGACATGTTAATTGAAATCAACTGTAACAAACTGAATTCGCTTCCATAGCATAGGCTTGGCAAAGACAATAAACCACAACCTCATTATAACACAGTTCATAAAAACTCGGTTTGGATATGTTGGATGTTTCAAAATGGATCCCAAAATGTATAGATTATATGGAAAAATCTATTTAATCTATACATTTTTGTTTCGATATAACACATGTCATTTAACTGGTTTGGACCCCATTAATAGTATTATCAAGAGGTTGTGGTGTACCATGCACAATTCATTCTCAAAAGCAGAATGAAATAAGCCAACCCATTAGAAAAGGGCCCACATCATTATTCATTTTATGTTCTTCAAAAGCAAGCACACAGCCAAAATGACATGGCTTGTCATAGCTTCCAGATAAGGCACTTTTTCCATCCAAATGTGCTGATATTTTTTCTTATTTCTGCATAAAAACATATGTTGTGGGTACTCATTAGAAGCACCTCACCGAGGTGCTTCTAATGAATACCCACAACATATATCTTGATGCAGAAATAAGAAAAATAATGTTTGGATGCCCTCTCTTATCTGGGGATATGGGCCGCTAGACATCACACATGATTTCTTGCAAGAAGCTATGTCGATTTGACTTGACATGAGTCTGAGATAATGAGATGGCTCCCAAAGCATTGACAATTAGTACCCTTTCCTCATGAGCTTGGCCAAATACATTTTTTAGAAATGAAACCGTTAACTGAAAAGGTTTGTATTCCCAACATGGCCAACAGGGCTGTTCAGAAAGTTTTGGGACATTTTGTTGTTGTTGTTGTTTAATAGCTTGAACTTTCTATAACAGTTTTATACATTTCTTGTGACAAAGTAGTTGAGGAACAACTGCATTAACATCAAGCCAGCATATGTGTATGTGTTTGTTTTGTTTAGGAGTTTTGACAACCTAGCAAACACTATTAAGGTCATTAAGTGTCCATGTTGGAGATGGTTACAGTGTAGAGTTCGAAGTGAAGGTTGGTGTTCATCAAGGCTGTTCTCAGCCCACTGCTTTTCATCATTGTACTTGAAGCCTTGTCAAGCCAGTTCCGCTCTGGAGTTCCCTGGGAGGACCTGTATGCCGATGACCTTGTCATCATAGCTGAATCACTCTAGGAATGTGTCAGGACCCTCTTAACTCGGAAAGAAGCAATGGAGCAAAAAGACCTTACTAAGTGGACTAGGTATATTGTGTGTGTGTTCCAGTTTTACATTCCACCAACAGCTACGGTCATAAGGAGACTGGACCTTGGTTTAAAAACTCATGTGAAAGTGTGGGGAAGCCCCAAATCAAACCCACGATACAAGCAGCTTAACCACTACACCACAGAGGCTTCTGAACTGGGTCATTCAGTAACCCTTTCAACCCTGCAGACCCAAATGTTTGCAGTGTAGAGCCAAAGATGTCACATAACAAGCCCTCTTATCTGGATCAATACAGTTTGCCACCCTGACCCGTCACTGATTTAGTCTCAATCCCTTATTTACAAGAATGACTATGTCTAAAACCCATTGACAGATCAGTCCATTCAGAGAGGTTTAAACTATGTTATGTGGTAAGATTTTTTCTGATTTTCACTTTCACCCCACTGGGTGACCTAATAAGGCTATGTAATATTTTGTTTACTTCTTATTGCAAGGAAGAATCTAGAAAATGAGTCAAAGATAAATTTTAGTTGGTAAACATGATATTTACAAGAAGAGGGGATTAAAGAAGTACCTACAAGATTCCAGGTCACATTTTTTTGCATACGAGGTCATTTATTTCTACAGCATTCTGAAAATTTCCATTGCTTTAAAAAAGAGAGAAAATTTACCCTTAGTTTCAGTTTGGGTGTGTTAAAAAATTGCATTCTAAATTCTGTGTTGGATTACTTGAAGATTATTGTGCTTGTTGGACTCAGTGATCATTCTGTTGGATCAGAAAATAGGATTGTAAGGATATTTAGGATTCAGAGTAAATTACACTTTTGTTTATTACAATTTAAATTTGAAAGATTTTGTCATAAATTTTGATAACTTTTTATGGCTTGTTTTCTTTTTCTTTCTGCTACGCTTCACTCATAACAACTACCGTAATTCCCTGTGTATACCACGCACTCATCTATAACACGCACCTCAATTCTGAGTCCAAGATATGTAAGAAAAAAAATATTCCAGTCTAAAACACGCACATGCTTTTCCCCAGTATCACAGAATGCTTTTCTCAGACACCATTTTGATTGAAAATGAAAGTACATGAATTTTGATTGGCTACTATCAAAATAGCCTGACTGGTTATAGGTATATTTCCCAGTAGTTATAGAATAGAATAGTGGTTAGTTTCTCTCTTGCAGCATAGGCAGTTCTCCGTTTACCCATAACGGTGGTGTGTGACAAGGTGACATTTTAAGGGTGCGGTTATTCATTTGTTATGAAAAATGACAATGCGTTTTCCCAGTTTTCTTTCACAAGGAAAGATAGAAACAGGTTTCTTTCCAAAGGTAAAATTGTGACAACATGCCTCCAAGGCAGGTGCTCTATAGCGTTATTGACAGAAATTTCTACAGGTAGATTGAGTATTTTGACACCTCTGGTTATTCACAAGTTCTCTATGCTAATCCCATAATTAACACCTTCTCAGCGTGAGTCAAACATCTCACTCAATTAAAGAAGCCCATTTACTGTTAACAAATTATTCCTAAAACCCTGATTTTAAACAAAATATACAAGCAAGTTCAATGCGAACATCAAAGTTTTCCGGCATCCAAACTGCCGCCCACAAATCACCGCTATTTTTTTTCTGCACGCGATCGGTAATTGACGTCATCGTACCCCAGCAACCCCACACGTGTCTAATGTTTTATCTTAATGTGGCTTATCTGTCTCATAAAAAAATGTTTGGAAACGGTAAAAGTATTCTCGCTAGCAAAACAGCGCTTTCCGTAAGCTCCGTGTCAATAACCAACAACAGAATACAGATGTGTTAACACAAAGAGTTCCAACTTTTCTCGCCAAGCGTCTGCTATTTGGCGCCAAAACATAACCATTCACGAGATAGCAGAATAGTCGTAGCAACTCGTCTTAGGAGCAATTAAATAATTTTCACACTGATTGCGGATTAAATTTTATGATTGGGGAATAAACGCAAATTAGAGGCATAACTTGACCATATTTTCACACCTTATCGACACGCACCGCAGGGTGGCAATTATATGACAGGGATTAACAATAGTGTCATAATTGAACCGTTATAAATCAATAAACAGTGAAAATCCAAATCAGACATCTGCGGTGTCTTTCTGGGGTGTCTGATCTGGGACTGCACTGTTTGCCGATGTCCCAAAAAAGAAAAGTCTGCGGCGTCTTTCTGAGGCGTCTGATCTGGGACTGCACTGTTTGCCGATGTCCCCAAAAAGGGCCGCGGGCATATGTGGTAATATGGATGAAAGGTTGATGTGTGAGATAGGAATATTGATTGCATTTTTAATGGTATGAATGATCCAATGAATTAATATGCCAAACGAACTTTATGAGGGTCTCAAAGTGTCACATTGTATTTGTAATGGGTTTTCGTGACCTGCCGACTTTTCGAGATAAACAATGTCATTTTTCTATGCCATTGTATTACACGCAGGGGATTTTTTTCACCGTTTTCGGTGTGAAAAAAGTGCGTGGTTTACACAGGGAATTACGGTAAAACAGTGTCCCTTTTTATCCCCTTGTCTCAGTTACTATAGAAATGTATGTTTTCCCAAAATGTCCAAAATATGTTTTACAGAGCAGAATATCATAGCTGATCAAAAATATAATAGTGGGCTATACTGAGATTTCCAAGAACTTTCTGAACACCCCTCAAACAAAGGCAAAAACTTTCAAAATGCAGTTTAAACTTTAGATGATATTTGCAAACTTACATCACAGCTGTCTCCCCAAGACCAGACATTTCTAAACCACAATGTTGGCAGGACGTGTATGGTTGCTTTCTCTGGCCCACGGTTAGTTATTGTGTACCTAGCAAGGATGTCATTTGGGCTACCTTTGCAGTACTCTGCCATAACATCAAAGTAACGATTATCATCAAATACACCTGGAAAAATTTTAACAGAACAGACAAGTTAAGTCTCCCGATCTTCTAGTGAGACTCAACTATTTTTTAGAGAGACTTACAAATTTTTGGCTCCTAAAACCCTGTTTCACGCAATGTCTCCCAAATTTTTTTCCAGAAATTTCCCTGAATATTTAATACAAGAGGGCCATGATGGCCCTGGATCGCTCACCTGATCCATACTGTACAAATGAAATTGTAGGTAATATATGGTGGAGTAGAGGGTTTGAGCAATTTTGGTTGACCCAAGGAGGTTTTATAATTTTATCTTTGGTGGCCATCTTGTTCATCCAAGTACAAAGGTTTGCGCATTTTGGAATAAGGTCACTCAAGGAACATTCCTATGTAATTAATTCGAAATCCATCCACTGGTTAAGCGTGAAATTATTTTGAAATCCATCAATGTGTTAAGGAGAAGAAGTCGTTTGAAGGTTTTTCTATTTTTACCTCTGTAGGCCAACATGGTCATCCGAGCAGAATGCTTTGAGCAATTTTGGTATGAGGTCACCTAAGAAACATTCCTGTTAAATTATTTCAAAATCCATCCACTGGTTAAGGAGCAGATGTCATTTAAAGGTTTTTGTATTTTTAGTTCTGGTGGCCATCTTGTTCACCAGAGCGGAATGGTTTGAGCAATTTTGGTAGATGGTCACCCAAGGAACATCCCTGTGAAATTATTTCGAAATCCATCCACTGGTTAAGGAGAAGTCTTTTAAATGTTTTCCTATTTTTAGCTGTGGTGGCCATCTTGCTCATCCAAGTGGAACAGTTTCAGGCTTTCAAGTGACTCCTGGTGAAAAAGTAGGAGAAAAGTAGGAGCCTGAGATATCAAAAAGTAGGAGAAAAGTAGGAAAAAAGTAGGAACCTGATATAAAAAGTAGGAGCTAATGGACACAAATATACCTCAATATGTCTCACATTTTATCAGTTTTTCATTTTGGGCAGTTTTATTTGTGCATTAGAGTCTAATGTTTTTACATCAAAGTTAGCAGGCACCTGTAAAATGTTAGTGGCTAACCCATCTAGTACAGTTATTCATGCCTGCAGCCTGTACTTCCAATGCTTTTGTCAAGAAATTGCCACTGGCAGATATATATACCTAGATATTGACATATGTCAAAATATTAATTCAAAAGAATTGATGAATCTGAAAACTTAAATTTGTGAGAAGCATCAGCTACAAGATGTCCAGGTGAAGGCATCATAGCACTGCTACAATGAATTCCTGTCATGCAAAATAAGACAGCATTTTATTTGCTCACTGAAGTCAAGGTTTTAAAGCATTGCTACAATGCATTCCTGTCATGCTAAACAAGACAGAGCTCTAGTTGGTCACTTCAGTCATCACAGCATTGCTGCAATGAATTTCTGTCATGCCAAAACAAGACAGAGCTCTAGTTGGTCACTTCAGTCATCACAGCATTGCTGCAATGAATTTCTGTCATGCTAAACAAGACAGAGCTCTAGTTGGTCACTTCAGTCATCACAGCATTGCTGCAATGAATTTCTGCCATGCCAAAACAAGACAATAGCTCTAGTTGATCACTTCAGTCATCACAGCATTGCTGCAAAGAATTTCTGTCAGAGCTCTAGTTGGTCACTCCAGCCATCACAGCATTGCTGCAATGAATTTCTGTCGTGCTAAACAAGACAGGGCACTAGTTAGTCACTTCAGTCATCACAGCATTGCTGCAATGAATCTCTTTCATGCTAAACAAGACAGATCTCTAGTTGGTCACCTCAGTCAACACAGCATTGCTGCAATGAATTTCTGTCAGAGCTCTGGTTGGTCACTTCAGTCATCACAGCATTGCTGCAATGAATTTCTGTCATGCTAAACAAGACAGGGCACTAGTTAGTCAATCCAGTCATCACAGCATTGCTGCAATGAATTTCTGTCATGCTAAACAAGAAAGGGCACTAGTTAGTCACTCCAGTCATCACAGCATTGCTGCAATGAATTTCTGTCATGCTAAACAAGACAGAGCTCTAGTTGGTTATTTCAGTCATCACAGCATTGCTGCAATGAATTTCTGTCATGCTAAACAAGACAGAGCTCTAGTTGGTTATTTCAGTCATCACAGCATTGCTGCAATGAATTTCTGTCATGCTAAACAAGACAGAGCTCTAGTTGGTCACTCCTGTCATCACAGCATTGCTGCAATGAATTTCTGTCATGTTAAACAAGACAGGGCTCTAGTTGGTCACTCCAGTCATCACAGCACTGCTGCAATGAATTTCTGTCATGCCAGACAAGGAAGATCTGCTGGCAAATCACTGCAGTTAAGACATTGCATTACTGCTGCTTTGAATCCCTGTCATCCTCCATAAGACAGATCTCAGATATTTCACTGCAGTTAAGGCATCCTAGCACTGTTTCAATGGTGCTAAACAAGACACAGCTCTAGTTGAACACAGCACTGTTGCAATGAATTCCTTTCATGCTCAACAAGATGGAACTCTAGTTGGTCACTTCAATTAAGGCAACACAGCATGGCTGCAATGAATTCCTGTCATGCTCAGTAAGACAGAACTCTAGTCGGTAACTTCAATTAAGGCAACACAGCACTGCTGCAATGAATTTCTGTCATACTCAACAAGACTGAACTCTAAATGGTCATTGCAGTTAAATGCATCATAGCATGGCAACAATGAATTACTTTCATACTTATCAAGACAATAATTCTAGTTGGTCACTACATTTAACGCAAATTTAAGCAGCACTGCTTCAATGAATTTCTGTCATGTCAAAAAGTCAGAGCTCTAGTTGGTAACTCAGTTAAGGCACCACAGAAGTGCTGCAATAAATTGCTGCCATGCTCAAGACAGAACCCTAGTGGGTAACTGCAGTTAAGGCATCACAGTACTGCTGCAGTGTATCCCTTTCAAGCTCAAGACAGAACTCTAGTTGATCACTGCAGTCAAGGCCTCCCAGCATTGCTGCAATGAATTTCTGTCTTGCTCAACAAGACTGAGCTCTAGTGGGTCTCTGCCGTTTAGTCATCAGAGCACTGCTGTAATGTATTTCTGTCATGCTCAACAGGACATAGCTCTAGATGGTCACCACAGTTAAGGCATCAGAGCATGGCTGCTACAATGAATTTCTATCAAGCTAAACAAGACAGAACTCTAATTTGTCACTGCAGTTAAGGCATCATAGCACTGCTGAAATGAATTCCTCTTGTGCTAAAGACAGGGATCCAGTTGATAACTGCAGCTAAGGTGTCAAAGCAACTAAACAAGACAGAGCTCTAGAAAGGCATCAAAGCCATGGTTTCAAGGCATTGTTACTATGAACTCCTGCCATGCTTAACAAGACAGAGCTCTAGCTGGGCAATGCTGTTGAGGTATCAAAGCATTGCTGCAATGAATTTTTGTCATGCTAAACAAGACAAAGCTCAAGCTGGTTACTGCAGTTAAGGCATCACTGCACTGCTGAAGTGAATGTTTGTCATGCTAAAAAGACAGAGTTATAGCTGGCCACTGCAAGTTAAGGCATCATTGGACTGCTACAATGAATTTCTGTAATGCTAAACAAGACAGAACAGTTTGTCACAGCAGTTCTAAAGGGCATCAAAGCATTGCTGTAGTGAATTTTCTACCCTTCTCAACAAGACAGAGCTCCATTTGGTCATTTAGTTAAAGCTTCACTAGACTACTGACTGCAAAAATTCTTGTCATGTTCAGCAAGACAAAACTGTAGATGGTCATTGGAGTTTTGCTTTTACATCAACATATTCCAATTAGTGGTACAGCTAAAAACAGCAGATGAATGTCGAGGATCATCAGTACATATGTCATATAACAAGATGCATTCTACAAATAGTTTGAGATACATGTTATATTTTTAAATGCTTTATTTGTTTATCTATTTATTTGGGATCTTAGTGTTTGAACAAATCAAAAAAGTAGGAGAAGTAGGAGTTTTTCTGGAAAAAGTAGGAACAAAGTAGGAGGAGACCAAAAAAGTAGGAAAAGTAGGAAAAAGTAGGAAAAAGTAGGACTACTTGAAAGCCTGCAGTTTGAGCAATTTTGGTAGAGGGTCACTCAGGGAACATTCCTGTGACATTATATCGAAATCCATCCACTGGTTAAGGAGCAGAAGTTGTTTAAAGTTTTTTCCTACTTTTAGGCCTGGCAGCCATCTTGTTCATCCAAGCGGAACGGTTTGAGCAAATTTGGTAGAGGGTCACCAAAGGAACATTCTTGTGCAATTATTTCAAAATCTATCCACTGGTTAAGGACAAGAAGTCTTTTAAAGGTTTTTCTATTTTTAGCTCTGGCAGCCATCTTGTTCATCTGTGCAGGACAGTTTGAGCAATTTTGGTTGAGGGTCACCCAAAGAAAACTCCAGTAAAATTATTTTGAAATCCATCCACCGTTTAAGGAGAAGAAGTCATGTAAAGATTTTTCTATTTTTAGCTCTGGTGGCCATCTTGTTCATCCGAGCAGAACGGTTTGAGAGATTTTGGTAGAGAGTCACCCAAGGAACATTCCTGTGAAATTATTTTGAAATCCATTAACTGGTTAAGGAGAAGAAGTCGTTTAAAAGTTTTTCTATTTTTAGCTCTGGTGGCCATCTTGTTCATCCGAGCAGAACGGTTAGAGCAATTTTTGGTAGAGGATCACCCAAGGAACCTTCCTGTGAAATTATATCAAAATCAATCCACTGGTTAAGGAGGAGAAGTCGTTTAAAGGTTTTTCTGTTTTTAGCTCTGTGTAGGCCATCTTGTTCATCTGAGCGGAACAGTTTGAGCAATTTTGGTAGCAGATCACCCAAGGAACCTTCCTATGAAATTATATCAAAATCAATGCACTGGTTAAGGAGGGGAAGTCGTTTAAAGGTTTTTCTATTTTTAGCTCTGGTGGCCATCTTGTTCATCCGAGCACAACAGTTTGAGCAATTTTGAATTTTGGTAGAGGATCACCCAAGAAACCTTCCTGTGAAATTATATCAAAATCAATGCACTGGTTAAGGAGGAGAAGCCGTTAAAAGGTTTTCTATTTTTAGCTCTGGCCGCCATCTTGTACATCTGAGTGGAACAGTTTGAGCAATTTTGGTAGAGGGTCACCCAAGGAACCTTCCTGTGAAATTATATCAAAAGCCATGCACTGGTTAAGGATGAGAAGTCATTTAAAGTTTTTTCTATTTTTATCTCTGGTGGCCATCTTGTTCACCCAAGCGAACGATTTGAGCAATTTTGGTAGGGGATCACCCAAGGAACATTCCTGTGAAATTATTTCAAAATCTGTCCAGCAGTTTTGGAGGAGAAGTCTTTTAACTCATTATCCCCTAGCGTCGCTTATATGCGGCCGATAAAATATCGATGTAGTCCCGAGCGCCGCATAAAAGCGACAGGTAAATTCTTATCGGTACACCGTGCGTCGCTTATAAGTGGGCCGCAAACAAGTACTCCATTTCCCGAGCGTCGCGTATAAGTGACGCTTACCATTGGACTACAAAACTCAAAAATATCGGCAAGTTCGATTTTCAGCCAATAAAAACGCAGTTTACAAACACTGTTCGAATATTTTTCTTGCCAAAAATAGAAAATTCCACGTGTTTACCGGGAAGGAAAAGCGAGAATTCTGAGGTAAAAAATCATGAAAAACAGCGAAAATACGCGACCACAGCTTGCAATCGGTAGTGATATAATGGAGTCTGATGTTAGTGATGGCGAATTCTCACGTTTCGGCGCAGATAGGGCTGGAAGTGACATTGAAATTGAAGGAAATTTGTCAGTTTCACGTGTGCATACAGCAGACTTGTTCGATTTTGAGGAGGACTCGTCGGACATGTTTTGTTCTCTTTTTTTGGAGTATATTCCTGGGGATTCTTATTGAAATTATGGAAATTATGAAAGAAGAGGAATATGTGTTATTATAATATGCGAAAATGAATAGTCATAAGGATCATGACTTAATCATTTCATTGTGGAATTTGTCTCTTTTTTATTATTTTTATGTGGATTAAATTTGGATTTATTCCTTCAAGTCGTGGAGTAAGTAAGTTTCTTTATCACCCGCCCTGCATGTAATTCTGACAGAATTTCGCATGCGTTTGGTATGATCTTGTAGATATTTTTTTCATCTACCATTGTGAAAAATTTCAACGTCCAGAAACTTGTAATAAATGAATTATACATAAAATAGCATTGCAACCCTCAGTTACAAAAATCTTTTCTAGTCATAGCTAGAAAAAGTCTAGGGAGATAGGCACTGAAATACTGATAAGCCTCACAGGTATTAGCTATAGCAGTATTTGCCAGGGAATTAGTGGAGATTCGCTTCTAGGGGATAATGAGTTAAAGCAAAGGTTGACTATGGACGAACGCATGCACGGACGACGGCGGACAAAGACCGATCACAATAGCTCACCTTGAGCCCTTCATGCTCAGCTGAGATAATAACAATTGTGATCTCACTTTTCTGTACCAGAACCTCGCTAATCTTTATTATCATAACTTAAGATGTCTGAGAGAATCTTGATGGAAAATTTTGGTGCACGAAAATTATAACAAGCAAGCCATAACCCCATTTGTCATTTGTTAATTTAACCCTTATCTTGCTGTTCATGACAACCCTTATCTTTGCAAACAGTGTAGATCCAGATCAGATGGCTTCTGAAGAAGCCATCTGATCAGGATCTACACTGTTTGGCATTCAATTTATGAATTTGTAGCAATACATTATATCAAGTAATTTGATTGGTTGATAGACAGAAATGGGTGTGGCTTTAATGAATATTCAGCAAGATAAGGGTTAAATACTGAAATAGCTTACATTTATTTATTTTTATTATTGTTTTTTTATTTCCAAATTATCACTGGATGTCAAATTTTCTGGACCAGCTACACAACAAACTCTTTAAAACACTATTATTGGGGTCCAAAGCAAACATCATGTTGGTTAAACAACCATGTTATACCTAAGCAAAAATGCATAGATTACACACTAAAGGTGATGAATGCCCCTGCCATATGCCACACTACATCACGTGAACAAGTCCGTGAAATGAAGACCCCCTATACCTCACTTTATATAGAGAAAACTGGGGTTTACAGGGATATACTTATTTTTCTTATTTTTGCTCCAAAACATAGATTGTGGGTACTCGTTAGAACCGCCTCAATGAGGCGGGTCTAACGAGCACCCATAACCTATGTTTGCAGTATTTATAAGAAAAATATCACTGATTTTCATCAGAAAAGTAGCCATTTTGGAGATGTGAAAAATGCACTTTATCGCACGGGCGTATTATCGTAATGTAGATGATTACTTTGTTTGACATATGCAGCAGGCACACATTCTGACTAAACTAGAAACTGCAACATTCTCCAAGAAACATATGGCCAAAATATTTAAGTCACTCAAGGGAACATAATTCTGCAAAAAGGGGCTGGATCAGAATCCTGTTTCCTATATACATTTGTTCAATGTATGTCTGAAGTGTGTTGCAAGTTTCAATGGCCTACATCAAATACTGTAGGAGGAGTTGCAGAGACACAAATATTACTATTTTACATCCTATGCTACACAAATGGCCAAAATGTTTTAGCTGTTCAGGGGGGGGGGGGGGGGGGCATCATTCTGCAATAAGGGGCTGAATCAGAATCCTGTTTCCTTTATGCACATGTTCAATGCATGTCTGAACTGTGTTGCAAGTTTCAATGTCCTGCATCAAACACTGTAGAAGAAGTTGCAGAGAAATAACAGTACTATTTTACCTCCTATGTTACATATATGGCCAAAATGTTTAAGTCATTTAAGGGGACATAATTCTGCAATAAGGGGTTGGATCTGATTCCTGTTTCCTTTATGCACATGTTCAATGTATGTCTGAACTGTGTTGCAAGTTTCAATGCCCTGCATTAAATACTTTAGGAGGAGTTGCAAAGACAAGTATAATACTACAAACTGTGACAGACTGACATACATATGAACAAGGGCAGAACTATATGCCCCTCCCCACTTCATTGCAGGGGCATAAAAATAGAAGAACTGTTTTCTCTTCCAAACATAGATTGTGTGTGTTTGTCAGGAAACTCACACTGAGGAGCTCCTAATATGTATCCCCAATCTATGTTTGAAGTAGCAATAAGAACTTTTTTTCAATGCCTTGCCATAATGTTAACAGGACTGTGTAATGAATACCCTTGCAAAGCAAACCCCACATTTTAAAGGGAAGAAAGAGTGAGGTTCAGGAGGAATTTGAGATTGTGGGTTCTTGCTAGATTTTAAATTTCTTATGTTTTATGAACATAGAATGTGGATGCTTGTTAGGACAGCCTCACTTTCCTTATTTCTCCTTTGAACATAGAATGTGGATGCTTGTTAGAACAGCTTCACTTTCCTTATTTCTGCTCCAAACATAGAATGTGGATGCTTGTTAGAACAGCCTCACTTTCCTTATTTCTGCTCCAAACACAGAATGTGGATGCTTGTTACAACTGCCTCACTTTCCTTATTTCTGCTCCAAACATAGAATGTGGATGCTTATTAGAACAGCCTCACTTTCCTTATTTCTGCTCCAAACATAGAATGTGGATGCTTGTTAGAACAGCCTCACTTTGCTTATTTCTGCTCCAAACACAGAATGTGGATGCTTGTTAGAACAGCCTCACTTTCCTTATTTCTGCTCCAAACATAGAATGTGGATGCTTGTTAGAATTGCCTCATTTTCCTTATTTCTGCACCGGAAGTAGAATGTGGATACTCGTTAGAACTGCCCCATTTTCCTTATTTCTGCACCGAAAGTAGAATGTGGATGCTTGTTAGAACTACCTCATTTTCATTAATTCTGCTCTGAACATGTAGAATGTGGATGCTTGTTAGAACCGCCTAAATGAGTCGGTTCTAACCAGCACCCATTTTCTATGTTCGGAGCAGACTGAGTCAGTTTTAACAAGCATCCACATTCCATATTTAGAGCAGAAATAACGAAAACATAAGAGGGACATAATGGCCCTGGATCGCTCACCTGATCCTTACTGTACAGATAAAGTGGTAGTAATATAAGATGGAGTGGACAGTTTGAGCCATTTTGGTTAAGAGTGACCCAAGGAACATTTCTGTGAAATTATTTCAAAATCAGTCTACCGTAAAAATTCGGCTATAAGGAGATTCGGCTGTAAGACGGGACCCCTTTTTCAGTTTTTCTAAGGTGGGATTTTGCTTATACTCTTTTATAAGACGGGTAAAATTTTTGCCTTATCTGTCTGGGCCTATCTGCTACCGCTAGATGCCGTTTAGATGTGAGAAATCAGCCTTTGTTTGTCAGAAAACCCCTCTACTTACCCCTCACATGGCTTTGTTTATGTCTGTTGACATAGTGTGTCTTTGTTTGGGAGAATTACAAAGAGAGACAACTCATATTGAATCTGAATAGGTAGGTCTATTAAGCGTCGGGAAAAGGGGGAAATTTATTTCCATCCAAAATATTTAGATATATTTGTTGCTTTTCAATAAGTAACTGAACTTTTTTTTTATCGGGGAACACAACACCTAGGTATTCAGACTAGAACCAATGCCCCAGCTATCACAAAATAGCGGGCAAACGTCGGGCCGATACGTCGTATCGCTGTCGGCCCAAAGTTGGCCCGATACATGCTTTGCTGGCTAAGGCTAGACAGCTTCACAGACTTTTATTTAATAGACGACATGGCTGACAAATCCATTTCCTGGCTGCCCGGGACAAGACCGAAATCTCGCCGGGCAGGGTGAACTTTGACCTTGTGACGCCCGGTTGGGCAAGTGCAAAAAAAAAATCCTCTACAACTGTCAGTCTTTTTCAGTCCTTAAATCCGGTAAAACTAGACCACTAAATCGCAATAATTAATGCAGACAAACCATCTGTGTATTTATTATGGTTCAAGTATGACACTATTTGTTAATCCCTGTCTTATAATTGCCACCCTGCGGTGCATGTCGATAAGGTGTGAAAATATGGTCAAGCTATGTCTCGTATTTGCGTTTATCCTCCAATCATAAAATTTAATCCACAATCAATGTGAAAATGATTTAATCGCTCCTCTGACAATTAGCTACATCTAACGGTAGATGTTTGCATTACAAAAATGGACTATTCTACGATCTCATGAATGGTTATGTTTTGGCACCAAATAGCAGACACTGGGCGGGAAAAGTCTAATGCTGTTGTTGGTTATTGACACAGAGCTTCTGGGGATAATTCGGGAGCTGTGCAAAGCGCTGGTTTTCTATCCACCTCTATTCACAACCGTTTAGCTATCGAGAAAATATTTTTTACCAGTTCCTAATGTTTTTTTTTTTATGAACGAGATACACACAATGACATTAAACACGTGTTGGGGTGCTAGCGTCGGATGTCGTCATTTACCAATCGCGTGCAGAAAAATGGTAGCATCTGTTTGTGGGCGGCGATTTATATCAATTCAAAAATCATCGATCGGCATTTTCCGTATGTCTGGTCTTTGCCGGACATTGCCGGAAAAAAGCATGCAGTCCATGACCTCGGCTATAAGACGGGGTCAATTTTTCGGGCTCATTTTGGAGGGAAAAATCCTCGTCTTAGAGCCGAATTTTTACGGTACCTATGAAGTAGCAGAAGTCATTTTAAAGCTTGTTTATTGTTTAGTTTTGGTGGCTATTTTGTTCAGTGGAGTGAAACTATTTTGAACAAGTTTGTCAGAGGGTCAACCCCAAATTGTTTTCTTTCTGAGGATGAAGTCTTCCAAAAGTTCGCTTCCACAGAGCTGACTTCAAAGTTGCAATCTGGGCACCTTATGAACATTGAGGGTCAGGTCCTAGTGCATGGAGATAAATTTGCTCAGTCTAACTGCCTTTGACAATAAAGAGCTGACTTGTATGTCACTATCTGAACACATTGTGGACATTGAGAGTCAGGTCCTAGCGTAACAGGAGATGAAGCGGCTAATTCTTAACAATAATGTCACATGGTGACAAAGGGAGGGGGAGGGGTGGTTATGGGTCAGTGGTTCCCTTTGACAATACAGAGCTGACTTGTATGTCACTGTCTAGGCACCTTGTGGACATTGAGGGTCAGGTCCTAGTGCACCAGACAGAGATAAACCAGCTCAGCCATAACCCTATATAAAACCAGTTGGCTCCGGGCAGGTCCATTTTTGACCCCATGGGGTTATAATTTGGACAATCTTGGTAGAGGGCAACTAGAAGAAGCTTTATTCCAAATATCAAGGACTTTGGCCTCCTGATTTCAGACGAGAAGGTATTTAAAGATTTTCCCTATGTAAGTCTATGTAAAACTGGTGAACCCTGGGGTGGGGCCATTTTTTACCCCAAGACTATGCTATGATTTGAATAGTCTTGGTAGAGGTCAACCATATGAAGCGTCAAGCAAAATATCAAAAGCCTGGGCCTTGTAGTTTCAGAGAAGAATTTTTTAAAGGTTTTCCATATATGTCTATGTAAAACCGGTGGGGCGTGGGGTGGAGCCACCTTTGGCCCCAGGGCTATAATTTGAACTACATAGTAGAGGTCCAGCAGATAAAGCATCATACCAAATATCAAAGACCTGGGCCTTCTGGTTTCAGGTTTTTAAAGGTTTCCCATACAGAAGTCGAAGTAAAACCAGTGGGCCCCGGGGCGGGGCCATTTTTGACCCAAGGACTATAATTTGAACAATCTTGGTAGAAGTCTACTAGATGAATCTTCACACCAAATATCAAAGACCTGGGCCTTGCAGTTTCAGAGAAGATTTTTTTTAAGATTTTCACTACATAAGCCAATGTAAAAACCAAATGCCCCTGGGGCATTTTTGGCCCCAAGGCTATAATTTGAACAATCTAGATAGAGGTCCACCGTTTGCTTACGTCTTTGTGTCCTAATAATTGGGATCATTAAGGTAATCATCACGAACGCTTGTTTAAGTTGTAACTGGAGCTTATAGAGGATCTTACATGAGTGCTCATGTATTATTGAATTTATTAAACGAGTTGAGGAAAAGGGGTAAAATGCGAGGCTTTGCCGAGCATTTTATCCCTTTTTCTCAACTTGTTTAATAAATTCAATAATACATGAGCACCATGTATTATTGAATTTATTAAACAAGTTCAGGAAAAGGGATAAAATGCAAGGCTTTGCGGAGCAATTTATCCCTTTTCCTCAACTCGTTTAATAAATTCAATAATACATGAGCACGAATGCAAGATTCTATTTATCATGTGACATTTAAAACGCATTTTATTCACGATTGTGTACAAAAATGTCAATATTCCACCAATAGTAAACACGACGTTGTAAAGGACGCCGTACATGTAACGTTACGGAACGTATCTAGCTAATTTGCATATTTAATCCACTAGTGGATTATCGAAAATATTACATGGCGTTATTACACTCTCAGACGCGACGTCATATGATAAACTCCTTTATCGATACCTGTATCCAGTATTTCATATTCTGACTCCCAGACCCCTCTTCTCATGTTTTCCTTCTCAAGGTCAGCGTACGGGAACTCTCGCTGTGGATATTTGTACAGTGCCTTCATGTAGGAGTGGGTGGGGGTGCAGTCAAGATAATAATACAATTCCTTCACATCTTCGCCATGGTTCCCCTATAAGAAATGCATTAGGATTACACAAAACAACAATGTGACATATTGCATTCATTCGTAACTCCAAAGCTGGTATTTTTCTGATGACTGGTTTGTTGGTTGTGTTGAGGTTTAATGACACATCAACACTTGTGGGTCATTTTGTGTCATCTCCCCGAGAAAGGGAGAAAAGAGATAGAAGAGACAGTATAGGAGATGAAAGTGAAAGACAGGAGAAAGAAGAAAATGAATTGAAATATAGACACATGTACTGAAGAAATAACAACACCCCCTCTCTACCCTTACCTGCTTCAAGGACAGTAGGCCTTGTCCTACTGTAAGCCAATATCAGCTGATGCCCCAGTGATGCAAGATACAAGACACCTTCTCACCCAATCAACCCCAACTATTACTCTTTACCATCACCATGTTGTACCGACATATATCCGTTTTTGAAACAGTATAGATTCAGATCAGCTGGCTTCTTGGAAGCCAGCTGATCAGGATCTATACTGTTTTCCATTCTGCTCCTGAGTCCATGGTAAAAATTAAAATAATGCAACATAAATGGGGAGGAGAGTAACATATTGAAATATTCAGCATGGTGAGGGTAAATAAACATTAAAACCTGTGTAATAATCATCTACAAGAAAGCACTAGGACAGAAGGAAGCGCTAACCACACTTTCTGGACGGGCTTATACATAATAGGTGATTACCAGTACAGTGCATATTCTTTTACCAGAAACTGACAACTGCCCTACTTGAAACAGCAGAAGGAAGAGAATGACCGTAGGAAGTATTTCATGATCAATCTCAGCATAAGAATGTTGATGGCCAGTGGGGTTTCAACCCGCAACCTCCTGATCACCAAACAGGCAGGCCTTTGACGGAGCCATAGAGGCCGGCCTAATGGTGATGTACTATTGATCCATCTTGTGACCTTGGCAATAGTGCCATTATGATAGTAAATTGGCAATCAAATGTTATGGACATTTGTAAGAATCACCTCACCGAGGCGATTCTAACAAATATCCACAACATTTGTTTCTTGGAGTAATAAATCTATATTTTTGACTATCTTCCATAATGGCAAACAGTGTAGACCCTGATCAGAATCAGACTGATCAGGGTCTGCACTGTTTGCTTAAGCCTGTCTGTCCCAATACTTAGGATACTGTGATTAACAAACTGGCCTCGTCTCGATCAAATTTTTATGGTGCTAAGCCATTGAAGCTAGCCTCTGTTTAAACCTAATCCTGCTGCATAATTAATTTAGTCACACCCATTTCTGACTTTCAACCAATCAGATTACTTGAGGTAATTTATTCCTGCAAATTCACAAACTGAATGTCAAACAGTGTATATCCTTAGATCAGATGGCTTCTTCAGAAGCCATCTGATCTTGATCTACACTGTTTGCAAAGGTAGGGATTGTATGAACAGTAGGATAAGGGTTAAGAAATAGAATCAAAATAGATCCTCTCTAGTGTGTGAATTGATGAGTAATAATTCACAGTTTGGAGATCAGTTGTAAAGCAAATCAAATCATGAGTGCGTAGCACGAGTGATTTATGAACTTACAACTGACCGACAAACTGTGATTTATCACATTAGAGCTGATCTACTTCAATTCTAACATAGTGAAAATCGAAAATAATGTTGTTGTTTCCTTCAAATCCTCCCAACCTTTCACCATTGTTAGAAGAAATCCTGCCAAACTCAATGATTGTAACACAGGATATATATTCTTCTGTAATGTTTTGGATACTATAAAAAGACTTTGGACCGTCTAACGTCAAAGAATTTATGAGTGGTGTCATAAAATGACGGCTTTTCGTGTCACTCTCTTCTGCCCTGTGATTTATTGCAGAATATATCACAGTTTTTTTCCATTGCCTATATAAGCGTGTGGTGTTAAAATTCTATTTTAAATGGCCTTTGTATCTTTTATAGTCAACCTGTTTGAAGTATTTTAAGTCTGAGACATTTGACGTCCGACTAGGGATTTTCCTAGTGCAAATTTGGGTTTGGTAATAGGCCCCTATTTTTCCCAATTTAGAGACAGGTATTCCCAAATTTTACAACAAATTTCCCTATTTCTTATTTTGTGCTACATTTTGATGAAAAACTCATGAAAATCGAACCAAAATTGACAAAGTTACACCTGATTTAAATTCCCAACTTTCAATATTAGCAAGCTATTTATCCCATACCCCACGGACCGTGGACCCTGATTATGAAAATATTATAGGAAAATCCCTGCTGAGGCAATGATAGCACTTACCTGGTTCCCTGTTAGACCAAACAATCTCTCTTTTAGTATCGGATCTTTGCCATTCCAGAGGGACAGAGCAAGACACAGCCTACACTGACGATCTGTAATACCCAGCAGACCATCTTCACCCCAGCGGTAGGCCCGAGAGCGAGCATGGTCATGTGGAAAATAATCCCAGCTGAAACAACAAAATTTGACTCTTAACCCTTGACCTGCTGAATATTTATATATGCCACACCCACTACTGATTATCAACCAATCAGATTACTTGATGCAAATTATTACAACAAATTCATAAGCTGAATGACAAGCAATGAAGATCCTGATCAGATGGCTTCTTCAGAAGCCAACTGATCTGGATGTACATTGTTTGAAAGATAAGACATATCCGGGCTCAGCAGGACAAGGGTTAAGATTCCAAGAAAAACTACATCTAAAAATGTCATCCGTTTATACCATCTACTGAATCTTCTTGCAAATATCTTGAATCTATATTTGTTTATGGACTAAGATCAGACTGCTCCTGCAGGAGCCGTCTGATCTAGGTACACACTGTTTGCAGCAATGCATTTTATGGAACCAGTAGACAAAAATGATGACAATTGTTGTGACTGGGGTAATGTTATGCATCAGTAACCAAGTGTCATTAAAAGTATTCATATCGAGTTGAGGTTTTAAGTCTCCCTCAACACTATTTAGGTCATTTTGGAGATGTTGCTTCCAACTTTGTGGGACTTTTACCTAACACTGAGATGAAATGACATCTCAAGTCCTACCACCCATAGAAACCACTAGGGTTTAAGGAGCGGTCGGGTCCAACTCTCATCACTTTTCCTGGGCAGGCTTAGACCTAAGCAGTTTACCAGTATTCTTGAAATGACACTGTCCAGTAAAAAAACAACAATGTTAAATGATACAGATATATTTGTTTGTTGTTTGAGTAGAGATTTTATATCCCTGTCAACACTATTTAGGTCATTTTTGACATGATGCTTCGATTTTGTGGGACTTTTACCCGGCATTAAGATGAAATAAAATCCCGAGCCCTGCCACCCCAGAAAATGATGTAAGAAAAAAATCTAAGGGGAGCAAATTCTTTCCTTTCAAGAGCAGCTCCTCAAGTACAAAAGGAAAATGATTCATTTTTAGGTGTCAGAGATCTCTCTTAGTTTGTTGCAAACATTTTACATCACACTCATGCAGAATATGTATGATGAGTAAAACAACTGCTTCTTTCATACAATCTATCTTAACCCTTATCTTGCTGTTCACGACAATCCTATCTTTGCAAACAGTGTAGATCCAGATCAGATGGCTTCTGAAGAAGCCATCTGATCAGGATCTACACTGTTTGGCGTTCAGTTTATGAATTTGTAGCAATAAATTACATCAAGTAATTTGATTGGTTGATAGACAGAAATGGGTGTGGCTTAAATGAATATTCAGCAAGAGAAGGGTTAATCTTTACAGCACTATGGAAATTTCTGAAGCAGATGAAAAGCTATTTTTATAAACATTTTTCAGAAAACTTAAGGGGAATGGGAACACCTGACAGATTTTTCCGCCATTTTTCAAAGGGAGACAACTTTCGGAACTTCCTGTGCACTTTTCTATAAGCCCTGTCCCACTGAAAAATGGGTCAACTCTTAAAGGAAAGAATTTGCTCCCCAGGAGCAAATTCTTTCCTTTAAGAGTTGACCCCTACTTACATGGGAGACAAAAATACTTTTGCAGGAGTTGCCTCCCCTGCAGGTGTATACATTCCCCTTAAGGTCGGACATTTTATTTGAATCATATGCAGGGCAGATGATTCACATGTAATATCAAGCCTTAATTTCACTGAAAAATATTCTAAACAAGAGGCCCAGCGGGTCCTAATTCGCTCACCTGAGTGTTACTGTCTACACTGCATTCTATAGGACTATGACTTCTCTTCATATGACTATGTATGTTTAATATTTGTTGAAAATAAATGTAAGATGACATACTGGAGGTTTGAGAACTGTGTTATACAGGCCCTGGGAGGAATGTGATGGTGCTTGGCAGATTTTGGGCCTTTCAACCAATTAGGATTATGTCCGTTGCAGTCAATTAACCTAACCGCACTATTCCTGGGCAGGCTTAGACCTAAGTGGTTAACCAGTAATAAGTACATGTAATTTTGCCAGTAACTGATAATTGCCCTTTTTGAATCAGCAGAAGGGGGAGAATGATGGTACAAAATATTCCATGATTAATTTCCATGGATGAACATGTATGTAGCCTGATTGGGTCTAAAATCCACAACCTCTAACTTAGTCAGACATGCTTCCAACAGTTACAACGCCAAGCACCCAGGCTCCCCACCTATATGCCATAGGACACAGAAATGAATGTTGTGAGCCCTAAGTTTTGAGAAACTAGACAAAACTGTGTACCAAATATCAAAGGCCTGGGCCTACTGGACAAGGTTTTTAATAGTTTTCCCTAAAAATGTCCATATAAATTATGTGGACCCCTGGGCGGGGCCATTTTTGGCCCTAGGGCTTTAATTTGAACAATCGTGGCAGAGCTCTGCTTTCAGTCAAGAGGGTATATTTCCCCCATACAAGTCTATTCCCCCCATATAAGTCTATGTACAACAAGTGGGCCCATGTGCAGGGCCATTTTGGCCCTAGGGCTGTAAGCTGAACAATACAGTGAGTGGCACAGGTCCACCAGACAAAGCTTTGTACAAAATATTGAAGGCCTGGGCCTTCCGGTTTCAGACAACAAAGGCATTTAAGGTTTTTCTCTATGTAAGTCTATGAGGGGGTGAACAAGGTTTTAATGCAATTTGACCTCGTGACCTACTTTTGACCTGACATGGCCCATATTAAAACTAGACCAAGATATTATCAAGACAAACATTGCAGTAAAGTTTCATGGAGATTGAAGCAAAATTATGGCCTCAAGAGGGTGAAGGTTCTATAGAAAATTGACCTTGTGTCCTAGTTTTTGACCGGACATGACCCTTATTAAAACTCAAACCAGATATCAAGACAGACATTCTGGTAAAGTTTCATGAAGATTGAAGCAAAATTATGGCCTCTAGTGGGTGAACAAGGTCTTAATGCAATTTGATCTATTGACCTAGTTTTTGACCTGACATTACCCATATTCAAATTCAACCCAGATATTTTCAAGGCAAACATTCTGGTAGAGTTTCATGAAGACTGAGGCAAAATAATTATAGCCTCTAGAGGGTGAACAAGGTTTCAATGCAATTTGACCTAGTGACCTAGTTTTTGATCTGATATGACCAATATTCGAACTCGACCCAGATATCATCAAGGCAAACATTCTGCTAAAGTTTCATGAAGACTTAAGCAAAACTTTGGCCTCTAGAGGGTGAACAAGGTTTTGACGAAGTCTGAGCTAGTGACCTAGATTTGACCTGACATAAACTATATTCAAACTCTACCTCAATATCATCAAGACAAACATTCTGGTAAAATTTCATGAAGATTGAAGCAATACTATTGCCTTTAGATGGTGCACAAGGTCAGGCCTCAGATTCAACATAAAGGCTTATGTTGGTTGGTACCTGATGCTCTGTCTCTGGTCGGGCCCAGTTGGTTTTCTTTTGCACCGGCATTTCAGTTGTTTCTTGCTGTCGAGTCCTCACTGTTGTTTCATCTCTGTGGTTGTTTTATACTTGTGTTCATGTAGATGTTGCACTGATGAGTTAGGAGGCCTTCATGCGGACTGAACAAATTATTTGTCTTGATCGTGACGGAAGTAAGGATGAGGATTGTGGCCATGTAAAATTGATTTAAGCCCTCCAGTGGAATTTGTTTCCGCTGACCGTTCCAAGGTGGTTCTTCTGTCGTGGTTTATTTTTGTTATCGTTTGTCTTTGGGTGTTTGTGTCACTTACACTATTTTATTTTGGATAGCCTATTGGCCATTTTGTGGGAAAGTAACTGTCATTCTGGCTTTCCGCTGTTGGTGTTTCCGTTGGGGTCTGTTGCTTCATGTTTGTGTTTCTTACCCTTTAGTGTCTCTGATGTGAGCTGTTGGTTAATTGTATCAATTCCTGATCATTGCCTCCACTTCTATTTTTAATGCAATTTGTCCTGGTGACCTAGTTTTTGATCTAACATGATGTCTCAGATATCATCAAGGCAAACATTCTGGAAAAGTTTTAAGTAGCCTGAAGCAAAACTTTGGCTTCTAGAGGGTGAACAAGGTCTTAATGCAATTTGACCTAGTGATCTAGTTTTTGACCGGATATGATCCATATTCAAACTAGACCAAGATATTATCAAGACAAACATTCCGGTAAAGTTTCATGGAGACTGAAACAAAACTGGGGCCTCTAGAGAGTGAGCAAGGTTTTAAGTGACCTAGTTTTTGACCTGACATGACCCATATTCAAAACTGAACTCAATACCATCAAGACAAACATTCTGGTAAAATTTCATGAAGACTGAAGCAAAATTGTGGCCTCTAGAGGCTGAACAAGGTTTTAACACAATTTGACCTAATGACCTAGTTTTTGATCCAACATGACCCATATTCGAACTTGACCTTGATATCATCAAGGCAAACATTCTGGTAAAGTTTCATACAGACTGAAGCAAAATTATGGCTGCTACAGGGTGAACAAGGTTTTGAAGAAATTTGACCCAGTGACCCAGTTTTTTACCTGACATGATCTATATTCAAAGTTGACCTTGAAATTATCAAGGCAAACATAAAGTTTCATGAAGACTGAAGCAAAATTAAGACTTCTACAGGGTGAACAAGGTTTTCAAGAAATTTGACCTGGTGACCTACTTTGACTTGGCATGACCCATATTCGAAGTTGACCTAGATATCATTAAGACAACATTCTGACAAAGTTTCTTGACAACTGAAGTAAAATTGTGGCCTTTACAGGGTGAACAAGGTAAATGTTTACGACCAGCGACGCACATACAGACACAAGGTGATCAAAATAGCTCACCTTGAGCACTTCGTGCCCAGGTAAGCTAACAAGAGGGCCATGATGGCCCTGGATCGCTCACCTGATCCATAGAGTAACAAGTGGGCCCCGGGGAGGGCCATTATTGACCCCAAGGTTTTAATTTGCCTAATGTTGAGGGAGGTCTAAAAAGGTGAAGCTTCATACCAAATATCAACAAAGGCTATAATTGTCCACTAGATGAAGCTCCATACCAAATATCAAAGACATGGGCCTTGCAGTTTCAGAGATGAAGATTTTTAAAGATTTTCCTATATAAGTCTATGTAAAACCAAAGGGTCCCATGGCAGGGGCATTTTTGGCACCAGGGCTATAATTTAAGCAACCTTGATAGAGGTCCACTAGATGAAATTTCACACCAAATATCAAAGACCTAGGCCTTGTGGTTTCTGAGAAGAAGATATTTCAGGATTTTCCCAATATATAAGTCTAATCTATGTAAAACCAAAAGGCCCCAGAGCGGGGGCATTTTTGGCCCCAGCACTATAATTTGAACAATCTTCATAGGGGTCCACTAGATGAAGCTTCATACCAAATAGCAAAGACCTGGGCCTTGCAGTTTCAGAGGAGAAGAGTTTTAAAGATTTTCCCTGTATAAGCCCATGTAAAACCAAAGGGCCCCGGGGCGGGGGCATTTTTGGCCCCAGCACTATAATTTGAACAATCTTGGTAGTGGTCCACTAGATGAAGCTTCATACAAACAAGAGGCTCAATGAGCCTAAACCGCTCACCTGAGGAACTTAAGTTTTAACAATTCACAGACTTGACTACTAATTCTGCTAATAGAATCCAGCCCATTGACCCTTACAGGATATAAGTCATCATTATTGCATTGCATTCCAAGTTTGAGACTTCTAGCTTCTATAGTTCCTGAGAAATCTTTGACGAAAATTTAACATTGGTCAAAATGGAGAGAAAGAAGAATGAAAGAACAGATGAACAAATGAGCTGAGAAAGCCCAATGTCTCTTACACAAAATAAGTCATCATTATTCTATTGAATACCAAATTTGATGCTTCTAGCTTTTATAGTTCCTGAGAAATCTTTGATTAAAAATTTAACATTGGTCTATTATCTCTATATGGAGAGAAAGAATGAAGGAACAAATGAACCAGACTAGCTCCAAAACCTAATGCAGCCTTTCCCCTTGCCCAATGGTGCTACACATAAAATTTAAACAAGATTGGTCAACTGCCTTCTGAGATATGCTTCATTGAAAGTGTGGACGACGGATGGACGGACGACAGACGACGGACTCCGGAGCCTTGGTATACTATCAGCTCACTGGAGCCTTTGGCTCAGGTGAGCTAAAAATTCAAGTCGCTATTTCTGTCACAACATTTTCCCTATGTTAAGTCCATGGGCAAATTTTTTTGTCTCTCAAGGTCACGTAACTCCGAGGTCAATATTCCGATTCGGCCCAAAATCGAACTTAACCGAGATTTTATGCCTGTCCTCGTTACCTGCAAGTTTGAAGCTGATATGAATAAAAATAAAGTTGCTATCGTGGTCACAACGTATTTTTTTATGCTCAAGGGCAGGTAACTCCAAGGCAAATATTCCGATTTGGCCCAAAATCGAACTTAACCGAGATTTTATGTCTGTCCTCGTTACCTGCAAGTTTGAAGCTGATCTGAAAAAATTCAAGTCGCTATCGTAGTCGCAACATTTTCCCTAATTAAGTCTATGGGCAAATTTTTTGTCGCTCAAGGTCACGTAACTCAGAGGTCAATATTCCGATTCGGCCCAAAATTGAACATAACCGAGATTTTATGCCTGTCCTCGTTACCTGCAAGTTTGAAGCTGATATGAATACAAGAGGGCCCAGAGGGCCCTGAATCGCTCACCTGAGAATGAGTGTCTCTAGTACATTCTTGGCCCAAGGGCTATACTAGGTGAAGCTTCATACCAAATATCAAAGACCTGAGCCTTGTGGTTTCAGAGATGAAGATTTTTAAATATTTTCCATATATAAGCCTATGAAAAACCAAAGGGCCCCAGGGATGGGGGCATTTTTGGCCCCAGGGCTATAATTTGAACAATCTTGGTACAGGTCCACTAGATGAAGCTTCACACCAAATATCAAAGATCTGAGCCTTGCGGTTTCAGAGAAGAAGATTTTTAAAGATTTTACCTATATAAGCCTTTGTAAACCCTGAGGCCCCCAGGGCGGGGGCATTTCCGGCCCAAGGATCATAATTTCAACAATCTTGGTAGAGGTCCACTAGATAAAGCTTTATACCAAATATCGAAGACCTGGGCCTTTTGGTTTCAGAGAAGAAGATTTTTAAAGATTTTCCCTGTATAAGCCTATGTAAAAACCAAAGGCCCCTGGGGCGGGGGCATTTTTGGCCCTGGGGCTATAATTTGAACAATCTTGGTAGAGGTCCACTAGGTGAAGCTTCACACCAAATATCAAAGACCTCGGCCTTGCGGTTTCAGAGTAGAAGATTTTAAAGATTTTCCCTATATAAGCCTATGTAAAACGAAAGGCCCCCGGGGCGGGTGCATTTTTGGCCCTAGGGCTATAATTCGAACAATCTTGGTAGAGGTCCACTAGGTGAAGCTTCACACCAAATATCAAAGACCTGGGCCTTGCGGTTTCAGAGAAGAAGATTTTTAAAGATTTTACCAATATAAATATGTTCCATAAAAGGGTTATCCTTTGGAAGCACGGAATACACCACAGAACCGGAAAATATGTTTTGTTCATGTTTTCTGGGCCAGACTAGCTAGTTTCGGCCAATTAGGCCTCATCAGTGACCCTCAAGCCTTTGTAAACCCTGAGGCCCCCAGGGCGGGGGCATTTCCGGCCCAAGGATCATAATTTGAACAATCTTGGTAAAGGTCCACTAGATAAAGCTTTATACCAAATATCGAAGACCTGGGCCTTTTGGTTTCAGAGAAGAAGATTTTTAAAGATTTTCCCTGTACAAGCCTATGTAAAAACCAAAGGCCCCCGGGGCGGGGGGCATTTTTGGCCCTGGGGCTATAATTTGAACAATCTTGGTAGAGGTCCACTACGTAAAGCTTCACACCAAATATCAAAGACCTGAGCCTTGTGATGCCAGAGAAGCAGATTTTTAAAGATTTTCCCTATATAAGCCTATGTAAAACCAAAGGCTCCCGGGGCGGGGACATTTTTGGCCCTAGGGCTATAATTTGAACAATCTTGGTAGAGGTCCACTAGATGAAGCTTCATACCAAATATCAGAGACCTGGGCCTTTCAGTTTCAGAGGAGAAAATTTTTAAAGATTTTCCCTGTATAAGTCTATGTAAAACCAAAGGCCCTTAGGGCGTGGGCATTTTTGGCCCTAGGGCTATAATTCGAACAATCTTGGTAGAGGTCCACTAGGTGAAGCTTCACACCAAATATCAAAGACCTGGGCCTTGTGGTTTCAGAGAAGAAGATTTTTAAAGATTTTACCTATATAAGCCTTTGTAAACCCTGAGGCCCCCAGGGCGGGGGCATTTCCGACCCAAGGATCATAATTTGAACAATCTTGGTAGAGGTCCACTAGATAAAGCTTTATACCAAATATCGAAGACCTGGGCCTTTTGGTTTCAGAGAAGAAGGTTTTTAAAGATTTTCCCTGTAGAAGCCTATGTAAAAACCAAAGGCCCCCGGGGCGGGGGCATTTTTGGCCCTGGGGCTATAATTTGAACAATCTTGGTAGAGGTTCACTACGTGAAGCTTCACACCAAATATCAAAGACCTGAGCCTTGTGATGTCAGAGAAGCAGATTTTTAAAGATTTTCCCTATATAAGCCTATGTAAAACCAAAGGCCCCCGGGGCGGGGACATTTTTGGCCCTAGGGCTATAATTTGAACAATCTTGGTAGAGGTCCACTAGATGAAGCTTCATACCAAATATCAGAGACCTGGGCCTTTCGGTTTCAGAGAAGAAGATTTTTAAAGATTTTCCCTGTATAAGCCTATGTAAAACCAAAGGCCCTTAGGGCGGGGGCATTTTTGGCCCTAGGGCTATAATTTGAACAATCTTGGTAGAGGTCCACTAGGTGAAGCTGCACACTAAATATCAAAGAACTGGGCCTTGTGGTTTCAGAGAAGATTTTTAAAGATTTTCCCTATATAAGCCTATGTAAACACAAAGGCCCCCGGGGCGGGGGCATTTCTGGCCCAAGGGCCATAATTTGAACAATCTTGGTAGAGGTCCACTAGATGAAGCTTCATACCAAATATCGAAGACCTGGGTCTTTTGGTTTCAGAGAAGAAGATTTTTAAAGTTTTCATTTCAAAAATCTATTTTTAGCTCCTGTGACCCAGATGTGCAATGGACCGGAACCATTTGAACAACTTTGAAAGGGGACCACCTAAGGATCATTCCTGTGAAGTTTGGTCAAAATCCGATCAGTGGTTTAGGAGGAGATGTCATTTGAAGAAAAAGTTTACGCACACACGCACGCACGCACGCACGCACACACGCACACACGCACGACGGACGACGGACAAAAAGTGATCCCAAAAGCTCACCTCGTCACTACGTGACAGGTGAGCTAAAAAAAAAAGTTGCTATCGTGGTCACAACGTATTTTTTTATGCTCAAGGGCAGGTATCTCCAAGGCAAATAATCCTATTCGGCCCAAAATCGAACTTAACCGAGATTTTATGTCTGTCCTCGTTACCTGCAAGTTTGAAGCTGATCTGAAAAAAATTCAAGTCGCTATCGTAGTCACAACATTTTCCCTATGTAAAGTCTATGGGCAAATTTTTTGTCGCTCAAGGTCATGTAACTCCGAGGTCAATATTCCGATTCGAACTTAACTGAGATTTTATGCCTGTCCACGTTAGCTGCAAGTTTGAAGCTGATCTGAATAAAAATAAAGTTGCTATCGTGGTCACAACGTATTTTTTTATGCTCAAGGGCATGTAACTCCAAGGCAAATAATCCGATTCGGCCCAAAATCTAACTTAACCGAGATTTTATGTCTGTCCTCGTTACCTGCAAGTTTGAAGCTGATCTGAAAAAAATTCAAGTCGCTATCGTAGTCACAACATTTTCCCTATGTTAAGTCTATGGGCAAATTTTTTGTCGCTCAAGGTCACGTAACTCCGAGGTCAATATTCTGATTCGGCCCAAAATCGAACTTAACCGGGATTTTATGCCTGTCCTCGATACCTGCAAGTTTGAAGCTGATCTGAATAAAAATAAAGTTGCTATCGTGGTCACAACGTATTTTTTCATGCTCAAGGGCAGGTAACTCCAAGGCAAATAATCCGATTCGGCCCAAAATCGAACTTAACCGTGATTTTATGTCTGTCCTCGTTACCTGCAAGTTTGAAGCTGATCTGAAAAAAATTCAAGTCGCTATCGTAGTCACAACATTTTCCCTAATTAAGTCTATGGGCAAATTTTTTGTCGCTCAAGGTCACGTAACTCCGAGGTCAATATTCTGATTCTGCCCAAAATCGAACTTAACCGAGATTTTATGCCTGTCCTTATTATCTGCAAGAATGAAGTCGATCAGAAAAAAATTGACGGAGCTAGAGTGATGACAAGCTTTTTCCTATGTTAAGTCTATGGGAGCTATATGTTGCCATGGTAACCAGAGTTCCACTCAGATCTGCATGAAAACCTTATGCAGTCTTTCCACTTGCCCAATAATGTTACACATGAAATTTGATCAAAGTCGGCCAAGTAGTCTTCAAGATATACATTTTGAAATTCACATTAACGCTTATGCAAAAATGCACAAGGGCAGGTAACTCCCAAGTGTATGATCCGATTCTGCCAATTATCGAACTTGACCGAGATTTCATGGCTGTGCTGGTTATCTGTAAGAATGAAGCCAATCCGAACAAAATTGAAGCAGCTACAGTGATGACAACATTTTCCCCATGTTAAGTCGATAGGCAATTTTTCGGGCGCTCAAGGGGACGTAACTCTTGAGTGAATTATCTGATTCGGCCCAAAATCGAACTTGACCGAGATTTTATGCCTGTACTGGTTATCTGCAAGAATAAAGTCGATCAGAAAAAAATTGACGGAGCTAGAGTGATGACAAGCTTTTTCCTATGTGAAGTCTATGGGAGCTAGATGTTGCCATGGCAACCAGAGTTCCACTCAGATCTGCCTGAAAACCTAATGAAGCCTTTCCACTTGCCCAATAATGCGACACATGAAATTTGATCAAAGTTGGCCAAGTAGTCTTTAAGATATACATTTTTGAAATTCCCATTAACCCTAATGCAAAAACACAAAAGGGCAGGTAACTCCTAAGTGAATGATCCGATTCTGCCAGTTATCGAACTTGACCGAGATTTCATGGCTGTGCTGGTTATCTGCAAGAATAAAGCCAATCTGAAAATAATTGAAGCAGCTACGGTGATGACAACATTCTCCCCATGTTAAGTCAATAGGCAATTTTTTCAACGCTCAAGGGCACGTAACTCCTGAGTGAATAATCCGATTCAGCCCAAAATCGAACTTAACCGAGATTTTATGCCTGTCCTTATTATCTGCAAGAATGAAGTCGATCAGAAAAAAATTGACGGAGCTAGAGTGATGACAAGCTTTTTCCTATGTTAAGTCTATGGGAGCTATATGTTGCCATGGTAACCAGAGTTCCACTCAGATCTGCATGAAAACCTTATGCAGTCTTTCCACTTGCCCAATAATGTTACACATGAAATTTGATCAAAGTCGGCCAAGTAGTCTTCAAGATATACATTTTGAAATTCACATTAACGCTTATGCAAAAATGCACAAGGGCAGGTAACTCCCAAGTGTATGATCCGATTCTGCCAATTATCGAACTTGACCGAGATTTCATGGCTGTGCTGGTTATCTGTAAGAATGAAGCCAATCCGAACAAAATTGAAGCAGCTACAGTGATGACAACATTTTCCCCATGTTAAGTCGATAGGCAATTTTTCGGGCGCTCAAGGGGACGTAACTCTTGAGTGAATTATCTGATTCGGCCCAAAATCGAACTTGACCGAGATTTTATGCCTGTACTGGTTATCTGCAAGAATAAAGTCGATCAGAAAAAAAATTGACGGAGCTAGAGTGATGACAAGCTTTTTCCTATGTGAAGTCTATGGGAGCTAGATGTTGCCATGGCAACCAGAGTTCCACTCAGATCTGCCTGAAAACCTAATGAAGCCTTTCCACTTGCCCAATAATGCGACACATGAAATTTGATCAAAGTTGGCCAAGTAGTCTTTAAGATATACATTTTTGAAATTCCCATTAACCCTAATGCAAAAACACAAAAGGGCAGGTAACTCCTAAGTGAATGATCCGATTCTGCCAGTTATCGAACTTGACCGAGATTTCATGGCTGTGCTGGTTATCTGCAAGAATAAAGCCAATCTGAAAATAATTGAAGCAGCTACGGTGATGACAACATTCTCCCCATGTTAAGTCAATAGGCAATTTTTTCAACGCTCAAGGGCACGTAACTCCTGAGTGAATAATCCGATTCAGCCCAAAATCGAACTTGATCGAGATTTCATGCCTGTCCTCGTTATCTGCAAGAATGAAGTCGATCAGAAAAAAATTGACGGAGCTAGAGTGATGACAAGCTTTTTCCTATGTGAAGTCTATGGGAGCTAGATGTTGCCATGGCAACCAGAGTTCCACTCAGATCTGCCTGAAAACCTAATGAAGCCTTTCCACTTGCCCAATAATGCGACACATGAAATTTGATCAAAGTTGGCCAAGTAGTCTTTAAGTGTACATTTTTGAAATTCCCATTAACCCTAATGCAAAAACACACAAGGGCAGGTAACTCCTAAGTGAATGATCCGATTCTGCCAGTTATCGAACTTGACCGAGATTTCATGGCTGTGCTGGTTATCTGCAAGAATAAAGCCAATCTGAAAATAATTGAAGCAGCTAAGGTGATGACAACATTCTCCCCATGTTAAGTCAATAGGCAATTTTTTCAACGCTCAAGGGCACGTAACTCCTGAGTGAATAATCCGATTCAGCCCAAAATCGATCTTGATCGAGATTTCATGTCTGTCCTCGTTATCTGCAAGAATGAAGTCGATCAGAAAAAAATTGACGGAGCTAGAGTGATGACAAGCTTTTTCCTATGTTTTTTCAATGCTCAAGGGCACGTAACTCCTGAGTGAATAATCCGATTCAGCCCAAAATCGAACTTGATCGAGATTTCATGCCTGTCCTCGATATCTGCAAGAATGAAGACGATCAGAAAAAAATTGACGGAGCTAGAGTGATGACAAACTTTTTCCTATGTTAAGTCTATGGGAGCTATTTGTTGCCAAGGCAACCAGAGTTCCAATCCGATCTGCCCGAAAACAGTATGCAGCCTTTCCCCCTACCTGATAATGCTTCACATGAAATTTGATCAAGATTGGCCCACTGGTTCCGGAGATATACTTCTTTGAAAGTGTGGACGACGGACGACGACGACGACGGACGACGGACGCCGGCTCGTGGTATACTAATACCTCACATGAGCCTTCGGCTCAGGTGAGCTAAAAATCAAAGACCTGGGCCTTGTGGTTTCAGAGAAGAAGATTTTTGAAGATTTTCCTATATAAGCTCATGTAAAACCAAAGGGACCCGGGGCGGGGGCATTTTTGGCCCCAGCACTATTATTTGAACAATCTTGGTTGGGTCCACTAGATGAAGCTTCATACCAAATATCAAAGACCTGGAACTTGCGGTTTCAGAGAAGAAGATTTTTTAAGTTTTCGGTGAAAAAATCTATTTTTGGCTCCTGTGACCTATATGTGCAACGGACCGGAACCATTTGAACAACCTTGAAAGGGGACCACCTAAGGATCATTCCTGTGAAGTTTGGTCAAAATCCGATCAGTGGTTTAGGAGTCGATGTCGTTTGAAGAAATTGTTTACGCACGGATGACAAACAAAAAGTGAGCCTAATATAAAACACAAGAGGGCCCAGAGGGCCCTGAATCGCTCACCTGAGAATCAGTGTCTCTAGTACATTCTTGGCTCAAGGGCTATACTAGGTGAAGCTTCATACCAAATATCAAAGACCTGAGTCTTGTGGATACAGAGAAGAAGATTTTTAAATATTTTCCCTATATAAGCCTATGAAAAACCAAAGGGCCCCAGGGATGGGAGCATTTTTGACCCCAGGGCTATAATTTGAACAATCTTGGTAGAGGTCCACTAGATGAAGCTTCATACCAAATATCAAAGATCTGAGCCTTGCGGTTTCAGAGAAGAATATTTTTAAAGACTTTCCCTGTATAAGCCTGTGTAAAACCAAAGGCCCCCAAGGCGGGGGCATTTTTGGCTCCGGGGCTTTAATTTGAACAATCTTGGTAGAGGTCCACTAGGTGAAGC
Source organism: Lucinisca nassula (assembly GCA_963580285.1). Lineage (NCBI taxonomy): Eukaryota > Metazoa > Mollusca > Bivalvia > Lucinida > Lucinidae > Lucinisca > Lucinisca nassula. Next base: position 105,599,856 of record OY757022.1, read on the forward strand.
TTCACATCAAATATCAAAGACCTGGGCCTTGCGGTTTCAGAGAAGAAGATTTTTAAAGATTTTCCCTGTATAAGCCTATGTAAAACCAAAGACCCCCGGGGCGGGGGCATTTTTGGCCCTAGGGCTATAATTTGAACAATCTTGGTAGAGGTCCACTAGGTGAAACTTCACACCAAATATCAAAGACCTGGGCCTTGTGGTTTTAGAGAAGAAGATTTTTAAAGATTTTCCATATACAAGCCTATGTAAACCCAAAGGCCCCCGGGGCGGGGGCATTTCTGGCCCAAGAGCCATAATTTGAACAATCTTGGTAGAGGTCCACCAGATGAAGCTTCATACCAAATATTGAAGACCTGGGCCTTTCGGTTTCAGAGAAGAATATTTTAAAGATTTTCTGTATATAAGCCTATGTAAAACCAAAGGTCCCTGGGGTGGGAGCATTTTTTAGCCCCCAGGGCTATAATTTGAACAATCTTGGTAGAGGTCCACTAGATGAAGCTTCACACTTAATATCAAAGATCTTAGCCTTGCAGTTTCAGAGAAGAAAATTTTTTTAAGATTTTCCCTGTAAAAGCCTATGTAAAACAAAAGGCCCCCAAGGCGGGGGCATTTTTGGCTCCGGGGGCTTTAATTTGAACAATCTTGGTAGAGGTCCACTAGGTGAAGCGTCACACCAAATATCAAAGACCTGGGCCTTATGGTTTCAGAGAAGAAGATTTTTAAAGATTTTCCCTATATCAGCCTATGTAAACCCAAAGGCCCCCGGGGCGGGGGCATTTCTGGCCCAAGGGCCATAATTTGAACAATCTTGGTAGAGGTCCACTAGATGAAGCTTCATAACAAATATCGAAGACCTGGGCCTTTCGGTTTCAGAGAAGAAGATTTTTAAAGTTTACATTTTAAAAATCTATTTTTAGCTCCTGTGACCTAGATGTGCAATGGACCGAAACCATTTGAACAACTTTGAAAGGGGACCACCTAAGGATCATTCCTGTGAAGTTTGGTTAAAATCTGATCAGTGGTTTAGGAGGAGATGTCATTTGAAGAAAAAGTTTACGCACGCACACACGCACTGACGCACACACGCACGACGGACGCCGGACAAAAAGTGATCCCAAAAGCTCACCTCGTCACTACGTGACAGGTGAGCTAAAAATCAGTTTGTCATCTGCTAAGGAACTTATGTAGCAGCTGAAATGTTTAAATTTAAATTTTCCTGACACTAAATGACATAAAATATCAAAGAGTCAATGACCTGACATACATTACTCTTCATGCAGTCAATTCATGAGTACTTGCTTAATTTCGGTAACCTTATAGTACCATTATCTTTTTTGTTGTTGTTTATTGTTTACAGTAAGCATTCTATCTGCACTTATGATTAATTGCATAAAAAATGATACTGTGCATGTGTACTTAACATACGAGGGTAGGCTGAAAAGTTCTGAACCTGACAAAGAAGCAGGCATCGAAGAGCCATGAAATTTTGTATTCATTAAATCCAAACCTTCATTACTTGATTTGACTTAAATGAGTTCAAGTTTACCTGCAATAACGTAGACATTCTATACTTTGAAAATTGATACATGTACTAGCACGTTTTTGAGAAAATGGACAAAATCTGGCATCGTGGTGTCATCAAGTACCTTCATAAAAAGGGGTTAGCTCCTAAGAACATTCATGCCGATATGGTTGCTACATTAGGGGATGATGCTCCTTCGTATGCAACCGTGAAAAGGTGGGCAGCAAATTTTAAGATGGGCAAGGATAGCCTTGAAGATGATGACCGATGTGGATGACCTACAACGGCAACAACTGAGGAAACCATCAGCCAAGTGCACAGGGCCGTGATGGATGACATGTGTTTAACTGTGAATCAGTTAGCTAACACTGTTGGCATCTCCCGTGAACGAGTAGAGAACATTCTACACAGTGAATTAGGAATGTCGAAGGTTTCCGCCAGATGGGTGCCACAGCTTTTGACGCGTGACCAGACTGAACCTGTCACAAGCCAACTTGGCTATTTTTTAAGCAGACCAAGATGGATTTCTTGACCGTTTTGTCACTCAGGATGAGTGTTGGGTTCATCACTTTGAGCTAGAGACCAAAAGACAATCCATGCAATGGAAGCACCCTGGTTCACCCCCTCCAAAGAAGGCAAAGGTCGTCTCCTCTGCAGGGAAGGTGATGGCATCAGTGTTCTGGGATGCCAAGGGCATAATATTCATAGATTACCTTCAAAAGGGCAGAACAATTAATGGAGAGTATTATGCAGATCTGCTAAAACAATTGCGAAAAGCAATTAAGGCTAAACGAACTGGAAAATTGACTAAAGGGGTCTTGTTCCATCAGGACAATGCGACTGCTCATAAATCGGTTATCGCAATGGCTGCTGTGCATGACTGTGGCTTCACACTCGTCGATCACCTGATCTAGCTCCATCAGATTATTTCCTGTTTCCAAAAATGAAAAAGCACTTGGCTGGGCAGCATTATCGGTCAGACGAGGTGATAGCTGCTGTGGAGGAGTTTTTCAGGGACCAAGATGAGACCTTCTATACCACTGGGATCCAAGGACTCCAGCATCGCTGGGGGGAAGTGTGTGAACAGGAAAGGAGACTATGTTGAAAAATAAGGCACTTTCAGCATGGACAAACCATTGGATCTTGGCCAGGCTCAGAACTTTTCAGCCTACCCTCGTACATAACAATGTGACTATTTACTGTCTGTAATAAGGGTTCTTTTTTATGGTTCCCCTGGCTATCATGTTCAGCAGATGATTTACATGAAATGTCAAGCCTTATTTTTGCAGTAAAAAATGAGAAAGAAATAGATTACTCTCTGTTCTAAAACTTTCTGCAGTGCTTGAAAGGTTAAAATATAATAATTTTAACCCATAAATTGCCAATCACAACAATTGTTGTCTGCTTTGTCGTCTGCCGGTTACCTTAAAAGTAATTTTTTGTAAGCAGTGTGGGCCAAGATCAGACTGCTCCCGTAGGAGCAGTCTGATCTGGGCCCACACTGTTTTTACCTGTACGCAGAAATATTTTTAAAAAGTTTACAAAAAAAAATCAGCGGATGACATAAGCAGATAACATTTTCAGATGTAGTTTTTCTCAGTGTCTTAAGGGTTCAGTCTTTTTTTTCAATCAAGTACGAAATTGTGCAGTTGAAAAAGAAGAACCACATTGCTGACAGTAACATGGATAAGTGATTTATTTATCAGTATTATCCAAGAACAAGATATGATTAGAATCTACCGATTATAAAGTCTTCCAAACTAACCCACATACACATATGAGCACCCATAATCCAAAATAGGCCTGTTATGAAGTGGAGAGGGGACTGGACATGGCCCAGGCGGATTTTTCCATGCCTCCACAGATATGTTGGGGCTTTCCGCTCTTTTACTCGAGGGACCTGTCAGTTCCACTGTTTTGAATTCAAAACTTCATTATCCATATCTATATCTATAATATCCCAAAATTTAGAACAATCCGTCCAGTGGTTACTGAGAACTGGTCCTGACAAAATTTGGGCAGAACGAAGAAGAAGAAACACAGCACCTCACTTCACTATATTTAATGCAGACGGCCAGACGACATAAGCAGATGACATTTTCATATGTATTTTTTTTCTCAATGTCAAAAGAGTTAAGAAACAGGGGGGTTAAGCCTTCAAGCGCTATGCATGTTTAGCAGAAGGCATTTTCAAAGTATTTTTTTATTATTTTTCAGAGAAAATAAGGCTTGGCATTACATGTGAACCGTCTGCTGAGCTGTGAATCGTCTGCTGAGCTGTGAACCATCTGCTCAGCTGTGAATCGTCTGATGAGCTGTGAATCGTCTGATGAGCAATCACCATTCTGCAATCTAATGTTTCATTATTTTTCAGTGAAAAATAATGAAAACATTTGATTGCCATCTGCTCAGCAGACGATACACATCTAATACCAAGCCTTATTTTCACTGAAAAATTATGAAAAAATTAGGACTACCGTCTGCTCAGGAATTTTCTGCTGTGCTTGAAAGGAAAAGCCTTGTGATGATCATGTAGTGTAATTAACAGTTCTTCACCCATAAAATGCTAATCACACTTTGTCGTCTTCCGGTTACTTTAAATGTCATTGTTGTAAACAGTGGATCCAGATCAGGAGCAGTCTGATCTGGATCCACACTAATTGCCTGTATGCAAAAATATTTTTTTCAAAAGTCTGCAATAAGATTAAGTAGACAACATATGCAAACCACATGTTCAGAAGCAGTTCTTCTCGGCATCTTAACCCTTATCTTGCTGAATATTCATCTAAGCCACACCCATTTCTGTCTATCAACCAATCAAATTACTTGATGTAATTTATTGCTACAAATTCATAAACTGAATGCCAAACAGTGTAGATCCTGATCAGATGGCTTCTTCAGAAGCCATCTGATCGGGATCTACACTGTTTTCAAAGATAGGGGTTGTCGTGAACAGCAGGATAAGGGTTAAGGGTTAAACTGTAATGTTTTCACTGGCATATTGATATACACATGTTCAACTGTGTCTCAGAGATCTGTCCATATTTAATACTTGTACTAAAATCATTTACACATAAACTAGCTCAAATATTGTCTGAACATCAAAGCATCATTCAGTGTGCTAACAAAACATAGATAGTGAAGATTTATTGACATTATATTAGAGATGCATCACATACAGATTCCTTCAGAGTTAACATTAACAGCACCCTTGCAAATCCTACTTCAGATCAGTCTGACACTCAGAAACTTCACTATTCATATCAGCACTGACTTTGATTAAACTGTGCAGATGTGCAGACTGATCTGAGCCTTTGCTGGCCCCTCATGTCAACATACCTGGCCCCGAGGTTATAAAACATTTTTCATGCTCAACTCAGCTGAGCATATATAGGCCTTGGGAGGAATGTGATGGTGCTTGGCAGATTTTAGGCCTTTCAACCAATTAGGATTATGTCAGTTATGGTCAGTTAACCTAACCGCACTATTCCTGGGCAGGCTTAGACCTAAGTACACATACTTTCGCCAGTAACTGACAACTGCCTTCTTGAATCAGCAGAAGGGGGAGAATGATGGTAGAAAATATTCCATTAATTTCCATGGAAGTACATTGGGTCTAAAATCCGCAACTTCTAGCTTCTCAGTCAGAATGATGTGCTTCCAACATTTACTATGCTTAGCAGCCCAGCTCCCTACCTATATGCCATAGGACACAGAAATGAATGTTGTGAGCCTCAAAGTTTTGAGAAACTAGACAACACAGGTCCACTAGTTGAAGCTGTGAACCAAATATCAAAGGCCTAGACTTTCAGGTTTCAGTCAAGAAAATTGTTGAAGGTACTGCCTATATAAGTCAATGTAAAACAAGTGGGTCCCTCCGCAGGGCCATTTTTGGCCTCAGAGCTGTAAGTTGAACAATACTGGCAGAGGTCAACTAGATGAAGTTTTGTACAAAATATCAAAGGCCTGGGTCTTCTGGTTTCAGAAAATTGTATGAAGCGTATTAAATGTTTTCCCTATACAAATCTATGTAAAACTAGAGAGTGAACAAAATTTTAATGCAATTTGACCTTGTCCTAACTTTTGACCCAACATGACCAATATTCAAGCCAGACCAAAGTATTATCAAGACAAACATTCTGGAAAAGAGTCATAAAGATAGAAGCAAAATTATGGCCTCTATATGAACAAGGTTTTAAGGAAAATTGACCTAGTGCCCTAGTTTTTGACCTGACATGGCCCATATTCAAACTCGACCCGGATATCATCAAGGCAGACATTCTGGTAAAGTTTCAAGAGGATTAAAGCAAAATTATGGCCTCTAGAGGATGAACAAGGTTTTGTTTGTTTGATTTGATGTTTAGCGTCCCCGTCAATACTATAATATAGGTCATTTTGGAGAAGTTGCTTCCAATTTTGTGGGCCTTTTACCCGAGATTGAGATGAAATGACATCTCAAGCCCTGCCGCCCAATGAAACCAATAGGGTTTATAAGCATGGACTGTCCGACTCGCATCGCTTTGCCTGGGCAGGCTTAGATCCTCTAAGGGGTTTACCAATGCCCATGTGCGGCTGGATTCAGCTCTGCGTGGAAGCATCATGCAGCCCATTTATTTCTTCAAACCCCAATGGGCGGGGGCCGTAACAAGGTTTTAATGAAATTTGACCTAGTGACCTAGTTTTTGACCTGACAGGACCCATATTCGAATTCGTCCCAGATATTATCAAGGCAAACATTCTAGTGAAGTTTCAAGAAGACTGAAGTAAAATTATGGTCTCCAGAGGGTGAACAAGATTTCAACACAATTTGACCTAGTAACCTAGTTTTAGATCCAATATGACCTATATTTGAATTTGAACCAGATATCATCATGGCAAACACTCTGCTTAGGTTTCATGAAGATTGAAGCAAAACTGTGGCCTCATGATAGACAAGCCTGGAGATCTGGTGTAAGATCTGCCATGCGTGCAGCAAGCCAGCTACCTGGAAGGGGGCCCACTTATGTGGACATTGCCCCTGTACCTGCACGTTAATCAAAAATCCGTTGATGATGATGATGATCTAGAAGGTGAAAAGGGTTTTAAGTGACCTAGCTTTTTACCTGACATGACCCATATTCGAACTTCACCTTGATAACAGCAAGGCAAACATTCTGGTAAAGTTTCATGAAGCTCCATTTTTGGCCCCAAGGTTATAATTTGAATGATCTTCATAGTGGTCCACCAGGAGAAGCTTCATACCAAATATCAGACCTGGGCCCCGCCATGGATTGAAGATTGAAGCAAAATTGTGGCCACTAGAGGGTGAACAATTTTAAAGAAATTTGTCCTATTGACCTAGTTTTTGACCCAACATGACCCATATTCAAACTTGACCCAGATATCATTATGGCAAACATTCTGGTGAAGTTTCATAGAGATTGAAGCAAAACTCTGGTCTCTAGAGGGTGAACAAAGGTTTCAGTAAGTTTGACCTAGTGACCTAGTTTTTGACCCGACATAACTCATATTTGAACTTGATCCAGATATCTTCAAAACAAACATTCTGGTAGTTATATGAAGATTGAAGCAAAATTATGATTTCTAGAGGGTGAACAAGGTTTGAAAGAAATTTGACTGCTGACCTAGTTTTGGATCTGACATGACCAATATTCGAACTTGACCTAGATATCACCAAGGTAAACATTCTGATAAAGTCTCATGATGATTGAAGCAAAACTGGTCTCTAGAGGGTGAACAGGGTTTTCAAGAAAGACCTAGTTTTTGACCCAACATAACCCACACTCGAACCTGGTCCAGATACCATCAAGACAAACATTCTGGAAAAGTTAAATGAAGATTGAAGAAAAAGTGTGGTCTCTAGAGGGTGAATAAGGTTTTAACACAATTTACCGTGGTGTCCTAGTTTTTGACCTGACATAACCCATACGGTAATTCTCCTATAATTTCAAACAAAATTAAATAATTATTTTTGTCGCTGTTCGAATTTTTAGCAATTCGAGCTGGCAAAAAAAGTCCACTGTTCGAAATTTTAAGGTTCTGCCCTACAATGTTCTTCGCTTGCTGCTCTTTCAATACCCCAAAGACCATAGAAGCTTTACAAACCGCAAATGCTCTGATTAAGCTGCGCAGGCTGATCTGAGTCTTCAACTGTCACAGCCTCATTTACAAGTCAGAGGTTACACCGCAATTTCACATTTCCATGGATTTGAGCCGGCCCAGAGCAAAGAAAACTTCTACTACATAAGTATCAGATCAGCCTGTGCATCAAGCCAATGTGGCTTGATCTTCGTTTGCTGCTAGTTGACTGGTACATATGTCACAGAAGACTCATACGAACAGCTTAAGCTCTGATCAGACTGTGCGGATGCGCAGGCTGATCCGAGTGTTCACTGGTCTCGGGTCTTGACCCAGATATCACCAAGGCAAACATACTGGTAAAGTTTCATGAAGATTGAAGCAAAACTGTGGTCTCTAGAGGGTGAACAAGGTTTTCAAGAAAAATTTGACCTAGTGACCTAGTTTTTGACCAAACATGACCCATATTTGAATTTGATCCAGTTTCATGAAGATTGAAGCATAATTATGGGTTCTAGAGGGTGAACAATGTCTTTAAGAAATTTGACCTAGTTTTTGACCCATATTTGAACTTGACCTTGATATCATCAAGACAAACATTCTGTTAAAGTTTCATGAAGACTGAAGCAAAATTGCGGCCTCTTAGCCTGCCCAAAACTTAAGGTATATACAAATGTCAAACTGACACGAGCTAAAATTTACGGTTGCTTATAAAGTCGACAAGTTTCTAGAAAAGCAACCCATAATGTTCCAAATTATATGAATAATCATAAAATATGCTTATTAAAAAGTGTATTTTTGTTTTTAGAAGAAAAAATAATAAATTACTTTATTAGAAAATTACCTTTCAAAATGGTCAATATTTGAACATCGGTTTCTCCATTGTCCTTCCTCGGAAACATGCGGGTTTTACATAAACCTAAAGTATATTCCATGTCCTAGCAAGAACGAGAAGTAGTTTTTCCCAAAAACTTCCACAATAACATAATATCCATTCTTTTAAACACCCACCGAACGGTCATTTTGACAGCCATTACTGTATACATGGTCGGTAAATTCTCCAGGTAAAACAGGGGTATAAACATGCTAATCGTGGGTAAAAATATCCTGCACAACAGACTTTATTCTAAATATTTTTATGCCCAGATCATGATTTCCTTTATTCTTCCGTTAATTTGGTAAATATTATTATGCATTAAATAGATACATGAGGGGAAAACTGTTTTGTCGACATGCTAAACACCCATGACTTTTAGCCCTTGTGCCAGGAAGACATTTTCATAGTCAAGTGAACGTTCTTTTGCCAGTAACTGACAACTGCCCCTCTTGAATCAGCAGAAGGGAGAGAATGACTGTAGAATATAATTCATGATCAATCTCAGTGAAAGAATATTGCATCACATAGCGAGGATCAAACCAGCAACCGGATCTCCGTTCAGGCGCACATCTGACTGACTGACTAACTTGTACGAGGACTGTTCAAATATGAATGCAACTAAGCACATAAAAATAATTCCGTGATAGATTTCGATGAAAAATTTATTTTGTCCCCTCAAAGTATTCCCCTTTAACAGATATACAAACTTTCAGTCTTCTGATCCAATTAAGAAATGAAATTTATTTTTCTGCAGTTCATGGAAGTATGAAGGCAGTGGGTCGCGTGCAAAGTAAATGAACCCCGAAGGGGTTCATGTAAACTTTGCTAGCGACCCAATGCCGTTCATACTTTCATGAAAAGCAGAAAAATTAAGTTTATTTTTTATATTTACATTATTTGCCCCTCATCACTGGGCGTCAAAAAGTTTGTAGAGCAAACTTTAAAGCTGAAAAAAACATTTACACGCTGTTTTTCTACAAAGAGCGGAGCAGCGTTGACGTCATCAACACCCGTAGAGAACAATGGTTTAGAATGACATCACTTAACGTCATTGAAAATCATGTGATTCGATGCGTTCATGGAAGTATGAATGCAATTGTTTTCTATAGGTTCACATTACACTTTACACTGGAAATGTAAATATTCATTGAATGCATTTTGGTAGTCTTTTCGAGGTATACTATGAAGGCACTGGAATATTGCAGAACCGAGGTGTTTGCGCTGTACAAATTTTCGACCAGAAAGGTATTTTTTCAGCCGCGGGAACAAAAAAAGTCACACGGGGCAAGGTCAGGGAGATACGGGGGTGAGGGAGTTCAACAACCTTTTCCTGCTTCAGATAGTCTTGCACAATGAACGCCTTGTGCGATGACGCATTGTCATGTAGCAATCTGACATTGGCCAAACCTCAGTTGCGGGTCTTCGTTCTTTGAAATATTTCTTCAATTTTCGAAGAACTTTATTCTTGTAAAACTTCGCATTTACAGATTTGCCTTTAGGCACAGCAACCTGAATAGCAGGGCCCTGATTTGAAAAGAATATGGCATACATTACCTTCTTGACCCTCATGGTCCGCTTTGCAATGCATGGTCTTTTGCAATACTTTGTTGCCCATATTTTGTTCTGAACCTTTCGTTTTGGCTCAAAAAAGTGAACCCATGTCTCGTCACCTGTGACGACATTAGCGAAAGACCGTGCATTGTAATTTGGAAATTTTTTAAGCAACTTCTTGGCGCACTGAACGTGTGTCTTTTTCTGCTCATCTGTCAAATGATGGGGAATCCATCTAGCACAGATCTTTCTCATTTTCAAATCCCGTTTCAGAATTGTATGAGCTGCTCCTAATGAGATGCCAACCATACTAGCTATTTGCCTAGTGGTGTATCGTGCATCGGTAGCAACTATTTCTTTCACTCTAGCAACCATCTTGGCAGATGTTGCTCTTTACGGCCGACGGTCATGTGGTGCATCTTCTGTTGAGCCTAGCCCACAGCTGAATTTCTTACACCACCGAAAAACTGTCGGAAAAGACATTTCATTATGCCCATAAACCAAACATATTTCATCAAAAATGTCTTTGCACTGTATACCAAGAATACAACGATTCTTAATATAGGACTGTATTTCAACGGCGTACTCTGACCTTCTTCCAACCATGTTTTGCATTAGTATACAAGAGTGGACAGTGTTTACTGAATGATATACATGGCTAAAGTGAACTGATTTTAACAGGTTTGGTATCAATGTATAGGTAAAATGTTTTTCTACGCTATGATATTTATTTCCAGGTGATTTTCGCATTAGTGCATGAGAAAACTTTCTACTTGCATTCATATTTGAACAGTCCTCGTACAAAATTATGAAAAATGTGGCAGGTGCATAACCCATTTTGTATCACCTTATATTTATTGCACAAGTCCATTTCAAAATTTAGGGGTATCAGGTCGTGCTTACTTCAAATTTTATTTGAAATGGCAAAATGCTTTGCAAACAGTGTAGGCCTTGATCAGACACTGCATTCTGTGGCAATTGATCTGGGCCTGCACTGTTGGCTAATTACCACTTTTGGGGTGTCTGATACAAAATGGGTTCATTGTCACAAATATGCAAGTCACAACTGATTCTAGACACATAAATTTCATACATTATAAATAAAATTTACCATGCTTGACATGGATAAAACATAGAACAGATTTGGGAGTACCCTTAACCCTTTTTGTACCAAATGGAATCTTCCTCCTTTTATATAGCAGGAGTTCATTTCAACATTTAGGGATGTCAGGTTGTGTTTTCTTCAAAATTCATTTGGAAAATGTTTGAACTTTCAGCAAACAGTGGAGGCCCTGATCAGACGCCGCATTCTGCGGCGTCTGATCTGGGCCTGCACTGTTTGTCGGGTACCTGTTTTGGGGTTTCTGGTACTTAATGGGTTAAAAATTACCATGCTTGACATGCATAAAACATAGAACAGATTTGGGAGTACCACAACAAAGGTCGTCTGCTTTGTTGTCTGCTAGTTACTTTAGTCATCAATGAAGTGCGGACCCAGATTATTTGTTTGTTTGATTTGAGGTTTAACATTCCCCACAACACTGTAAAGGTCATTTCGGAGATGTTTCTTCCAATTTTGTGGCACTTCACCCGATATTGAGATGAAATAACATCTCAAGCCCTGCCGCCCAATGGAACAAATAGGGTTTATAAGCATGGGCGGTCCGACACTCGCACCACTTTGCATGGGCAGGCTAAGGTCCTTAACCAGTCCTCGTGTGCGGGTCGGTTTCAGCTCTGTCTGGAAGCATCATGCAGCCCATCTATTTTTTCATTCCCCTGATGGGTCGGGGCTGGTGGAACCAGATTAGACTGCTGCACTAGGAGCAGTCTGATCAGGGTCTGCACTATTTGTCTGTATGAAAAATATATTCTGGAATGTTTGCAAGAAGGTTCTGCAGATGACATAAACAGAGGACATTTTCATATGTAGCTTTTCTTGGCATCTGTGGGGTATTTTATGGATACCAATTATAGTGGTTTGTGATTATTCAATTAACTTGATTATTACTGAATTAATTGTCATTTGCTTTGTTGTCTGCTACCTGTTTTGGACTTTCCAGTAAAAACTGGGTTAATTTACCTTGCAAAGTTGCAAGAACATGTCAAGGGTACTCGTTAGAATCGCCTTATCGAGGTGTTTCTTACAAGAATTCTAACACACTGCGCCTATATAGGCAATGGAAAATAACTGTGTTTTATTCTACAACAAATCACAGCTCGGAAGAGCGTGACTAGTGACGTCATTAAAATTCCCATTTTATGATGTCACTAGTCGATTTACTTGACGTTAGACGGTGTAACGACATTTTCTCGCATTGAAAACGTAAGATAAGGATATAAATGCATGTGTTTCAGTTGATAATTTTAGCGGGAGTTCTTCTAACAATGGCAAAAGGTTGTGAGATTTTGAAGGAAACAACAACATTATTGCCGATTTTCAGCGTGTTAGAATCGAAATAGATCAGCTCTTGTCTGTGATTTGTTGAGTAAAAAATCACAGTTTGTCGGTCAGCTGTAAGTAGACAAATCACGCGCGCTACGCGCACGTGATTTGTCTACTTCACAACTGACCTCCAAACTGTGATTTATTGCTCACCAAATCACAGTTAGAGCTGATCTATTTCTTAAATAAGGAATTTCAACATTATCTTAACCCATATCCTGTTGAACACAGCAACTACTACTGTTACAAACAGTGTAGATCCAGATCAGATGCCTTCTAAGGAAGCCATCTGATCAGGATCTACACTGTTTGTAACAGTTATAGTTGCTGTGCCATCTGATCAGGATCTACACTGGTTGACAATCAGTTTATGAATTCGTAGGAACAAATGACATCAAGTAATCGGATTGGTTCAAAGTCAGAAATGGGTGGAGCTAAATTAATTATTCAGCGGGATAAGGGTTAAAATGATCAGTTCCGTGGCATCTGATCTGTGCCTGCATTGTTCGCTGTCTCCAATTTCAGGGTTTCCCCAAATAAAACGGGTAAATGTGTAAAAAATGTGAAAACAAAATACATGTAAGTACTGAAATGAGCCTAAGTATTGGGACAAATAGGCAAGCCGCATAAGCAAACAGTGTAGACCCAGATCAGACTGCTCCTAGGGGAGCAGTCTGATCAGTGTCTACACTGTTTGCCATTTAAACTCCTTGCTGGATCGTGAAACGAATTTGTTACAATTTTTGGAGGATAACAGGATTACAATTTATTTTTGAGGAAAATAAAAAATACCCTAAATTGTCACTACCTGATTTTTTGGGGGAGGGGGGGTGGGGGGGGGGTTGGTATCTGGACCTCTGAGAAGAATTTCCAAAGGACTCAAAACAACATCACGAAAACGTGCCAATATAATTTTGACTCCCTTTAACCCTACACTTTAAATATACAATGTAGTAAAACTGGCTTACAGAGGTATTCATTATTGTTCTTATTTCTGCTTTAAAACATAAGATTGTGTGTACTTGTTAGAACTGCCACAATCAATGTTATAATTAGAAATATGAACAAGAGGCCCATGGGCCACTACGCTCACCAGAGGTCATGTGATTTTTACCATATACATGCATGGCACACATCTTGGTCATGTCACATCCCTTAGAAGCTCTTCATGTAATTTGGTTTCAATCAGCCTAGCCGTTTTAGTGGAGCAGAAGATAAAAAAAACTGCATCTAAGTCATCCAGGGCAAAGGTCAGCAAATGACTTTGACCTTTAGAATTTATAAACTTATATATATTCAGCAAATATCAATTCTGATGCCACACGCTGCAATAGAAACAGAAAAATCCACTGTTTTGCCCTTTTTCCATACAAATGTCTCATTTACCGAATTTGACCTTGACGTTAAACAGGCCAAGGTCAATTTGAACAAAACTTAGTGTAACCCAAATCCCTAATTCAATATATCAAGTCTGAAGGTCACTGGTCACTGGGTTCTGCAGGAGAATATTTATATTGGTTCTTACCATAAATGGGCATGGGGGCTATATAAGTCATGTGACCCAGCCCTTACAAACTTTTGTTCCCCCATCCCAAGAGGTCACCGACCGTTTGGTTCCTGAGAAGAAGATTTTTTAAAGGTTTTGACCATATATGGACATGGTGGCCATACTGGTCATGTGACCCAGCTTTTACAAACTTTCATTTCCTATTTCCATAGAGGCTTCACATGTAATTTGGTTTCAATCAATCCAGCAATTTAAGTTGAGAAGATAAAAGTACTGAATCTGAGCCATCCAGGATAAGGGTCAGTATAGTAAATGAGCCCCGCCAAGCGAATTTGTGTCTTCGAGCATTCCGTCATGACAAATTTTTACTGCACATGCCCAGCCATTCAGAGGGGCCAGGGATATGGCTTTCTGTCTTAAGGGTCCTCTTGATTCACTGCTTGTATGAGCGAGCAGCGAAGGTTCTTGCGAGACTGCGCGGAGTCGCAGGCTCGCCTGAACCTTAGCTACTCGCATAGGCGATAAGTACCAAAATCGCTTGACGGGGCCCAAATGATCTTGACCTTTGGAATTGATAAACTTCCATTCAACTGATTGCAAATATCACTTCTGAGGCCATAGGCTGCTATGAAATCAGAAAAATCCACTGTTTTAGCCTTTTTCCATACAAATATCAAAGTGGCCAAATTTGACCTTGACATAAAATAGGTCAAGGTCAACCAGAGGTCATCATTGAACAAACTCGGTAGGGCCTGAGTCCCTGATGCTGCATGCCAAATTTCAAGGCCATCAACCGATCAGTTACTGAGGAGAAGATTTTAAAAGGTTTTTATCTTATATGGGCATGCCGGCCATCTTGGTCATGTGACCAAAATCCCATGAACAAACTTTAAATCCCCCACCATTGGAGGTTCCACATGTAATTTGGTTTCATTTGGCCCAGTGGTTTCAGAGGAGATTTGTTTAAAAATTTTGAAGACGCATACAAGGCAGACGGTGGACCACAACCTATAAGCTCCCCCGGAGCCTTGGGCTTTGGTGAGCTAAAAATACCATAATTTTTTTCTGCAAAAAATCAGTTTTTGGTGGTAAAATTTCCAATATATTTGAATAGGTGTGTTTTCGTAATGAGTTCGAAACAGCCATTGTAAACAAGTCAACAGTCTGAGCCACTGAATTTTTACTATATATACAGTCAAACCTGTGTTAAGCAAGCACCTAAGGGATAATCAAAATGTGCTTGCTGAAGACAGCTGCTTGCTTAACACAGGTGAATTTTAATGCATTTTCCTTTTTCAGGAACAAAATGGCTGCTTGCTTAAGACAGGTTGCTTGCTTAACCCTTTACCACTCAGGGATTTTGTGAATTTCGCTGATTTTCACAGTGTTGCACCTGACAGCAACTTCAACTAGCCATTGTTTCATAATGGATGGTCTGTTTTACACCAAACTCGGTATGAATGTTCATTGGACAGTAGCCTTTCAAATGCAACCTTTCATGACTTGATCTTTGTTGTCATGGTAAAGAGGGGGCATCTCAAAGTTGGCAAAAAGTGTGTTTTCACATGAATTTTTGACCACATTTTAATCTTCACACAGCTGTCAAGGCATCAATTAAGGTGTTTGGCACTGGCCATTTTCACTGTTTGCAGCATGTTTTATCAGCATCAATTTTCAGGCATTTTTGACCCCAGACACCCTCAGATATAAATTTTAGCGGCCGGTTGGGCCATAAACCCCAAAATTTTCGGGATGTGAGGGGGGCGTTGCCCCCCTTCAATCCCCCCCAGAATATTTTTAGTGGGGAGGCGCGCGAAAAAACAGGTCACTTTTTTGCCCAACAAATCCTAAAGCAAACATAACTATCCAGGGGTAGAAATGCAGATTTTGGGTGCTACTGGGGATTAAAATGGGGGGGGGGTGCAGACACGTAAAAACACGTATCTGAGTGGTAAAGGGTTAATAGAGGTGGCCACTATGACAGGTTTTACTGTACATGTTTTACTCACCAGTTTCCATCCGCTGAGTAATCTTCTCTGACTGTCCCCCACTGACGCTCTGACAGATATGGTCCCCAGCGTTTCCAGTTCTTGGTGCGTAGTTTGTCCTCTTTCAGACGTTTTTCCTCTATACCAGCCATCACAGTTGTCTTCGGTATGATAAGAGATTCTCAACCATATCTTAGAACATCACTGAAATACATCATGTTTACAAGTCCATGTAATGAATGTCCTTAAAAAAACAACTTTATATTGGGAAAAGTGGGGGTTTACAAAGGTGTATAAAACCATTACAAAAACAAGCCTATACAAATACATTGACACCTTTATCGCCGAAAAAATGAAAAAATTAAGATGAAAAATTGGAATATTTTTCTATTTTTTGCTCAAAATATAGATTGTGGGTACTCATTAGAACCGTCTCGATGAGGCGGTTCTAACGAGTACCCACAATCTATACGTTAGAGCAGAAATAAGAAAAATACGGTTTACTCCTGTAAACCCCATTTTTTTCTATATACAAGAGGGCCCAGAGGGCCCTGGTTCGCTCACCTGATCCAAAGCATAACAAGTGGGCCCCGGGCAGGGTCAATTTTGGCCCCAGGGCTAAAATTTGAACAATCTTGGTAGAGGTCCACAAGATGAAGCTTCATATCGAATATTAAAGACCTGGGCTTTCTGGTTTCAGAGAAGAAGATTTTAAAGGTTTACCCTGCATATAGAAGTCTATGTAAAACAAGATTTTCCCTATATAAGTCTATGTTAAACCAGAGGGCCCCGGAGCGGGGGCATTTTTGGCCCCAGGGCTATAATTTGAACAATCTTGGTAGAGGTCCACTAGCTGAAGCTTCATAACAAATATCAAAGACCTAAGCCTTGTGTTTCAGAGAAGATGATTTTTAAAGATTTTCCCTATATAAGTCTATGTAAAACCAAAGGGCCACATGGCGGGGGCATTTTTGGTCTCATGGTATAATTTGAACAATCTTTATAGAGGTCCATTAGCTGAAGCTTCATAACAAATATCGAAGACCTAAGCCTTGTGGTTTCAGGGAAGAAGATTTTTCAAGATTTTCCCTATATAAGTCTATGTAAAACCAAAGGGCCCCGGAGCGGGGGCATTTTTGGCCCCAGGGCTATGATTTGAACAATCTTGGTAGAGGTTCACAAGATGAAGCTTCATACCAAATATCAAAGACCTGGGCCTAGCAGTTTCAGAGAAGAAGACTTTCAAGATTTTCCCTATATATGCCTATGTAAAACAAAAGGGCCCTGGTGCGGGGGCATTTTTGGCCCCAACACTATAATTTGAACAATCTTGGTAGGGGTCTACTAGATGAAGCTTCATACCAAATATCAAAGACCTGGGCCTTGCGGTTTCAGAGAAGAAGATTTTTCAAGATTTTCCCTATAAAAGCCCATGTAAAACCAAAGGGCCCCCGTGCGGGGGGCATTTTTAGCTCCAGCACTATAATTTGAACAATCTTTGTAGGGGTCCATTAGATGAAGCTTCATATCAAATATCAAAGACCTGGGCCTTGCAGTTTCAGAGAAGAAGATTTTTAAAGATTTTCCCTATATAAGCCTATGTAAAACAAAAGGGCCCTGGTGCGGGGGCATTTTCGGCCCCAGCACTAAAATTTGAACAATCTTGGTAGGGGTCCACTAGATGAAGCTTCATACCAAATATCAAAGACCTGGGCCTAGCGGTTTCAGAGAAGAAGATTTTTCAAGATTTTCCCTATATAAGCCCATGTAAAACCAAAGGGCCCCCGTGCGGGGGCATTTTTGGCCCCAGCACTATAATTTGAACAATCTTGGTAGGGGTCCACTAGATGAAGCTTCATACCAAATATCAAAGACCTGGGCCTTGCGGTTTCAGAGAAGAAGATTTTTCAAGTTTTTCCCTATATAAGCCCATGTAAAACCAAAGGGCCCCCGTGCGGGGGCATTTTTAGCTTCAGCACTATAATTTGAACAATCTTGGTAGGGGTCCACTAGATAAAGCTTCATACCTTATATCAAAGACCTGGGCCTTGCGGTTTCAGAGAAGAAGATTTTTAAAGATTTTCCCTATATAAGCCCATGTAAAACCAAAGGGCCCCCGTGCGGGGGCATTTTTGGCCCCAGCACTATAATTTGAACAATCTTGGTAGGGGTCCACTAGATGAAGCTTCATACCAAATATCAAAGACCTGGGCCTTGCAGTTTCAGAGAAGAAGATTTTTCAAGATTATCCCTATATAAGCCCATGTAAAACCAAAGGGCCCCCGTGCGGGGGCATTTTTAGCTCCAGCACTATAATTTGAACAATCTTGGTAGGGGTCCACTAGATGAAGCTTCATACCAATTATCAAAGATCTGGGCCTTGCGGTTTCAGAGAAGAAGATTTTTAAAGATTTTCCCTATATAAGCCCATGTAAAACCAAAGGGCCCCCGTGCGGGGGCATTTTTGGCCCCAGCACTATAATTTGAACAATCTTGGTAGGGGTCCACTAGATGAAGCTTCATACCAAATATCAAAGACCTGGGCCTTGCGGTTTCAGAGAAGAAGATTTTTTAAGTTTTCGGTGAAAAAAATCTATTTTTGGCTACTGTGACCTATATGTGCAACGGACCGGAACCATTTGAACAACTTTGAAAGGGGACCACCTAAGGATCATTCCTGTGAAGTTTGGTCAAAATCCGATCAGTGGTTTAGGAGGAGATGTCGTTTGAAGAAAAGTTTACGGACGCACGGACGCACGCACGGACGGACGCACGGACGCACGACGGACGACGGACAAAAAGTGATCCCAAAAGCTCACCTTGTCACTACGTGACAGGTGAGCTAAAAAGTGGGGTTCGAGGGGGTCAGAATCATATAGGCGTGTTTTCGTGATGTGTACATTTACTTTTTTGTACCAAATGAAATCTTCCTCCTTATGTATTTCGAAATTTAAGGGTGACGAGCTTTGCTATCTTTAAAATTTGTTTGGAAAATCACTGAACTTTTTGCAAATAGTGTAGGCTCTGATCAGACGCTGCTTTCTGGGGCGTCTGATCTGGGCCTGCACTGTTTGCTAGGGTACCCATTTTGGGGTGTCCAGTACAAAATGGGTTAATGGTATTTTCCTTATTTTTTGCTCAAAAAGAAAGATGTGGTTACTTGTTAGAACAACCTCAAAAAAGGTCTGTGAAAACCGGAAAATCTGGAGAAAAAACACTTACCTTCCATTCTCACAAGTCAAGTGACCTGAACAGACTGAACCCACAACAGTGAGACACCTAATGTTTAAGATTCAGTACTCTTAACCATATAGGGATGATAGGCCATAAAGGCTTGCTATGAAAGAGAGTTGTCAATGTTAATGGAACATAAATATGAACTAGGAATGTAACCAAGGTACATGGATGTTAGCTTTACGCTAACGTTGCAAATTAACCCTTTTTGTACCAAATGGAATCTTCCTCCTTATATACAGCAGGAGTCCATTGTGAAATTAAGGATTCAGGTTTTTTTTTTTCTTCAAAATCTATTTGGAAACTGGCTGAACGTTTTGCAAACAGTGCAGGCCCTGATCAGACGCCACATTCTGTGGCATCTGATCTGGGCCTGCACTGTTTGCCAACTACACGTTTTTTGGTGTTCTGGTACTAAATGAGTTAATATGGAGTTGGTAATGCATCTTTTTCTCAAAAATTTCTAACAGTTTAACAGTCACATACTTATCATTTGGTTAGCCCCCGCCCATAGGGGCTTGAAGAAATATATGGGCTGCATGATGCTTCCACGCAGAGCTGAATACGGCCCGCACACTAGTACTGGTAAACCGCTTAGAGGATCTAAGCCTGTCCAGGAACCGCGGTGCGAGGCGGACCGTCCATGCTAATAAACCCTATTGGTTTCATTGGGCGTCAGGGCTTGAGATGTCATTTCATCTCAATGTCGGGTAAAAGTCCCACAAAATTGGAAGCAACGTCTCCAAAATGACCTTTACAGTGTTGACGGGGACGTTAAACCTCAAATCAAACAAACTTATCATTTGGTCGGCAGGGCTTAAGGCATCATTTCGTCTCAATGTTGAGTAAAAGTCCCACAAAATTGGAAGCAATGTCTCCAAAATGATCTAAATTGTGATGATGGGGACTTAAAACTGCAACATGTGTGTGTGTGAATTCGGGTTTAATGTCGCTTTCAACAATATTTCAGTCATATCATGAGGGTGTCTGGTTGCGACAGGGAGCTCAATGCTCACTTTTATAGTGCTGCCTCACTGAAGCATCATGTCCCAGACACATTACATGATACCACACCCAGTCACATTATCCTGACACTGGGTCAACCAGTCCTAGCTCTACCCCGTAAATCTGAGTGCCAAGCGAGGAGCAGCTAGTACCATTTTTAACGACTCTGGTATGTCGCGGCCCGGGATCGAACATGTGACCTCGGAGCAGACACTCCACCAACTGAGCTATCGGGGCCGGTCTAAAACTGCAACATAAACAAACAAAACAATGAATACTGCTTTAAATACATAAACTAACTAAATAGCATTTTTAGACAAAATAGCATTTTTGGATCAACTGTTCATCAATCAAGGCAAATTTACCAAGCACAGAAGCTCTTCAGTCCTGATGTTCACGTTACTCAGGGTTCGAATTAACCCAAGACCAATGGACAATTGTCTAGTGAAAAACTGGTCAGGTCTTGTAAGGTCAGTGGCCGGCTGGTCCAAATGATCCAGTTGAAAATCTGTTGCCTGAGTTATCATCAAAATCCATTTTTTAAACTCATTTACCATAAAATGGGTTTCTGTATTCAGTTTGTTGCAGTAGTTTTACAACCTACCAGCATGTAAATAAATAATACCGCAATGATCCAGAGTATTTGGTCAGACTGGCCTAAGCAAACAATGCAGAACCAGAGCAGACTGCTCTGATCAGGGTTTCAGAAGGCTTCTGAAGGAGCAGTAGGATCTACACTGTTCACCATTCTGTCTGCATCTTTTGGATTCCCTGCTGGATGATGATGTTTTCTAGTTCAATGACGTGCCAACCGGATTCCTTGCTGGATCATGTAACAAATTTTAGTATGATTTTTCCTCATTTTTTCGGTACAGTTTGACTTAGATCAGGTCCAGTGCTGCTGCATCCAAAGACTTACTGGACTGCCTTGTCCTGTTATTTAAGAATATAATATTGAACCCTGTAACTATCAGTGATTTGTAGAAAATTCAAGTAATGGTTATTTATAGAAAATAGCATCAATGTTTGGTAAAAGTGATGGGTACAATGGCTACATGTATCTATAGAATATGGACTGGAATCATGTGTTTGGTTATTTAACCCTTATCTTGCTGTTCACGACAACCTCCATCTTTGAAAACAGTGTAGATCCAGATCCGATGGCTTCTGAAGAAGCCGAAGCCATCTGATCAGGATCTACACTGTATGAATTTGTAGCAATAAATTACATCAAGTAATTTGATTGGTTGATAGACAGAAATGGGTGTGGCTTAAATGAATATTCAGCAAGATAAGGGTAAACCCATTGGGGTTGCAGAATGCCACTTTTGATCAGGGCCATCACTGTTTGCAAAAAGTTAAGCCATTTTCCAAACAAATTTTGAAGAAAACACAACCTGACATCCCTAAATTTTGAAATGGACCCCTGCTATATGTAAGGAGGAAGACTCTATTGGTACAATAATGGTTAATTAGGCAAACAGTGGTGACTCAGATCAGTTGCTGCAGAACACCAAACCTAATGAGGGTCTACACTATTTGCTTGCAATACAGGAATAAAGACTTCAAACAGTAATAGTTGTTGTGCGGACAAGATATTAAGTTGTGAGATCAAGATATTATCTTGTGCGCACAAGATAGTATATTGTGCGCATAAGATAATATGTTGTGCGGACAACATATCTTGTGCAGACAACAACATATCTTGTGCGCACAAGATATAATCTTGTTTGCAAAATATATTATCCTGTTTGCACAACACAGATCTTGTGCGGACAACATATCTTATGCGTCTGATTAAATTGTCCTAATAATATGTTGGGTGAACAAAATATCTTTTCAGTACAAGATATTATGTTGTCTGCACAAGATCTATGCTGTGCAAACAAGATAATATGTTGTGTGGTAAAGATAACAACTAGAAGCCTCCATGGTGTAGTGGTTATGCTACTAGCCTTAAACAGGTGTCGCAGGATCGATCCAGGCTTCTCCAGACTTTCGGATGAGTCTTTAAACCGAGGTCCTGTCTTCACATGACCTTAGCTATTGATGAGACATTAAAGCTCAAACACTCACTCAAGATAATAAGTTGTGCACACAAGATATTATGTTGTGCAAACAAGATAATAAGTTGTGCACACAAGATATTATGTTGTGCAAAACAAGATAATAAGTTTGCACACAAGATATTATGTTGTGCAAACAAGATAATAAGTTGTGTGCACAAGATATTAATCAGTTTAATTAATCAAGTTTGAGAACAAGATATGATCTTGTGCATGCAAGATATCTTGTGCGCTCACAAGATATTGTTGTTCTCACAAGAGATAATATCTTGTGTGCACAAGAATTATCTTGTTTGCTCAACATTTAAAATAAATCGCATGTCCCTTCCAGGGTTCTGTACATTGTCCCTTGTTAAGGACAATTTTTCCAGCCTATACTAAAGACACAATTGACCCACAAGTGCTGTCAGTGCTTGAATTAGGAAACAGGCTGCCAAACTAGACTGGTCGACAGCTACTTTAATCTGAAGCAAGAGCACTTTAGTCCATACAGTCATACCTTGAAGACCGTTGACAGGCTAAGCTGTAAGGACCATCAGTCCCTTTTTAAGCCCACCCCTTGTATGGTCTAGGTTTGGTATGTTATTTTTTTTCTGGCACAGGTAACAAAGCACCCCCCGCCCATCGGGCCCGGAGAAATAGATTGGGCTGCATGGTGCTTTTTCGCAGAGCTGAAACAGACTGAACTTGAGTACTGGTAAACAGCCTAGGTCTAAGCCTGCCAGAAAAATGATGCGTGTCGGCCCGCTACTTAAACCCTAGTGTTTTTTAGGGGCGGTAGGGCTTGAGATGTCATCTCATCTCAATTTCGGGTATTAATTGGAAGCAATGCCTCCAAATTTAATTACCTTAACAGTGTTGACGGGGACGTAAAACCTCAACTCAAACAAAACAGGTAACAATGCACTTGGTACAAACATGTCAATTCAGGCATAAATTCTGACATCTGGAATGTATATTTAGGCTCTTCATTTTAGCTCTACCATGTCTACTGACCCCAGGCAGCTGTTTTTCAGCTGGCTGACCTTCACCTTCACCCTTCTACCATTCACGTTTTCTGTCCTTTTTACGCAATATCTAAAACATAATCACAATAGAAACCACTGATATTGTAAACCATAAATCAAATGTAGTTTGGCTTTCTAATTCATTTGTCATGACATCTCGTGTTTTGCTGTCTGATTTTGAAAGTTTACAAGGTTACGAATATGAGGGCAGCACGAAATTAGAAACTGAACACAGACATTACGAACGAAAATATATCAGTTACGGAGACAAATAAATAGAATTTACCATTATTTCCCCGTCAGGCGTCAAATAATTAACAATCCTTGCAATTAGTGCGATGCTGATAATATCAAATTAGCAATAAAATGCCACTTTACACCACTCGTTTTCTTCATGTACATTCAGGTGCCCCACATTGCAATTTCGGTCGACGAGTCCAATCTGTCTGCAGGGGGATAATTGAAGTCTGGAAAAAAATAGGTTATAGAATAATTCAGTCAACTCTGTAAAAGATGAACATTTTTGTTAAGCAGAATCGAACTGAGACAATAATTTGTTGATTTATGATTTAACGTGGAAAATAGTGACAGTTTTTTTTAAACTGTCAAGAAACACTTTACTAATATTAATTGAGAACGCCCAAAAAGGTAAACACACTCAGGCAAAGAGGGCTGTCCAATAATTTTCGCAGTCATATCTACATAAGTTGCATAATATTTAATGACCTAAAATCTGACATTATATTTTAACAAAAAGTTCCGTATCTTGATTGTTCAAGCCCAAATTCAGTTGTCGATTCTTTCGAGTTCTTCTTCTTCTTCCAGGGTAGAAATCTTCTTCAGATTGTTGTTTACCCTATCTATCTATCTATCTTTTTTTTTTTTTTTTTTTTGGTTTGAGTTTTACGACGGCCCTTTCAAGATTATTTCACTCATATCGAGCCGATCGTTAATCAGAGGTGGGCGAAAACCGGAGTACCCGGAGAAAAACCACCTGACCTTCCGTTGCAGAACTTGGCGTCTCACACGTGGTCCGAGCGAGGCTCGAACCTTCTTCTTCTTCTTCCGGTTTCGCCTTAACCCCCGGAGGGGACACTGACGGTGTATTAGATACACTCCAGTTTTTGCAGGATGAAAGCCTACACAGTAATCATGTAATTACGGTAGGGTTCTTTAACCTGCACAGGGGATGGTTCTCCCTGCACAGGGGGCCTCCAGTTAACGTCCCGATCCGAAGGACGGTGCACTTTATGACATTCATCCCTGCAAATGATGACAATGGAGCGTGTTCGGACACCGAAATTTTCACACCGCTGCCGGGGATCGAACCCGGGACCTCTAGCATCAGAGGCAAGTGCACTAACCACTGAGCTATCACGCTCCTTGTGAACCTACGGCGGTGAGAGACCTAATGACTAAGAGTCAGCGCTCTTATCCACTAGGCCACGGAGGCCCGTTATTACCCTATCTATCTATCTTCTGATACTGCGTCGGTCACATTTGACCATTACCGCAGGTGTATATTACACACACTCCAGGTTTCGTTTGGTTTAGACATCACGAAACCACGCCTATATAATGTTACCCCCTTGAACCCCACTTATAAATAGTAAAACTAGGGTTTACAGGGGTAAACTTTATTTTTCTTATTTCTGCTCTAAAATATAGATTTTGGGTACTCGTTATCTAACGAATACCCACAATCTATATTTTGAGCAGAAATAAGAACAATATCACAATTTTTATATTTTTTTTTCTTCGGCGAAAAATGTACACTGTATTAGTTTAGGCGTGTTTTCGTGACGTATAGATCCGGTAGGACTACCATGTTTACTTCCAACGTGAGAGTATGGTTGACTTAATTTCGCTTCATGATTAGTTTGAATCTGATGACCTCCTCAGCATGTCTGTTAGTTATTTGTCTTCTTTATGAGGCAATGACTGAAAGTTCATTTTACCGAAAAACTGACCAAAAGGAGAAAAAAAATGCTGCACGGAAAAAGGTCACAAAAATCACAGCCAAAAACCTTGAATAAATTGATTAAATACACCACCTGTATATTAGAAAAATCGACGCAATGTAAGGAATGCTCACACTATCTTGCGTTACAATGTAAGAAATGCTGTTTTCACTTCTGAAGAGCATAAAAATTATACTTTATGGTCATGTCAGAAAGTGTGTGAAGCTCTCACCTTTCTACTTGACAATATTTACATAAGATTTGGTACTAAGTTATTCAGACACGTTGTGGGTAATCCGATGGGTACAAATTGCACACCCCTGGTGGCTGATCTGTTCTTGTTTTGTTGTGAAAGAGACTTCATGATGTCCCTTTCCGTTGAAAACCAATCTGAAACTATTGAAGCCTTAAGCTCGACTTCTAGATATATGGATGATATATTAAATATCTCGAACCCATCAATACCGTATTGATGGGTCCGAGTAAATATTGACAATACCTATTTAGATGGTTTGCAATTAGTCAAATTTACCCCCCCCCCCGCCCCCGAACTTCAGTTAAATAAAGCAAATTCTTCTGATACCCAGGCCCCGTTTTTAGATTTACATCTATATCTATTGTAGATGGGTTTGTTTCTCGCAAAATTTATGATAAACGCGATGAATTTGATTTTGAGATTGTAAATTTTCTTTTCTTAGATGGTGAAGTGATGTTCTTCGTGCGGCATCCTATGGCGTTTATATTTCGAAATTAATTTGATTTGCCAGAGTGTCTAGTCATGTAACTGACTTTAACACTCGTAATAAATTGTTAATGGCACCTCAAGGATGTTTAGAATACCATCATTAAGCACGCCTATATAATTTTGAGCCCCTTGAGCCCCACTTTTGTATGGTGGTGCTGGGGTTTACAAGGGTAAATCTTATTTTTCTTATTTCTGCTGTGAGGTGTGGGTTTTTGGTGTTCGTGATGGCCGCCTCGATGAGGCGGTTCTAACGAGTACCCACAATCTGTATTTTGGGCGGAAATAAGGAGAATATCACAATTTTTTATCTTAAAATTTTCTTTTTCTCATGTGATAAAGTTTACAGTGTTTTTGTATAGGCGTGTTTTCGTGATGCGTAATACAGCAACAAACTTTTGGAGTTACATCTTCACCACTCACGCTAAAAGCCCCCCCCCCCCCCCACCCCCGACATTGAGATGAAATGACATCTCAAGCCCTGCCTCCCAATGAAACCAATAGGGTTTATAAGCACGGAGGGGCCGACTCGCACCGCTAGGCTTTGATCCTCTTCGCGGTTTACCAGTACTCGTGTGCGGGCCGGTTTCAGCTCTGCGTGGAAGCATCATGCAGCCCATCTATTTCTTCAAGCTCCGATGAAATTTGATTGCAGTGCTGACGGGGACGTTAAACCTAAAATCAAACAACTTTATTCAAGGTTAGAGACTCAAGTGCCAGTAACAAAAATGTATCCAAAAAAAAAATGAAAAAAAAATGACATGACTCTATGATAAAAGGCCGACCACACCAGTTTTTAAACTAATCTAAGATTTTATCCCTGACTTAATTGTTTGTAAGTTTCAAGAAGATCCCATCAAAACTGAAGTGGCTACGGTGATGACAAGGTCAAAAACAAACATTTTCTGCCATCAAAGGGACGTAACTCTATGATAAACTTATCTGAGCTTTTATCCCAACTTACTTACATGTACGTTTCAAGACGACCCAATAAGAACTGAAGGGGCTACCGTGATGACAATGTCAAAAGTAAGCATTTTCTGCAATCAAGGGGGTGGGGTGTAACTCTATGATAAATAGGTCGTCCTCACCGCTTTTCAAATCCATTTCCACTGAAGGTGGTTGCCATAGCTACCAAAGTTTTCATTTAATTTCAATGAAAAGCTAATGTCATCAATGCCACACCAGAGGCATGCTACAGATAAGAAATGATTGAGATCAGCCTGGTCAAATGTGTGGACGGACGACGGAGGGACTAGTACCATCCTATAAGATTCCATGGAGCCTTCGGCCCAGGTAAGGCTCCAGGTGAGCTAAACACACACACACACACACACACACACACACACACACACACACACACACACACACACACACACACGCAGACACACACACGTACGTACGCACGCACACACGACGCCCGCGCGCACACACAACTGACATTTTAAATCAGTTAAGGCTGTAGTCAAAAATGATTGTTATGGTTATAAAATCCGGGGGTGTGAAAAATAATACTTAATGGAATAAAGCCTTTGGAAACAAAGGCCACACACATACACACACACGCACGCATGCACGCACACACACACACACGAGCGCACCTCGCAAGAGCGCACATGAAAACATAGATTAAAGCCTCTGGACCATACAAGCTTGGCGTTCTTCACTGACATGCTCATTAATTTTCAAGACCTGGAATGGCACGCCTGGTAAACTCGTAAGGGGTAACCAGCGGTTATGCACTCAAAATCCTTGCGGGAACTTCCGGCTACGTATTTCATGCACGAGACTTC
This sequence comes from Lucinisca nassula, assembly GCA_963580285.1. Lineage (NCBI taxonomy): Eukaryota > Metazoa > Mollusca > Bivalvia > Lucinida > Lucinidae > Lucinisca > Lucinisca nassula. Next base: position 105,627,633 of record OY757022.1, read on the forward strand.
AAAAGTGTCAACAAATAGATGGGTGTTCCCGATTGATGGATTTTAGTCAACTTTGTAAACATTTTGAAAAATCGGGCAATGCTATTCTCAACAACTTTCATTTCTGCATCAGAAAGAATAGGTATATATATTAAAAGGCAAGTGGTCGATTTGTAATTTAATTTCTCCCGGAGAAAGGTTGACAGATATTTTGTTTTTACCTGTTTTCCAGTGCAATTTTCAGCTACCCAGGCTATTCAAAACTTATCTAACACGTCAAAAAGATGTTATTCTAATTACTTGCATGTTGAAATGCATACGCTGCAGAATTTTCGCAGAATTTGTTCCAGGAGCTTAAATATTTGTGCCGATTATGACTTACGAGGCCGATAACCACTTACGAGAACATCACCCCTTACGGGGACAGGAAAAACCAACCGATGGGTATCTGCTTACAATTCGTTTCTTCATTCAATATTTGTTTTAGTGTACGATTATATATGTATCAGATAAATACATTAAAAATTTATTAAACTCAAGTTTTGAACAGTTCGTACGAGCGCCTGAATTTTGATATATATAATCTCAGTTAACAGCAGACAATACCGTTCAGAATATCAAAGCGCCAAAGGCACTGAAATGACAGATTCTATGAGAAAATCATAACACTGTGTAAACTTACAGAAAACCTTTCTAAAAAGAGCTTAACATTTAGAAAGGTAGTTCTGCAAATTCCAATATATGATATGTTTGCAGATGTCTATAGACCGGTGGTATTATGAAACGCCATTCGGCGATGTTTCAAATTTTTGAAAGAAACTTTAGAACTATTTACGTTTTCAAAACCAAACATTAAAATTCAAGTTTTAACAATGCTACTGTCCATAAGTAAGAGTTTTTGTCTGGTCGGTTGTGGACACCTCTACCCAAAGATACTCTACGGGAAAGAGGTCGAGGGAGAAAGAATGGCTAGTCCAGTACATGAATTCCATTGGCTTGAAGACATTTTTGAGTAAGAACAGCACTATGAGCCCGCTCGTAATCCTGCTGGATAAGATATCCCGGATTCTGAGCGTAAACAAATAAATGGAACCATGTGAGGCCGAAGCACTTGATTGATGTAAGGTCTCGCTGTTCAATACACGTCTCAGCTATAATCTTGAATGTTCTTAATGACACTAAGTTGCGTTCGCTAACTACACGCAATAGCTCGCCACACAATTACGCTTATTTCACCCTATATGTCATGCTCTATTACGCACGCGTCGCCTCGGCATACCTTACACCTATACGTCGAAACACCCGGACGGCAACCGGCGTGATTCAGGCTGAAGTGCGATTTGTCCCTGAAACTTAGACGCCAATTTACGTATTTCATACACTAGCGTAAGTGTTCCATACTGTGTCGACGCGTTAACTTTGGTCACGACAGGGACGTCTAGCTCTCAAACGTGCATCGCATAAGGGCGACGATCAGTGTCAGTGCTTATTAGTCGGTAGTTGAGACCCGTTGTTTATCTACAGGTACAGTGTAGCAGCTGCCGGCGGAAGTCTGTTTCGCATATGCGTCTGACAGGCGAATCGATCTTGACGTACGGACGTCGGTCTTCCGTTACGTCGACGTCAACTAGCGTGTTCTGTATATAGTAAGATGTCGCTCCAATAGACGATAGATCACAGACAGGTGGCACCCAAAATCAGAGCCAACGTCATCCGCTTTCCGACCAGCTTCTACTGTCCAGGGGCACGCTTACGATCCTTTTATGAAAAATGTTGCAATACGCTCTCACTAAATGCTTTTTTGAGAACAAATTTCAGTTTCTTCTTTTCTAGGCACGACCTTACATTACACATCAAAAGTTTGATCCCGAACATGTGGTTTCTATCCGTACTGGTGTGAGGGTGTGCACAGGATCGACGTGGCCGGACTGGTAAACAGACGTCACGGTTGATTGATTTAACCTTTTTAGCTTAAAGGCATGGTGCCTAAGTGTGATGTAATCGTTTGGTTTCAGAATCAAGGCACTGAGAGTGTGGGTGTAGGTTGGAGTAATAGGCCTGGGCTGAGATTTAAACTGTTTCATTTAACTCAGAAAATTCCAAACAAATAGTGAAGATTTTGATCAGAAGACGCGTTCGTCAGCATCTGATCTTGGTCTACACTGTTTGCCAAGCTCACCCTATGATTCCAGGATAACCCTCTTCCGTCTAATGGAATACCCCGATCTCACTGCGGCTACTTTCTACAAGACAAAAAGTTATTCTGACAAGTCAGTGATAGTCACGTAGACATTAGCACTGAAGCGCTTTTCTTATTATCAACTTCCGGTCGAATGCCAAACAATCAACCCAAACATAGCCGCATCGTTTGTCAGTGTTGGGTACATGTAAGTATTATCTGTAAAATCTGCACATGAATCAAATGTTGGATCTGGCAAACAATGTAAACTCAGTTCAAAAGCCACACAACACGGTGCTGATCTTGTTCTACACTTTTTGTATTAGTTACTAACATCTTAAGTTTAAACGAATCAGTCCAAGTCCCCGTTCATGACCAGCCTGCATTTAGAGACAATCGGCATGAGTGTTGTCAGTGCTTTGATTTATTCACTGCCTTCGGTTTCTGGAGTGCACTCTTCCATCACTGAAGTTGGGCTCGTCCAATCTGCTAAATATATGGCACCTAGAATTAAACTCAGTATCTGTACCATATTCCAGGGTTGAAAGGGACGGCCTTTCTTTTCAATTTCTCCACGCAAAGTCAATATACACCTAAGTTGTAACTGACCTAAACTTGACCTCGAAAGTCAGAAAGAAAACCCATTAATATTCTTGTCTACAGCTGACCTGGTCCAACAGTAGGCTGGTCTTTAAGGATTAAATATTGACAGAACTGATAGAAAACAGTGTAAAACCTGAGCAGACTGCTGAGCAGACGCCGCATTGATCTGGGTATATAGTCTTCGTCGCATGATGCGGCTGATTCATATGAAATGCTGAATCGTCAATTCGTCTGCTTCAAAAGTTTGTATTACGCTTACAGGATAACTAATACGCTTCTACAATTTTGATTACATGTACTGCGCCAAACCGGACTACATTTTGTGCGGACTCATATTTCTATGGCGGTCAAAGCCGGAAGAAAAAACCTGAATTACTTTAAACGTGCAGCACAGCAAGAATAGACAGATGGAATCTGTCATTAAAAATTAATAGTATTTTCAGTCGTAGCGAGTAACTGCAGTTGTTTCATGACTTTGATTAACTGTTTGTATGGTTTATTGAAAGAAGAAACGAATTGTAATCAGGCACCCTCCAGTTGGCTTTTCCTGTCCCCGTAAGGGGTAATATTCCCGAAAGGGGTAGTCGGCCTCGTAAGTCATAATTGCTACAAATATTGAAGCCCCTGGGACCAAACTGTGGAAGATTTGCAGCTTATGTATTTCAGCATGAAAGTAGTTCGAAATACGTCTTATTTGACAAGTATGATAAAATTGCAAATTCCATGTAGCTAAAAATGCCTTCATTCGGCACAAGAAAACAGGTAAAAAACAGACGACATTCCTCCGTGAGAAATTAATTAAAAATCGACCACTTGCATTTTTATGTCCACACCTATCTTTTCTGATGCAGAAATGAAAGTTGTTGAGAATAGCATTGTCCGATTTTTCAAAATATGTTTACAAAGTTGACTAAAAGGCATCAATAAGGAGCACTCACGCAATTGTTGACATTTTTGAAGTCTCGTAAGTCATAGCCGGAAGTTCCCGTAAGGATTTTGAGTGCATAACCGCTGGTTACCCCTTACGAGTTTACCAGGCGTGAATGGGCTCAATGGTTACAAAGGAAAAAAATATATAAACTGCACTATGTAGTCATACAATCCGTTCTCAATTTCAGGCTATTTACGCACGTACTGGATTATAATTCTTGCACAATGAAAATCTATCCTGGGAAAACAATTCTGTTCTTACCCTAGTACCCTTACCCAGGCAAACTACATTAGTATAGTGATATAGTAAAATGAATATTTTCGGTGGTGTTGTGCAAGAAAAACAAATTAATATGGTGTTCTGTTGTAGATGGGATTTTCCAACCCTCGGGATGGCCGTGCTGAGCGGAAACTCGGCTAATATGGTGTTCTGTTGTAGACGCCCATCTACAACAGAACACCATGTCAGAATCTTATGCTCTTAATATAGAGTGTATAGGTCCTGGTGTATGAATGTCATTTGACGTATCACCAGTAACAATTCTGATTCTGATTCTGTTCCCCAAATATTAGGCATCGACATGTTGGTGCTAAAAAGTCAGCTAACAGGCGTTTTTGAAATTCTCTTCTGTGAATTTTTAAGACGCGGTACAAACCAAATTTAGTGCCACGCGGGCCTTTCTGCTATTTAAACGTCATCAGTGTGGCTACACCCCGAAAAAAATTGAAATTAAAATAGGTGATGTAAGCAAAGCGCTTCCTCCTCCGAGCGCAGTTCAAAAGACAGGCAAACCGCAGACTTCAGGAAGGGGGATGCTTCAGTACCGCTCCTCCGCGGATAGAAAGCAGATAGGTGTCCCAAATCCATCACGCGAACTAGTCCGTGAAATGAAGAACCCCCCCCCCCCCCCATACCCCATTTTATATAGAGACCAGAAATTCATCTTCGGTGAAGTTGATGTCGCACCAGCTCCCCAACTGCCCAACACAAAAATTAAAGTTTATTTAAGGCAGAAGAAATGAATATAGGGCTTTGAAAAGAATTCATAGCCTATAAATGTGAGGTAAAAACTGACAAAGTTCACAACGTGATAAAATGAACTAAATGATCCAAGAATTATATCCAAGGCATATGAACATCCTTATATCATGGAGAAAACACAAGCTACAAAATGTAAGTTTAAAAATGATTAGTATAAAACTGTAAGGGGAGTTGCGATGACGAGGTACCTATCATATATCAACTGAAGGTTAACAATGACTAAGTTCACAATGTGGAAAAAGTGACAAAAATTGATCCAATTATTAAGTCCAAACCAAATGCAGAGCCTCATGCCATGGCAAAAACACATACAAAGTTTCAAAATGATTAGTATAAAACTGTAAGAGGAGTTGCGGTGACAAAGAGGTATCTCCTGTATATCAATTGAAGGTTAGAAATGACTATATTGACTATGTGCAAAAAGTGGAATAAAATATTCCGAGAATTATGTTCAAACCACATGCACATCCTCATATCATAGCAAAAACACACACAACGTTTCAGAATGATCGATATAAAACTGTAAGAGGAGTTGCGATGACAAGAGGTACCTATCGTATATCAACTGAAGCTTAAAATGTGCAAGAAGTGAAAAAGAATATTCTGAGAATTATGTCGAAACCACATGCACATCCACATACCATGCCGAAAGCACTTGCTAAGTTTCAAAATGATCGGTATAAAACTGCAAGAGCAGTTGCGATGACAAGAGGTACCTATCAGATATCGATTGAAGGTTAAAAAAATGACTAAGTTCACAATGTGGAAAAAGTAATAAAAATTGATCTGAAGATAAAGTCCAAACCACATGCGTATTCTCATGCCATGGCAAAACCACACAAAAAGTTTCAAAATGATCGGTATAAAACTGTAAGAGGAGTTGCGATGACAAGAGGTACCTATCGTATATCAACTGAAGCTAAAAATGGCTAAGTTCACAATGTGCAAGAAGTGAAAAAAAAATATTCTGAGAATTATGTCGAAACCACCTGCACATCCTCATACCATGCTGAAAGCACATGCAAAGTTTCAAAGTGATCGGTATAAAACTGCAAGAGGAGTTGCGATGACAAGAGGTACCTATCGTATAACAATTGAAGCTTAAAAATGACTAAGTTCAAAACGCGCAAAAAGTGAAACAAAATATTCTGAGAATTATGTCGAAACGACATGTACATCCTCATACCATGCCTAAGCACATGCTAAGTTTCAAAATGATCGGCATGAAACTGCAAGAGCAGTTGCGATGACAAGAGGTACCTATTATATATCAATTGAAGGTTAAAAATGACTAAGTTCACAATGTGGAAAAAGTGATAAAATTGATCGGAAGATAAAGTCAAAACCACATGCGCATCCTCATACCATGGCAAAAACACACAAAAAGTTTAAAAATAATCAGTATGAAACTGTAGGAGGAGTTGCGATGACAAGACACCCAGTGTAAAATGTTGACGGAAAGACGGACGGACGACCGGACGGACGGACGAACGGACGGGCGACCGGACGGAAACTTGCACGCCTATGTCTTCCTGCTAAAGCAGGGGCGACAAAAACGGGGGTTTACGGGGGTATACAATAATGTTTCTTATTTTTACTCAAGACATAGGTTGTGGGTACTCGTTAGAACAGCCTCAATGAGGCGGTTCTAACGAGCACCCACGACCTATGTTTGCAGTATTTATAAGAAAAATATCAGGGATTTTCACCAGAAAAGTAGCCATTTTGGAGCTGAGAAATATGCACTATGTCGCACGGGTATGTTATCGTAATGCGAACCATGGCATACGAACAAATAATTTCCTATAAAAATCGTTTTTACATAAGAATCTGAAATGCTGTGATTCATGAATGCAAGCACGGAATATATCACAAGCATTACAAAAATACGCCTATTCAAATATACTGGAAATGTTACCACCAAAAGCGAAGAAAACACAAAACAAAAACAAGTCGGCCAGCGGGCAACGATCGCTCACCTGAGAAATGGTACAGGTTGTCAGATACAAGCCAGATTCGAACTCATCTGAGATATTATGCATACTATTGCTTACTCAAACTTTTAAAAAGATTTGTGAAACAGTGAGAAAAAGCAGAGACACCATTGTTTGTTTATATTTCTGCTCAAGGGCAGGAAGCTCCAAAGCCCTTGGTCATATGAGGCCCCTATGACTGTATGCCTCTCCTGTCTATCCGCAAGTTTGATAAAGATCAGGTCAGAAACGACTGGGAAACGGTGGATATATCTTTTTTCCAATGTAAATAGAAGTGGAGGCAATGATCAGGAATCGATACAATCAACCCACAGCTCCCAATAGAGACGCCAAAGGGAAAGAAACACAAACATGAAACAACAAACCTAATGGAAACATCAATAGCGGAAAGCAAAAAGGACAGTTACTTTCCCACAAAATGGCCAATAGGCTATCCAAAATAAAATAATATAAGCGACACAAACACCCAAATACAAACAATAACAAAAATAAACCGCGACAGAAGAACCGCCTTGGAACGGTCAGCGGCAAGCCTGTGAAAAATTTTTTCACGCTCAAGAGAACGTAAATAAGAAACAGGTTGTCAGATTCGAGCCGAATTCTAACTTGTCTGAGATGTTATGCTTGAAGCTACAAAAAGATCCGAATGAAAACAGCTGAGAAAAAGTGGAGGCACCATTTTTCGCTTATTTTTACACTCAAGTGCAGGTAACTTCAAAGCTCCTGTTCCTGCGAGGCCAAATTCGAACTCATCGTAGAAATATGCCTCTCCTGGTTATCTGCAAGTTTGATAAAGATCAGATCAGAAATGGCTAAGAAAGTTGGAGACGTCGTTTTTTCCATTGTAAGCCTATGGTTAAATTGTTCACGCTCAAGGAAACGTAACTGCGAAACCGATTGTCAGATTCAAGCCAAATTTTAACTCATCTGAGATATTATGCTTGTCCTTGAATGGCTGAGAAAAGTTGGAGACGTCATTTTTCCATTGTAAGACTATCGTAAAATTTATTCACGCTCAAGGGAACGTTACTGCGAAACCGGATGTCAATTTCGAGCCAATTCTAACTCGTCTGAGATATCGATCGTTCAACGCAACACTGGGCTAACTCCATTTTTTTTTTCAAAAATGAATTTTTTATGCAGTTTGGTCCATTCTATGCTGTCACACATTCAAATAAAATATTTTAGCCATTCTCATAAAAATAAACATAAATAAGACATTTGGCATTTTGATCTATCTCATTCTTGGTATTTTGTTTAACGCAACACTGATCTAACTCGAGTTAGACCAGTGTTGCGTTAAACAGTTGAAGAAAGCTAACCAATATTATCTGGTGATATCATGATGAGATCATAGGCATAGTAGATAGAACAACTAATAATCATAACAAATGATGCATCTCTTGGCAAAGTTTTATTATGGAACCCCTTTACAGAGGGTCAGGGGATGGGACAGGGTTCTTACTATACCGAAAACCAAATACATGTGTATATAGATCTGCCAGTCATTTGTTCTTTTTTTTCTGTATGGAGTTACCATGCAATATAACCTACAATATATCATTGTTTCCCCCCTGAGGTTGGGTGGTGGGCATACTCTAGGGATTAGACAGCCAAAAGATCATGACTCTAAGGAATTTGACAAAACCCAGAGTCCAGGGCGGGCCTTAAATGTAGAACAAAAATATATACAATATACATTGAAGGCCCAGATCAGACACCACATTCTGTGAGATCTGTTCAGGGTCTGCACTTTTGCTATATTTGTTTTGGTCTGACATATACTGACACCCCTTTATTTAAATGGATTCCTGTTATATACATGGCTGACGATTCTGTTCAGGACAAAATAAGCGTCTCACCAATCTGGGCTTGGAGAATAAATTGGCCTAAATGGTGCTCACATATGTGAAATTAAACCCAAATGGCAAATAATTTAACAATAAATATTAGTAGCAAAAAACTAAGCCTATTTAATATTAGAGCTCACACTGGGCTACTATTCAGAAGTCTGAAAGTCTGAACATACCACCCAGTGAAGAAAGCTTGCAGACTAGCAAACAATGTAGACCCTGATCAACCTCTGTCAGGATGTTTAATTTTACTAACTGACCTTTATGGGGGCAGAATAAGGCTATTTTTAAGGGACATAGTTGCTCCTTCTTGATAAAACTTTTGTTGTGTGTACTTGTTAGAATTACCTTGTTGAGATTATTCTATTTTGTACCCATAACATGACCAATGTTATTGAAAAATAAAAAAAAAATCCCTTAATATGTTCATTACTCCATAAAGTAAGCTGACAATAAGTGGGCAATGATGACCAGGCTCTTTCACGATATCTTCCCAGCAGGCACATGACGTAATTGTGACGTCACATCAACGTCGGAACAACGTCATGACCTTTATGCAACGTCACATCAACGTCGGTGCAACGTCATGACGTTGCACCGACGTTGATTTGACGTTGCCCTAGAGACTTGTGCCTGCTGGGGTTTTTTTTTTACTCTCACCCTAGTATCAGTGGCTCAGGGCAGCCTCCGTAGCTGAGTCGGATGTACGTCTGAGTTGTGATCAGGAGGATGCGGGTTCGATACCTGCCAAGGTGACAAGGTCGGTAACATTCTTTCGTGGAGATTGATCATGAAATCTTTCTACGGTCATTCTCTCCTTTCTGCTGATTCAAGAAGGGCAGTCGTCGGTTTTTGGAATGTGCACTGTACTGGTTAACCGCTTTCGTGTAAGCCTGCCCAGGAGAAGTGTGGATAGGTAAGTTGACCGGCTCAAAAATGACCTAAAAAGTGTTGACTGGGCCGTTAAACTCCAATACAAACAAACAAAATCAGTGGCTCAGTCGGATTCACATCTGATCAGAAGTTTGCATGTTAGATCCTCCTTGGTCTGCAACATTCTTTGGTGGAGATTGAGCATGAAATGGTTTCTACCACCATTCTCTCCCTTCCACTGATTGTACTATTGTCCTGCTTAACTAGCCTATGCTGTACCTTTGCAAACAGTGATACCATCTGACCTAGATCTTCCCTGTTTGTGATTTGATTTTTTGATAGTCAAAGAAGGATGTGGCAAAATTAATTTATTCAGCAGAACAAGGGTTAAGAAGGACAGATGTCAGCTCTCATTGATCAGAAAAGTAAGCTCAGAGCATTGAACTTACTTTCAGTAACTGATTTCAATGGATCAGCACTCAAAGTTGACCTTTTTGCATGTTTGCATTCCAAGTAGGCTCATCAAGCCTAGAAAATAGAAATGAGTAAAAATGTGTGAATACCTTGTCCAAAAATATTTTGACCTTTACATGTATATGGCTGTGTCATGAAAATTTGACTTTAAAAGTACACAAGTCATTTTACCTATCACTGCATTATGAATAGAAGCCTCCGTGGTGTAGTGGTTACGCTACTCGCCTTGTAAACCAGGGGTCACAGGATCAATCCCGGGCTTCTCCAGACTTTCGTATGAGTCTTTAAACCGAGGTCCCGTCTCCGTATGACCTTGCTGTTGGTGGGACGTAAAACTCAAACACTCACTCACTCAGCATAGGTTTCTTAGAAGCCTCCGTGGTGTAGTGGTTACGCTACTCGCCTTGTAAACCAGGGGGCACAGGATCAATCCCGGGCTTCTCCAGACTTTCGTATGAGTCTTTAAACCGAGGTCCCGTCTCCGTATGACCTTGCTGTTGGTGGGACGTAAAACTCAAACACTCACTCACTCAGCATAGGTTTCTTAGAAGCCTCCGTTGTGTAGTGGTTACGCTACTCGCCTTGTAAACCAGGGGGCACAGGATCAATCCCGGGCTTCTCCAGACTTTCGTATGAGTCTTTAAACCGAGGTCCCGTCTCCGTATGACCGTGCTGTTGGTGGGACGTAAAACTCAAACACTCACTTACTCACTGCACTATGAATAAAAATACTTGTCGCAACCCTTTAACACCATGGTCTACTCTAGTTTGATTTAGAGTTTAGAGGCCCAGTAATCACTATTTATGTCATGCAGAGCCAGGCTTCCACTGATGAGGTTGCACTGATGAGTTAGGTGGCCTTCATACGGACTGAACAAATTATTTGTCTTAATTGCGACAGAAGTAAGGGCGAGGATTGTGGCCACGTAAAATCGATTTAAGCCCCCCCCCCCCCCCCCCCCCCCAGTGGAATTCGTTTCCGCTGACCGTTCCAAGGCGGTTCTTCTGTCGCGGTTAATTTTTGTTCTGGTTTCTTTGGGTGTTTGTGTCGCTTATATTATTTAATTTTGGATAGCGTATTGGCCATTTTGTGGAAAAGTAACTATCCTTCTGGCTTTCCGCTGTTGATGTTTCCATTAGCGTCTGTTGTTTCATGTTTGTCTTTCTTTCCCTTTGTTGTCTCTGATGGGAGCTGTGGGTTAATTGTATCGATTCCTGATCATTGCCTCCACTTCTACTTTCCAAAGAATAACCCTTTTATAGAACATATGTAACATCATTAACAGCTGGTGCCTGGGAATGTGTGGCGGCCGTAAAAAGTCTCCCTGCCCTACATCATAGTGTAGTTTATATTTTCTTCTCCTTTGGGATCATTGATTCCATTGTGGAATTTTGCAAATATTTGAGGGTCACTGATGAGGCCTTAATGGCCGAAACTAGCTAGTCTGGCCCAAAAAACATGTACACTCCATATTTTCCAGTTCTGTGATGTATTCCTTGCTTCCAAAGGATAACCCTTTCTAGAACATATTTAACGTCACTACAGCTGTTGTCTAGGAACGTGTGGCGGCCGTAAAAAGTCTCCCTGCCCTACATCGTAGTGTAGTTTATATTTTCTTGTCCTTCGGGATCATTGATTCCAAAGTGGAATTTTGAAAATATTTGAGGGTCACTGATGAGGCCTAATTGGCCGAAACTAGCTAGTCTGACCCAGAAAATATGTACACTTCATATTTTCCAGTTCTGTGGTGTATTCCTTGCTTCCAAAGGATAATCCTTTTATAGAACATATATAATGCTGACCACACTTAAGTACTGGTAAACCGCTTAGAGGTTCCAAACCTGCCCAGGAAAAGTGGCGCAAATTGGACCGTCCATGCATATAAACCGTATTGGTTTCATTGGGTGGCAGGGCTTGAGATTTCATTTCACCTGGGCTTGAGATGTCATTTCATCTGCCATTTCATCTCAAGGTTTGGTAAGAGTCCCACAAAGTTGGAAGCAAGGTCTCCAAAATGACTTATACAGTGTTGACGGGGATATTAAACCTCAAATCAAACAAATCTAAGTACACTGAGTTCTAATTATGGTAAATATGGTAATGTTTTATTCTGAAAATGAAATATCTCTGTACAATGTGTCTTAATAACATGGGAAGCCAAAGAGTTATGAGAAATGAAATTTGTAGGTTAAGTTAGGCATTTTGAGTATTTTGCTCTTGAAGGCACGAAAAAATGTTAATTCTCCAACTAGTTTCATAAATTAAATATATAATCATGAATTAAAGGTATTAATGGCTACTGCTGTAAGATACAGTTTATAAAAAGCAGTTAAATGCAAAAGTATTTTTAAATTGCATGTCTTACATTTATGTTTCTGCATGACATTGTATTAGATTACAAGAAAAAGAATGGGAACAATGTTATTTTACTGCTTTGCAGCAATAAATATTCTTCAAATATACATGAAGGTTTAGTTTTCTTTTTGTACTTTAGATATTGCTTCTGCTGATTATGAATAATTTTGTGTTTGAAAATAGAAAGGGACAAGAAACACTGATTTAATTCCAGTTAGACCAGTGTTGCATTTGCGAAAATTGGATATTTTTAATGGGAAAACAGATCTAACTCAAACTTTGTTTAACATCTCGTTTTCTGTCACATGACATGAAATGCAACATACTTCACTTCAAACTCCTTATTTTACCTTGTTGATAAGCTTAGATTAATATCCTGATGAGCTGTTTATGAATTTAATAAACAGGAAAAACTGTCTCCTGTAAAATTTAAAAAAAAACTGAGTTAGCCCAGTGTTGCATCAATCTGATTGAAACCCGATCTAAGCTGAACTATGTACGCAGCGAGATCGGATTTTAATCAGATTGAGTGTTGCATTGAACGATCGATATGCTTGTGTTTTCTAAAATTTCAAAAAGATCCGATTAAAAAAAGCTGAGAAAAAAAGAAAGACACCATTCTTTTACGAAAATTTAAGGGCAGGTAACTCCAAAGCCCGTGGTCCTGCGACTCGACGTAGACTGTGTACCTCTCCTGTTTGTCTGCAAGTTTGATACAGATCAAATCAGAAATGGTTGAGAAAAGTTGTAGACGACGTTTTTCCTTTGTAAGCATATATAATTTTTCACGCTCAAGGGAACGTAACTGCGAAACCGGTTGTCAGATTCAGGCCAAATTCTAACTCATCTGAGGTATTATGCTTGTCCTTGTTTACTAAAAGTTTCACCAAATTCGATCGAAAACAGATGAAAAAGTGGACCATTTTTCGCTTATTTTAAGCTCAATGGCAGGTAACTCGAAAGCCATTGGTCATGTGAGGCCCAAATTCGAACTCGACGTAGACTGTATGCATCTACTAGACATCTCAAGTTTGATAAAGATAGGATCAGCAATGGCTGAGAAAAGTTAGAGACATCGTTATTTCATTGAAAGCATACGGTAAAATTGTTCACGCTTATGGGGACGTAGCTGCGAAACCGGTTGTCAGATTCAGGCCAAATTCTAACTCGTGTGAGATATTCTGTTAGTCATTGTTTACTAAAAGTTTCAAGAAGATCCGATCACAAACAGCGGTGAAAAAGTTGAGACCCAATTTCACTTATATTTATGCTCAAGTACAGATAGCTCCAAAGCCATTGGTCCTGTGGGACACGAATTCGAATTCGACGCAGACTGTCTGTCTCTCTTTGTTATCTGCAAGTTTGATAAAGATCAGATCAGAAATGGAAAATTGGAGACATCGTTATTCCATTGCAAAATAGAATTGAAGGCAATGATAAGGAATCAATACAATTAACCCACAGCACCCATCAGAGACACCAAATGGAAAGAAGCACAAACATGAAACAACTACACCCTAATGGAAACATCAATAGCGGAAAGCCAAAAGGACAGAAACTTTCCCACAAAATGGCCAATTGGCTATCCAAAACAAAATAATATAAGCGATACACACGCTCAAGGTGGGGGGGGGGGGGGGGGGGGTCGTAAATCGATTTTACGTGGCCGCAATCCTCGCCCTTGTTTCCGTCGCGATTTAGACAAATCGTTTGTTCGGTCCGCATGAAGGCCTCCTGTTTCATCAGTGCAACAGCTCCGTGAATACAAAAATCAAACAACCACAGAGATGAACCAACGGTGAGGACTCGACAGCAAGAAACCACTGATATCCTGGAGCAAAAGAAGACCAGCAGTTAGACTCCGATGGGCCCGACCAGAGACAAAGCATCAGGCACCAGCCAACAATACATAAAAATAGATACTCTCTTATTCTTAGTCAGCCATTACGCTGGAACCGTCATAGAATCGGCGTGCAATTAAAGGGGGAAGCAAAGTTATCAATCGTGATTGGGTTAACTACCATGCATACATTCTGTAGTATAGCATTTATGTTGTACCCTATCTTTTTATACCGAAGAATGATTTTACGAAAGTCATTGCATTTATATATTTTTCTGAATTTATATAAAGACAAACCATAACAAAAATGAACCGCGACAGAAGAACCGCCTTGGAACGGTCAGTGAACCGAATTCCACTGGGGGCTTAAATCGATTTTACGTGGCCGCAATCCTCGCCCTTACTTCCGTCGCGATTTAGACAAATAATTTATTCAGTCCGCATGAAGGCCTCCTAACTCATCAGTACAACATCACCGTGAACATACAAAATAAGTTCGTATTTTTAGAGTAGAAAGAAATGCGTTTGTTCACTAGTTTCAGAATGCTATGTTTCCAATCTTCGAGAGATTTATCTCAACATACTCACGTTTTCACCATCGATTACCAAATTCACTCAAGACAGGAGCGATTTCATCTCCACACTTATTGGAATCAAATGTAGAAGGAAATCGATATTTCGGTCCTTTAGAAATATATTTCGTATCCTAGAATCAGGAATATGTGAGACGCCAAGTTCTGCAATGGAAGGTCAGGTGGTTTTTCTCCGGGTACTCTGGTTTTCGCCCACCTCTGATTAACGATCGGCTCGATATGAGTGAAATAATCTTGAAAGGGCCGTAAAACAAAAACAAAGAATCAGGAATAATTTCTAAATTGCCGGTAATAATATGACCAGTAGCAGGACAGGAATACACTGAATATATTCATGTAAGAGGTCAACCGTGTGGCTCGGTAGCTCCATTAATAAAACCTGACGTAATGTTACATTTAGGGGATTTAATCAGTGAATCATTCAGGTGTGACTGGGATAATCCAATATATTTCTGCATAATTGCTGTGAAGTAATCCTGGTCTTCTAAAGAGGTAGAGCAGTTGATGCAAAACTAACCGTCTGAATAAAGACCACCTGTGAAAAAAGATCATATTTCTTCTTTCCCTTGAGTGGTCTTTGTAGACAGGTTAGACTGTAATTCGATCATGCGATGGCCACACAATATAGGCTCACAAAAACCAGTCGCCAGTATGGAATATTGCACAGGCCAACAAGCAGCGAATATCAGAGATGTGACTCCAATCAGAAGGTTGGTAAATACAACCTTTTAACAAAATATGTCTGATATGACAGACGTAACTTCTAAAGGGATAAAATAACATGTTATGTGCATTTATGAATAAAAATAAACAATGAGTTCCTTTAAGAGCAATGAAAACATTCATAAGAAAGAAGATGGGTCAGACTAGCTAGTTTCGGCTAATTAGGCCTCATCAGTGACCCTAAAATATTTTCGTAATCCAACAATGGATTCAATGATCCCAAAAGACAAGAAAATATAAACTACACTATGATGTAGGACAGGGAGACTTTTTACGGCCGCCACACATTCCCAGACACCAGCTGTAGTGACGTCAAATATATTCTAGAAAGGGTTATCCTTTGGAAGCAAGGAATACACCACAGAATTGACAAATATGGAGTGTACATGTTTTCTGGGCCATACTACGTAGTTTCGGCTAATAAAGCCTCATCAGTGACCCTGTAATGATCCGGCAAAGAAAGCCAGAGGAAACATACTGCAATTTTGCGAATTTCGAATAGGCAGTCGATTCAAAGACTGATATAAATCAAAATGGGGTCCAAATAATTAAAAACCTGTCTAGAATATGAGTCTAAACCAATAATTTATTTCCGATTTCTCAGAATATTCACGCTGATCTCAAAGGACCAAAAGTAAAATATAAACTGCACTATGGTTGATGTACGGGGAGACGTTTTACGGCCGCCACACGGCACAACACCAGCTGCAGTGAAGGCAAATAAAAATTAAAAATGAGTTCCTTTAAGAGCAATGAAAACATTCATAAGAAAGAAGATGGGTCAGACTAGCTAGTTTCGGCCAATTAGGCCTCATCAGTGACCCTAAAATATTTTCATAATTCAACAATGGAATCAATGATCCCAAAGGACAAGAAAATATAAACTACACTATGATGTAGGGCAGGGAGACTTTATACGGCCGCCACACATTTCCAGACACCAGCTGTAGTGACGTCAAATATATGAAACTGCCCATAAAGCAAAGAAATTTACTTTATTAAAAGAAAAATATGAGCAAGCCATTATCCTGACAGAGCACCGAAGCATATAACATCTAGAAACGTGTCTTACAAAAACACGTCGTATATACGCACTTGGACTGTTCTGAGCCATTTCAGTATGTTTATGCTTGTAAGTTTCGGGTTTATGTAAGAAACGCCTTATCGGGACAAAAGTTCCCCCTTAGGGAGAAAAAGGAACTGAAGAATTCCTTTTTCTTAACGATCGACAAGAGTTTCTTGCTAACATGCACATAACATAGCTATATACAGCTATATACATTGTTTCCTACTGAGATAGTCAGCTCCTACATTTTCCTGTCCTCTGATGACTGATTCTGTAGCGATAGGGCTAAATCTTTAACGCCCATCTCGTGATAAGTGGAATAAGTTCATTGGCGGATTGCATGAAAGACCGAGGTTTATGGTCAGTTTCAAGCCAGAATTGCACGACCCGCAGAAAAAGCAACCGACTGAAGTCGGTTGATTTCTAAGAGTGCCCTAAAATCACTGTGTCATTCTGTCAGTCTGTCCGTCCGTCCGTAACCCGTTTGTGAAAATTGGTGATAGTGACTTAACCGCTTGGAATATTTAAACAATTTTTGGCATACTGATAGATATCAATGAGATCTAACCAATGAGCTTGCAAAATATTACATTCCATTTAGTATAGCCTCGCCGAGGCAAAAGGCCCCCGCCCATAGGGGCTTGAAGAAATATATGGGCTGCATGATGCTTCCACGCAGAGCTGAATCCGGCCCGCACACTAGTGCTGGTAAACCGCTTAGAGGATCTAAGCCTGCCCAGGAACCGCGGTGCGAGGCGGACCGTCCATGCTTATAAACCCTATTGGTTTCATTGGGCGACAGGGCTTGAGATGTCATTTCATCTCAATGTCGGGTAAAAGTCCCACAAAATTGGAAGCAACGTCTCCAAAATGACCTTAACAGTGTTGACGGGGACGTTAAACCTCAAATCAACCAACCAAATCGCCGAGGCAAAAATGTGAACATACAGGGTGTCCAAAAAGTAAGTTAACAGTTTTGACGAGATTTTAATACATCATAACGTTGTGAAAGCGGTATAAAATTTCTCACAGACATAGCATATATCCTTAAGTTTTTTCTTATAAAATTTCATACAAATCCATTAAAGCATAAAAAAATAACAAACAATAAACAAAAAATACCAAATTTGTCCAGTGACGTCAATTTAGTAAATTATGACGTTTTCCAGATGCCGCCCCTTTCGACGTTTTCCTTCCCGTACTCGCTGCTTGAAATTTTCAATTACTCTAGCACAAGTGCCAACACTTATCTTCTTGACTTCCCTGCGTATTTGTTTTAATAACATAGCAGTATCTGTGGGTCTGGGCTTGTAAACAACCGATTTAAGATAACCCCAAAGAAAGAAATCACAGGGGTTCAGGTCTGGACTGTGCGCAGGCCAAGTTACGCCGCATTGTTTCACTTCGGGATATCGTCTGGAAATTACCCGCTCATCAAATGTGTCATGTAACATATCTAACACTTTGTTAGCCGTATGTGGTGTTGCTCCATCTTGCATAAACCATTCACTGTTAATGTCAGTTGATCGTTTCCGCAATTCCGGTAAAAACTTGTTGTTTAATAGCGACATGTAGCGGTCTGAATTAACAGTATCGCTAAACACATACGGTCCAATGATTCCCCTGGATGACATAGCACACCAAACTGTAATTTTATCGCTATGGAGTGGCCTTTCTGCTATTTGGTGGGGCTGTTCATTTGCCCAAAATCTCATGTTCTGTTTGCAAACATGTCCTGATAAAAGGAAATGCGACTCATCGCTAAACCACACATCATTAAAAGCATCGGCGTAAGTGTCAATAACTTCTGATGCCCAGTTACAAAATGATAGCCTTTCCACTTGATCCGTTATATTTAAGCTCTGCATAATTTGTATTTTATATGGATAAAGTTCTAAATCTTTTCTTATTATGTTATGAACGGATGATTTGGGGATACCTGTCTCCGAGGATGTACGCCGAATTGAGTTTTCAGGACTGTCTTGCATAAGTTCTTGAAGCGTGCTCACATTTTCATCACTTCTACTGGTCTTCGGCCGTCCCGACTTTTGCGCGTCTTTCACCGATCCCGTTTCTTCAAATTTTCTGATAGTCTTGTAGATATTTAGTCGACTTACAGTATCACCATTAAATGAATATTTAAATTTTCTTTGAACATCTGTAGCGCTTTTAGTTTCGTAAAAGTTCTTTACAATGAAAATACGCTGGGCTAACGTCAAACGCGCCATCTTGGAAAAAACAAGATTTTAAATGACGTCATTTTGCGACAACGTCAATTATTTTGGCGCGTTTTAATTATGTCGTATAAAAACTTTAGGATATGTGCGTTAATTTGGAATATTGTTCATCAAAATAGCTTTAAAATTAAAAAAGTTATGACGGGTTAAAACTGTTAACTTACTTTTTGGACACCCTGTATTTGAACTGCTTCTCCTCGGAAACCGTTGGGCCGATTGAAGTCAAATTTCATATGGAGCCTCTATGGGATGGGGGAAACCAAAATTTGCTCATGGGGTCCAGGTCACATGACAAAAATGGCCGCCAAGCCATATATGGTCTGTCTGTCTGTCCGTCCGTAACCCGTTTGTGAAAATTGGTGATAGTGACTTAACCGCTTGGAATTTTAAACAATTTTGGCATACTGATTGATATCAATGAGATCTAACCAATGAGCTTGTGAAATATTACATTCCATTTAGTATAGCCTCGCCGAGGCAAAAAATGTGATAATTTTTGAACTGCTTCTCCTCGGAAACCGTTGGGCCGATTCAAGTCAAATTTCATATGGAGCCTCTATGGGATAGGGAAACCAAAATTTGCTCATGGGGTCCAGGTCACATGACCAAAATGGCCGCCAAGCCATATATGGTAAAAACCCATCATAAATAGTCTTCTCCAGAACCACTGGGCAGATTTCCACGAAACTTGATAAATAGCATCTGGGATGTAGGCCCATCATAAATTGCTAAAATGGTGACCCTGGGTTGACTTTGACCTTCTTTGGGTCCGTCCGTAACCCGTTTGTGAAAATTGGTGATAGTGACTTAACCGCTTGGAATATTTAAACAATTTTTGGCATTCTGATAGATATCAATGAGATTTAACCAATGAACTTGCGAAATATTACATTCCATTTAGTATAGACTCGCCGAGGTGAAAAATGTGAAAATTTTCGAACTGCTTCTCCTCGGAAACCGTTGGGCCGATTGAAATCAAATTTCATATGAAGCCTCTATGGGACGGGGGAAACCAAAATTTGCTCATGGGGTTCAGGTCACATGACCAAAATGGCCGCCAAGCCATATATGGTCTGTCTGTCTGTCCGTCCGTAACCCGTTTGTGAACATTGGTGATAGTGACTTAACCGCTTGGAATATTTAAACTATTTTTGGCATACTGATAGATATCAATGAGATCTTACCAATGAACTTGCGAAATATTACATTCCATTTAGTATAGCCTCGCCGAGACGAAAATGTGAAAATTTTCGAACCGCTTCTCCTCGGAAACAGTTGGGCCGTTTGAAGTCAAATTTCATATGGAGCCTCTATAGGATGGGGGAAACCAAAATTTGCTCATGGGGTCCAGGTCACATGACCAAAATGGCCGCCAAGCCATATATGGTAAAAACCCTTCAAAAATAGTCTTCTCCAGAACCACTGGGCAGATTTCCACGAAACTTGATAAATAGCATCTAGGACGTAGGCCCATCATAAATTGCTAAAATGGTGACCCTGGGTTGACCTTGACCTTCTTTGTGCCTAGGTCAAACTTTGACACATATGCTTTTGTATTGGAAAAGTGAGAATGCATTTTATCCTGCAAACGATTCAGAATACAGTACTAAAGTATAAGATATATTTTTGTTCCTTACGATAAGGCGCATTTATTAGGGGAACCGTTTTAGGTCCAGGTCACATGACCAAAATGGCCGCCATACCCATATAGGGTAACACTCATAAAGCTAAAAGCATCCGCCGGGTCGTGCACTTCAGCTGAAGCACTGGTTCACCCCCTAAAAAGATACGTGTGAAACTTCTGAATACCCCACATAATGAATAAACATTCTTTCTCAT
This sequence comes from Lucinisca nassula, assembly GCA_963580285.1. Lineage (NCBI taxonomy): Eukaryota > Metazoa > Mollusca > Bivalvia > Lucinida > Lucinidae > Lucinisca > Lucinisca nassula. The sequence goes on from OY757022.1 coordinate 105,648,214, forward strand.
TGATCGAATAGTTCCGCTCCCTAGGTAAAAGTTTTTCTACTAGCATACGCTATTGGAAGTTTACCTTCATCCACAAACTCTTGTAGAAAGACAGCACCAATGCCGGTGTCCGACGCATCGGTCCTTAGAATAAAGGGGTGACTGTCATTAAACCTGGGCAGGCGAAGAATTAGCCTATTATATTCTTCAACGTCTGTAAAGCTTTCTCATGACAGTCTTGCCAATATTTGATGGTGTTAGGTCTGTCCTTCTTGGTCAAATCGGTTATAGGGGAAGCTATGGTGGAGAAATTAGGGATAAACCTCTGATAGAACCCTGCTAAACCAAGGAATGATCCGATCTGCTCCTTATAAGTGGGCCTGGGTGTCTCCTTAATGGCGCGAATCTTGTCCTCTTTCCGTCTCAACCTCTGCTCGACGATATTGTGACCAAGACAACCAATCCTATCAAACCCAATCATGCATTTCGAAGGTTTCGCCGTCAAACTAGTAGACCTGAGGCGGTCAAGACGTCACATGCTCCCTCCATGTTTGTGTAAAAATCAACATATCATCAAAGAAACTATCCACACTGGGAAAGTCTTGCAATACCTTACGCATCAATCTACAGAACGAAGCACTGGTATTTACCAATCCAAATGGCATGATTTTGAATTAGAAAAGCCCCATCGGAGATTCAAATGATGTTATAGTTTTCACTGCCTCGTTGAGGCCCAACTGTCAATAACCTTGACAAAGATCCTTTTTCGTGAAATATCTATGGCCGAACATTCTGTTGATCTTCCTCCTTATCGGCATTGGTTCTGCATCGAATTCCGTAATCTTATTAAGCTTACGGAAGGCGATACAGAATCGTACCGATCCGTCATTCTCCGGTGGAAGAACAATAGGTGACGAATAGTGAGAAACTGAGGGTTCAGTTACGTCAAAATTAAGCATTTATTTAATCTTCTTCTCCATGACGTCACGCGTCTTATACGGGATAGGATAGCCCTTAGACCTCACTGGTTCCGATGTCAGCAATTTCATGTCATGTTGGATTTGGTCAGAACGACCTGGTATACTTGTCAGTACGTCTGGATACTGACGTATGAGCGACTTAATTTCAGTTAATTTATCCGTAACCTGAACATCTTCAAATGATTCAATATTCCTTTGTAAATGGAACGTACACGCATTTCATGAAACTACATGTACGTCTCTTTCATCGACCTCAGTCGAGGTCATCGAGTCGACTGACAAAAGACAATGTGACGCGGTATGCCGTTCGACGTATTGCTTTAGCATATTTGCCGTCTTCAGTGCCCCCTCAACGTCAGTTGTGTAGTCCATTCTATGGACTACCTCCTCAACCTCAAACGGCCCCTTTCATTTCAATAGCTATTGGTAGGCAGTAAAATGAGAACCTTATCTCCCACCTTAAACTAATGCGACTTCGCACGCGTATCTTAGTACCTGTTTTGTTTCATTTGAGCATTCCTAAGGTTCTTATATGCTAATTTACACGTTTCTTTTTTTAATTCTATTCCTCAAATCAACCGTATATTGGTAGGTCGAATGTACCTGTTCGTCCTATACCTCCTCTGACCAAAGTTCTCTCAAAATAGACATTGGTACTTTGACTTTACGGTCAAACAACAGTTCAAAAGGTGCAAAAACCATGACTCTCTTGAGGAACTGCCCGTACAGCAAAAAGCAATGCGGGTAAATACATATCCCAGTCTCTGGGTCGTTCAACACTCAATTTGCGTAGCATTTGCTTTTAGCAAGCACGAGATTTTTCAATTTAACCATTGCACATAGGATGGTAAATTGAAATCGTTAACTGCTGCAACGACAGCAGTCTACTCACCTCCTTCATGACATCAGAGGTAAACTGGGCCCCACAGTCAGAAAGCAACTCATCAGGAACACCAACTCGACTGACCATGTCGACAAGAGCCTCCGCTACTCGCTCAGTTTCAATGCTGGGCAATGCCACTGCCTCAGGACAGCGCATCAAAATCAAGGTCAAAATGTACCGTGACTTTCCATCTGACCGAGGTTCAATAGGACCTACTATATCTATAGCCACCCTCTTGAATGGTGTATCAATGATTGGCATTCTACCTAAATGTACCTTAGGGACATTACTCCTCGGTATGGTTCTCTGGCAAATGTCGCATGACTTACAGAGCCTAGATACATCGCCAAAAACCTCAAGCCAATAAAACTCAGATACAACCCCGTCCAAGGTTTTCCTGATACCCAAGTTGCTGCCAATAAAGACTCATGGGCAAGCTTAAACACATTTTCTCTATACCCAGAAGGAACAATAAGTTGCAGTGGTCTTATTGCGGAGCATGAACTGCCTATACATCAAGTCTTTCTTAGAAACAAACTAAGCTCCCCCACTGTTCTAGCCTCTAGTGACCGAAATTGTACCAGATTGTACCTTGCGCATGATCAAGTCCAAACTAGGGTCATTCTGCTGAACAAGTTTGAAAGCCTCCTTGTCACCACTCACTATTTGTTCCGGAACCTTGTTTTCTATACTCTTTCTCCTTGTCTAGCTTGTGACGTAACCACACTAGTGGCACTAGCTGTCGAGTAATGTGACATATCAGACAGCTTAGAACCGTCAATATTACCAATAACCAAGTCGTAAAGTGTATCGTCCATGCATATCGCCTAAGCAGTACCTTTGAAAAAGTACAGTGTACATCCATGAATGCCATAGGACATATATTGTATGTTTGATCAATCAGTGTAGCCTCAGATTCCTTATCAATCAATTGATGATCAGATACTAAACATCTCCGAATTGCCACACATGTACACCCAGTACCTCATAATACAACTACCCTTTTCCCCATTTACAAAACCAGGAGCTGTGGGTTATCTAGATTTCAAGAAAAACAAACCCCTTCCTTATACTTACCCAAAAAAGTACATGTATCAACAATCTTTCACTGGATAAGCACTTTGAACATCATGATAAAAAATAGTCGTTGTTATTCTTACTTTTATCTGATGACCTCTTAGTTGTACCACTGCTATACTGATGCATTCCCCTACCGCACCCGCGATAATGTCCCCTAGCTCTTCCGCGTCCGCGGATAGTACCACGACCAATGTTATGGTCAGCAGTATTGTCAGCCGTTTTACTGTTCTTTACATTCGTGCTCGAAACCATATTACGGCTAGGATGGTTCCAGCACTTAACTGTTAAGTGCGCCTAAATGCATATCCCGCACTTTACAACCGCTTTCTTACCGGAAGCCACCGCACTACCCTTACTTAGATCGTTGGGCGTGCTCTGAGACACCACTTTTCCACCATGTGCTGCCTTCGACACACAGCTAAGGACATCGCCTCTCGCCTCCGCAAAGAGATCAGCCTCCCTAGCCATGTCAGATGGACTTTCAAATTCCCTTAGCTTCAACGAACATAGAAATCTCTAATGCAACACTCCAACAAGAGGCCCATGGACCACTATGCTAAACAGAACTCAGACGGGCACTGCCCACTGGCAGCCATGTATGTTTTTAGCTAACCTGTCACGTAGTGGCAAGGTGAGCTTTTGTGCTCACTTTTCGTCCGTCCTCAGTGTGTGCGTGTTTGCGTAAACAATTTCTTCAAACGACATCTCCTCCTAAACCACTGATCAGATTATGACCAAACTTCACAGCAAAGATCTTTAGGTGGACCCCTTTCAAAGTTGTTCAAATGGTTCCAGTCCGTTGCACATCTGGGTCACAGGAGCCAAACATAGCTTTTTTTTCACCGAAAACTTAAAAAATCTTCTTCTCTGAAACCACAAGGCCCAGGTTTTTGATATTTGGTATGAATCTTCATCTAGTGGACCCCTACCAAGATGTTCAAATAATAGTGCTGGGGCCAAAAATGCCCCCGCCCCGGGGCCCTTTGGTTTTACATGGGCTTATATAGGGAAAATCTTTAAAAATCTTCTTCTCTGAAACCGCAAGGCCCCGGTCTTTGATATTTGGTATGAAGCTTCATCAAGTGGACCCCTACCAAGATTGTTCAAATTATAGTGAATGGGGCCAAAAATGCTCCCGCCCTGGGGCCCTTTGGTTTTACAGGGGCTTATATAGGGAAAATTTTTAAAAATCTTCTTCTCTGAAACCGCATGGCCCAGGTCTTTATTATTTGGTATGAAGCTTTATCTAGTGGACCCCTACCAAGATGGTTCAAATCATAGTGCTGGCGCCAAAAATGCCTTCGCCCCTGGTCCCTTCGGTTTTACATGGGCTTATATAGGGAAAATCTTAAAAAAAAAAACTTTTTCTCTGAAACCAAGATTGTTCAAATGCTCTGAAACCGCATGGCCCAGGTCTTTGCTATTTGGTATGCAGCTTTATCTAGTGGCCCCCTACAAAGATTGTTCAAATTATAGTGCTGGGGCCAAAAATGCCCCCGTCCCTGGGCCCTTCGGTTTTACATGGGCTTATATAAGGAAAATCTTTAAAAAAAAACTTCTTCTCTAAAACCAAGATTGTTCAAATTATAGTTTTTGGGGCCAAAAATGCCCCCGCCCCTGGGCCCTTCGGTTTTACATGGGCTTATATAAGGAAAATCTTTAAAAAAAACCTTCTTCTCTGAAACCAAGATTGTTCAAATTATAGTTTTTGGGGCCAAAAATGCCCCCGCCCCTGGGCCCTTCGGTTTTACATGGGCTTATATAGGGAAAATCTTTAAAAATCTTCTTCTCTGAAACCGCAAGGCCCAGGTCTTTGATATTTGGTGTGAAGCTTCATCTAGTGGACCCCTACCAATAGTGTTCAAATTATAGTGCTGGGGCCAAAAATGCCCCCGCCCCGGGGCCTTTGGTTTTACATGGGCTTATATAGGGAAAATCTTTAAAAATCTTGTTCTCTGAAACCACATGGTCCAGGTCTTTTTTTTTTGGTATGAAGCTTTATCTAGTGGACCCCTACCAAGATCGGTCAAATTATAGTGCTGGGGCCAAAAATGCCTCCGCCCCGGGGCCCTTTGGTTTTACGGGGGCTTATATAGGGAAAATCTGTAAAAATCTTCTTCTCTGAAACCGCATGGCCCAGGTCTTTGCTATTTGGTATGAAGTTTTATCTAGTGGACCCCTACCAAGATTGTTCAAATTATAGTGCTGGGGCCAAAAATGCCCCCACCCAGGGGCCCTTTGGTTTTACAGGGGCTTATCTAGGGAAAATCTTTAAAAATCTTCTGCTCTGAAACCGCAAGACCCAGGTCTTTGCTATTTGATATGAAGCTTCACCCAGTGGACTCCTACCAAGATTGTTCAAATTATAGTCCTGCGGCCCAAAATGCCCCCCGCCCCGGGTCCCTTTGGTTTGACGTGGGAATGTGTGGCGGCGGTAAAACGTCTCCCTGCCCTACATCATAGTGAAGATTATATTTTCTTCTCCTTTGGGATCATTGATTCCATTGTGGAATTTTGAAAATATATGAGGGTCACTGTTGAGGCCTAATTGGCCGAAACTAGCTAGTCTGGCCCAGAAAACATGTACACTCCATATTTGTCAATTCTGTGGTGTATTCCTTGCTTCCAAAGGATAACCCTTTTATAGAACATATTTAACTTCACTACAGCTGGTGTGTGGGAATGTGTGGCGGCGGTAAAACATCTCCCTGCCCTACATCAAAGTGTAGATTATATTTTCTTGTCCTTTGGGATCATTGATTCCATTGTGGAATTTTGAAAATATATGAGGGTCACTGATGAGGCCTAATTGGCCGAAACTAGCTAGTCTGGCCAAGAAAACATGTACACTCCATATTTGTCAATTCTGTGGTGTATTCCTTGCTTCCAAAGGATAACCCTTTTATAGAACTTAATTATATAGGGAAAATCTTAAAAATCTTCTTCTCTTAAACCACAAGGCCAAGGTTTTGCTATTTGGTATGACGCTTCATCTTGTGGACCTCAACAAAAATTGTTAAAATTTTAGCCCTGGGGCCAAAAATGCCCCCGCTCTGGGGCCCATTGGTTTTACATAGACTTATATAGGGGAAATCTTGAAAAATCTTCTCCTCTAAAACCACAAGGCCTAGGTCTGTGATATTTGGTATGACGCTTCATCTTGTGGACCTCTACCAAGATTATTTAAATTGCAAATTGCAGCCCTGTCAATTCTGTGTTGTATTCCTTGCTTCCAAAGGATAACCCTTTTAAAGGACTTAATTATATAGGGAAAATCTTAAAAATCTTCTTCTCTTAAACCACAAGGCCCAGGTTTTGCTATTTGGTATGACGCTTCATCTTGTGGACCTCAACAAAAATTGTTAAAATTTTAGCCCTGGGGCCAAAAATGCCCCCGCTCTGGGGCCCATTGGTTTTACATAGACTTATATATGGAAAATCGATAAAAATCTTCTTCTCTGAAACCGCAAGGCCCAGGTCTTTGATATTAGGTATGAAGCATCATCTTGTGGACCTCAACCAAGATTGTTCAAATTAAAGCCCTGGGGCCAAAAATGCCCCTGCTCCGGGGTCTTTTGGTTTTACATAGACTTATATAGGGAAAATCTTGAAAAATCTTCTCCTCTGAAACCACAAGGCCTAGGTCTGTGAAATTTGGTATGAATCTTCATCTGGTGGACCTTTGGTTTTACATAGACTTATGTTGGGAAAATCTTTAAAAATCTTCTTCCGTGAAACCACAAGGCCTATGTCTTTGATGATTGGTGTGAAATTTCATCTAGTGGACCTCTATCTAGATTGTTCAAATTATAGCCCTGGGGCCAAAATGCCTCTGCCCCGAGACCCTTTGGTTTTACATAGACTTACATAGGGAATATCTTTAAAAAATCTTCTTCTCTGAAACTGCAAGGCCCATGTCTTTGGTATTTTGTATGGAGCTTCATCTAGTGGACCTCTACCAAGAATATGCAAATTATATCCCTCGGGCCACAAATGCCCCCGCCCCAGGGCCCTTTGGTTTTACAAAGACTTACAGAGATAGGCTTTGAAAATCTTCTTCTCTGAAACAGCATGGTCCAGGTCTTTGATATTTGGTGTGAAGCTTCATCTAGTGGACCTCTATCAAGATTGTTTAAATTATAGCCCTGAGGCCAAAAATGCCCCCGCCCCGGGGACATTTTGGTTTTACATAGGCTTATGTAGGGAATATCTTTTAAAAAATCTTCTTCTCTGAAACTGCAAGGCCCAGGTCTTTGATATTTGGTATGTAGCTTCAACTTGTGGACCTTTGCCAAGATCGTTCAAATTATAGCCTTTGTTGATATTTGGTATGAAGCTTCACCTTTTTAGACCTCCCTCAACATTATGCACATTATAGCCCTTGGGTCAATAATGGCCATCCCTGGGGCCCACTTGTTACTCTATGGATCAGGTGAGCGATCCAGGGCCATCTTGGCCCTCTTGTTACTTTATCGATTATAAAGTCTCCCAAATGCACCCCCATTTCCAAATGAGCACCAATGTGGACTCTGTACCTGAAATATTCGGCCTTTTATGAAATGTAGGGGTGGGACATGGAGCCAACAGAGCCCAGGTTGGTATCACTGAATGCGTCTTATCAAAGGGAACAAGAACATGTATGGTTTAGCGGTGGGGATGTGGACAAACAAAATATATTGTTTAGGAGTTGGGATCTGAACTGTTTCTGAGATATGAGGCCCTATTATGAAGTGAATAGGAGAGGCATGCCCCCTATGGACCGCCAAGTCGGTATGATGGAATGTGTATTATCATAATGAATAAGAACATATATGATTATGTGGTGGGGATCTTAATGGTGTCTGAGATATATGGCCTATTATGTAGAGGAGGGGCGGGTCATGGCCTAGCACAAAGAGACCCCAGGTTGAAGTGACTGAATGGGTCTTACATAAGGAACACAAATTAACATGCGTTAGGGGTAGGGATCTAAACAGTTGCAAAGATATATGGCATTTTATGAAGTGGAGGGGTGGGGCATGACCACAGCACACCCCGGTAGACCCCTAAGTTGGTATCACTAAATGTGTCTTATCATAACGAATAAGTCGGCCCCCGCCCATCGGGGCTTGAAGAACTAGATTGGCTGCATGATGCTTCCACGCAGAGCTGAAAACGACCACAGACGAATACTGGTATAGCCGCTGAGAGAATCTAAGCATGCACAGGCAAAGCGGTGCGAGTCGGACCGTCCATGCTTATAAACCCTAGAGGTTTTCATTGGGCGACTGGGCTTGAGATGTCATTTCATCTTCAAATCGGGTAAAAGTCCCGCAAAATTGGAAGCAACGACTCAAAAAAGACCTATACAGCGTTGACGGGGACGTTTACCCCTAAATCAAACAAACAAATCATAGGGAACAAGAATATATATGGTTTATGGGCTGGGATCTGAATGGTTTCTGAGATATTGGTCCTTTTACTATGTGTAAGGGGTGGGGCATGGCCCGGGCACATCCAAGGGGACCCCCAGGTTGGTGTCACTGGGTGCATGGCCCCGGCGCGCCCCCGGGAGACCCCTAGGTTGGAATCACCGAATGCGTCTTATCATAAGGAACAAAAATTTATACGGTTAAGGGGTTTGGATCTGAACGGTCTCTGAGATACTGGACCTTTTATGAAGAGGAGAGAATGGGCCATGGCCCGACCACATCCCAAGGGACCCCGGGTTGGTGTCATTAAATGCGTTTTATCATAAGAAACAAGAATATATATGGTTTAGGGGTGGGGATCTGAATGGTTTCTAAGATATATCGCCTTTTATGAAGTGGAGGGCTGGAACATGGCCACGGTGCACCCCCGGGAGACCCCCAGGTTCGTATCACTGAATGCGTCTTAACATAAGGAAAAAGAATAAATGTGGTTTAGGGGTTGGGGTCTGAACGGTTTCTGAGGTATTGGGCCGTTTACGAAATGTAGGGGTGGAGCATGGCCCCGGCACATCCCAGGGGACCCCCGGGTTTGTGTCGTTGAATGAGTCTTATGCAAAGAAACAAGAAGATATACTTTAGGGGTGGGGATCTGAATTGTTTCTAAGATGTATGGCCTTTTATGCACTGGAGGGGCTGGGCATGGCTCCAGGCACATCCCGTTGGGGACCCCTAGGTTGGCATGAAAGCATCTAGCTAAACTAAGACACTCAAACAATATTTCTATAAAAGTTTTGTCAAAATATCTGCAAAGGCTTGGCAGTAAATGCCATTTTTCTATTTTCCCCACTATAAGTCTATGGAAACTCTAAGTTGCCATAGAAACAAACTAGTGAGCCGATTTTCATTAAAAACACACACTTTCAATCCCCCAGCCCAAGGATGCTACTGATGAAATTTGGGCTGAATCGGCCTAAGTTTTGTCAAAATGCCCGCAAATTTCGTTTTTCGATTTTCCCCATATAAGTCAATTTAAACTCTAAGTTGCCACAGCAACCAAACTAAAGAGCAGAATTTCATAAAAAAGCAACAACAACAAAAAAAAACCTGTGAGGTAGTTATGGTGAATATTTTCATAAAGTCTAAGCCTCATAGAGCATATGGTTTCTGAGGAGATGATTTTTTAGGTATTTTTAATGACAGATTCCATCTGTCTTTTCTTGCTGTGCTGCACGTCTTAAAGTAGTTCCGGCTTTATTCCGGCTTTGACTACCATACGATTCCGCACAAAAAGTAGTCCGGATTGGCGCAGTAATCAAAATTGTACAATCATATTAGTTCTCCTATAAGTGCAATACAATTTTTTGAGGCAGACGACTTGACGATTTTATCTTAACTTTCAGAGAATAGATTCAGCATTTCAGACGAATCGTTTGCATCTTGCGACGGATTTGTTTAACACTGTATATCCAGATCAATGCAGTCGTCTGCTAAGGTTCTACACTGTACTGTGCTGTCAATATTTAACCCTTAAAGACCAGAATATTAATGGGTTTACGGACTTTCGAGGTCAAGTCTAGGTCAGTTACAACTTAGGTGTATATTGGACTTTGCGTACACAGATCTGACTGGAGAAATTGGAAAGAAAGGCTGACCCCAGGTCCGGTGATATAATTCTATGTGCCATCTTTAGCAGAATGGACGAGCCCAACTTTGCACTCCAGAAACTCAAGGCAGTGAATAAATCAAAGCACTCACAACACTCATGCCGATTGTCTCTGAGTGCAGACTGGTCATGAACGGGGACTTGGACTGTTTCGGTTAAACTTAAAATGTAAGTAACTAATGCAAAAAGTGTAGAACAAGATCAGCACCAAGTTCTGCGGCGTTTGATCTGAGGCAACATTGTTTGCCAGATCAAACATTTGATTCGAGTGCAGGTTTTACAGACAGCACTTACATGTACCCAACACTGACAAACGACGCAGCTATGTTTGGGTTGATTGTTTGTCATTCGACCCGAAGTTACTAATAAGAAAAGCTCTTCAGTGCTAACGCCTTCGTGACTATCACTGACTTGTCAGAATAACCTTTTTCTTGTAGAAAATAGTCGCAGTGAGATCTGGGTATTCCAAAAGACTAAGGAGGGTTATCCTGAAATCATAGGGTGAGCTTGGCAAACAGAGTAGATAAGAGGCTGCAGAACGCGGCTTCTTATCAAAATCTTAACGATTTGCTTGTTATTTCAGAGTTCAACGAAACAGTTTAAATCTCATCCCAGGACTATTACTCCAACCTACACCCGGAAGCAATCGACCCACCAGCACTCTCAGTGCTTTGATTCTGAAACAAAACGATCGCATGATTACAACACGCTTAGGCACCATTCCCTTAAGCAAAAATGGGTAAATCAATCAACCGTGTGTGGTTACCCGTCCGACCACGTCGATCCTGTGCACCACATTCACACCAGTACGGATAGAGACCACGTGTTCAGGACCAAACTTTTGATGTGTAATCTAAGGTCGTGCCTACAAAAGAAAACAAGAGGGCCATGATGGCCCTGGATCGCTCACCTGATCTATGAGTTACAAGTGGGCCCCGGGGAGGGCCATTATTGACCCCAGGGCTATAATGTGCATAATGCTGAGGGAGGTCTAAAAAGGTGAAGCTTCATACCAAATATCAACAAAGGCTATAATTTGAATAATCTTGGCAACGGTCCACTAGATGAAGCTACACACCAAATATTAAAGACCTAGACCTTGCGGTTCCAGAGAAGATGTTTTTAAAGATATTCCCTACATAAGCCTATGTAAAACCAAATGGCCCTGGGGTGGGGGCATTTTTGGCCTCAGGGCTATAATTTAAACAATCTTGATAGAGGTTCTCTAGATGAAATTTCACAACAAATATCAAACACCTAGGCCTTGTGGTTTCACAGAAGAAGATTTTTAAAGATTATCCCTATATAAGTCTATGTAAAACCAAAGGGCCCCCGAGTGGGGGCATTTTTGGCCCCAGGGCTATGATTTGAACAACCTTGGTAGAGGTCCACAAGCTAAAGATTCATGCCAAATATCAGAGACCTGGGCCTTGCGGTTTCAGAGAAGAAGATTTTTAAAGATTTTCCCTATATAAGCCTGTGTAAAACCAAAGGGCCCGGGGAGGGGACATTTTTGGCCCCAGCACTATAATTTGAACAATCTTGGTAGGGGTCCACTAGATGAAGCTTCATACCAAATAGCAAAGACCTGGGCCTTGCGGTTTCAGAGAAGAAGATTTTTAAAGATTTTCCATATATAAGCCCATGTAAAACCAAAGGGCCCCAGGGCGGGGGCATTTTTGGCCCCAGCACTATAATTTAAACAATCTTGGTAGGGGTTCATTAGATCAAGCTTCATACCAAATATCAAAGACCTGGGCCTTGCAGTTTCAGAGAAGAAGATTCTTAAAGGTTTTCCCTATATAAGCCCATGTAAAATCAAAGGGCCCCAGGGCGGGGGCATCTTTGGCCCCAGTACTATAATTTGAACAATCTTGGTAGAGGTCCACATGATGAAGCTTCATACCAAATATCAAAGACCTGGGCCTTGCGGTTTCAGAGAAGAAGATTTTTAAAGATTTTCCCTATATAAGCCTGTGTAAAACCAAAAGGCCTGGGGCAGGGGCATTTTGGGCCCCAGCACTATAATTTGAACAATCTTGGTAGGGGTCCACTAGATTAAGCTTCATACCAAATAGCAAAGACCTGGGCCTTGCGGTTTCAGAGAAAAAGATTTTTAAAGATTTTCCCTATATAATCCTATGTAAAACCAAAGGGACCCGGTGCGGGGGCATTTTTGGCCCCAGCACTATAATTTGAACAATCTTGGTAGGGGTCCACTAGATGAAGCTTCATACCAAATAGCAAAGACCTGGGCCTTGCGGTTTCAGAGAAGAAGATTTTTAAAGATTTTCCATATATAAGCCCATGTAAAACCAAAGGGCCCCAGGGCGGGGGCATTTTTGGCCCCAGCACTAGAATTTAAACAATCTTGGTAGGGGTCCATTAGATCAAGCTTCATACCAAATATCAAAGACCTGGGCCTTGCGGTTTCAGAGAAGAAGATTTTTAAAGGTTTTCCCTATATAAGCCCATGTAAAATCAAAGGGCCCCAGGGCGGGGGCATCTTTGGCCCCAGTACTATAATTTGAACAATCTTGGTAGAGGTCCACAAGATGAAGCTTCATACCAAATATCAAAGACCTGGGCCTTGCGGTTTCAGAGAAGAAGATTTTTAAAGATTTTCCCTATATAAGCCTGTGTAAAACCAAAAGGCCTGGGGCAGGGGCATTTTGGGCCCCAGCACTATAATTTGAACAATCTTGGTAGGGGTCCACTAGATTAAGCTTCATACCAAATATCAAAGACCTGGGCCTTGCGGTTTCAGAGAAGAAGATTTTTAAAGATTTTCCCTATATAATCCTATGTAAAACCAAAGGGACCCGGTGCGGGGGCATTTTTGGCCCCAGCACTATAATTTGAACAATCTTGGTAGGGGTCCACTAGATGAAGCTTCAAACCAAATATCAAACACCTGGGCCTTGGGGTTTCAGAGAAGAAGATTTTTTAAGTTTTCGGTGAAAAAATTCTATTTTTGGCTCCTGTGACCTAGATGTGCAACAGACCGAAACCATTTGAACAACTTTGAAAGGGGACCACATAAGGATCATTCCTGTGAAGTATGATGAAAATCTGATCAGTGGTTTAGGAAGAGATGTCGTTTGAAGAAATTGTTTATGCACGGATGACAGACAAAAAGTGATCCTAATATAAATCACAAGAGGGCCATGATGGCCCTGGATCGCTCACCTGATCCATAGTGTAACAATTGGGCCCCAGAGAGGGCCATTATTGGCCCCAGGGCTTTAATGTGCATAATGTTGAGGGAGGTCTTAAAAGTGAAGCTTCATACCAAACATCAACAAAGGCTATAATTTGAACAATCTTGGCAAAGGTCCACTAGATGAAGCTACACATCAAATATCAAAGACCTGAGCCTAGCGGTTTCAGAGAAGAAGATTTTTAAAGATTTTGCCTATATAAGCCTATGTAAAACCAAAGGGCCCCGGGACGTGGGCATTTTTTGCCCCAGCACTATAATTTGAACAATCTTTGTAGGGGTCCACTAGATGAAGCTTCATACCAAATATCAAAGTCCTGGGCCTTGTGGTTTCAGAGAGGAAGAAATGCCGGGACATTTTAGGCCCCAGCACTATAATTTGAACAATCTTGGTAGGGGTCCACTAGATAAAGCTTCCTACCAAATATCAAAGACCTGGGCCTTGTAGTTTCAGAAGAAGATTTTTAAAGATTTTAATTTCCCTATATAATCCTATGTAAAACCAAAGGGCCCCGGGGTGGGGGAATTTTTGGCCCCAGCATTATGATTTGAACAATCTTGGTAGGGGTCCACTAGATGAAGCTTCATACCAAATATCAAAGACCTGGGCCTTGTGGTTTCAGAGAAGAAGATTTTTAAAGATTTTCCCTATATAAGTAAATGTAAAACCAAAGGGCCCCGTGGCGGGGGCATTTGTTTGTCCCAGCACTAAAATTTGAACAATCTTGGTAGGGGTCCACTAGATGAAGCTTCATACCAAATATCAAAGTCCTGGGCCTTGTGGTTTCAGAGAAGAAAATTTTTAAAGATTTTCCCCATATAAGCCTATGTAAAATCAAAGAGCCCCAGGGCGGGGGCATTTTTGGCCCCAGCACTATAATTTGAACAATCTTGGTAGGGGTCCACTAGATGAAGCTTCAAACCAAATATCAAAGACCTGGGCCTTGTGGTTTCAGAGAAGAAGATTTTTAAAGATTTTCCCTATATAAGCCTATGTAAAACCAAAGGGCCCCATGGCGGGGGCATTTTTTGTCCCAGCACTAAAATTTGAACAATCTTGGTAGGGGTCCACTAGATGAAGCTTCATACCAAATATCAAAGTCCTGGGCCTTGTGGTTTCAGAGAAGAAGATTTTTAAAGATTTTCCCTATATAAGCCTGTGTAAAACCAAAGGGCCCCGGGGCGGGGGCATTTTTGGCCCCAGCACTATAATTTGAACAATCTTGGTAGGGGTCCACTAGATGAAGCTTCATACCAAATATCAAAGACCTGGGCCTTGTGGTTTCAGAGAAGAAGATTTTTAAAGATTTTCCCTATATAAGCCAATGTAAAACCAAAGGGCCCCGTGGCGGGGTCATTTTTTGTCCCAGCACTAAAATTTGAACAATCTTGGTAGGGGTCCACTAGATGAAGCTTCATACCAAATATCAAACACCTGGGCCTTGTGGTTTCAGAGAAGATTTTTTAAGTTTTTGGTGAAAAAAATCTATTTTTGGCTCCTGTGACCTAGATGTGCAACGGACCGGAACCATTTGAACAACTTTGAAAGGGGACCACCTAAGGATCATTCCTGTGAAGTTTGGTCAAAATCCGATCAGTGGTTTAGGAGGAGATGTCGTTTAAAGAAATTGTTTACGCACGCACGCACGGACGGACGCACGGACGGACGCACGGACGCACGACGGACAAAAAGTGATCCCAAAAGCTCACCTCGTCACTACGTGACGGTGAGCTAAAAAACGGAAATTTGTTCTCAAAAAAGCATTCAATCAGAGCGAATTGCAACGTTTTTCATTAAAGAATCGTAAACGTGCCCCTGGACAGTTAGAAGTTGGACGGAAAGCGGATGACGTTGACTCTGATTTTGGGCGCCACATGTGTATGTCGTCTATTGGAGCATCATTTTACTATATACAGAAGACGTTAGTGAACGTCGACGTAGCAGAGACCGACGTCAGTACGTCAAGATCGATTCATCCGTCAGACGCACCTGCGAAACAGATTTCAGCCGGCAGCTGCTACACTGTACCTGTAGATAAACAAGGGGTCTCAACAACCCACTAATAAGCGATGACACTGTTCGTCGCCATTATGCGATGCACGTTTGAGAGCTAGACGTCCCTGTCGTGCCAAAGTTAACGCGTCGACCCAGTATGTAACGCTTACCCTGGTGCATGAAATACGTAAATTGGCGTCTAAGCTACTGACGTGATATGCGTTTCAGTGACAAATCGCATTTCAGCGTGAATCATGCCAGGCGTTTCGACGTAAGGTATGCCGAGGCGACTCGTGCGTAATAGAGCGTGACATATCGGTGGAACAAACGTAATTGTGCGGTGAGGTATTGCATGTAGTTAGCGAACACAGCTTAGTGTCATTAAGAACATTCAATATCATGGCTGAGACGTGGACTGAACAGCGAGACGTAACATCAATCAAGTGCTTCGTTCTAGCATGGTTCCATTTATTTATTTACGCTCAGAATCCGGGTAATCTTATCCAGCAGGATTACACGCGGGCTCATAGTGCTGTTCTGGTGGGCTAAAACTGATCCCTGCCATGAAATCACAGACTACGTCGTATGATTTCATAACATTGCCAAGGATAACCACTTTTTCAAAATAACTTCTCAGTCTGCTACTGAACTGCATAAAAGTATCACTCTTAACTGGTCCATTCCCTTTCCTTTTCTTTTTTTACCTGGGCTAATTTGGCCATCTCCAATTCCCTTTCCATTTCTTTTTCTACCTGGGCTAATTTAGCCAAGTCCAATTCATCTAGTGGACCTCTACATAAATTGTTCAAATTATAGACCTGGGGCAAAATGGGCTCACCCCAGGGCCTACTTGTTTAACATGAACTTATTTAGTGAAAACCTTTGACAATCTTCTTGTGTGAAACCAGAAGGCCAAGGTCTGAAGCTTCGTCTTGTGCATTTTTACCACGATTGTTCAAATTATAGCCCTGGGGCCAAAAGCCCCTTCCCGGGGTGAGAATTTTTTTTTATACAGAAACCTTTAAATATCTTCTTTTCTGAAACCAGAAGGCTCCGGTGTTTGATATTTGGTATGAGGCTTCAACTTTTAGATCAGGTGAATATCAAATACTATGGCCTTCTGGTTTCAGGCAAGAACATTTTCAAAGATTTTTCCTATAAGTCTATGTAAACCAGCGGGCACCGGGGTGTGCCCAGTTTTCGCCCCAGGGCTATAATTTGAACGAAATTGGTAGAGGTCTACTGGACAAAGCTTCATACCAAATAACAAAAACCTTGTGATTTCAGACAAGGAGATTTTTAAAAGGTTTCCCTATATTAGTCTATGCAAAACCAGTGGGATCCGGGGAGGTGCCATTTTTGGCCCCAGTGCTATAATTTGAACAATCGTGTCAGAGGTCCACAAGGTGAAGCTTCATACCAAATGTCAAAGACCTGAACCTTCTGGTTTCAGGCAAGAATATTTTTAAAAGTTTTCCCTATATAAGTCTATGTAAAACCAAAGGGCCCCGGGGAAGAGCCATTTTAGTCCCAGGGATATAATAATCTTGGTTGAGGTCCACTTTACAAAGTTTCATACCAACTATCAAAGAACTGAGCCTTCTGGTTTCAAAGAGAAGCTTTCTAAAGATTTTCCCTATTTAAGTCTATGCAACACCAAAGGGAACCGGGACGGGTACATTTTTGACCCCAGGGCTATCATTTGAACTATCTTGATACAGGTCCACTAGATTAAGTTTCACACCAAATATCAAAGACCTGGGCCTTGCTGTTTCAGAGAAGATGATTTTTAAAGATTTTCCCTATATAAAATAGAAGTGAAGTCAATGATCAGGAATCGATACAATTAATCCACAGCTCCCATCAGAGACACCAAAGGGAAAGAAATACAAACATGAAACAACAGAACATCAATAGTGGAAAGCCAAAACGGCAGTTATTTTTGCCCAAAATGGCCAATTGGCTATCCAAAACAAAATAATATAAGCAACACAAACACCCAAAGACAAACCATAACACAAAAATAAACCGCGACAGAAGAACCGCTTTGGAACGGTCTGTGAAACGATTTCCACTTGGGGACTTACATCGATTTTACGTGGAATCCTCGCCCTTACTTCCGTCGCAATTTAGACAAATAATTTGTTCAGTCCGCATGAAGGCCTCTTGACTCATCAGTGCAACATCTCCGTGAACACAAAAATCAAACAGCCACAGAGATGAAAAATAGATGAGGACTCGACAACAAGAAACCGCCAAAATGCTGGAGCAAAAGAAAACCAACAGTTGGGCTCTGAAGGGCCAACAAGAGACAGAGCACCAGGCACCAACCAACATTACATTGAATTAGATCTCTCTAATTCTCAGTAATATGTTCTATAAAAGGGTTATCCTTTGGAAGCAAGGAATACACCACAGAACTGAAAAATATGGAGTGTATATGTTTTCTGGGCCAGACTAGCTAGTTTCGGCCAATTAGGCCTCATCAGTGACCCTCATATATTTTCAAAATTCCACAATGGAATCAATGATCCCAAAAGACAAGAAAATATAATCTACACTATGATGTAGGGCAGGGAGACGTTTTACCACCACCACACATTCCCACACACCAGCTGTAGTGAAGTTAAATATGTTCTATAAAAGGGTTATCCTTTGGAAGCCTTTACGAAGGAACCGTCATAGAATCTGAGGCCTGACCCACCAGCGTGCATTTAAGGACAGAAGCAAAGTGGTCAACCGTGACTGGGTTTACTACCATACATGCAGTCTGTCATATAACATTTATGTAGTACCCAATCTTTTTATATCGAAGAAAAATTGTACGAATTTGGGTGCTGAAGTCATTGCGGTTATATATTTTTCTGAATTTATATACTAAGTCACCATAAAATTCGGGTTCCAATACACCTTTCACGTCCAATATTGAATATTGAAATTAAATCAGAATGATGTCTATAAAATTTTGGAAAGTCTTTGCGTAGTTTATGGTACCGATAACCCTGATTAAGAAGTTTAGCAGTTAACAATTTATTACGAGTGTTGAAGTCAGGTAAGTGACAACACACTCTGGCAAATCGAATTGCGAAATATAAATGCCATAGAATGGCACACGAGGAACATCACCATCCAAACAAGAATTCCGCAAAATGCGGCGGCGCACCTGCTGGGGCGAAAGCTAAAGGAGCCACAATCATAACGTAGAAATTAAATAAGCTTATTTGTATGAGTGGAAAGGCAATTTTACAAGGAACCTACATGCCAAACTATATAGGCTCTATGTCAAATGGTTAAACCTTGATGATAAAGTAGGTCAAAGGTCCAGGGTAATGGTCAAATTATTTGTATGAGTGGAAAAACAATGCCATAAGGAACCTACATGCGAAATATGAAGGCTCTATCTCAAATGGTTAGAAAGGTATGATAAAGTAGGTCACGGGTCAAGGTCACAGGTAAAATTTTTAGTATGAAAGGAAAGGCAATGTCACAAGGAACCTACATGCCAAATATGAAGGCTCGATCTCAAAAGGTTAAAAAGTTATGACAAAGTAGGTCAGTGGTCCAGGGTCAAGGTCACAGGTCAAAATTTTTTGTATGAGTGGAAAGGCAATGTCACAAGGAACCTACATGCCAAATATGAAGGCTTTATGTCAAATGGTTAAAAAGTTATGATAAAGTAGATCAAAAGGTCAGGGGTCAAGGTCACTGGTCAAAATTGTTTGCATGAGTGGTATGGGAATGTCACAAGGAACCGACATGCCAAATATGAAGGCTCTACCTCAAATGGTTAAAAAGTTATGATAAGTAGGTCAAAAGGTCAGGGGTCAAGGTCACAGGTCAATTTTTTGTATGAGTGGGAAGGCAATGTCACAAGGAACCCACATGCCAAATAACAAGGCTCTATCTCAAACGGTTGGAAAGTTATGATAAAGTAGGTCAAAGGTCACAGGTCAAGGTCACAGGTCAAAATTGTTTGTATGAGTGGTATGGGAATGTCACAAGGAACCTACATGCCAAATATGAAGGCTCTACCTCAAATGGTTAAAAAGTTATGGTAAGTAGGTCAAAAGGTCAGGGGTCAAGGTCACAGGTAATTTGTTTTTTGTACGAGTGGAAAGGCAATGTCACAAGGAACATACATGCCAAATATAAAGGCTCTATCTCAAACGGTTCGACTAAATAATATAATATTTGTCATGGTCACTGGAGCGTAAAATATAGGTCAACGCCACGAGATGAAAGCCCCTGCTTGGTTAGGAGCTTACGAAGATGTTTCATGTAAAGTATGATGGTTATTTAGTCTTGTAGTTGAGTATATAACAAACTTCGACATAAATGTCGAACTTCGACATAAATGTCAAACTTTGACGTAATGGTCGAAGTCACTGGAGCACAAAATATAGGTCAAAGTCACTAGGTCAAGGAGTCTACAAAGTCAGAATGTCAGGGAGATGTTTCATGTAAGGTTTGATGGTAGATGAGGTTTGTAGTTGACTTAAATAAAAACTTCGACATAAATGTCGAAGTTATGTCGAACTTCGACATAAAGATCAAAGTCACTGGAGCGAAAAATATAGGTCAAAGTCACTAGATCAATTTGCCTACAAAGTCAGAAGGTCTGAGAGATGTTTCATATAAGGTTTGATGGTAGATTAGGTTTGTAGTTGACTTAAATAAAAACTTCGACATAAATGTCGAAGTTATGTCGAACTTCGACATAAAGATCAAAGTCACTAGAGCGAAAAATATAGGTCAAAGTCACTAGGTCAATGTGCTTACAAAGTCAGAAGGTCTGAGAGATGTTTCATATAAGGTTTGATGGTAGATTAGGTTTGTAGTTGACTTTAATAAAAACTTTGACATAAATGTCGAACTTCGACATAAATGTGACAGACGGACGCACGGACGAACGGACGGAAAAGTTGATGCCTATGTCGCACCCTGCTACAAGCAGGTGCGACAAAAAGGAAAATTTACAATCTCAAAATCAAAATCATCGCGTTTATCATAAATTTTGCAAGAAACAAACCCATCTACAATAGATAGATGTAAATCCAAAAATGGGGCCTCGGTATCAGAAGGATTTGCTTTATTTAACTGAAGTTCTGGGGTCGGGGGGGGGGGGGGGGGGGGGCGTAAATCTGACTGATCAAACCATCGAAATAGGTATTGTCAATATTTAATAAATCATCCAAATATCTAGAAGTCGAGCTAAACGCTTCAATGATTTCAGACTGGTTTTCAGCAGAAAGGGACATCATGAAGACTCTCATTATAAAACAAAAACAGATCAGCCACAAGGGGTGCGCAATTGATACCCATCGGAATACCCACAACTTGTCTAAATAACTTAGTACCAATCTTATGTAAATATTGTCAAATAGAAAGGTGAGAGCTCCACACACTTTCTTACATGACCATAAAGTATAATTTTTATGCTTTTCAGAAGTGAAAAAAACATTTCTTACATTACATGCAAGGTAGAGGGAGTCTTCCCCATGAAATGTGCATTCAATTAAATCATTAAGTTTTTCTTTTATAAGATTATGAGGAAGTGTAGTGTAAAGGTGATTTTTGTTTGTACTGGGAGTTTTACGGCCCAGTCAACACTAATTAGGTCATTTTTGAACCAGTGAGTTTACCTAAAAACACTTTACCGGGCAGGCTTATACGTAAGCGGTTAACCAGTATAGTGCACATCCTTTTGCCAGAAACTGACAACTGCCCTTCTTGAATCAGCTGAAGGGAGAGAATGACCGTAGAAAAGATTTCTTGATAAATCTCCACCAAAGAATGTTGCTGACCCCGGCGGGAGTCAAACCCGTTTCCTCCTGATCACCAGTCAGACGCGCATCCGACTGAGCCCGGCGTGAAAAGGGTGAAAAAATCATAAGTACACAGACTTGCAGCACAAAAACGTCAGGACTTTAATTTATTTAAAACTTCATTAGATTACGTCGGAGGGGATGAGCTGTGTTTGCCGGGTCTTGTCCATCGTCCGTTTCGGTTTCAAAACATTGGGGTTTAGACACACTGATGAAGATTAAATATCAGAAAGGCCTCTGTGTCACTAAACTTGGTATAGTTACACCTTAATTATAGACCAAAAACAGATTTCCTGATCTTTCGTCGCAATATTTTATCAAATGTTTTTTATGGCAGTAAAACATGAAGTTAATAAATTGGAGAGTTCAATGGTGGCACAATAGCCTGAATTTGCAATAAACCGTGTTTTGTATGGTCTTCTATGAAGTTTAGGTAACCTATATAACATAGGAAGCTTGTCTTGACCTTCTGTAAAACAAACAGCAAACGTGGTGGCTGAATGACAAATGTGGTCATCCACTAAAGCCCTCTCTACAGGTAAAGGCTGAAGTTCATAGGCCTTAATAACACCAAGTTCTTGCTGAAGAGTGTTAACATAGTGAAACCGTTAAACAACGACCACATAGTTAGCATAAGTCTATATAAAACCAAAGGACTCCAGGAAGGCGGCATTTTTGACCACAGGGCTATAATTTGAACAATCTTTGTAGTGGTCCACTAGATGAAGCTTCACACCAAATATCAAAGACCTGGGCCTTGCGATTTCAGAGAAGATTTTAAAAGATTTTCCCTATATAAGTCTATATAAAACCAAGGGGTCCCTGGGCTGGGGCATTTTTGGCCCCAGATCTATAATTTGAACAATCTTGATAGAGGTCCACAAGATGAAGCTTCACACCAAGTATCAAAGACCTGGGCCTTTCGGATTCAGAGAAGAAAATTTAAAAAAAATTTCCTTATATAGGTCAATGTAAAACCAAAGGGCCCTGGGGCAGGTGCATTTTGGTCCAAGGGCTATAATTTTAACAATCTTATTAGAGGTCCACTAGATGAATAGTAGTTTAGGTCGTAGTACCTAAGCGTTAATCCAAAATCATTAAGCCATAGACAAATGGCAAATATCAATGTTCAGATCAACAGACATGGACTCCAGAAGAGTGTAATCAGGCGTCCTCGGATAGTAAGCATTACTTGGTAAGCAAGAAACAATTAGGGATAATATAGGAAGACATTTTAACCCTTATCTTGCTGTTCACAACAACCCCTATCTTTGCAAACAGTGTAGGTCCAGATCAGATGGCTTCTGAAGAAGCCATCTGATCAGGATCTACACTGTTTGGCATTCAGTTTATGAATCTGTAGCAATAAATTACATCAAGTTATTTGATTGGTTGATAGACACAAATGGGTGTGGCTTAAATGAATATTCAGCAAGATAAGGGTTAACATGAAAATGTACCATCAAAATCCTATCAGTTCAAAATCCTATCAGAACTTGCTGTAGTCTTCTTAAAAATTTAACAAATTTGTTTCATGATCAAGCAAGGATTCCAAAAGATGGAGACGGAATGGCAAATAGTGTAGACCCTGATCAGACTGCTCCTTCAGGAGCAGTCTGATTTGGGTCTGCACTGTTTGCTTAGCCCTATCTGTCCCAATACATGGGAGCATTGCGGTATATTTTGTATTTACTCATTAGAAAATGGCCTCGATGAGACTATTTTAATATGTACATACAATATAACTTCGTTTTAGAAGGATTATGCCTCCTTACACAATGCTATTTATAACCCTCATTGGCTGGAATTACTCCTGTCTTGCACAAATCTTCATGGTCCCAAAAAGATTGAAGCCTTGGATGTTCTACTGTACAGTAAAATGAGTATTTTCGACACATTTTTAGAAGCCTCTGTGGCGTAGGGTTATGCTACTCGCCTGATAAACCAGGGATTGTAGGATCGATCCCGGGCTTCTCCAGACTTTCAGAGGCCTCTTTAAACTGAGGTCCCATAGCCATATGACCTTAGTTGTTGGTGGGAGTAAAACTGAAACACACTCACTCACTCGAGACATTTTGTTTTTGTTTTATATCATCACTTATTTCGAGCCAATCATTAATCAGAGGTGCACTTAAAACCTGAGTTTCCAAAAAGACACCATCTGACCTCCTGTTGCAGAACTTGGTGTCTCACATATGACATGAGTGAGGCTTGAACCACAGTGGTGAAAGACATTATGCGAGACATGATACTGCTATATCTAGGGTTGTGTTTTAACAATAACCTTGTATTAAACGAGACTTCCATGTATAAGTCACACGGCCCCGGCCCATAATAGATGGGCTGCATGATGCTTCCAAGCGGAGCTGGTACCGATCGCACAGGAGTACCGGTAAACCGCTTAGAGGATCTAAGCCTGCCCAGGCTGAGCAGTGCAAGTCTGTCCGTCCATGCTGATAAACCCTATTGGTTTCATTGGGCAACAGGGTTTAAGATGTCATTTCATTTCAATGTTGGGTACAAGTACCACAAAATTGGAAGCAACGTCTCCAAAATGACCTATAGAGTGTAGATGGGGACGTTAAACCTCAATTCAAACTAACAAACAAATGTATAAGTCACCAGGCAAACAGGCCACAGACAATTCAAAGCCAAGACCACATTGATATATAATTTATTACCTCTATATGTACGTGCATAGGCAAGTGTAAATTAAGCAAAAGATTATTGCACAAAAACAAGTGATGCTTCTGAATTATAAAATATGAATATTTAAGTCTGTATTACGTGTATGAATTCCATTGTAAACTCCATTGAGGTTTATTTTTGTGTAACAAGAGTTGTCAGAAGACAACATAGCTCGCCTCTGCGGGCCTCAGCTGGATGACGGCCAATTATCTTAAATGAATGTTTTCTCCTATAGAGCAATAGAAAACTTTAACTTAAATTTTAACCAAAAACTTGGACATAAAATTTCTAAGTCTGTGACCTTGACCACAAAAACTTCAACATAATTTGTGGTGGGGGGCTGGTACTGTGCAAAACTTTAGAACAATATGTAACACCAGTCCAAGAAGTAACTAAATCCATCAAGTGATTTTAGACATATAGAGCAATAGAAAACTTTTACCAAAAACTTCAACATAATATTAAGTCTGTGACCTTGACCTCAAGGCATAAGCGGTTAACCAGAACAGTGCACATTCTTTCGCCGAAAACTGACAACTTCCCTTCATGAACCAGCGGAAGTGAGAGAATGACCGTAGAAAAGATTTCATGATCAATCTCCACGAAAGAATGATGCCGATCCGGAAACAGCAAAAGAGACATGTAAGAAACTATTATCTCACATGAGAGTGCTATCCTAATGAAGCATGTTTATTCAACCACAATTATTTCTGATATCTTTGTGGTTATGTTTGTAGAATGATTTCAACTGACATTCCAGTTTCTTATTTTCTAGGTTGCATTTGGGTGTATGACACATGGATATATTGTTATCTACACATGTAGAGACAGTTGTGATTCGGTTTTGATCATCTGTGCTTTGGCTCTGACATTTGTTCATTGGTTGTTTTGCCATCCTTTGAGCCATTCCTAATGTTTTCATACTGAAAAAATATTGTGTTGCCTTGGTGATGAAAATACTGTGAAGCCACTAAATCATAGAACCTGGTATCATATTTACAAGCCCATGAAATGAACACCCATATATAGAAGACTGGATTTTACAAGGATAAACATTATTTTTCTTATTGTTGCTCAAAAAATATATATGTAGATTCTGGATACTTGTAAGGAATTCACTGTAGTTAAACTGCCACAGGAAGCTTTCTTTCGCAATAGGAAGATTTTGGTTACGAAAAGAAGATATTTTTTTAATGTATGAGTATTAGCTCTATATGTTTTGATTTTATTGTTTATTTTAAACAGAATTTGAGAAAAATAACGTTTATAAATGAGAACTTTTCCAATATAACACCGTCTTTACCTAAAAAGAATTACGACAGGAAGGCCTAATGCAAAAGGCTTTTTTAAATATTTTTAAAGGCCCTATTAAATGTTATCAAATAAGGAAGGGTTAGGTAAACACTTGTCACAAGACAGTCTTGTAAGTAAGCTGTCAGCGGTTCAAGTCTGGTGTTGGTTGCATTGTTCAGAAGTTTGTCACAGACTTTAAAACAACAACAACAACTACAACTGTTCCCTCAAGCAGAAGGTTAGCGCCCAACAATACTATAATGTTATTAATCAAATAATTTCGTATTGGCGCGGTTACAGGTCCGAGGTCTGCTGTATTGGCACGAGGCCGAAGGCCGAGGCCAATACAGCTGACCGAGGACCTGTAACTGGGCCAATACGAAATTACTTGATTAGTGACAATTTTATTAATTGACGCAATTAAAAACATGGTTTATGATTTTTGAATATTGGTTGACCTTGTGTAATATAGGATAATCAATTAATAATATCATCCGAGTATAAGTGTATTACTTTCATTATGAAAACACCTATTCAATTATAGTGAAAACCTTACCACCAAAATATGAAAACTTTTTAGATGAAGATTCTGATATCTCAGAACAAAGGTTATAAGTACTTGTTATAGCCGCCTCGGTGAGGTGGTTATATCGAATACCTACCATCTATGATTTTCAGCAGAAATAAGAAAAATAGTATGCCCCTGCAAACCCCAGTTTTACTATCTAAAAATTGGGTTAAATGGGTTCTAGAGAAATCTGTAGGTCTATAAAAGAGCTTGATTTTTTTAGTCAGACTTTGGAGTTTGAAGTTTGGGTGTATAAGAAAGTTATTTCTGAATTCTGTGTTGGATTGTTAAAGGATATTGTTTTTCATTTCGGACTGTGAATTCTGTGGGATCAAGGAAAACAGATTCATTCAAGGATATTTCAAAGCAGAGCCAAGTGCATTTAATTCTCTAACAGTTTAAAAATAGTTTATAAATAATATTTGTTATTTTTTGCCAAAAGGCTTGTTTTCTTTATCTTTTTGCTATGCCTGGCTCGTAACAACCTAAATAGTGTTGACGGTGATGTTAAGCCTCAACCCACAATTAGAAACAAATGAAAGAATTTGCTCCCCTGAAGTAAGTTCTTTCTGTTAAGAGTTGATCCTTATTGATAAGGGAGATAGAGTTGCCTTCTCTGAAGGAGTAGCCATTCCCCTTAAAATACTTCACCTCCAAGGGATTACCTAGGCAAAAAAGAGTTATTTCCCTTGTAAAAAGATATAGAGGATCTTACAGTCATGAGTGTCCATGTATTATTGAGTTTATTAAACGAGTAGAGGAAAAGGGATAAAATGCGAGGCCAAAGCCTCGCCTCGCATTTTATCCCTTTTCCTATACTTGTTTAATTTTTGGCCTCGCATTTTATCCCTTTTCCTCTACTCGTTTAATAAATTCAATAATACATGAGCAAATTTAGTAAACGAGTAGAGGAAAAGGGATAAAATGTGAGGCAAAAGCCTCGCATTTTATCCCTTTTCCTCAACGAGTTTAATAAATTCAATAATACATGAGCACGAATGCAAGATTCTATTTATCATATGACATTTAAAACACATTTTATTCATGATTATTGCAAAAAATGTCAATATTCCGCCGTTAGTAAATGCGACGTCGTTAAGGACGCCGTACATGTAACGTTACGGGACGTATCCAGCTAATTTGCATATTTAATCCACCAATGGATTATCAAAAATATGACATGGCATTATTACACTCTCAGACGCGACGTCATATGATAAATATGTTATAATCAACTTGCCGAGGTATTTCCAGCTAATACCCCAACACTTGTGTCTTCGAGAATAAAAATAAGATATTCTTGAAACTAAGATATTCTTGAATATCTACATCTGTCTCATCTTGAGCTGAGTATTAATTCCATTGAAAATGTCTTTGTAAACAGTTTCGTTGTAATAGAATATCAGTATGAATGAGTCTAACTGTGCTAAATGTGTGAAAGTTTTACAAGTCCTGACATAGGAGCACTAGTTTTTATAAGGCCGTGAATATTTCACTAGTCCTGACATACGAGTACTAGTTTTTATAAGGCAATGAATATTTTACAAGTCCTGATATAGAAGCACTAGTTTTTATAAGGCTGTGAATATTTTACAAGTCCTGACATAGGAGTACTAGTTTTTAAAAGGCCATGAATATTTAACAATGGGCCTCCGTGGCCTAGTGGATAAGAGCGCTGACTCTTAATCATTAGGTCTTTCACCGCTGTGGTTCGAGCCTGGCTCGGGTCACATGTGAGACGCCAAGTTCTGCAACGGAAGGTCAGGTGGTTTTTCTCCGGGTACTCTGGTTTTCGCTCACCTCTGATTAACGATCGGCTCGATATGAGTGAAAGAATCTGGAAAGGGCCGTAAAACCAAAACCAAAAAAAACTAGAGCTGTCAGTGAAACTGACTAGGGCCCCGGCAGCGCTATCAGAGGAGTAGGAAAATGTTGATGTTAAAAAAGACGTTTTTTTTCCTTTCACCTCTAAGTATGACCTTGACCTTTGAGGTACGGGTCTGGGTCTTGCGCGTGACACACTGTCACATTATGGTTAATATTTCTGCTAAGTAATATTTAAATCCATCCAGGTATAAGAAAGTTATAGATTGGACACAATGAAAAAGACGCTTTTTTGACCTTTTATCTCTAAGTATGACCTTGACCTTTGAGGTACGGCTGTGGGTCTTGCGTGTGACACTTCGTCACATTATGGTTAACATTATGGTTAACATTTCTGCCAAGTAATATTTAAATCCATCCAGGAATAATAACAAAGTTATTAATTGGACACAGGAAAGACCCTTTTTTGACCTTTAACCTCTAAGTATGACCTTGACCTTTGAGGTACGGACCTGAGTCTTGCGCGCAACACTCCATCACATTATGGTTAACATTTCTGCCAAGTAATATTTAAATCCATCCAGGAATAAGAAAGTTATGGAGGATAAAAAAATTTGTGGACGGACAGACGGACAGACAGACAGACAGACAGACGGACCTGGGTCTTGCGCGTGACACACTGTCACATTATGGTTAATATTTCTGCTAAGTAATATTTAAAGCCATCCAGGTATAAGAAAGTTATAGATTGGACACAATGAAAAAGACGCTTTTTTGACCTTTTATCTCTAAGTATGACCTTGACCTTTGAGGTACGGCTGTGGGTCTTGCGTGTGACACTTCGTCACATTATGGTTAACATTATGGTTAACATTTCTGCCAAGTAATATTTAAATCCATCCAGGAATAATAACAAAGTTATTAATTGGACACAGGAAAGACCCTTTTTTGACCTTTAACCTCTAAGTATGACCTTGACCTTTGAGGTACGGACCTGAGTCTTGCGCGCAACACTCCATCACATTATGGTTAACATTTCTGCCAAGTAATATTTAAATCCATCCAGGAATAAGAAAGTTATGGAGGATAAAAAAATTTGTGGACGGACAGACGGACAGACGGACAGACAGACAGACAGACAGACGGACGGACAGAATGATGCCAAGTAATATTTAAACCCATCCAGGAATAATAAAAAGTTATGGAGGATAAAAAAAATTGTGGACGGACAGACGGACGGACAGAGTGATTACTATAGGGCACCCACACTTTCAGTGCGGGGCCCTAAAAATATATTTTACAAGTCCTGACATAGGAGCACTATTTTTTATAAGGCCGTGAATATTTTACATGCCCTGACATAGCAGCACTAGTTTTTATAAGGCACTGAATATTTTACATGTCCTGACATAGCAGCACTAGTTTGTATGAGGCAGTGAATATTTTACATGTCCTGACATAGCAGCACTAGTTTTTATAAGGCAGTGAATATTTTACATGTCCTGACATAGCAGCTCTAGTTTTTATAAGGCAGTGAATATTTTACAAGTCCTGACATAGCAGCACTAGTTTTTATAAGCCCGTAAGTGAATATTTAACAAGCCCTGACATAGCAGCACTAGTTTTTATAAGGCAGTGAATATTTTACAAGTCCTGACATAGCAGCACTAGTTTTTATAAGGCAGTGAATATTTTACATGTCCTGACATAGCAGCTCTAGTTTTTATAAGCCCGTAAGTGAGTATTTTACAAGCCCTGACATAGCAGCATAAGTGTTATAAGGCAGTGATTATTTTACATGTGAATATTTTACATGTCCTGACATAGCAGCTCTAGTTTTTATAAGCCCGTAAGTGAGTATTTTACAAGCCCTGACATAGCAGCATTAGTGTTATAAGGCAGTGATTATTTTACATGTTCTAACATAGCAGCACTAGTTTTTATAAGGTTGGCCTTGAATATTTTACAAGTCCTGACATAGGAGCACTACTTTTTATAAGTCCTTGAATATCTCTGAACTTTGGATGGTCTTTATCTCTGATAAGTTGTAGAAGCACTGCCTCACTGGTGGTCACAGTCGCACCCATACTACGGAATCTCTGGAATGCAGAAACGAAACAGAGGTAAATCCACAGTGGGTTAGACCCTTGTAAAGCTGAATAAATAATTTTTCACACACTTTTCTGGTTATCAACAAATCATGTTACTTGACATAATGTATTTATTCAATTCAGAGTCTGAACGACAAACAGAGTATTCAGCAAACAGTGCAGACCCAGATCAGACTATAATGTATTTATTCAATTCAGAATCTGAATGACAAACAGTGTATGAGGGCTGTGACAGAACAATGCACGTGCTCATTCTGCGAGGCTAACCATGGGCGTTTTCAATCAAAATGATCTGCAAGTTCTCCCAAGGCCTGCGTTTTCATCGGATTTAAACCCGATTGAGCACCTATTGGACCAGCTGAGAAAACGTGTGTACAGCAGACGACATCCGCAATCAACTGTCAGCAGTTTGCCATTGCTGTGTAAAGCCTCAACAAAGCAGGGCCATGATGGCCTGGATCGCTCACCTGATCCATAGTGTAACAAGTCGGCCCCGGGAGGGCCATTATTGGCCCATGGGCTATTATTTGCATAATCTTGAGGGAGGTCTAAAAGGTGAAGCTTCATATGGGCTCTATGTGGGGCCCTTTCTTACGTAGTCAGTGATCTGGTTTTGAGGTTATGGTCCAACAAAAAACAAGAGGGCCATGCTGGCCTTGGGTCACTCACCTGATCCAATGTGTACCAAATGGGCATCAGGAAAGGCCATTATTGGCCCAAGGGCTATAATTTTCATAATCTTCAGGGAGGTCTAAAAGATGAAGCTTCTTACCAAATATCAAAGACATGAGCCTTCTTGTTTCAGAAAAGAAGATTTTTAAAGGCTTTCCTTATGTAAGTCTATATAATAAACCTGTGGGCCCTAGGGAAGGGCCATTTTGGCCCCAGGGCTATAATTGGAACAATCTTGGTAGAAGTCCACAAGACGATGCTTCATGCAAAATATTAAAGACCTTGACCTTCTGATTTCAGACAAGAAGATTTTCGAAGGTTTTCCAAATACAAGTCTATGTAAAACATGTCGGCCCCGGGTTCGGCCCATTTTTGGCCCCAGGGCTTTAATCTGAACAATCTTGGTGAGGTCTACTAGACAAAACTGAAGTGGAGGCAATGGTCAGGAATCGATACAATTAACACACAGCCCCCATCGGAGACCCAAAAGGGAAACATGAAACAACAGACCCTAATGGAATATCAATAGCGGAAAGCCAAAAGGACAGTAACTCTCCCACCGAATGGCCAATTGGCTATCCAAAATAAAATAATATAAGCGACACAAACACCCAAAGAAAAGAGGTCCATGATGGACCTAATTCGCTCACCTGAGTCAAGTTGTATTATCTTTTGATGATTTTTATTTTTGTCTATGTGCTATGTGTTCAATGCAGCAGAACCATTTAAGAACTTAGGTGGAGATTTTGTAAATTTTTTCTTAAATTCAGTCACTGTGTTCAAAGGATGTGAATTGTCGGCATCAAAAACGCCTCAAGTGTGGAGACGCATGGGACTGAACCCATGAAACTTGGTTTATTAGGCAAGTAGTTCAACCATTTCACCATCGAAGCTTCTAACACTAATTTTCTGATAACATGAAATTGTGTTAGTTTGCACTGGAGTTTTTGTATTTGAATATAAATGACGTTAAGTTTTGTTTTTGGAAATAATGACATTAGATTTTCAAGCATAAACATAAAGTTCGTTATGAAGTCAGTTTTATTTTGGGAAACAATAGCATATTTCAAAGCACTGACAGCACTGGTGGGCCAATTGTGTCCGAATGTAGGCTAGTAAATGATCCTGAATTGCGGTATAGACTGTTTACCTTTCGTTTATTACTTGTACATTTCTGTACTGTAAGCAAAATGTGTAAATTCTGATTGAACGCCACATTCTGCAGCATCTGACTCAAAATTTCCTGTACTGTAAGTAACAAAGTAGACTTTGATCAGACAGAGGCCATATTCTGTGGCATCTGTTCTAGGTCTACACTGTTTTGTCAACCTCAACCCCTAATATGGAAAATGGCAGAACTTTTTACAAACAATGCAGGCCCAGATCAGACGTCAAGTTCTGCAGCAGCTGAGCCTTCACTGTTTGCCAATCCCGGGTTGCCAGTATCCCATTCTAAGTTTTCGGCAAAAACTGGATTAAAATGATGTAATTTTTTTTATATAAATTCATAAACTGAATGTAAGTGTAAATCTTGATCAGAAGAAGCCAAGAAGCCATCTGATCAGAATCTACATTGTTTGAAAGATAAAGCATATCAAGGCTCAGCAGGGCAAGGGTTAATTTATTTGTTTGTGTTGAGCTTTACATCCATGTCAACACTATTTAGGCATGCCAATACTATATGCCAGCTTGATTCTTTTCTGTGCCTTGGCTCAGAATTCATTTATTTATACTATAATTAAATCTCTATAAGTGTATCTTGCATCACTGTTGTGTCCAACTGATATTGGCTCACAGTTGGACAAGGCCTACTGTCCTTGCTGCAAGTATGGGTAGAGGGGGGAATGTATTTCTTCTGTTTCTATATACACTTCCTTCCATTCATTTGCCTCTTATCCTCTGTCCCTCACTTTCATACCGGCCCCGATAGCTCAGTTGGTAGAGTGTCCGCTCCGGGGAACGGGAGGTCTCGGGTTCGATCCCGGGCCGCGACATACCAAAGTCGTTAAAAATGGTACTAGCTGCTCCTCGTTTGGCACTCAGATTTACGGGGTAGAGCTGGGACTGGTCGATCCAGTGTCAGGATAATGTGACTGGGTGTGGTATCATGTAATGTGTCTGGGACATGATACTTCAGTGAGGCAGCACTATAAACGTGAGCATTGAGCTCCCTGTCGCAACCAGACACCGTCGTGATATGACTGAAAAATTGTTGAAAGCGACGTTAAACCCGAATTCACACACACACACACTCACTTTCATATCCTCTACTATCTTTCCTACCTCTTTTCTCCGTTTCTCTGCGAGGACACAGAATGACCCACAAGGGTTGACGTGTCATAGAGCTGTAGATATGGTGGATATTTAGTGGTACATAAAGTATCTCCCTTATTTTTCGATAAAAATGTATGGTGTGTATATATTCATTAAGAGCAAGGTGGTTCTAATAAATACCCACAACATATGTTTTATTGATAAGAAAAATTATCCTTTAACTATCAACATATACCCACCTTATCTACATCACTCCATCCAAGATAAACGGTTTTTGGTGCTGATTTTGTATACTGCAGCGTGGATCCTCAAGCCACCTATATTATTTTCAAGAGCCTAGTAGTTATCTAGCCCATGTTTGCAGCTCTGTTTATAACTAGGTCAAACACCTGGGTCCTAACCTCTAAGTGACTTCTATTATACAATGAGAGCCAGAGTCACTGCACAATTTAATACGTATACCTTCTGACATAACAATATTAGTCACTTCACAGTTTGTTTTGAGTCCTACTGATTTATACCATATATGCAAGCAGTGACAAAGCTATGTATAATAGTCTATCTTCAACTGCCTGTTGATATTTTGACAGGTCTAAAACCTTGTTGTTTTTATATAAATGTATAATTTCAAAGAGTGATTAAGATGTTTCTGTTTAACCCTTCAGAATTATCTTCTGCTTTGTATTGGCTGGTTACTTTAAAGTCATTATTGCAAACAGTGTGGATCCAGATCAGACTGGTCCTCTTATGCCCTTTTTGTTTAAAATGAGATTTAACGTCCCAGTCAACACTATTTAGGTCTTTTTTAAGATGTTGTATCCAATTTTGTTGGAATTTTACCCAACACTGAGAAGACATCTCAAGTCCTGCCACTCAATGAAACCAATATAGTTCATGTGCATAGATGGTCTAAATTGCACCACCTTGCCTGGGCAGCATAGACCTAAAATAATAATATCCAACAGCCATTGTGTTCAGCAAGGGAAACCATTGTAGCAGCTTTGGTAAAAGGTCACCCAAGGAACATTTCAGTAAAATTATTTCCAAATCTAGCCACTGGCCTAGGAGAAGCTGTCATCTAAAGGTTTTTTTTCTATTTTTAACTCTGGTGGCCATTTTGTTCATTGGAATAAAACCATTTTCGCAAGTTTGGATGAGGGTCACCCTAGGAACATTTCTGCAAAAGTATGGCAGCCATTTTGTTCAGCAAAGCAGAACCGTTTTAGCAATTTTGGTAGAGCGTCAGCCAAGGACTGTCTCTGTGTAATTATTTCGAAATCAGGCCATTGGCCTAGGAGGAGATGTCGTTTAAAGGCTTTTCTATTTTTAGCTTTGGTGCCCATTTTGTTCAGCAGAGTAGAACCATTTTAGCAATTGTGATAGATTGTCACCCGAGGAACATATCTGTAAAATGATCGGACCATTGGCTTAGGAGCAGATATCATTTAAAGGTTCTTCTATTTTTATATCTGGTGGCCATTTTGTTCAGCAGAGCAAATTTTTTTTAACAATTTTGGTATAGGGTCACCCAAGGAACATTTCTGTGAAATTATTTTGAAATCGGGACATTGGCCTAGGAGACGAAGATGTCGTTTAAAAGTTTTTCTATTTTTAGCTCTGGCGGCCATTTTGTTCAGCAAAACGAAAACGTTTTAGCAATTTTGGTAGAGTGTCAGACAAGGACGCTCTCTTTGAAATTATTTTGAAATCGGGCCATTGGTCTAGGAGTAGATGTGATTTAAAGGTTTTTCTATTTTTAGCTCTGGCGGCCATTTTGTTCAGTCAGGCAGAACCATTTTAGCAATTTTGGTAGAGGGTCATCCGATGAACATTTCTGTGAAATGATTTTGAAATCCAGCCATTGGCTTAAGAGGAGATATAGTTTTAAGGTTTTACTATTTTTAGATGTGGCGGCCATTTTGTTCAGCAGAGCGGAACCATTTTAGCAAATTTGGTAGAGGGTCACCCAAGGAACATTTCTGTGAAATTATTTTGAAATCGGCACACTGGCCTAGAAGGAGATGTTGTTTAAAGTTTTTTCTATTTTTAGCTCTGGCAGCCATTTTGTTCAGCGGAGCAGAACCATTTTAGCAATTTTGGTAGAGGGTCACCAGAGGAACATTTCTGTGAAATGATTTTGAAATCCGGCCATTTGCCTAGGAGGAGATGTCATTTAAAGAAATTGTTGACAGACGGACGGACGACGGACACAAAGCGATCACAATAGCTCACCTTGAGCACTTCGTGCTCAGGTGAGCTAATAAACCACGACAGAAGAACCGTCTTGGAACGGTCAGCGAAACGAATTCCACTTGACGGCTTAAAACAATTTTACGTGGCCACAATCCTCGCCCTTACTTCTGTCGAGATTTAGAAAAATAATTTGTTTAGTCTGCATGAAGGCCTCCTAAAGTATCATACCAAATATCATAGACCTAGGCCCTGTGATTTCAGACAAGAAGAGTTTTAAATGTTTTCTCTATATAAGTCTATGTAAAAGCAGTGGGCCCGGGGAGGGGACATTTTTTGTCCCAGGGCTATAATATGAACAGAGGTCCACAAGATAAAACTTCATTCTAAATATCAAGACCTGAGCCTTCTGGTTTCAGGCATCAGATATTTAAAGGTTTTACCTATATAAGTCTAATCTAAACCAGTGGACCCCGGGGCGGAGCCATTTTTGGCCCCGGGCTATAATTTGAACAATCTTGGTCGAGGTCCACTGGACAAAGCTTCATACCAAATATAAAAGAACTGAGCCTTCTGGTTTCAGACAAGATTTTTAAAGATTTTCCCTATATAAGTCTATGAAAAATCAAAGGGGCATTTTTACCCCAGGGATATAATTTGAACAATCTTGATAGAGGTCCACTAGATGAAGTTTCATACCAAATATCTAAGACATTGGCCTTGCTGTTTCAGAGAAGATTGTTTAAGATTTTCCCTATATAAGTCTATTTAAAACCAAAGGGCCCCGGGGCGGAGGCATTTTTCACCCCATGAATATAATTTGAATAATCTTGATAGAGGTCCACTAAATGAAGTTTCACACCAAACATCAAAGACCTGGGCCTTGCTTTTCAGAGAAGAAGATTTTTAAAGATTTTCCCTACATAAGTCTATGTAAAACCATAGGGCCCTGTGGGGGGTCATTTTTGGGCCCAGGGCTATAATTTGAACAATCTTGATACAGGTCCACTAGAGTAATATCAAAGACACAATTTGGAGCAGCACATATTGTTACTAGGTTATGGCTTACTAGATATAAATAATGTTATTCCCCTTTGCAGATTTCTGTAAAATAGAAGCGAAGGCAATGATCAGGAATCGATACAATTAACCCAAAGCTCCCATCGGAGACACCAAAGGGAAAGAAACACAGACATGAAACAACCAGACCCTACTGGAAACATTAATAGCGGAAAGCCAAAAGGACAGTTACTTTCCCACAAAATGGTCAATTGGCTATCCAAAACAAAATAATATAAGCGATACAAACACTCAAAGAAAAACCGTAACAAAAATAAACCGTGACAGAAGAACCGCCTTGGAATGGTCAGTGAAATCCGTTGATGATGATGATGAGTGAAACAAATTCAACTGGTGGGCTTAAATTTACATGGCCACAATCCTTTTCCCCTGAACCATTCAGGAGAGAGCAATAATAGGCTTAGCCTACGCTCAATCCTTGTCTCATTCATTATATAAACTGTTTTATGTTTTCGAATACTTAGCTATACTGTGTAAATTAGCGTTTGATGACACAAATTTCTGAATAAATAAATAAACCATAAGAGATAGGAATGTTTGATTATTTCAAAAGCTGAAGGTGCTGAGGATTGTGTAGCTAAGTTAACCTCTTTGGTGAGAGCTAGGGACTACCTTCCCATCACAGGTCCTGGTGTACGAACGTCATTTGACGTGTCATCAGTAACAATTCTGACTCTGATAGTAAGCTAACTTTTATACAAAGGCCTAAAGGGTGGTACCAGCATTCCAACTGATGACCTTGTTCCCCCAGGTAGCACTGTAGAAATCATCATTCATTGGCGTTTCAGACCCTTGCTGCAAGAAATGACATTTATCCTGTTACTCCATTAGTCTTTCAGTCAAATAAAGCAGATCAAAGTGGTACATTCTGAGGTATTAAATTTCAGAGGTCAGTGCACCAGAAATATAAATCAAAGTCTGCCAGTTTCTTTGTACTGCAGACTTGTCTCAAGATTAACTCATTTAGTACCGGCAGCCCCTAAACAGGTACCCTGGCAAACAATGCAGGCCCAGATCAGACGCCCCAGAATGCGGCATCTGATCAGGGCCTCCACTGTTTGGTAAAAGTTCAGTCATTTTTCAAATAAATTTTGATAAAAACACAACCTGACACCCCTAAATTTTGGAATGAACTCCTGTTATATGTAAGGTGGTAGATTCCATTTGGTACAAAAAGGGTTAACATGGACATCCTGATAACTCAAAGTGCAATGTATCTGGATGGCTGCACACTTGCTTTGTCATGATAGGCCTAATAATTTTCTATCCCTGTCAGTTTGCAATATCATAATCTGAAGTTTTGTGATCAAAGGATTTAGCAACATTACTGAAACTGGTTGATGTTAGACATTTATTGAGTAGCACATCCACTCCAAAGTCTAATTAATATTGAAATCGGTAGTAACATACCATTTAGGAGATAACTGTATTGAAAATTGTCATTTGGGGAGGTAATTCAGCGGTTTTACCAACAGAAATTTCGTTTTACTGTGATGCGTTAGCGGAGCCCTAAAACGGAATTTGCAACTGTAAAACTGATGATTTACCTCCCCAAATGACAATTTTCAATGCAGTTATCCCCTTTCTAATGCACTTAATAATATTCGGTTGTTTTGTTAAATATTGTACAATTTTGCAGAAAAGGACAGGCTCTGTGAGCAGCATAAAACCAAAGGCCAGCCAATGAAAAGAGACTTTACGTGCTGATGTCGGGTTTCCGACAGTATATCACAGAATATACTGTCACAAATTTTTTACGTTTTCTAATCAGACTGTTTACATACGCAAGTGCATTAGAATAAGCTTTGAACAAGAGGGTAATGATTTTTACTTACTTCATAAGCAAACTCCCTATCCATTTGACTCCTTGATGAACAGGCATCTGCTATCACATGCACTTCAATGTCACGCTCAAGAAGGTCTATCGCAGTTTGTTGGATACACACATGAGCCTGAAAATACCCACACAAACAGTGCAGCCCAGATTCAGATGATCACAGCCGCAATGGAACAGTCTTCTCTCCTCTGCGGTGAGTGCCGCAGAAAAGTTGAAAGCACGTACAGTGTAAGATTGAGGCTCAGAGGTACAATGTATGCGTTTTAGGATACCGCTGTTCTGCAGATTATAAATAGTTTTAAGGATACATCCAGTGACTCTTCTATTTTTTTCAGCAAAATTCTAAATTTAGCCACCCAATGGCCAAATATGACCGACGATAGATAGATAGACATACCGATACCAGGCTTTAGCTAATGTTTAACTTAAATAGATTTTCATTAAATTTGGTACAAAGAAAGAACTCTTCATCAGCAATCCATTTATTTATTTATTGATTTATTTAATTATTTATCTATTTTAATTTACCTTTTTGGAGAACTTTTTTCCGAATTCCACTGCATTAAAGTATGTGCAACCAGCAACAAAGAAAGTGTTGCTTTTTATGCCCCGCCATTCAAAAAACGTTATACCCTCCGAAGTTTTGAGTGTCTGTCCCTCTGGTGATCAGCACATCATAATTTCGTTTCCGCTACATAACTCTGATACCATTTGAGATATTTTCATGGAACTTCACAGATATGTAGACCACTATGAGACGACGTGCACAACATATGAACCGTAACTGTGATATTTCTACTTTTGGCGTCGTTGCCCTTTGAACATTACAACACAGCCATTTCTAACATAGTTTTGTGTCCGCTCCATAACTTCGATACCATTTGAGATATTTCCATGGAACTTCACAGATATGTAGAGCACCATGAGACGACGTGCACAACATATGAACCGTAACTCTTATTTTCCTACTTTGAAGTCATTGCCCTTTGAACTTTGAATATAGCTGTTGCTATTGGTTTCCTCCCCCTCCATAACACTGGTACCATTTGAGATATTTTCCACGAAACTTCATAGATATGTACAGCACCCTGAGACAACGTGCAGAACATATGAATCATAACTCTGCTTTTCCTACTTTTGGAGTTATTGCACTTTGAACATTGAACATGGCCATTTCTACCATGTAGTCTGTTTGAAGCACTATATCACCTACACCTAATCATTGATTCTGACCAAACTCGCATGGTTACATCACTAGGCTGAGGGAAAACAGCCATTAGGTTTTGATGACTTGACCTTACTTTCAAGGGCACAGACCCCACAAAAACTGTCAATTTTGGGCCAAAGATGGCTTGTCTGCATCCAATCTCATGATCACTTCAATGAAATCTGGTCTAACTTGGTACATGATATCACTGCAATTGACTGAAGATTTGATTAGATTTTGAAGACCTTTGATTTATTTTAAAGGACACAGGCCCCCCAACAACTGAAAAATAGAAGTGAAGGCAATGATCAGGAATCGATTCAATTAACACACATCGTCAATCAGAGACACCAAAGGGACAGAAACACAAACATGAAACAGCCAGACCCTTATGGAAACACCAATAGCAGAAAGCCAAATGTACAGTTACTTTCCTACAAAATGGCCAATTGGCTATCCAAAACAAAATAATAAAAGTGATACAAACACTCAAATAGAAACCATAACAAAAATAAACCACAACAGAAGAACGAATGAGAATTGCAATTCTGGTTTTCTTTCTTTTGGAGCCATGGCTCTTTGAAGCGTGATAGTTCAGTGGTTAGTGCACTTGCCTCTGATGCTAGGTGTCCCAGGTTTGATCCCTGGCAGCGGCGATAAAATTTCGGTGTTCGAACACGCTCCATTG
The DNA here is from genome assembly GCA_963580285.1 of Lucinisca nassula. Classification (NCBI taxonomy): domain Eukaryota; kingdom Metazoa; phylum Mollusca; class Bivalvia; order Lucinida; family Lucinidae; genus Lucinisca; species Lucinisca nassula. The sequence goes on from OY757022.1 coordinate 105,687,683, forward strand.
GCATCATTTGCAGGGATGACTGTCATAAAGTGTGCCGTCCTTCGGATGGGGACGTTAACTTGAGGCCCCCTGTGCAGGGAGAACCATCCCGTGTGCAGGTTAAAGAACCCTACCGTAATTACATGATTACTGTGTAGGCTTTCATCCTACAAAGCATGGAGTGTATGTAATGTACACCTGCGAGTAATGGTCAGATGTGACGATCGCAGTATCAGTAGAACATTGAAAATAGTCATCTAAGCTGTGTATTCTTGTCAACTTTATTAAAGTATGTTTAGATTTTGAAGACCTTGACTTATTTTAAAGAGCACAGGTCCCCTAAAAACTGGGGGTGAGAATTAATTGTAATTCTGGTTTACTTTCTTTTGGAGTCATGGCTCTTTGAACATTGAAAATAGTCATCTCAGTCATGTATTCATGTCAACTTTATAACGGGAAAGAGTAATGCATTCTTACTTTGAATTCCTTTTTGATTGTGATATGGCACTTGCTTGATGTAAGTAAAGTGGCGGGGCATCATGCAATGCTTGCAGCTTGCATTTAATATGAGTTCTTATACAAAAAAACAACGTTTTTTTGTCTCAAATTAGAAGTTACCACAACAAAGACAGTCTCGGTCTACATGTACATTTCTGCAGCAAGAAATGCAAAACAAAACAAGTATCATGTTTAAAAACAACCAGAAAACAGTGTGAACAGGCTATACAGAAATATATCACAATTGTACATTTCTAACCCATGGTATACTAATGGACTCTTCCCTTGCTATATGTTGGACAAGTCTATTTGTCATTTAAGGCATATCAGGCCTACTTTTTTGTTCTTGTTCTGTTTTTGACGGGAAATTCTGTTAGCAAATAGTGCAAACCCTGATCAGACGCCACAATCTGTGGCGTCTGGTCTGGGCCTGCACTTTTTGCCAAGGTTCCCCTTTAGGGGTTTCCCGTATGTATTGGGCTAATTAATGTTTTTACAGTTAACCAGTGTTTCCAATTCCTTTTACATTTACTGTTTCAGCAGCTTCAGTGAAGCCAGTTCTAATCAATATTACCTCTATTCCAAACAAAACAACATGTTGTACATCCCCACCACAAAGGGTCTCCATCCTCTTGATCACCTCGGGTACCAGCATGCTGAACTTTGTCTTTTCATATTTTCCCACAGCTTTACTGATATCTAACTCTTTAATAGTATTTCCTAGTCCTTGTGGATACTGAAATATACAGGAATTTCAACATAATATTGTTCCTTACATGAGCCTTCAGGATTTTAGTTTGGAATTGTGATAACTCATATGCAAGCTGAAATGGCGTCCTTCATATCTCTAGATCTAGCTTTTTCAGATGATTTTTTTATATTTATTTTTTATTCTCAGTTCTAGTTAAAAAATTGAATTCGGGTGCTCATAAGAACCGAGGGCCCCCATTGAGGCAGTTATAACGAGCACGACGTCCCTTATGGGAACACGACTGACAAAGATGACATCGCAAGACAGCATGCTGTGCATTGATCAGTCTGTGCTGCAATGGAGAGGAAGAAACGGTTCCGTTTGCAATAATACAATAATGACATATGTAGTTTTTTCTTTAGCTTTGTATTGACTTATATGTCTGGAGTAAAAATACGTCTGGCTGACGTAGTATCAACACTTTTTTTAATTATACCTTTCGTTTGTTTCTGGATAAAAATGTTTTAAAAGATGAGTGAATTTTACTATTGCATTTTACAAAATCATTATGCTGACGATATGCGATTTTATTGCGTTGCATCGAACTGTGAATAAATAATGGATATCACGAATTGGCCAGAAAAAGTTCAAATACATAATGCAGGGAGATAGCACATGGCGACTTCTGAAGAACCCGACGTCTTTAATGTTGTCAATAATTATAAAATATGCTCAATACTAAGCCATCTAAAGCCGTTCACGCAATATCAAAATCAGAATCAGAATCAGAATTGTTACTGGTGACACGTCAAATGACATTCATACACCAGGACCTGTGATATGGGAAGTTAGTCCCTAGCTCTAACCAAAGATGTAAACTTAGCTACACAATCCTCAGCACCTTCAGCCGTCAAAATAATAGAATCGGGAAGGGCATTCCAATCTCTAATGGTTCGGGGGAAAAACGATTCTTTATAAATATCCGTTCTTGCAGTCAGGGTATGAAACGTCATTGAATGGTGTTTTCTACAATGCCTAGCTGGGGGAACAAGGTCATCTGTTGGAATGCTGGCAGCACCGTTTAGACCTTTGTATAAGAGTATGAGCCTACTGTCTCTTCTCCTTTTCTTTAGAGACTCCCATCTTAATTTTCCTAGAATTCCAGTCATGCTCCCAGTTTCAAAGCAATAATTTCCAGTTACAAATCTAGCAGCTCTATTCTGAACTTTTTCAATTTCTTCATTTAGGACCACTCCGCTTGGGTCCCAGATGCAACTACCATATTCCAAGATTGGGCGAACAAGTCCCCTGTATGCTGTTTCTTTCACATCCTGAGGACACTGATGAAGATTTCGCCTCAGGAAACCAAGTGTTCTATTCGCCTTTGTACACATATTGCTAATGTGTGTATTCCATCACAAATCGTGAGTGATTGTCACACCAAGGTATTTAATGGAATTCACATTTTCGAGGACCGTTCCCTCTAAGGTGTAAGAAGCCATAACTTTATTAGATCTCTTCCTTGTTATTTGCATAATATTGCATTTAACTGGTTGAAATCTCATGCCCCATTTTCTGGCCCAACATCCTAATCTATCTATGTCAGCCTGAAGTTTCAGTGAGTCATCTGTATCTCTAATTTCCCGGTAACAAACACAGTCATCTGCGAACAGTCTTATTTCTGAGTCAATATCAGTGGAAATATCATTGATGTACAGGGAGAACAATAGAGGACCAAGAACGGTCCCTTGTGGGACTCCAGACAAAACTGGCGCCCATACTGAAGATTCACCATTAATAACAACACGCTGTTTTCTGTAGCAAAGGAAGGAATCTATCCATTTAAGAGTGTTCCCACCAATTCCATAACCAAATAATTTGGATTTAAGTAGTTCATGAGGAGGGGTGTCAAAAGCCTTCTCAAAGTCCAGAATAAATGTGTCCACCTGCCCCCCTTTGTCCAGGATTTTTGCCCAATCATTAATAACCGTGCTCAACTGAGTTTCGCAACTATGCCTTTTCCTAAATGCATGTTGTCTGTCTGACAAAAGTTTATGTTCATCCAAGTGGGCCATGATGTTTGAGCAGACTATGTGTTCAAGCAATTTACATAGAACACAGGTCAGGGACACCGGGCGATAATTACGAGCAAGAGCCCTGTCCCCTTTTTTGAAAAGTGGACAGATGTTCGCTAGGAGCCATTCTTTGGGAATTTCACCCGTATCGAGAGATTGTTGGAAAAGATGAGCAAAAACTGGACCTAACTCGTTTGCTAGTTCCTTCAGGACTCTAGGATGAAGCTCATCAGGCCCTAAAGCTTTAGAAGGGTTCAAGCCTTTAAGTAATTTGATCACTCCCGCAGAGGATACAACAATATTTTCCATGAAAGGGGCCGATCTTCCAGTCAATGGAACCTCGTTGAACTCAGTTTTATTAAATGCATCATAGAATTGACCAACCAATTCCTCTGCCCTTTCAGAGTCCGATTCAGTGACCCCGTTCCCTCCTCTTTTATTAAGGGGTGGGATACCTTGCCTATCTTTCTTCTGGCTATTGATATATCTGTAGAAGTCTCTGGGATTCGCCTTTACATCACCTACCAAGTTATTTACATACTGATCATGCTGATTTTTGATGTCATTTTTAATTTCTCGTCTCAAGTTTTCAAATTTTGCTCTGAGTTTACCACTTCCCGACTTTTTTGCCTTAGCATGAATCTTATTTCTCCTCCGAATTTTTCTTCTTATTTCTGGTGTGATCCAAGGAATTGAAGATACAGACCTGCTAGTTTTGGAGGGGATATGATTTTCGGACGAAGCTTGAATGAAAGACTTTATCAAATCAAAGTTCTCCTGGACAGACCGAGCGTCTGAATGACCATTAAAGTATTTCTCTCTTGCAAATTTTAGGGCATCCTTCCTCATAGTTTCATAGTCACCCTTTTGATATAAGTACACCTTTCTACGAGGTTTCTTTATAGGTTGTATGAAGATTTTCAAAAATCCAGAGACAATATCATGATCACTTAGTTTGTCCGGGGATTGAATATCCCCAACCTGTCCTGGCAAAGTTGTAAGAATCAAATCCAAAGTGTTTCTATCTCGAGTAGGGAAGTCAACAACCTGTTCCAAGCCATGATCATTCATGATGTCGACCAACACCTGTCCCTCTGACGGACTCAGCATCGTGCCTTGTTTGCTGAGCCTATCTGGCCAAACAATCTCTCTGAAGTTGAAGTCGCCTAAGACATGTACTGCAGGAAGTTTTTTACCCTTATTCTGAGACTTAATGCGATCAAGCTGATCTTTAAATAAGTGGAAGTTTTCGACAGTGTCGTTAGGTGGTCGATACCAACTTGCAATAAAGTGGGAAGTTTTGTTTGCAAAAACCTTAACCCAAACAGATTCTGAATCGTTTTCCAGTTCCATGAATGGCTTATGAGGGATATCTCTGTGAACGAGCAACAACACCCCGCCGCCATGAGTGTTTCTATCTTTTCTGTAGACACTGTATTCGCAAGTTTCAGGGAAAAGCTCCGAAGTCATAATTGAACTGTCAATCTTTGTTTCCTGAATAGCCACAATATGTGGTTGGTGAGTATCAAGGAAAGCTAAAAGTTCAAGTATCTTTCCTCTTAAACCGTTAATGTTAATACTGCAAAGTTTCAAACCTTTTACAAAATTCGGCTTTCTCATGTCAGTATTCGGAGATTTAACTCCTGTCTCCTTTGACAGAGGTTCAAATTTATTTCTTTCTTCCAGTTCTATAGGTTCGCTGAAGAACGAGTCAGAAAAAATAAAAAACTCGCACTTCGGGCATATCCATGAACAACTCGAGTTAACCAGTTTGCCATACTCGGCGTCTGAAAGGAAAGCGCAGACAGTGTGAATCCACATTTCACACTGGTCACACTGAACTGCCTTATGCTCATTTAGAACATCACCACTGCAAAGGCCACAGTCTGCCTTGCAATCTTTGCAATACCAAGTTCCAATTCCAATTTCAAGCTCTAGCAATTGGTTTTCATCCAATTCAGAACACGAGGCATGAAAATGCTTTTCACAGTCCTCACATTCTACCCATTTCTGAGAGTCTTTGCAATATTTTTTGCACAGCCCACAGCGAAATCTTGGACCGGGGTTAGTTTCAATGTCTCCGGCCAGGATCAATAGAATGACCAAATTTGTTCCACCTGAGGACTTAAAGTTGCGTAAGCCCTCCGAACGTCGTTTGTTTCCTAGCTTCCTAGTTACAGCCAAGTACTGAGAAGTTTTATCGCAGTGTTGCTCTTTTGCAATCCTGCATTCCTGATTTCCATCATCCGGTTGGGTTCTGTTACTTAATTTCCAAAGGGTGAACCAAAGAATCAAGACCATGGGAAGCAGGGAGACCTTCATTTTACTATAAAGGGCAACTTTGAGTCAACAATACTACAAGATAGTCTGCCAGCTGTACGGACAGTCCACACTCGCTGACAAGCTGATAACACAAGGCTCTTCCAAATGAAAGTAACAATTCTGAATCCGAGTTTTTAACAGTGTACTGACAGCTACAAAGGACTATACAGCTCAACACACTCAAATATCTGACAACTCACCGGCTCTTCAGAAAAATGAATGTGGCAAGCCTCCAAACAATAATTCAATTTTTGAATTTACCCCACCCACTGGTGTGGTAATGGCGGGAAATTATGTCAACAATGTAAATTAATCTACAAATGAAAAAAATTAATAATCTACGATAACCAGCAATAATATTTTGCTGGTTTGTTTGTCTGATATGAGTTAGACAAGAAACCAGAAACAATAAACAAGAAAAAAACTTCTCTTTTTCTAGCTCCAAAAATTTTTGTGATCCGCCAGGTCAGACGGCTATATCAAAGAACTGCTATATCAAAGATATAAACAGCAGGCGTGGCCGTGTCCTGGGCCAGCAGATATCGATATTAAGTGACACATGAAAAGAATGACATTGTGTCTTATTTGTTAATAATAAGGATTAACTAATTTATTGGCATAAGATTAGTGATGGGCCATGGAAGATTAATAGCAATCAGCAAAGATCACATCCACATAAACTTCAAAGACAATATTATTGACCAATGTCACATTTTTCGCGATCGTAAACCTGTAGGAAACGTGTTATGATTCTCTGTTTATTTGTAGTACAAACACTTGGTGTTTGAAACCTGTGGTATACCACGGTACGTACCGCGGTACAATTTCCAAAGGCGGTACCAGCACTATTAAATAGTAACTTTGTTTCGACTGACAACCAATCGACCCAAAAATTACTGGTACCCTTAGTTACGCATTATCCCAATGTATGAGACCCCTAAAGGGGTACCTCGTCAAACAGTTCAGGCCCAGATCAGACGCCACAGAACGCGGCGTCTGATCAGGGCCTGCATTGTTTGCTGACAGAATTTTCTGCCAAAAATAGAATAAAAGCGAAAAATTAGACCTGGCACCCCTTGTATGAAAAAATGGACTTGTCCAACATGTAGCAATGGAAGAGTCCACTAGCATACAATGGTTTATCTGAAGCTATGAAATGAGTAATGATACATGTACCTGTTCCGTCACAATCAGAGGAATTCCTAGTATCTCAGAACCCTTAATCTGAAAGAAAAAAATAAACTGTCCAGTTTGCTTAAGGGGAATCTGAACACCTTCAGGGCAGGCAATACAACGCCTGCAAAAGTATTTTTGTCTCCCATGTCAATAGGGGTCAACTCTTAAAGAAAAGAATTCTTTCCTTTAAGAGTAGACCCATTTTTCAATGGGACAGGGCTTATAGAAAAGCGAACAGGAAATCCCGGAAGTTATCTCCCTTTGAAAAATGGCGGAAAAATGTGCTAGGCATTCCCGTTTCCCTTAAGCTGCCTGAAAACAATTACAAGGGAAGCTATTCTTACATATATTATCATCTCTCTGTATGCTGGGTTATTTTGCATGCTTTTTGTCATCAGTGGACTTTTTTAAGTGGATTTTTTTCCAACAAAATCTTTCAGGAATAGCATCAAAGTGCCAAACAGTTTAGATCCCGATCAGACCTGACATTTTGTCATGCCTCATCTGGCTCCAAACTGCATGTATTTGCAAAGGATATCACCAGGCAACAAAAGCTGACAGCAGCAGTAAAACAGTGAACCCTTAAGATGCTAAGAAAACCACAGCTGAAAATGTCGTCTGCTTATGTCGTCTGCTGAATCTTTATACAAACTTTTTAAAAATATTTTTGCAAACAGGTAAACAGTGTGGACCCAGATCAGATTGCTCCTAGAACTATTCCTCAGTAGAATAGTCTTCCCTCTACTGTGGTCAGTGCCAAGATTGCAGAGGAGTTCAAAGCCCATACAGTGTAAGATTGAGACTCCAAGGTATGCGATTTAGGATACCTCTGTTATTCAGATTGTAAATCAAAGTACTGAAAGTACTGAGAGGCGGGCGAGTAAAGTCATCTATTTACAACACTCTTTAGTTAAAACTTGAAAACAAATGACTACAGTCACACGTAATTGCACTTGAATTTATCATTGAGTGTATTTATCTTCAAACGGGCTATTTCAATAAAAGACCACAGACACGATGCAGGTCTCCAAGAAGTTGAATCTTTTCAAGATTACATGCACCTTCCTGTATCTTAATTAATTTGCACCAACTTTGCTGACGATCACATTGTTTGTTTGATTTGAGGTTAAATGTCCCCGTCAACACTGTATAGGTCATTTTGGAGACGCTGCTTCCAATTTTGTGGGACTTTAACCCGACATTGAGATGAAATGACATCTCAAGCCCTGTCGCCCAATGAAACCAATAGGGTTTATAAGCATGGACGGTCCGACTAGCACCGCTTTACCTGAACAGGTTTAGGTACTCTAAGCTGTTTACAAGTACTCGAATGCGGTCGGATTTAAGGTCTGCGTGGAAGCATCATGCAGCCTTTATTTCTTTAAGCCCCGATGGGCGGGGGCCTACTGACAATCACATAGCTATACACTGAGGGCAACCTACAAATCATCATTCTGTGTATTGAAAACATCAGAAATTTCACTTGTGCATCGCACTCGTGGTAATACTGATGTTTTCAACACACTCGCATTCGGCTGCATTTGATCACTGAGTCGGAACAAACTACATCATAGTGTAGATTATACTTTCTTGTCCTTTGGGATCATTGATTCCATTGGGGAATTTTGAAAATATCTGAGGGTCACTGATGAGGCCTAATTGGCCGAAACTAGCTAGTCTGGTCCAGAAAACACATACACTCCTTATTTTTCAGTTCTGTGGTATATTCCTTGCTTCCAACGGATACCCCTTTTATAGTGCATATTTATTTATACACTTTTATGTTTCCAAATGAAATCAAAATACTGAGGGAGTTTGATATATTAGGCCAAATTATACTGTCAATTAAGCTGATCTCTAGATCCGAAATGGTTAAAATGACTTAGTCGAAAAGGGAGACATACTAAATCCGACGGAGGAAATGCAAACATAAATAAATAAATAAATAAATAAATAAAGCTAAATAAATAAATAAATAAATAACATAAACGAGCCTGTTCTTTTTTTGTTTTTCATGCTAATACCGTAAATTCGAGATAAAGCTCAACTTTACGCCACCTGTGCAGTTAGTGAAATAAAGTTTTGTTTTGTTCTGTTTTGTTCTGTTCTGTTCCCCCCTTGTAAAAATGTCATAGCCTAACGGACACGCCAAATCATCTCCTTTGGAAGGGGGGACATAAAAAGACGCAAAAGAAGAAAAAAATCGCTAAATTTTGCATGTCAGTCGTTTGACCCTTTAATTTCTGGATTTTAAATTATTAGACTGTATGCCTTGATCAGACATATGCAGCTTATCTGCCCATCAGTGCCAAGCGTCCCTTTACTGGAGCATTCGAAAATACTGAAGACCCTGGTTACAGACACAGAATGTGGCATCTGATCAGGACCTTCATTATTTGCTTAAAGCACGGAACTTCATGTAAACTCACAGCAAAATTTATATTTTGAAATTATACATGTAATTAGACCTCTCCAAAGCGGTCGGATACGGTAGGTGACCAATTAGTTCGAACTCCCTAGCAGTTCGAACACCCAAAATTATTTCGAATTTGTGGCTGAAAACTTTCTCCTTTAATTCGAACTCCCAAATTTTTCAATACTTCGAACACACAAAAAAATGCCGAAAAATGCATCCAGAACAAGCATTTCGGACCGTTCCCGGGTTTATCAATAAAACATCGTACTGATCGTATATGAGCTAGCGCATGAAAAAAAAAAAAAAAAAAAAAGAAAACTTAGCATGAAATATGTGCGACTTCCAAAGACTCGGATTAACATGCACTCTGTAAGGCAAATGGTTTTCGCTTCTCTCACATTGGATAGCCCTGTGGTAATGGAAGGTTCATACCATCACCGAATACTGATCAGACTGTGAGAAACGCAGGCTGCAAGTGCTTAGATCAACCTTGATGAGCCACAGGAGTTTCGCTTATTTATGTTGTGAAAATCCCATCGTCTGCACCAGGCTCATGCGATCAGCGAAGACTCTAATCGAATTGCATGAATGAGTACGCTAAGATGTGTCTTCGCTGGTTTCTCAACGACCTGCAAACACTGAACATGCGCACCCACTACCGGTATGTAAGGCAAAGGGTTTCACTTAGCCTTGTGACTTCGTAAGATTTAAGGGTTCAGTAAAGACTGATCACATTGCATCGATGTGCAGGCTGATCCTAGATTCGGTGATGTAGCATTGTGGTCTACAAAGGCTTGGATCACCGTGTTTTCGCTTTGCTCTCAGACTATTTGAAGCGTAGCTTCAGCTTTCATTATTATTTGTGTGACAGTGTTACCCTTTTTCCATGTGCTGTGGCATTGATTCAATGCCTCTTTGATAGCAGAAGCGCCCCTTTAAATATTAACTGAGAGTTTCTACAGAACGTCTTGTAGCACGTGCGAATGAAAATTCATGGTTGTTGCATGCAAAAAGGTAGTTTAATTCAGGTTCGTACCTGTTGGGTTACCCTGGTTTTCGGCGGAGCAAGTGAAGATGTCCATGTATTTCACAGTGACAAGGTTTTGTTGGAAGTAATTTCGGGGAACATGATTAAGAAAATAAGTCATATGCGATGGGCGAAGACTCAGGTCAGCCTGCACATGCATGCAGTCTGAACAGTCTTTGTTGTTCGTATGTGCCTACCATGGCCTCTGTGCTAATCAAAGAACAACAGGTAAAAACTATGGCCACATTGGTCCTTCGTTTGAAACGTTTTTTTGTTGTTGTTATTTTTCGTTCGCCTTGCGCCGGCTTAAAACGACGGCGTGAACATTTAACTTGCGACATTACAAACACATTCTAAGCTACCAAGTGCAAGGATAAGTGTGTGTGTGTGAATTCGGGTTTAACGTCGCTTTCAACAATTTTTCAGTCATATCACGACGGTGTCTGGTTGCGACAGGGAGCTCAATGCTCACTTTTATAGTGCTGCCTCACTGAAGTATCATGTCCCAGACACAATACATGATACCACACCCAGTCACATTATCCTGACACTGGGTCGACCAGTCCTAGCTCTACCACGTAAATCTGAGTGCATAGCGAGGAGCAGCTAGTACCATTGTTAACGACTTTGGTATGTCGCGGCCCGGGATCAAACCCGTGACCTCCCGTTCTCCCGAGCGGACACTCTACCAACTGAGCTATCGGGGCCGGTGCAAGGATCAGTCGGTTCAGATCTCCTATCTCGAGTAAAATACTTATTGTGCATGTGCGTACAGAAAAGACTGATAAGTCTGCGCAGTTGTGCAATCGGGATTGTGTCTTGAATGAATTTTCATGAGGTTTGAAACGTTTCATCGCGCACAAAGTGAAGATCACACATGCACATGTTAAATTTGTGTATGATGTCCGCATTTTCTTTTTCTTGTTACTTGCCTATCTAAATAACATGATGGTTTTGCATCCGCACAGTCTAATCAGTCTTCACCGGACTACTTCGATAGGCATTGAATTGCTACATGCCCCCCGGCTTACGCTGATTTGAGACAGCTTATGAGTAAACAGAGAACACACAAAAAAGGCTGCGCAGTCTCGCCTGGGGGCTTCACTATGCGCTTAAACAATATAGGTGTGTGTGTGTGTGTTTGTGGGGGGGGGGGGGGGGGCTGAAGTATCTATGCGCTCAGCTCCACTGGGAGTTTCAACATCCCATCCCATATATACATGTAGCTGGACTTTGTCTGCTGCGTTGTAGCCGGAACAAAAAAAAATATTACAGACTATAAGGAAATTCTTTGAAAAATCATCTTTTTCCTAGATATGGGCTACTCTTAAGAAAATAATTTGCTCCAAACAAATCAATTTCTGTTATTCCTGAGATCACAAATTGACTCGCCCATTTTAAAGGAAATAGTGTTAGTTCAATAGATGTTAATGTCATTAATGACAATGTGTAACCTTATACTTGTAACTACATGATAAACTCGCATTCAAAGACCCCGTGCACACACTGACTTATTTATAAATCAAACGGTTCTGCACTGCATAAGTGATATTATAACTTCTAATCACGTGCGGATTGACAGGGCCACGGGAAAAAAAACGTAGTCGTATAAAATATTGAACACCGCCTGATCCAATGCATGTAATTCTTTCAGATCAAACAGTTCGGACACTGATAAATTTCCAATCTGATATTTTCTAATAATTCGAACACCCGGATCAGTATTTATTTTTTTACTGTTCGAATTAATTGGCCATTTACCGTATGTTCGATGCCGATCAGTACAGAGAAGCGTGTCAACCCTGTACATCATTGCAGATACCGATTCAGGTACAGATACCGATACAAACCTTACAGATCCAGATCAGACGGCATGTGACGAGCAATCTCATCAGATTCTACACCGTTTGCCAACTGTCAATGACTTGAACAATACACCCTTATATAAGAATTGGTTCACTGAATATCAAAGCTAGAAGGGTTCTGTTCAGAAACTGGGGGATGAAAGGGAATGATTTCAAGCATAAACAGCAACGGCGTAGGAAAATAGTACCGGATTTTTATACTCAGCTTTCAGCGCAAATTTATTCGTGAAATCTAATAAGCAGGTCTATTTTTACAAACAGTATTAATTTTTCAAACAGTCCGGTCGAACTTGATTGGATTTATTGCGTGTACTGCTTTTTTCATTTTAGGTTTTCTTTTTTGAGCGGAGGACTACAAGAAGGCATGTCTAAAGAGGTGCACAAAAATCTGATATATGAGGTGTACGGTGACTATAGACGGGATACGCCCGCCTAAAAATGTTTCAAGGACTAATCTAGTGACTTTTTATTTAGCTCACCTGACTGAAGGCCTTGGTGAGCTTTTGTGACTTTTAGATGTCCGGCGTCGTTGTTCGTCATGCGTAATCTTTTCTTGTTGACACTCGTCATCAAACTTGCTCAGAGTGATCATCACGGCAGTGTCTCGGTCAAGTTCAGGTGTGGGTCATGTCGGGTCGGGGTGAATTAGTGGGTCAGATCTTAGAAAAACCTTAACACTCCTGGGGCCACAGGTTTGGTCCAATCGTCATCAGGCTTGCTCAGAATGATCATATTGATGGTGACTATCTATCTATCTCTCTTCCTAAACTGAGTCGGTCACATCTGACCATTACCTCAGTTGGGTGGGTGGCTAAATTTAGAATTTAGCTTAAACAGGAGGCCCATGGGCCACAATGCTCACCAGAGCTCAGGCGGGCACTGCCCACTGGCAGCCATGTATGGTTTCAGGTTTTAATTTATTGATTTTTAAGTCTCCCAAACAAACCCCCATTTCCAAATGAGCACCCTTGTGGAGTCTGTATCTGAAATATTAGGTCTTTTATGAGGATGAGGGATGAGACATGGACCCAACAGAGCCCAGGCTGGTATCACTCAATCCAACCTATCATAAGGCACAATAATATATATGGTTTAGGGGTTGGGATTTGTACTGTTCCTGAGATATAAGGCCTTTTGAGCTGCGGAGGGGTTGGAGCATGGCCCTGGCAGACCCCAGGAAAGCGAAGATTGTTTTCGCTGAATGTGTCTTATAATAATGACCAAGAAAATATATTGTTTAGGGGTGGGGATATGAACAGTTTCCAAGATATGAGGCCCTCTTATGAAATGATGAGGGGAGGAATGGCCCCTGTGGACCACCAAGTTGGTGTGACTGAATGTGTCTAATCATAAGAAACAAGAATATATACAATTATGAGGTGGGGATCTTAATGGTGTCTGAGATATATGGCCTTCTATGAAGTGGAGGGGTGGGCTATGGCATCAGCATGTTGCTCTAGCACATAGAGACCCCACGTTGATGTGAGTGAATGAGTCTTATTATAGGGAACAAAAATATACATATTTTAGGGAAGGGGATCTGAACAGTTTCTGAAATAAATGGCATTTTATGAAGTGGAAGGGTGGGGCATAGCCCAGCATACCCAAGAGACCACTAGGTTGGTATCACTGAATGTGTCTCATCATAAGGAACAAGAATATATATGGTTTAGGGGTGGGGGGTTCTGAATGCTTTCTGAGATATTGAGCCTTTTGCGAAATGGAGGGGGTTGGGCATGGCCCGGGCACATCCCAGGGGACCCCCAGCTTGGTTTCAATGAATGCGTCTTATCATAAGAAACAAGAATATAATAGTATATGGTTTTAGGGTGGGAATCTGAATAGGGTTTCTGAGACATATCACCTTTTATGAAGTAGAGTTGTGGGACACAGCCCCCATGCGGCCCGGGAGACTCTTAGGTTGGTATCACTACAAGTTGCCATAGCAACCAAACTAATGAGCAGATTTTGATAAAAAAAACACAAATCAATCCCCCAGCCCAAGGATGTTACAGATAACATTTGGGCCCAATCGGCCCAGTGGTTTCAGAGGAGATGTCGTTTGAAAGTGTTGACGAAGACGATGCAGACGCAGAAGACGACGGACAACTGCCTATCCTACAAGCTCCCCCGGAGCCTTCGGCTCTGGTGAGCTAAAAAAGAAAAAAAAAGGGGCACTGGGTGAGTCCTTAAAACTATATACCATCTGACTAACAGTGGTATACTAAAACGCATACCTCTGACTCCCAATCTGCACTGTACGGGCTTTGAACTCCTCTGCGGACTTGACATCTTCCGCAGACGAGGGAAGACTATTCCACCGAGGAATAGTTCTGGATAAAAGAATGATTTTGGGCTTCACTATAGGCCAGGTACCTACGATACTGTGTGTTATTCCTTGTTTGAGTTGAAGCTGTCACATGGGTCAAGTATTTGTTTTTGTCCAGAGACACTATACCAGAGTTTATCTTATAGAAGAAGGTTAAGGAGGACTGCTCACGGCGAACCCAATGGGACGGCCACTCCAACTCCCTAAGCACGTCACCGACGCTACTCTCGTTTCACCATCGTCGACATGTCCATCGAGCTGCTGTCCTCTGAAACTTCTCAACCTGCTGAGTCTGAGTTTTAACATGGGGGTGCCAAATGGGTGATGCATATTCACGTTGAGGGTGAACCAATGTTTTATATGTAACACCCTTTGTCTGCCTAGGTGTAAAAGCCAACTTATCACTTAGAAATCCTAACTTCCTAGTTGCTTTTGATGTAATCTCTGAAACATGATGACCACAATCAAGATCGTCAGTGACGTGATATCAAGATATTTGGCGCCTGAAACTGCTCCAAAGTTTGGTGGTGTAGTGAATTATCAAACTTAATCTGATCGTCAGGAAGATGCCGTGACACCCTCAATGAATGACATTTGGCCACACTGAACATCATCTGCCAATCGGCCTCCCACTGTGCTAGTCGGACCAGCTCATCTTGTAAAGAAAAGACTGTCAGAAGGAGAGTATACATGTATATTCCTAAACAGTACGCAATCATCAGCAAACAATGGCCAGATGACCTGATATTATCGGGGAGGTCATTTATGAATACTAAACAAGAATTCCGCCGAAGGCTATGTCGCGCCTGTGTGGGCTCTAAGTCATCGAACCATGATATGTAGGCCAAGGTCAAACATAGATGCTTGCACAAAAGATTCCATTCTCAAATGCTAGCTTGTACTAAGTATCATAAAGGAAGCTCTAATAATTCTTGAGAAATGAACTTAACCATTAGGGTGAACGCCAGGGTGGTCGCAATATTTTACAAAGTCAGTGAACCATGAAATTTAGGTCAAGGTCAAATATGGATGCTTGCATTTAAGTTGCCATTCCCAGATTCAAGTTTGCACCAAATATCATTTATAAAGCTCTTATAAATCTTGAGAAATAAACTTGACCATTAGGTTGAACGCTAGGGTGGTCGCAATATTTTACAAAGTCAGTGAACCATGAAATATAGGTCAAGGTTAAATATGGATGCTTGCATTTAAGTTACTATCCCCAGATACAAGTTTGTACCAAGTATCATTAATAAAGGTCTTATAGTTCTTGAGAAATAAACTTGACCATTAGGGTGAACGCTAGGGTGGTCGCAATATTTTACAAAGTCAGTGAACCATGAAATGTAGGTCAATGTCAAATATGGATGCTTGTATTCAGGTTGCCATCCACAGATACAAGTTTGTACCACATATCATTAATGAAGCTCTTATAGTTCTTGAGAAATAAACTTGACCATTAGGGTTAACGCTAGGATGGTCGCAATATTTTACAAAGTCAGTGAACCATGAAATGTAGTTCAAGGTCAAATATAAATGATTGCATGTAAGCTGTCAATCCCAGATACAAGTTTGTACCAAGTATCATTAATGAAGCTCTTATAGTTCTTGACAAATAAACTTGAACCTCAGGGTGAACGCTAGATCGGTCGCAATATTTTACAAAGTCAGTGAACCATGAAATGTAGGTCAAGGTCAAATATGGATGCTTGCATGTAAGCTGTCATCCCCAGATACAAGTGTGTACCAAGTATCATTAATGAAGCTCTAATAGTTCTTGATAAATAAACTTGAATCTCAGGGTGAACGCTAGGGTGGTCGCAAATGTTGACGCCTTGACAAATGGACGGACGGACGAACAGACGGAAAACCGGGCGCCTATAGCGCGCCATGCTAATAGCAGGCGCGACAAAAAGGACCGGTCAAAGTACCGAGCCTTGTAGGACACCAGATAAAACAGGGACTGGGAGGGTACGCTTGGCCATCAAGTACATTTTTTGTGTGGACCTCTTCTGTTTGTACAATAGCCTTATCAAAGGCCTTGGCAAAGTACATGATAATTAAGTCAGTCTGTCGGTGGCCACGGTTAATTGGACTAATAGGGTTTCACAAGACCTTTGACTGGGGAAACCATGCTGGCAGTCGGCAAGAATTCTTTCAAAGGCTAGGTGCTTGTTAATATTGCTAACTAGTATATGCTCTAGGGTTTTGCAACAAATGCATGCAAGCGACACTAGTCTATAATTTGCAGCATCATATTTTTTCTCCTTTTTTTCTCCTTTTTATTTGTGTCTGGGTCAGGTTCGAGTGTGGGTCGTTTCCGGTCAGAGGGTGGGTTAGTGGGTCAAGTCGTAGAGTAGCCTTATTAACTAGAAGCCGCGTTTTTGGTCCAATCGTCGTCAAACTTGCTCGGAATGGCCGTTGGGACGGTGTCTGGGTCGAGTTCGGGTGTGGGTCATGTTGGGTCAGGTGGTGGGAGGGGTCAGGGAGGGGGGAGGTCTTACTAGCGCTATGGAGGCAGCAGTTTTGGTCAAATCGTCATCAAACTTGCTTGGAGTGGTCGTCTCAACAATGTCTGGGACATGTCGGGTTGGACAGTAGGCTGGTGGGTCGGGTTGTGGAAAGGCCTTGTTAACACTGTTGTGGGGGGGGGGAAGGGGGGCAGACATTGTTATTTCTTCTATTTGTATACTTTCATTCATTTTCCCCTTTCTCCCCTGTACCTCCCTCTCTTCTCCTCTACTAACTCATCTATTACTTTAGTCCCTTTCCCTTGGAGATGACACAAAATATCCGCCCATCGGGGCTTGAAGAAATATATGGGCTGCATGATGCTTCCATGCAAAGCTGAAACTGACCCGCACATGATTACTGGTAAACCACTTAGAGGATCTAAGCCTGCCCAGGCAAAGCGGTACGAGTCGGCCCGTCCATGCTTATAAACCCTATTGGTTTCATTGTGTGGCAGGGCTTGAGATGTCATTTCATCTCAATGTCTGGTAAAAATCCCACAAAGTTGGAAGCTATGTCTCCAAAATGACCTTTACAGCGTTTATGGGGATGTTAAACCTCAAATCAAACAAACAAAATAACCGACCAGGGTTGACATGTCATTTGACCCAAAACAATTATATGAGCTTCACGCCTGCTTTGCACATACAGTAAAACTTCGATGGCTCGAACACCGATGGCTCGTTTACCATGGATGAATCGAACCCGTTCTTGAGCCCCTAGTGAAATCCTCTACATAAGAAATAGTGGGGGATAATTAAGGAGTTTTTAGTCTTTAATCTTGCAAATGTATGCTGTGTGTACTCATTACAATCGCCTCGATGAGGCGATTCTAATGAGAACACACAGCATATATTTTCATTATAGAACACCGGAAAGATGTCTAAAAGTATCTCGTTATGCCTCCTGGCAGTAACCCTCAGTGGCTCGAACTACCCCTGTCTCGAACAGATTTTCGAGGTCCCAAAGGTGTTCGAGCCATTGAAGTTCGACTGTGCATGTAGTCTCCGTATGACGATGCTCCAGTGTTGGTCCTGTGTGCACTTCAGCCTGTTCTTCAGAAAATTAGAAAGGGTGACTCAGTTAGTTTGCAGCATGGACACTTTAAAGTATCCCAAAGTACAATACTAGTTAGCGTTATGCTATGGATTTGGGGCTCATCATCACTTTGTAAATCTTGGGAAGGTAGACATCCACAGGTAGTCAGGTAGCTCATTGTGTCTCTTTCTATTCCCAGGGCTTAAGTTTATACCCCTGAGTAATAGTTTATGAAAAGTTTTAATTGCTTTGCCAGATGAGAAGCACTTTCCACCCTACCCAGAAGCTCCGGTAACTTGTTGGTCCAAGCGCGATGCTGGGTTTTACCGACCCAGTGCGGTATTTAGACACGTGACGTAGTTTCGAAACTTTCCCGCGATCAAACTGCAGCATTGGACGAAACGGTCTTCGAAAAGAGCTTTCTAAAATTATTTCGACGCTTTTTTGTGTTTTTGTTGCAATTGGATTTGACTCCTTTTGGTTTTGAGAAGCAATTTTTGGATGTGAATACACTTCTCACGAACTCTGTATGATGGCGGATTATCGCGAGATTATGAGCGAGAGTCCAGGCGATATTTAGGTGCCTAAGTATGTTGTTCCAGTCTCTCTACAGTAATGCAAACACTTTGTGTGTTTGCTATAAATACCAAACCACATCATAAGTCTTTGTTAAGAGTTGTTGTCAGGGCACTGTACCAGATGAGTGGCGACAAGCAAACGTTACCCGGTCTATAAAAAAGGGGAAAAATATGATGCAGCAAATTATAGTCCAGTGTCGCTAACATGCATCTGTTGCAAAACCCTAGAGCATATATTAGTTAGCAGCATTAACAAGCATTTAGCCTTTGAGAGCATTCTTGCTGACTGTCAACATGGTTTCCGAAGTCAAGGGTCTTACGAAACTCAACTAGTCCAATTCTTCCATGACATTGTGAACAATCTGGGTGGGGCCATAAATCGTGGCAACAAACAGACTGACTTCATCAAAACATTAGTTCGCCCTCAACTTGGGTATGCATCGCCCATTTGGCGCCCCTGTGTTGGGACTCGGATTCGGCGGGTGGGAAGGGCTGTTTTATTTAAGTGGGGAAGCCCTATGTCCAATATTGCTGGGCAAGATAAGAAAGCGAGCATGCAATGGTAGACGCAAAAAGACGCTCTGCAGATTTTCTGAGATGAACCCTGTCTTTCGGATCAATGACATCATTGTTGATGAGGCCTGGACCGTGATTCCAGAGGTAGTGGTTGTGCCGTTTTCTCAGAATCTTGTTCAGTCTTTTTGCCCGTTTGTTGTACTGGCGATCTAAGCGCAGAAACATTGTACCAAACATGACACATCAGACGCCTTGTCGTTGAAACTCTCTGATGATGTCTACCAGTGTGTACATCAGCTGATGGTTGCTGAGATCCATCATGTCATTTTCGCCGATCTGGGCGAAACAGGTGTCGAACTTTGACAGATTTCTTTCCCTTAGCAGCTGTAGCAGGCGCTTGATTCCAAGACCGCTGGTTCCATACGCCTCCCTGGAGAAAGGAAGTTCTCTGTTGAAACGACGTCGATTCCATTTGACGCAAAATCTTCGTATGAAGCTATGATGATCCCCCCCCCCCTTCTAGATGATCATAGTGACTTGACACTTCTCACCAATAATTAGGGCTGACCATCGAGGCCAATTTTGACTATCGCGATAGTATTGCTATCGTGGAAACTACTATCACGATACTTTCACTATCGCGGCATACTTTCACGATATTATCGTGATAGTATCGGGTACTCTTATAAATGATTCCTAGATGATATATGACTCACATAAAAATGGCTAAGAGTGACAGAATGAGTTAGGAAATTTACAATGGCCTAAAATTGTATGTTTATTGTGTGTTTGAATATCAGCATTTTTTCCATCGGGGCTATTTCAGAAAAACGTCATTTCGAGACTGCACTTTATTTATCCCCACCACCTTACAGGACCAACCGCCTAAACATTAGTTTGCTGCTTCCAACTTTTAAAGCAGTATATATGCCTATCAGTGATGGTTACCTATGCAAATACACCTTTGCATTGTTTGAGATTTTTCGCTTGTTGAAACTGACGCATGCTGATCCTTATTGTGTTGTTTGATGTTTGCCGCTTGTGGTAAATTAATCTGTGTATTCAGTTAATTAGGTAACTGGATTAATCATTGCATAATATTACGTTATCACAGCAGGTCATTTTACCACCTATTTTAGGGTGACATGAATCTAACAGACTACATTAAAACTTGAAATACATATATTTTATTTGAAGTTAGTATCAGAAGCTAGACGTTTTCATTTAGCAATATGTACAGGGCTCGATCTGGGCACTATGTGGACATCGAGAGTGAAGTTTTTGCACACCAGTTGGCTAAGTCAAGCAGCAATAATAATTTTAAGTTCTCATGAAATGGACCGTTTTGATTTTTTTTTATAACATGTTTAATAACCCTCAATTTGCTGTTTATCTGACCCAAAAATAAGAAAGACAACCGAAAATAAAATAATAAAGACTCACAAAAAAAAAAAAAAAAAAAAAACGCCGGTTTGTACCAAGTTGTCCACCATCAAAACGTCCAGAATCACATTAAGATAGTACTTGATATATATGGACCAAGTATCAGGGCCTCGTGCTGCATGCTTTTTTTATTTTTTGTCTAAAGCATGTAGCATGACCGCAGAAAATTAAAACTTAGACAGCTTAAAGGTTCCCGCTAGGGCTCTTGAAATTTTGAAATCCCTGTCGGCCTGACCAGCTGACTGATGACAAATCATCAATGCATTTGTGCAGACTTGTTGAATAATCTGAGTCTATCATGAACGCGCATACACATTTTGTGCATTTCTCAAGAAGCATTTTTAACGAGACCCCACAAAGGCAGTTTAACAGTCTGGTCCTAATACTCATTAGCTATCTTGTTTGTCTGACGTAGAAAGAGTTGCATATACAGCATGATAAACTGCATTGTACCGTTGTTTATTATACATTGATATATGTAAATAGGTCAGCACACAGCAAAAACACCATGTCTTCATACAAAAGATCAGTTTTTGCATCTAGCAAATGTTGTCAAAATTGAACAGGGAAATGACATTTGTCCCAGAAGCTATACTACGGAAGGCTCATTCAAACAGCAAACATTTATATATGACTGCGCAGGCTGGTCTGCGCCTTCACATGTCACATAGGTTTCACTGTCATGTTTTCAAAAAGTTGCGTGCAACAACTGTGTGAGCAAACTATCATTGACGCTTTGTTGTTAAAAAGTGCCGGAAAATTTTACAAGAGGGCCATGATGGCCCTGGATCGCTCACCTGATCCATAGTGTAACAAGTGGGCCCCAGAGAGGGCCATTATTGGCCCCAGGGCTTTAATGTACATAATGTTGAGGGAGGTCGTAAAGGTGAAGCTTCATACCAAACATCAACAAAGGCTAAAATTTGAACAATCTTGTCAAAGGTCCACTAGATGAAGCTACACATCAAATATCAAAGACCTGGGCCTAGCGGTTTCAGAGAAGAAGATTTTTAAAGATTTTGCCTATATAAGCCTATGTAAAATCAAAGGGCCCCGGGACAGGGGCATTTTTTGCCCCAGCACTATAGTTTGAACAATCTTGGTAGGGGTCCACTAGATGAAGCTTCATACCAAATATCAAAGTTCTGGGCCTTGTGGTTTCAGAGAAGAAGATTTTTAAAGATTTTCCCTATATAAGCCTATGTAAAACCAAAGGGCCCCGTGGCAGGGGGGGATTTTTTGTCCCAGCACTATAATTTGAACAATCTTGGTAGGGGTCCACTAGACGAAGCTTCATACCAAATATCAAAGTCCTGGGCCTTGTGGTTTCAGAGAAGAAGATTTTTAAAGATTTTCCCTATATAAGCCTATGTAAAACCAAAGGGCCCCGGGGCAGGGCATTTTTGGCCCCAGCACTAAAATTGGAACAATCTTGGTAGGGGTCCACTAGATGAAGCTTCATACCAAATATCAAAGTCCTGGGCCTTGTGGTTTTAGAGAAGAAAATTTTTAAAGATTTTCCCTATATAAGCCTATGTAAAACCAAAGGGCCCCGTGGCGGGGGCATTTTTGGCCCCAGCACTATAATTTGAACAATCTTGGTAGGGGTCCACTAGATGAAGCTTCATACCAAATATATAAGACCTGGGCCTTGTGGTTTCAGAGAAGAAGATTTTTAAAAATTTTCCCTATATAAGCCAATGTAAAAGCAAAGGGCCCCGTGGCGGGGGCATTTTTGTCCCAGCACTAAAATTTGAACAATCTTGGTAGGGGTCCACTAGATGAAGCTTCATACCAAATATCAAAGTCCTGGGCCTTGTGGTTTCAGAAAAGAAAATTTTTAAAGATTTTCCCTATATAAGCCCATGTAAAACCAAAGGGCCCCGTGGCGGGGGCATTTTTTGTCCCAGCACTAAAATTTGAACAATCTTGGTAGGGGTCCACTAGATGAAGCTTCATACCAAATATCAAAGACCTGGGCCTTGTGGTTTCAGAGAAGAAGATTTTTTAAGATTTTCCCTATATAAGCCTATGTAAAACCAAAGGGCCCCGGGGCGGGGGCATTTTTGGCCCCAGCACTGTAATTTGAACAATCTTGGTAGGGGTCAACTAGATGAAGCTTCATACCAAATATCAAAGACCTGGGCCTTGTGGTTTCAGAGAAGAAGATTTTTAAAGATTTTCCCTATATAAGCCAATGTAAAACCAAAGGGCCCCGTGGCGGGGGCATTTTTTGTCCCAGCACTATAATTTGAACAATCTTGGTAGGGGTCCACTAGATGAAGCTTCATACCAAATATCAAAGTCCTGGGCCTTGTGGTTTCAGAGTAGAAGAGTTTTGAAGATTTTCCCTATATAAGCCTATGTAAAACCAAAGGGCCCTGGGGCGGGGGCATTTTT
Organism: Lucinisca nassula; assembly: GCA_963580285.1. Taxonomy (NCBI): domain Eukaryota; kingdom Metazoa; phylum Mollusca; class Bivalvia; order Lucinida; family Lucinidae; genus Lucinisca; species Lucinisca nassula. The sequence goes on from OY757022.1 coordinate 105,710,547, forward strand.
GGCCCCAGCACTATAATTTGAACAATCTTGGTAGGGGTCCACTAGATGAAGCTTCATACCAAATATCAAAGACCTGGGCCTTGTGGTTTCAGAGAAGAAGATTTTTAAAGATTTTCCCTATATAAGCCAATGTAAAACCAAAGGGCCCCGTGGCGGGGGCATTTTTCGTCCCAGCACTCAAATTTGAACAATCTTGGTAGGGGTCCACTAGATGAAGCTTCATACCAAATATCAAAGTCCTGGGCCTTGTGGTTTCAGAGAAGAAGATTTTTAAAGATTTTCCCTATATAAGCCTATGTAAAACCAAAGGGCCCCCGTGCGGGGGCATTTTTGGCCCCAGCACTATAATTTGAACAATCTTGGTAGGGGTCCACTAGATGAAGCTTCATACCAAATAACAAAGACCTGGGCCTTGTGGTTTCAGAGAAGAAGATTTTTTAAGTTTTTGGTGAAAAAAATCTGTTTTTGGCTCCTGTGACCTAGATGTGCAACGGACCGGAACCATTTGACCCATATTCAAACTTGACCGAGATATTGTCATGATGATCATTCTGAGCAAGTTTGATTAAGATTGGACCAAAATTGTGGCCCCTAGGGTGTTCACAAGGTTTTTATATGATTTGACCCGCTGACCTACTTTTTAACCCGATATGACCCATATTCGAACTGGACTGAAATATTGTCACAATGGTCATTCTGAGCAAGTTTCATGATAATTGGACCAAAACAGTGGCCTTCAGAGTGTTCACAAGGTTTTTCTATGATTTGACCTACTGACCTACTTTTTGACCCGACATGACCCATATTCGAACTTGACCGAGATATTGTCACAATGATCATTCTGAGCAAGTTTGATGATAATTGAACCATAACTGTGCCCTCTAGAGTGTTCACAAGGACTATCTATGGTTTGACCTACTGACCTACTTTTTGACCCTACATGATCCATATTCGAACCTGACCGAGATATTGTCATGATAATTATTCTGAGCAAGTTTGATGATGATTGGACCAAAACTGTGCCCTCTAGAGTGTTCACAAGGTTTTTCTATGATTTGACCTACTGACCTACTTTTTCACCCGACATGACCCATATTCGAACTTGACCGAGATATTGTCATGATGATCATTCTGAGCAAGTTTGATGATGATTGGACCAAAACTGTGGCCTCTAGTTTGTTCACAAGAAAAAGTTTACGCACGACGGACGACGGACGACGGACGACGCACGACGACGCCGGACATCTTACGGTCACAAAAGCTCACCATGACCTTCGGTCAGGTGAGCTAATAATGCCACAACTGCACGTGCAAAAAATTACCACTGGAAATTCAGCGTGACGAGAAATTCATGGCACAGCAAAAACTATAATACTCATGTGTGACCAGCGAAGACTCAGATCATCATGCACGTATGTGAAGGCATATTTGTCTGTCCTGAGTGCAGCTGCATGGATATCCTACGCAAAAATACTTGCTTTATTACACAACTGTAAAGGTATATTTTCAGTCGATTCAAGAAAAAAAAACTATCGATAGTTTAATGAACTATCGGCGATAGTTATCAATAGTCCAAAGTACTATCGATACATTGTTATCGAGGCAGTCCCTATCGCGATGCATCGAACTATCGATGCATTGTTACACCCCTACTAATTATAATACTGAGAAGAAAATTGCCCTTTAGTACAAGTGGGAAACAGACCTATATGCATTAAAATACTTCAAAATATGTTAGTAACTAGATCTATATTGTGTATTATATTATTTTTAAAGTGGTTTGGGGTATTTTGGTATGGTTTGGGATTGTTTGGAGTGTTTTGGGGAGGTTTAGGGTAGTTTGGAGTAATTCGACAGACCCCTCATCCAGTGATGATTTTTTTTTTTAATGCTAAATTCTAAATTTAGCCACCTACCTAACTGAGGTACATGTAATGGCCAAATTTGACCCACTCAGTATAAGAAGATAGATAGATAGATAGATAGATTCTAAATGAGATTAACCTGCTGTCAACAAAGTGATTAGAAATGATAATATCGTGTAACAATCGGTCGGGTATAAAAGCCAAGGCCGTGCCGGGCCGGGCCGAGCCAAAAAATGCCGATCCAAAGATTTTATATTTCGTCTCTAGTCACAATGAAGATATATATGTGTTTGTATTTGTTTGTATTGGAGTTTTAACGGCCCAGTCAACACTATTTAGGTCATTTTTGAGACGGCCAGTTTACCTATCAACACTTTCCTGGGCAAGCTTATACGTAAGCGGTTAATCAGTACAGTGCACATTCTTTCGCCAGAAACTGACAACTGCCCTTCTTGAATCAGCGGAAGGGAGAGAATGATCGTAGAAAAGATTTCATGATCAATTTCCACGAAAGAATGTTGCCGAACCCGGCGGGAGTCGAACCCGCGACCTCCTCATCACCAGTCAGACGCGCATCCGACTGAGCCACCGAGGCCGGCATGAAGATATATATTGAAGTCAGTTTGGTATAAAATTATTATGAATAACAAATTTGATAACTGCACGCAAGTTCATCTCTCTATATTGTTTTATTTTCTTGCAATAACTATTTTTCCGAAATCGAGGGGTATAAAAGCAAAGGCCGGGAAAAATGGAAATATTTCTTAATTTCTTATGATTTTATCGGTTAAAGACATTCTTTTTGCCCTGGTGATATTTAAATATGATTATTTTTATCATCTGTACATAGAAAATATAGTAAACATATCAAAATCACCTTAAATGGTCAAATTTCTTATTTTCTAATGGTTTCTATTTTTAGATTTAAAACTTTACTAAAGGAAACGACCGAAAAGGAAAAAATATATTGTTACTGCTAGCTGGAATTAAAGAAATATAAAAATTGGTTCTTTTATTTGTTAACATGTATGTGTATATTAAAATGATAAAGAAAAAAATGTTATTTTTTATTTTTCATTAATTCCAGCTAGCATAAAACAAAACTTTCTTCCCTTTCGGTCCTTTGTGGTCGTTGTATTTAATTAAGTCAATCTAAAAATTGACTGATTATCTTGATTGGGGTCAACACGTTTCAGAAATAACATCAAAAGCAACTAGGACTTTAGGATTTCTTAGACGAAACTTGGCTTTTGCAACTAGGCAGACAAAGGATGTTGCATATAAAACATTGGTTCGCTCTCAGCTAGAATATGCATCACCCAGTTGGCATCCCTATGTTAAAACTAAGATTCAGCAGGTGGAGAAGGTGCAGAGGACAGCTGCTCGATGGACCTGCCGACGATGGCGCAATAGAAGCAGCGTCGGTAACATGCTTAACGAGCTAGAATGGCCGTCCCTAGAGGCCCGTCGTGAGCAGTCCTCTTTAACCTTCTTCTATAAGATACATTCAGGTACAGTGGCCATTAATAAAGATAAATACTTGACCCCTGTGACAGTTTCAACCCGAACAAGGGCATCAAAAGTAAACAACTCACAGTATCACAGGTACCAGTCCTACAGTGATGCCCTGAAAAATTCCTTCTTCCCTAGGACTATTCCCCACTGGAATAGTCTTCCCTCTTCTGTGGTGAATGCTAAGACTGCAGAGGAGTTCAAAGCCCATACAGTTTAAGATTGAGACTCAGAGGTATGCGTTTTAGTATACCTCTGTTATTCAGATTGTAAATAGTTTTAAGGACCCATCCAGTGACTTCTTTTTTTTCTTTTTGTTTCTTTTTTTTTTCAGCTAAATTCTAAATTTAGCTACGCACCCAACTGAGGTTATGGCCAAATATGACCGACTCAGTAAAAGAAGATAAGATAAAAATAGAAACAATTAGAAAATAAGAAAATTGATTATTTATGGTAGTGTTATATGGGTCACCGGAAAGACCGAAATCCATCGAAATCACCACAGAAATCACCCGGGGAAAGACAGAAACCACCATTTTATGACTGGATAGGGTTGGGAAAGACATGGTCGGGTAGGGTTTTGTTTTATTTGGTCATGTGGGGTTTGGTAGGGACGGGTTTGGGCGGGGAATCGCCATAGAAATCACCAAAGTTTGGTAGGATACGATACAGAAATTATCATTGTAACTAATTATTTAAGGTATACATAAATTATGGCAAAATTGTTATAGATTGTTAAATCGTCTAGTTAACCTTTTTTTATTTAACTCTAGCATAAACAATAATCGACAGTAAATTAAGCATGCAAATCGTAAGTTAAATAATCATGCAAATCAAAGTGGCCGAAATCACATTAAGCATTGGCAGTACGGGTATGACTTAATACCGCATATGAGTCATATGCGCGCATATGGCTTTAAATACCGCATATGAATGTTTATTTTACCACCTTATACATTTTAGCGCCAAAAAATGGCTGGAAATATTGTTTAAATTGAAAACAATTTTGTTTGTTTGATTTGAGGTTTGAGGTTTCCATTATGGTCTGGTCGCTTAATGTTTGTATTTCTTTCCCTTTGGTGTCTTTTATGGGTGGAGTAAGTTAATTGTATCAATTCCTGATCTTTGTTTTACTTCTACTTAACGTCCCCGTCAACACTGTAAAGGTCATTTTGGAGACGTTGCTTCCAATTTTGTGGGACTTTTACCCGACATTGAGATGAAATGACATCTCAAGCCCTGTCGCCCAATGAAACCAATAGGGTTTATTAGCATGGACGGTCCGCCTCGCACCGCGGTTCCTGGACAGGCTTAGATCCTCTAAGCGGTTTACCAGTACTAGTGTGCAGGCCAGATTCAGCTCTGCGTGGAAGCATCATGCAGCCCATATATTTCTTCAAGCCCCTATGGGCGGGGGCTAAAATTGAAAACAATGTTACTGAACTGATACAATTACTTTTTAAACAATATTATTGTGTATTAAATACAACGAAACAAGAATCTAACACGACCGCATATGAACCAAACTGACGCATATGAAATGCTAATATAACTTTTTAAATTATGGTATGGCCGTAGACCGTACGGCGGGAAATATATATATAATGTATATACAAATATATACAAAAACTTTCTATATTTCGCCGAGAAACAAAAATGCCTGTAAAATACCGCATATGAGTCATATGCTCGTATATGACTTAAAACACCGCATATGAACGTTTATTTTACCAAAACTTTCCGTTTCTCGAGATCTGTTGGAGGATTTTTTTTTAATTAATTAATTAATTAAATGAGCCGGTGCATGACAAAACCTACAGTAAGACCGGTGCGACCAGCAGAGACTCAAATCAAACTGCGCACGCATCCGCTATGACAAGACCTTTTGCTTATGTGTCTCTGCATAGATATTAGCCTATAATAGGTACATGCGAGCAGCGATGACGAATATACAGGCTGATCTGAGTCTTTGCTGGTCGCTTAAGCCTTCTTTTAGATTAGTCATGCTCTGACTCATAATAATAGTATTATTATTAATTTTTGCGGGCTCGCTTATCTGGAAAGCATTGGGGCCCGTGTTTCGACAATGGCCGTATCAAAGAGCTGAGATACCTCAAATATGTTACAAATATGTTTAGACCCTTCTTTTTAATTTTAATCTAATTTTCTGACAAAATAGGGATTGACATTAACGATGACTCAACTGCATGGCTGACGATTAGTTTCAGCTCTGCGCAGCCTAATCTATTTTTCCAAGGTTCGATGGGTGAGGGCTTGCGTTGATAAAGTTTTAAAATATTGAATAACACATGTAATTAATAACAGTAGAGCTGGGGCACATTTCCTACAATTTACATGTATCAGATCAGCCTGCGCACACATGATATACATACCTATAGCATGACCAGAGTATTCTCTATCTATCTATCTATCTATCTATCTATCTATCTATCTATCTATCTTCTGATACTGCGTCGGTCACAGTTGACCATTACCGCAGGTGTATATGACATACACTCCAGGTTTTGCAGGATGAAAGCCTACACAGCAATCATGTAATTACGGTAGGGATCTTTAACCTGCACAGGGGATGGTTCTCCCTGCACAGGGGGCCTCCAGTTAACGTCCCGATCCGAAGGACGGTGCACTTTATGACATTCATCCTTGCAAACGATGCCAATGGAGCGTGTTCGGATACCGAAATTTTATCGCCGCTGCCGGGGATCGAACCCGGGACCTCTAGCATCAGAGGCGAGTGCACTAACCACTGAGCTATCACGCTTCTCTTACTGCACGTAGAAGCATTTGGCATTTACCTATCCTTAGAGTGCACAGCAAAGACTCTGATCAGACAGCGCGGATGCGCAGGCTCATCTAATTCTTCGCTGTGCGCTCATGTAAACTGTAGGAAATGCTGTGCACCGGATCAATAATAAATATAATAATAATAGTAATAAAATAATGAAATATCTTCTGCATTGAACATTGATGAATATCATGTGCGCGCATATAAATAATACGTCTTGAGCTATTCGGAAGTATTTTAAATGAATAACAATGAAATTTTACTTCAGTCTCAATCTCAGTTGTTTAATAAATTATTAATAATAATTAAACACACACACACAGACACACACGCACACACACACACACATAAAATACACAAACTAGATATGCATATCTAAAAAGCGCCAGGCATTGCAGTTGCACAATATTGCAAAGAAGTACAGGGGGAAAATCACCAATGATTATCGCAGATAATCTTCTAATTTACCATAGAAAATTGAGAATCCCTGTTGTTGTTTTTTTTTTAATTCGTAAAAGTCTCTAACATTTTAAAAACTTTTGAAATAAAGATATTTTGCCAAAATTCGGTTAAAAAAATACGGTTCATATGCGGTATTTAAAGTCATATGCGCGCATATGACTCATATGCGGTATTAAGTCATACCGTTGGCAGTATGTATCATTAATCAAATTAGTATTATGATAACTAAAGAATAACCTAATTAAATCGATATCTGTTTATAATAAGGTGTTAATTAATTGTTAATTAATTAACTACATTTAATTGATGAGGATAGTGAACAAATTTTCAGTTTTGACATGTGAACATTAATCAAATTGTAAGTTTCATCCGTTCGGCATCAACTATGCATATATAAAACGGATTCATTTGTTTGTTTTACCATTTCATTCCAAAATGTCAAAGAATATAGCATTTTACGGCGATAGTTACGTCAGGAGGCTGAGGGAATTCTGCGATGAGGACCTGCGAGTGCCGGGTTCAGTCTACTGGTTCAACAAGGGTGGTCTACGGGCCGACTTCAAGAAAAGAGATGGGCAACGGAAAGATGCTGAGGCAAGAAAAATGTACATCCGAATGATCGAACTACGTCCTGATGTCGCCTTTATCAACGTGTCCGCCAACGACATAACGACACAGGCGACACCCAGAGATATATTCGACCGGGTTGTAGCCATAAGCAACGATCTTCGAGATGCTGGAGCCACAACAATATTAGTCGCGGAAATATTGAAAAGAGGCGATTTTTCCAAGAGTCCAGACCAGCAGCTAGATAAGGCAGCGTTTGATCGAAAGCGTCAGAAGATAAACAGCCTCTTAGCCAAACATTTAAAGACAAGCTGATTCGCTTCTCTGACGTAAAATATCCCAATGACTACGCGAACGACGGCGTCCATCTGTCTAACTATTCTTCCATGACAAACAACAGCGGCATGAAAAAGTATGAGAGCCGCATTCGCAGAATCCTCTGCAGTATGAAAAAATAACACTATGTGTTAGTTAAACCGGCCCTTTTTAGGGCCACTCACTCTGTCTGAAAGAGTAACTTCATGATGTAAATTAAGTTTTAGGGCTGCAAATCTTGCAGCGCTTGATCGCGCTAACGGGTCCTTGAAATAACCCCACCCCTACAGACAATATAGACAAAAGTGGGGTTTATGGGGTATACATTATTTCTGCTCCAAAACATATGGTGTGGGTACTCGTTAGAAACGCCTCAAAGAGGCGCTTCTAACCAGCACCCACAACCAATATTTCGCCCATGTTATCACATGACGTCGTTCATATGCAATGGATAACGTCATGTCATTAATTAAGAAACGAATTTTATTAGTTTTCTGTTGTTCATGAATGTATGAACGCAGTGGTCGCGTGCAAGTAAATGAACCCCGAACTTTGTTAGTGATTTGCTGGCGTTCATACTTTCATGAAAAGCAGAATAATTACAGGTACCCTGCCATAATATGTCGGTGTTATGGTTTCAATGTTGATAAATACTCGTCTACAGTACGGTGTTTTCCACAGGTACGTAACGGGTTATATTCTAACACAAAAGCACTAAATTTTGCAGTGTCAATGTAAGTTGCGTAGCGCAACTAGTAGCGAGGAGCGCCCAAAACGACCGGTTTACTTTCCTGAGGGTCGCAGGTTCGATCCTCGCTGACAACCTTTTTTTCATAAAGCTATTAAAAGCATGATTTATTTTTTTCTTGATGATTTTTTTATAAAATAGTTTCAGAATTTACATTTTTATTATTTCTTTTTTTAATTTTCAATTCTGTTTATTATTTTTGTATTATTATTTTTCGTGAATGGTTATCTATTTTAAAGTTCAATACATGTCATGCACAGTTTTAAAGATCAACTTCACATTTGATTTATAATAGTGAATAAAAAAGAAACACCAGCAAGTACATGTACAAGAGAATTGAAATACAAGATGCCATAATTTGATACAATGGAACCTGTGAAAGTAAAGAATAGGCACACCAATAACATGACTTGAAATTAACATTGATTGGAAATTTATAATTTAATTCATGTTGATCATACGTTATTTTAACGTTTATCGATTGTTAGTCACAAAACTGCACTTGTCAGAAACAAAAAACTTCGCTATTTGAAATTTGATAGCCGACAATGTCTCTTCTGCTGTCAGAGTAGCGAAAAAAAAATGTTAAAGAAAAAACATCCCCAGCGAGATTCGAACCCGCATACTTCAGCTCTACAGGCCCGTGACTTTACCACTTGGCTAGCGTCGATACAGTGCAGGTACAGTATTTTTTAGCCTGATACCATCACATTAATAGGGAGTCACCAAACATAAAATTAGATCATCCAAAAATAACATATAATTGCGTAGATAAATTTAAAAATAACCTTTATTTACAATAATATTGACAATACCAAACTGACAACTGATGTCGGTTTACCTGTAAGTTTATTGTTTTTATATTTACATTCTTTGGCCCTCATCACTGGCGTTGACGTCACCAACGACTGTAGAGAACCATGGTTTACACTGACGTCACTGAAACCCATGTAACTCGATGTGTTCATGGAAGTATGGACTGCATTGTTTTCTATTGGTTTACATTAGATTTTACACTGGAAATGTATATATCATTGTACGACCACACGTGTAATAGCACTTTGGCGGGATTAAGTAACGTCATAACGACGTCCATGTTAACCATGCATTTTTGTTGAAAAAAATTGTCTTTATTAATGGTGATAAAATCCATTTTAAAGTGGTCATGTGATATACAGAGTCTTACACTCGTGGTCAATTCATATGATATTTCTGAAACTCACCGAAGGCTCGTTTCATAAATATCATCTGAAATGCCCACTCGTGCATGATTCTCTGTATGTCACACGGGTGTGTTATACATACTTGGTTCGTTCGATGCGGAGGGCAGAACCCCCAATACAAGTCTGTTAAATATAACCTATACAGTACTGACGGGGACGTTAAACCTAAAACCAAACAAACACCAAGTCAGGTTAGTCCATAGAGAAATGCAAACAGTAAAATAATTTCATTTCATCTCTTTATTTATTAAACAATGAATGATCCATGACATTATTCAATTACCTCTCTCTCTCTCTCTCTCTCTCTCTCATATATATATATATAATTGCATATTGCTTATTCAACAATCAAATGTTAATTTTCTTACTCCATTGCATAAAAATGTAACAAGCATGGTACAGGAAGTAAAAATAAACGTTTTTTCATATGTAAAAGCTTCAAACTAAATAGAAAACAGTGTATAAATCGAATTTGTAAATGGTTAAAAGTAACTGTAAAATAAATGCACATCAAAAACATAAGCTCTATACTGAACGCGTAAAAGTGTATACTGTAGTTCGTCGCCCCCGCCCATCGGGGCTTGGTGAAATAGATTGGGCTGCATGGTGAAAAAGATTGAGACTGACCACACATGGGTCTGGTAAACCGCTTAGAAGGACAAAGCCTGTCCTGGTAAAGTGGTGTAAGTCGGACCGTCCAATACATATATTTGGGCGGCCGGGCTTGAGATGTCATTTCATCTCATTGTCGGGTTAAAGTCCACAAAGCTGCAAGCATCGTCTTCAAAATGACCTAACTAGTATTGACGGGGACGTTAAACCTCGATTCAAACAAACAAATAAACAATACTGTAGTTTCAAATATGGAAAAATAAAATATGAGAAAATAAAGAAAAAATCACAGCCACTTTGACTAAATGCATACACAATATATAACTATATATACGGATAAAGATTGATATTAAAACATGTACATACATTGCATTAAAATAAACTAAATTTTGGGACCAAAAATAAAATATCCCAACATACATACAAAGTTTCATATACCGTCGTACCAGCATCAATTCGCCGCGATGACGGCGACTCAACGTTGGTTCGACGTTATATTGTGTTTTGAAACATCTATACTACATTGGCATGACCAGGGTTCGCGCTAGGATTTTTTTTTCTTTCGCCATCACTTTCGCCAATCTAATTTTTTTTTTAGCCAAAATCTTAAAACCTGAGCCAGTTGAAGAAACTTCTTCGCAAAATGCAGAACATGGATAAAAAAGATCTGCTCTACAATTTTCTTTGGCACTTAAAGGGTTGAAGCTTAAATGTACAGACTGACTGTCCTTTTGTGGCCTTTATGGACGTGTGTAATGGGCTGTAGGTGCGCCTAAAGACCCCAGGTTTTTCGATCAAACCAACACGGTCACACGTCAAACCAGTCATCTATGCTGTCTTGCCGACAGATAGCTTAGCAAAATCCATAGACCAAAATCATTTAGATAGCTTGTTTTCCGACTTCCAGCGGCATTACCTTCTCTCCCTAAAATGCAACAAAACCTTGCTTAAATGCTTTTGTTTTTATTCCAACAAGTTAGGTCATGGAGGCTGCCATTTTGGTTGATCACATGATCACATTACCGTAAAAATTCGGCTATAAGACGAGGATTTTTCCCTCCAAAATGAGCCCCAAAAATGGCCCAGTCTTATAGCCGAGGTCATGGACTGCATGCTTTTTTCCGGCGAAGACAAGACATACGGAAACAGCCGATCGGTGATTTTTGAATTGATATTAAGCGCCGCCCACAAACCACCGCTACCATTTAGCTGCACAGGATCGGTAAATGACGTCATCCGACACCAGCACCCAACACGTATTTAATGTCATTGTGTGTATCTATTTCATTAAAAAAAACGTTAGGAACAGGGTAAAAAATATTTTCTCGATAGCTAAACGGTTGTGAATAGAGGCGGATAGAAAACCAGCGCTTTGCACAGCTCCCGAATTATCCCCAGAAGCTCCGTGTCAATAACCAACAACAGCGTTTGACTTTTCCGGCTCAGCGTCTGCTATTTGGCGCCAAAACATAACCATACATGAGATCGTAGAAAAGTCCATTTTTATTACTGTTAGATGTAGCTAATTGTCGGAGGAGCGATTAAATTATTTGCACATTGATTGCGGATTAAATTTTATGATTGACATAACTTGACCATATTTTCACACCTTATCGACACGCACCGCAGGGTGGCAATTATATTTAAGGGATTAACAATAGTGTCATACTTGAACCGTAATAAATACACATATGGTTTGTCTTTGAATTTACATTGCAGCAATTAATGCGATTTACTTACTGGTATAGTTTTACCGGATTTAAGGACTTAAAAACACTGACAGTTATAGACGATTTTTTTTTGCACTTGTCCGACCGGGCGTCATAAGGTCAAAGTGCAGTTGCCCGGTCAGCCGGGAAATGGATTTGTCAGTCCTGTCGTCTATTAAATAGGTGGAAGAAAGGGTGTAAAATACACGTGTCAGTAAACGGCTTAAGTCGACAATAACCGGGATGGGACTTCTTTTACTTTTTTATAGTTTTTTTTCGCCACTAGTTTTCGCCAAATGACACAGATTTGCGCCAGATTTATTTTCTTTTCGCATTTGGCGACTTTGGCGACCGCTAGTGCGAACCCTGCATGACATTGTATAGAAAACGACGCAATATAAACATAATTTATACATAAATGAATCCATGCAACACTACGCATAAAATTTAAATATAGTCGGCTCAGCGTCGAGTCGTCGTAATGACGTCGAATTGAAGTTTGTTCGACGTTATATGAACTTTGTGATGCTGAACCAATGTTTATACAACGTTGGCAAGACAGTTTATTAAAACAAAGTATTGGGTAAAAGTGACAAAACGGAAAGCAACATATTCCGAAATTACCTATATAGTGTTGAAAGTGACGTAAACCTCAAATTAGACAAACCTAAAAGTTATTAAAACAATGTAAAAACAATATGGTATATACATAAATGACTCCATGCAACCCTACGGGGTTGTAGCCAAGGAGTAGCCATGGCTGTAAGACATGGATCTTTGTTAATAAATGTCAGTAAAGTCGGAAGACAGATGCCATACAACCCTACGAGGTTGTAGTCAAGGAGTAGCCAAGACTGTTTGACATGGATCATTGTGACTAACTGTCATATTAATAAAATTAAGAGAAAAGGTAATATAAGCTTTAATTTGGCTGCAGTAGTTGAGATGGGTAAAAGCCACAAAACTGGAAGCAATGTTTCCAAATGGCCTATATAGTGTTGACAGGGACTTAAACCTCAAATCAGACAAACAAACATAATTTTTTTTAAAAAAACAATATGGTATATACATAAATGACTCCGTGCAACCCTACGGGGTTGTAGCCAAGGAGTAGCCATGGCTGTATGACACGGATCTTTGTTATTAAATGTCAGTAAAGTCGGAAGATAGATGCCATGCAATCCTACGAGGTTTGAGATGGGTAAAAGCCACAAAACTGGAAGCAATGCCTCCAAATGACCTATGTAGTGTTGGCAGGGACGTAAACCTCAAATCAGTTGGTTGATTTGAGGTTTAACGTCCCCGTCAACACTGTAAAGGTCATTTTGGAGACGTTGCTTCCAATTTTGTGGGACTTTTACCGACATTGAGATGAAATGACATCTCAAGCCCGGTCGCCCAATGAAACCAATAGGTTCTTTCTTTCTTTTTTCTCAGCTGTCTGCCAATAACACCTTTTATTCACAACAGTAAAACTGTATTTGGTACCGCGCACTAACAACAATGGTGATTTCGGTGATTTCAACAGGGACTTCAGTATATTACTACCGGCCATACCTTAACTCCTACCCCTCGTAACCTTTATACCTTACCCCTCCTAATCGCACATCACACGCACCAAGCCCTATTCACCATATTTGCATTATTTGCTTGCTCTCAGCTTGCACATTGTCAATATTGGAAAAACAGGTAACCAGACCCCCCTGACCTTTCAAGGTCAGGGGGGTCTGGTTACCTGTTTTTCCAACACTGATAACCTTCAGACTAGGAACCAGCAGATAATGCAAATAAGGTGAATAGCACCCCCACTTAATCATAGAATGGGGATTTCTGTCATTTCCAGGGTGATTTCGGTGATTTCTGTGGTGATTTCTGTGGTGATTTCGATGGATTTCGGTCTTTCCGGTGACCGGTGTTATATGTTTTGTTATATTTTTCTATGGACCAATGATGACAATAATCAAATTCAAATATTTTCAGGAAAAAAGAAGTACTTTAACCTGTACATTTGCAAGAAATTTAGAAATAATATCATTTTTCCCGGCCTTGGCTTTTATACCCCACGATTTCGGCAAAACGGTTATTACAAGAAAATTAAACAAAGTAGAGAGATAAACATTCATGCAGTAATCAAATATGTTATTTATAATAATTTGATACCAAATTGACTATAATATTTATCTAATTATAACAAGAGACGAAATATACAATCTTCGGATCAGCATTTTTGGCTCGGCGGCTTGGCCCGGCTCGGCCTTGGCTTTTATACCCGACCGTAATAATCCAACCATGCCATTGAGGCCTGCTGGAAAAGATGTATGGAATATGAACAATCGAAAGACAGACTAACAGAAGGATGACAGAGATTATATATTATATAAGACATTTAGCATATAATTTCAACAAGGATACGTCCTTCCGGCTGCATTTCTATTAGGTTCCGACTCGACCAGGCCGAGTTGACCCGGCCGAGTTGACTCAGGGCCGAGTTGACCCGGATTCCTGAGTGACTCCATTGGACCTCCCTTTGTCCAAGATTTTTACCAATAACCGTACGTACCAGTCTATTTACACAAAAAGTTATATCTTTAAAACACGTTATGACTGTCCTGAACCTCTCTTGCATGTCGCAGCAAAAGAATACTGTCTTGGATGGATCAATATTTCCAAATTTGCGTACCGCCGCCATTTTGATAAGTCATGTGACCTAATTATTATACCTGGTCTACCTAAAAACAGCCGGTGCATACATTTACCGGAAAGCACAAAAATACCGGAAAGCAAACCAAAATACCGGAAAGCACATATAAATACCAAAAAGCACTTATATATACTGGAAAACATTAGAAAATTGTTTTTAAATGCAATATATAACATATTTGGAACAGCTATGGTTCCTCTCTGGACTTATAACTTGCGATCAAGACAAATGCTCTATATTTTACATGGGCGCCCATCACGGTCTTTGATCAGTCTGTGCCATCACGGAAACACGCATATATTATTTTGACCCCCATTGAACCCCACTTTTATATAGTAAAACATGGGATTTACAGGGGTAAACATTATCTTCCTGTTCTACAATATAGATTTTGGGTACGATAAGGCGTTTCTAACGAGTACCCACAGTCTATATTTTGAGCAGGAATAAGAAAAATATCAAAATTTTTAATCTTAATTTTTTTTTCTTATTTTTTAAATTTAATGTATTTGTAGAGACGTGTTTTCGTAATGATTTGTGCAGTCTGATCACAAGTCAAACCAAGTGACAGAAATCATCCATTGCTACGGGTCTGATCAGACGCACAGGTGATTAAAGAGAAGAAATTGACGTGCTCCGGCTCATTATATAATACCTTGATTGTGGATTAACGAATGAATACCTGTTAAAGTTTCACCACATTTAGATAAGTGTATCAATTGTTGGCACGTGCCGTATGTCATTTATCCCTTTAACATGCCAATCACAACAATTGTCGTCTGCTGTTTACTTTCAAAGTTGCAAACAGTGTGGTCCCAGATCAGACGGCTCCTTTAAGGCTGATAGTGATTTTTGTGTACAAAAATATAAGTGAAGATGCAAATATATATGTTTAACATTGACCTAAATATGAGTGAAATAAGATCAAGCCAGTCATAAAAGAAAATATTATCTTTCCCTTTTTCGTCCTAAAAATACTTGTGGGTACTCGTTATAACCGCCTCAATGAGAATTTCTTACCAATAGACATTACGATAACACTAACTTATTTAGAAGAATTCAGTTATTCTTTCTTCGAGTTTTTGCACACAATGTCCTCTGATCAAGGACCAACTTTGTGAATGTTGAAAAAAAGAAAGGTCCAAAGCCCCGAGCCTACAAGCCCTTAAAAAGTTTTCAGTCAATGTGAACATGTCAGGATATGGAAATGAATTTATATCCATCTGTTTATTTTGTGTTTCACCATTCCATCACGAAAACACGCCTATATAATTTTGGTCCCCGTGAACCCCACTTTTATATAGTTAAACTGGGGTTTACAGGGGTATATCTTATTTTTCTCATTTCTGCGCTAAAATATAGACGGATCCAATGTTTTGACACATGACCTTGTTTACTTGTCACTGCGCGTGCGCAAAACCACTTTTTCTTTTGATAACGACCTTTCGTGGTTGGCAAAAAGCCGCTGGTTCCATATAAACACATTGTAAATAGATTTAATATTACGGGCATATTTTGGTTGACTGTTGCAGAAAATCGATCGAATTACACTTTAAATGAGTAGATAAATATATTCTAGACTTCATTACTGCATCTTCAGCAATTTTAGTCGCATTTTTATTACAAATAATTAAGACCGTCCTGCCTCGTTACCTGGCTAAGTTTAACAGGTAATTATCATCAAAACATCTTCAAATATTCTAGAAACCAATAATTACTAGCTAAGGCATGTCTATTTCAAAAGTTTAAAGGTCAATTTTGCCGTTTCAATTCCAAATAAAATACGAGTTTACAGAAAATAACATCGTATTTACAATGGCGACAAACGACCAAAGACGTTTTTTTGCCCACCACCGGTAAGTTCCGGCAAATAGTATTATTGAGTGATGTCGTAGTGTTTGGATGTATCTATAGACGAATCCAATGTTTTGACACGTGACTGTGTTTACATTTCAATGCGCATGCGCGAATTACTTCCCCTTGAAATCTGACATGGATTACCGTTCGTCGTGTTTGGCGAAAAGCGTCTGGCTCCATATAAACACACTGCAAATAGGGGTTCTGTTCCGCGTTTATTTTTGTTAACTATCACAGATAATCTATTGAATTACACTATAAATATGTACTTAAATATATTCTAGTACTAATCCATGCATTTTCTGCTTTGGATCATTAGTCACATGCATTTTTATGAAAACAGAACTGAGATCATCCCGCCTTGTTACCTCCGTAAATACGACAAGTAAATATCATCAAAACAGCCCCGGTTCTTCTAGAAATCATTAATTACAAGCTTAGACGCGTCTATTTTAATTGTTTAAAGTTCAACATCATGGTTTTAAATCCAAATAAAAGACATGTTTACAGAAAATAAAGTCAGTGTTTACAATGGCGATAAATGGCGAAAGACGATTTTTGACAACCACCGGTAAGTTCCGGCAAATAGTATGACTGGGCGATGACGTAGTGCTTGGATGTGTCTATAGATTGTGGGTACTCGTTAGAACCACCTCGATGAAGCGGTTCTCACTAGTACCCACAATCTATATTTTGAGCAGAAATAAGAAAAATATCCCATCTTTTATCTTAAAATTTTCATTTTTTCGGCGATAAAGGTTACTATGTAATTGTATAGGCGTGTTTTCGAAATGCTGTAAAAGACTGTGAAATGAGGCGTTTCCTAATGTTAGGAAGCCCTTTTGGTTAGGGGCGATAAGTTTCACAGACTTTTACACTATGGTGAAAATTATGCATAATGGAGAGAGATCTTCTGTTCTTCAACCCAGTCGACACACAATGTTGAAATATCGCTGAATAAACGTCATTTCATTGTCGTGAAGTTCGATTCAACGTTGTTTTGACGTTGTGTGCACACTAGGTAAATGTTTTAGGTTGTTGGCCCACTGGGTAAGTGTTTTACGTTATGCGGACCCGTCACCAAACGATTTTTTTGTTTGGTTTTGGTTTTACGGCCCTTTCAAGATTATTTCACTCATATCGAGCCGATCGTTAATCAGAGGTGGGCGAAAACCGGAGTACCCGGAGAAAAACCACATGACCTTCCGTTGCAGAACTTGGCGTCTCACATGTGACCCGAGCGAGGCTCGAACCATAGCGGTGAGAGACCTAATGATCAAGAGTCAGCGCTCTTAACCACTAGGCCCGTCATCAACAAACGATAAGCGCATTGTTGTATATATGTTAGTATCATTGTCTGTTAGATTTGCGTTTCACCAGTGTGCAAAAGACTGCGAAATGAGGCGTGTACAGACTTTTTCACTATGGTCACAGGTGAAAATTATGCATACTGGAGAGAGACCTTTTTTTCTTCAACCCAGTCGACACACAATGTTGAAACATCGCTGAATAAACGTCATTTCATTGTCGTGAAGTTCGATTCAACGTTGTTTTGACGTTGTGTGCACACTGGGTAAATGTTTTAGGTTGTTGGCCCACTGGGTCAGTGTTTTACGTTATGCGGACCCAGCAACAAACGATAAGCGCATTGTTGTATATATTGTATCATTGTCTATTAGATTTGTGATTCACCAGTGTGCAAAAGACTGTGAAATGAGGCGTGTTCCATTTCCTAATGTTGGGAAGCCCTGCCGGGTAGGGGTGATAAGTTTCACAGACTTTTACACAATGGTGAAAATTATGCATTCTGGAGAGAGACATTTTTATATGCCCACTGGAAAAGTGCATCCGTCAACATCAATTATGTTAAGTTAAACGATCCGTACATTGTTGTATGGTTTGTTTGTTCTATTCGAGGTTTAATGTCCCCGTTAACATTGTTTATGTCATTCTGGAGACGTTGCTTCCAAGTTTATATCCATGGACGGTCTAATTCGCACCACTTTGCCTGGGCTGCCCAAGCCCTTCCAAGCGGTCGGTTTCAGCTCTGCGCGGAAGCACCTTAAAGCCCAGTCTATTTCTTCAAGAGCCCCGATGGGCGGGGCGATGTACAATCCTCGACATAATACTACCTGAAAACAATTACTTGTATGCTTGTATGTTTGTATATTTGTAAGTATGTTGTTCATTCTTCCTGATTTTTATACTTTATTCAAAGAACTATCTTTGCAACAGAATAAAACACTGGATAAAATCTGATTTATTTTCTCTGTATTTCCAATATAACAAAGATGAATACTGCTTCTATAATGCATGTAACATCACTTTAACATGCCATGGTCATTGCATTGTACCTATACATTGTTTTCAACGTGTCTCGGTGAACTAGTGGTTAGGAGCGCTGACTCTTTCTCAATAGGTCGCTTATCGCTGTGGTTCGCGCCCCCCGCACAGTTCACTTGTGGCAGATAGTCTCTAAAAGACAAGTTCTGTTTGTTTGTTTTTTTCTCTGAGTTCCACTCGCTTAATTGGTGGTTCGCATCCCGCTCAAAAACATGTGTGAAAGACAAGTTCTGTCTGTTTTTCCCGTGGTTCTCCCATTTGGTCAACCTAAACGATCGGCTAGATATATGTGAAAATCTTGAATGGGCTATATAGCCCCCACTACCCGCTAAACAGCTAAATCTTCATGTGAATTGTTGAACAGACGTGTTATACACCGTATTTAGTCAGAGACAGTACCCCCGCTCTAGCAATGGAAACCCTGGTAAACCTTACATGGTAATACGGTGGTGATCTCCAAATATACACCCAATGTTGAACTAACGTCAAGACGACATTATTTAACCAATGTATTCCGAACGGTCTGGTTCAAGTTCTTTAAACTGCACACAACACTCTCAAATGGTTGCTGTAGTATATGAAGATAGATATAGATAGCAGCGTGTAGCTCTTGAAACTTGCATGTCATTCTGACAATACCCTAGGGGATTGGGGATAAATATTTAAGTTTTTTAGATAAAATTATCAATATAAATCTAATAAATAGGCCTAAATGTCATTTTTAACATGTTCCTCCGCAGAAAAAAAAACCAATTAGTGGAGCGTTGTGGTGCAGTGGTAAAGTATCGGGCTCGGGATCGAGAGGTACCGGGTTCGAGCCACACGAGCGGCAAGTGTTGTTTCCTTGAGCAAGAGACTTTATCTACATTGCTTAGTACTGGTTTCTACCCAGGAAAAGAGGGCCACATGGAAGATTAGTACTAGTTTACTAAATGTGTTACCCTCTATAAATAAGGCCGATTATTATAATAATTATTATTGGTATTATTATTATTATTATTATTAAGTACAAAGTGCTTTTTGGTATTTATATGTGCTTTCCGGTATTTTGGTTTGCTTTCCGGTATTTTGGTGCTTTCCGGTAAATGTATGCACCCACAAACAGCTCCCATCAGAGACACCAAAGGAAAAGAAGCACGAACATGAAACAACAGACCCTAATGGAAACACCACCAGCGGAAAGCCAAAAGGACAGTTACTTTCCCACAAAATGGCCAGCATGCTTTCAGAAAGAACCATAGCTGCGAAACACAACTGGTGACAGTGACAGATGACGGGGCTAAAATCATGGATAATGGTGGACAAATCTATCTATCTATCCTGCAGCACCCTCTCGCGAGGATTATGTGCAGCTTATTATTGACACATTCATCTTGGATTTTGAGAAAGCTTTTGATGTGCCGTTAGGCTGTAGCTATATGCACATACAACAACAACAACGACAAGATCCACTACGACACCAAGACGGAAACCTACGAGGACCGACGAAAGATAATCAGCTGACAACTTTGGGCACGAGGAACACGGAGGGCTGACCACGCTACTATCGCCACTTACCGTTCTGCAGCCTACCAGTGTGCTTCGAGGTTACTCAGCGCCGGGGCTGTGGGATTGGTAAGTAACATTTTACATCAATAGCGCTGCGACAAATGAATTGGCGCGGGTGAGTGATGTTCTTTCAATTTACATAAGGTAAGAATTTATTTTAAGCCGCATGCTTGTATTTTCCTTCGACGGAACTGGCCTGTTCCGTCGAGGAGAATACGACCATATCAATCCCATGCCATCTGTTTCTAAAATTAATTTAATTTTCCGAAATATGTTCTAATTATAATAATTATTTAAATGTCCGTTTCAAGCCTAATTTTTTTAATATTTTAGGGAAATATTTCTTTATTTTCTACTTTCGTCCATGCACCATTTCGGCTATCTTTCGCACACACTCCCTTTCGGCTATTTAAGTTTTTCATATTTTGTTTACTATTGAAAACGAAAGTAGTGTCAGAAATAATTCTTTGTACGTGAAAGGAAGTTTTTACAGAAAATTTCAAGGTAATTTAGTGATTTTTGGTCCTTGCTTTCACGTTTTGAACGTGTAATTTTGTCGTTACCTGTAACGATAATTTTCTATGTTCAAGATGGCTTTTTGAGATTAAAACCTGCATTTAGACATTTTTTGTGTTTATTTGTCGTCGAATACTGTCGCCGATGTTGTCGTCTAGTTATATCGACGATTTATTTTTTCAGTCGTCGACAACGTTTTTTCTCAAAAGAGCGCCAATTTTTTATCTTGGTTATAAGAGCGCCAATGTTTGATCTTGGTTATATAAAAGCGCCAATTTTTTTATCTTGGTTTATGTTCAAGCGCCAATTTTTGATCTTGGTTTTTCAAGCGCCAATTTTCATCTTGGTTATTCAAGCGCCAATTTTCATCTTGGTTACGAAAGCGCCAATTTTCATCTTGGTTATTCAAGCGCCAATTTTCATCTTGGTATACACAAGCACCAATTTAGATCATGGTTATTCAACTGTTTTATATCTTTCTCTATATCTATTCTCTTACATGTCATAGCCATTTTCCTACCTTGCATTTTTCTTCGGCTCATTTTTGCCTTGAATATAGTTTTTCATTATAAAAGGGGGAGAGATTATATGTGTATTGTTTGAGCTAGAACTGAGGGTTTGTGAAATATTTGCAGTTCTGAAACTTTGAAGGGATATCTATATATAGCTGCATGACATGGCTTAACTTGGTATATTTCTTGTTATATATAGTTTGATTATCTTTATATACATGTAACTGGTAGTTTTTAGCTTGTGCTATTTTTTCTGTATACCCCGTGATTTGCGTCGGTCACGCAACACTGTCCTAAGTATTTATCAAAATGAGCTTCTTGGCAAAATTAATGGCTATGTGCTTTACCTTAATTTTTCTGTAGATTGATGCATCTTTTCCATGAATTGTAGAAAACATTTATTGGCTTCTTTTCTCAAACTAAGATTTAAGATCCTCCTTGGCAATATTCGAACCTTTCTTGCTGATTTTAGTACAGTTAATTTTGCATGATAAACAAATTTGTGTGTGCCCTTGCATTTGTAGCTTTAATGCTGAACTTTCGAGGCTTATCATTTTTCTGTGGAACTGGATCGGGGCTCTGTTAGGACTTAGGGTACAGTAACTTAGTAGTCATTGTATGGCACACCTATGTTTTTGTGGCTGATCTGTTCTTGTATTGTTATGAAAGAGACTTCATTTTGTCGCTTTCCATTGATAACCAATCTGAAATTATTGAAGCTTTTAGCTCTACTTCTAGATATTTAGATGATTTATTAAATATTGATAATACCTATTTTGATGGTTTGATCAGTCAGATTTACCCCCTAGAACTTCAGTTAAATAAAGCAAATTCTTCTGATACCGAGGCCCCGTTTTTGGATTTACATCTGTCTATTGTAGATGGATTTGTTTCGTGCAAAATTTATGATAAACGCGATGACTTTGATTTTGAGATTGTAAATTTTCCTTTTTTGGATGGTGATGTTCCTCGTGCGCCATCCTATGGCGTTTATATTTCGCAATTAATTCGATTTGCCAGAGTGTGTAGTCATGTAACTGACTTCAACACTCGTAATAAATTATTAACGGCTAAACTCCTTAATCAGGGTTATCGGTACCATAAACTACGCAAAGCCTTTTCAAAATTTTATAGACGCCATTCTGATTTAATTTCAAAATTCAATATTGGACTTAAATCTCTTCTGCAACAAGGTCTATCGGAACCCGAATTTTATGGTGACTTGGCATATAAATTCAGAAAAATATATAACCGCAATGACTTCAGCACCCAATTTCGTAAAATCATTCTTCGATATAAAAAGATTGGGTACAACATGGATATTATACGACAGACTGCATGCATGGTAGTTAACCCAATCACGGTTGGCAACTTTGCTTCCCTCTTTAATTGCACGCCGGTGGGTCATGCCTCAGATTCTATGACGGCTCCAACGTAAAGGCTTGTTGAAAATTAGGGAGATAATGTCGGTTGGTGCCTGATGTTCTGTCTCTGGTCGGGCTCATCGGAGTCTAACTGTTGGTTTTCTTTTGCTCCAGCATTTCAGTGGTTTCTTGCTGTCGAGTCCTCACCGTTGTCTCACCTCTGTGGTTCTTTGATTTTTGTGTTCACGGAGATGTTGCACTGATGAGTTAGGAGGCCTTCATGCGGACTGAACAAATTATTTGTCTAAATCGCGACGGAAGTAAGGGCGAGGATTGTTGCCACGTAAAATCGATTTAAGCCCCCCAGTGGAAATCATTCCACTGACCGTTCCAAGGCGGCTCTTCTGTGGCGATTTATTTATGTTGTTGTTTGTTACTTACTGTGTGTATCACTTGTGTCTTTTGGTTTTGGATGGCCATATGGCCATTTTGTGGGAAAGTAACTGTCCTTATGGCCTTCCTTTGTTTAGGTTTCCATTATGGTCTGGTCGCTTAATGTTTGTATTTCTTTCCCTTTGGTGTCTTTTATGGGTGGAGTAAGTTAATTGTATCAATTCCTGATCTTTGTTTTACTTCTACTTTGTTTGTTTATTTGGAAGCAGTGTTCTGTGTATGTGTATATGGAGGAAGGTAGAGCTTGTATGTTGACCAGCTGATATGTCCGCATGTGCAGAATATTGCAGGTATTGTTAAAATATGCACTGTACTGATTAACTGCTCAGGTCTGAGCTTGCCCAGGAAAAGTGCTGTTAGGTTGACTGGCTTGCTCGACATTACCTTAATATTGCCTAGACCTTAAATTCTCAAGTTATGTCTGTTTTATTGCTTTGTGTCTTTGGCAGGGGTACCTGTGAAACATTTGACTAGTCCCTTGGACTGTCAGGTTTTCTGTAGGTGCTCCTCCCAACAGTACACAAAGTGCTGGCTATCTTTTCATTCTGATACATTTCTGTATGTTACATGCTACCTTGTAGAATTCTGAATATATCTGTTTATACACTGTGCACTGTGATATGTTCAGGGCATGTACTAAACGACACTGTAGATGTATACATTCTATCATTGTATGTCAAGGTTCAGTTTTTGAACCCCTCCACTGCATACTTGTTCTGTCAACATTTCTGAGGAGCTCCTTCTCAGAATTTGATATGAGAGCAGGAATGGAGTATGACACCTGGATTACCTGTTTAAACCATGCTGCGTTGTCCAGGCTTGTCCTCATTGGCTACTCCATTCTGTCATCCCTTTATGACTTCCATTTAAAATCTCGTTCAGTAGTAAACAAAAAAAAAACAGTTGCTCTCTATCTTATTATTTGTACATAAACTGTTAGATCTGGAGAGCTCGGTGATTGGTATTAACTCTAAATTTGAAAATGATCTGGAAATAAGATTTGGGAATGTTTTGTGGCAAGGGTCCTGTTTCCATTTAAAAATATATACATATATATTCATAATGTAACAATTTATTTCCAGCAGAATCTAAAGGCCGTAAGTATAATTAGTATAATTGTTATAAGTTCTAAATTATTCCAGGCTTTCTTTCTTATGAATGTTTTCATTGCTCTTAAAGGAACTCATTTTTGATTTTAATTTACTTTAAATGTGTATGCTAAAATTATCTTGTATGTCCACTTTTGTCATGTGCCTCCTGTAAACAAAGCATATACTACAGTTCATATTTTATTGTAACAGTTTCTACCACATATTAATCTTTGCCTTGTCTTTTGAGTATTTGTTTTATCATGCTGGTGTGTGCTTTGTACCAGAGTGATATTTTATCATGCATGCGCAGCAGTACATATGTGATATATTTTTTGAGTATTTTTGTCAGGCTGGTGTATATGGTACACCAGAGTGATATTTTGTCATGCATGTGCTGGAAGGGTACATGTGTGATATTTAATTTATTACTTGCCATCTTAGTCTGACAGAACGCCTCGACGCTTTGCTCGGCGAGTCAGATGGCGAGTGCTTTGTCATGCTGGCGTATATATTGCGACAGAGTGATATTTTGTCATGCATGTGCACAGGGTACATGTGTGATGTTTATAATGCCTGTGTGATACTTGTCATGCATGTGCATAGAGTACATGTGTGATGTTTATATAATGCCAGTGTGATGTTTTGTCATGCATGTGCATAGAGTACATGTGTGTTGTTTATATACGGCAAGTGTGATATTTTGTCATGCATGTGCATAATGTGCATGTGTGATATTTGTAATGCCAGTTTGATATTTATTCATGCATGTGCATGAGTAGTACATGTGTGATTTTTGCCATATATGAAATAGTTGTTAATTGTGGTAGATTCTGTTCTGTTTGTTTTATATTTATATTTGAACATACTATACACTTGGCAGCAATATTTATTATATGGAACAAGCAAGCTTAATATTCAATATTTCCAAATTACACATACAGATTAAAATTCAGATGCTTGTCCTCTCTGTTTATGTAAAGCATACACATTGCAGTGATTCTTGGATATTGTTCTTTTATTAGTTTTAATTATATTTTTGTGCTATTTCTATTTAGCAGTGATATTTGGTCATTATACTGTTAAAATTCTTTATTTGTAATTGCTAGTCGTATATCTAAAATTAACCGAGACTCCAGTGCTTACATTGCTTTATGTTGTCCCTTCAGGTGCAGCACTTTATAGTCCCTTGTTACTGACAACTTGTGTGCAGTGGCTATGTACAGTTCTGTAAATTACTATCGGCTCAAAATTGGTTTCATTGTGCATTTATATAACTAGATTGTCTCACACTGCTTATTCATAAAATCATTCACCATCCTTAAGTTATTCAGGCCATTTACAGGAATCCATTTCATAAATGTTTATTACCTTTAACCAAGCTATTCATAGTGGTCAGCTCCTCTAAAGCCTTTGATAAATTTATTTACCATTTATATTAAAAGTAAAGCAACCTCTAGCTTATTAGGAATTTTATTAATAGATCTTGTTTGTTACACTTGCTAATTTCTAAATTCTATGTTCAGTATTGAACCTCCTTTTTCATAAAAGGAGGCGTAGTAAAAACCATTTCGATTCCTTTAAAATTTTAACAATAATCTCATGTGCATATAGCTTTCTTTAGCCACCTCTAGGTTTTACATAAAAGGAGGCGAGTGATGTGCGGTTAGGCTGTAGCTATATGCACATACAACAACAACGACAAGATCCACTACGACACCAAGACGGAAACCTACGAGGACTGACGAAAGATAATCAGCTGACAACTTTGCTTCTGAAAAGCAAACTTAATGGATATGACATTGGTGGAAAAACTTTAAAATGGATTGACGCTTTTCTATGCCATAGAGAGCAACGGGTGGTTGTTAATGGAAGTTAATCTGATTCCCTGTCCTGTCTGGGGTCCCACAGGGGACAGTTCTTTGTCAACTTCTTTTCTCCCTATACATAAATGACATCTCACAGGAAATTGATTCAGATATAAGGCTATTCGCTGATGACTGTGTTTACTACCGAGAAACAAAAACTTCGGAAGATACAGTGAAACTTCAGTACGATATCGACAAATTGGGTAGCTGGGCTAGGAAGTGGGGAATGCGGTTCCAACCCAGTATACCTAACATGATGCAACTTACAAGAATGCGGATCAAAAAGATCAATGCTACCTATGAATTGGAAGGAACTCTCCTTGAAAATGTAGAAAGCATTAAATACCTTGGTGTGACAATAACGAATGATTTAAGGTGGAACACTCACATTAGTAATGTTTGTACTAAGGCAAATAGGACCCTTGGCTTCTTGAGACGGAATCTGTCAGCATGCCCATAGGACGTAAAGAAATGGCATACAAGGGACTGGTTCGTCCAGTCCTGGAATATGCAAGTACGTCCTGGGATCCACCTACTGTTACCCTCCAGGAGGAACTGGAGAAAATCCAAATACATGCGGCCCGTTTTGTAACTGGGAATTATTAGTTTGAAACTGGGGGTATGACTGGCATTTTGGAACAGTTAAAGTGGGGATCTCTTAAAGAGCGATGAAAACAAAGTAGGCTGATACTTTTATATAAGGGTCTAAAGGGTAGAGCCAGTATACCCATGGGCGACCTTGTTCCCCCGTCAAATACCACACTTCGGAAAAAAACATTCATTAGCCCTTCAAAAAATCGGCACTAGGACTGACATCTACAAATTTAGCTTCATCCCTAGGACAATCTCAGATTGGAACGAGCTCCCTTCTTCTGTCTTGATGTCTGCAGAAGGTGCAGATGACTCCATCTCTAGATTCGCCACCCTTGTGAGGTCTAGGGACTAGATCTGTTGGTCGAAGGTCCTGGTGAAGGATTGTCTAAGAAAACATTTAACTAAGTTTCCTTATAGCAGATCTATATTTTTCCCTTAATTCACGACCTTCAAAAGTGCGAAAGTTTAATTACGTCAGTCATCCTATGCGACTGAAAATGGTTTTTGTGATTTAATTAGCAGAATTGGTCTCTTGTCATAAATATGCCAAAATTAATAAGATTATCCTACATTCCTCATTTTAATCAAAACCATGAAAATGCATCATTTAATTGTCAAAATAAAGTTTTCTTTTTATCATTTGGGTTATGAATGCAATATATAAACGTGTCGGTGAATTGTCTCCAAAAAGTGTCGGTGATTTTTTTCTTTCTTCCGTTACTTCTTAACCCCGTAAGAGGACTACAGAAGGGTATCCGGTATACCAAGTGCTAAAGGGGGCTAGCCGAAATTAAAGGTAAGCAAAGTAGGTGAAATGGGTTTGTACAGTGCGAACAGAAATTTAGTATGGTTAAAAGATAAAAACAGAGTCTGGTGATTTAGGGGGACACATGCAGCACTTGGCAGACAGCATGAGAGAACTGTGCCAAGGTCGATAGCAAGACAATACAGTTTGGGAGAGCATTCCAGTGTGTAACTGAACTTGAGAAAAAGCTATACTTGTAATAGTTGGTCTGGGTGGGGATTTGCTTGTATACCAAGGGGTAGAAAAATTTCGACTCTCTGCGATTTGGTGTGAGGTAATCTGAGACAGGGATTGCAACAAGGTCATGTGTGACCTTGTATAGCATGATAAGGCGATTGTCGATGCGTCTCTGATCTAGTGGACGCCATTGGAGTTTGCCAAGCATAGCTGTAACACTTGATGTGTACCTATAGTCTCGTGCGGCCAACCTGGCAGCTCTGCGTTGGACAGATTCGAGTTTGTAGATATATGTAACTGTATGGGGTGACCAGACGCTGGAAGCATATTCCAATTGCGGTCGGACAAGAGTTTTGTATGCTGTGGACTTAAGGTCTTGGTTTTGTCCTTTGATGTTTCTTTTGATGAAGCCGAGGGTTTGATTTGCCTTTTTGGTGATATTGTCTATGTGCGTTCCCCAGCTGAGGTCATCAGATATGATGACCCCAAGGTACTTTGCTGCAGACACACTTTCAAGTCCTGTGTTGTGGAGAAAGTATTTGGAGGGCATGGGTGTCTTCAGCCTGGTGACATGTAAAACCTGACATTTTGTCGGGTTAAATGTCATGCCCCAGGCCTCTACCCATAGCCCCAATTTGCAGAGATCTTCTTGAAGGAGGTTTACTTCATACAAGCTAATACATAAGTACATTGCTGTGTCGTCAGCAAAGAGTCGGACTTTCGACCTATTCTGCTCTGGGAGGTCATTAATGTAAGCAAGAAAAAGTATAGGTCCAAGAACAGAGCCCTGCGGGACACCAGAGGAGACCGGGATAGTGCTGGAGATGGTACCATTAGTGACAACAGACTGTGTCCTGTTATCTAAGAAATTCTTAATCCAGTTAAGAGTGCCACCCCTGATGCCGTAGTAGTGAAGTTTTTGTACACGTTTTTCATGGGCGACTTTGTCAAAAGCTTTGCTAAAGTCAAGTAATATTAAATCAGTCTGCTTTCTTAATTGCATGTTTCGAGATAATTCATCTATCAACATGATCAACTGGGTCTCGCAGGACCGCCTTTCTCAGTACCCGTGCTGTAATTCATAGAGAATGTTCTGGCTGTTGAAGTGTTTGGACATACTGGAGGCGACAATGTGTTCTAGCACTTTGCATAGAAAACATGTTAAGGAGATAGGGCGCCGGTAGTTGGCGGGATCAGTTTTATCCCCATTTTTTTAATATGGGGGATAAATTGGCCTCTTTCCATATGGTGGGCAATTTTTCCTGGTCAATAGACCTTTAGAAAATTATTTGGAAGTTTGAGGCTAGCTCTTTGTGGAGGTTTTGGAGAACTATGGGTTTCATCTGGTCTGGACCTGATGCCTTATGGGTTTTGGTTGATTTGAGGTTTAACGTCCCCGTCAACACTGTAAAGGTCATTTTAGAGACGTTGCTTCCAATTTTGTGGGACTTTTACCCGACATTGAGATGAAAAGACATCTCAAGCCCTGGCGCCCAATGAAACCAATAGGGTTTATTAGCATGGACGGTCCGCCTCGCACCGCGGTTCCTGGACAGGCTTAGATCTTCTAAGCAGTTTACCAGTACTAGTGTGCGGGCCGGATTCAGCTCTGCGTGGAAGCATCATGCAGCCCATATATTTCTTCAAGCCCCTATGGGCGGGGGCCGGATGCCTTATGGGGATTGAGCTTCTTAAGAAGGCATTCAATACCATTTGCTGGAATTTGGATGTCAGGCATGTTCATATAAGGGCATAAGGGCTGGGCTGAAAGGGCTGGGCTAATTGTCTTCAATTGTGTCGGTGAATTGTTTCCAAAAACCGTGTTGGTGAGTTGTCTTGTCGGTTAATTGTCTTGTTCTCCCAAAATCCCCTCCCCCCGG
Source organism: Lucinisca nassula (assembly GCA_963580285.1). Classification (NCBI taxonomy): domain Eukaryota; kingdom Metazoa; phylum Mollusca; class Bivalvia; order Lucinida; family Lucinidae; genus Lucinisca; species Lucinisca nassula. The sequence goes on from OY757022.1 coordinate 105,740,072, forward strand.
ACATACCCCCCCCCCCTCCGGACGACCCCCCCCCCCCCCTTTTGTGAAGGCGGCCAAAATCCCCCAGGACAAAACTCCCCCCTCCCCCGGAAAAAAATCCTCCTCGCTGTATGTCAGGTCGGACAAAATCCCCCCGGACATAATCCCTCCCAAACAAAATCACCCTTTCTATAAACGAGTCTAGTTAATTATCCTTCCACTACCCACAATCTATGTTTTTTCAACAGAACTATGAAAAATATCGGAATCTTTTATCGAAATATGTCAATCTTTTGAGATGTATTTGAACAGGCACTTTTCGTAATGGTCGAGGTTCTAAAATAGAAGTGAAAGCAATGATCAGGAAACTAAGATCTGAGATCAGGAAACTAAGATCTGAGATCAGGAATCTAAGTGTGCCTAGAACTACTGATCATTCCAGATATAATCCTAATGGATTGAGAGGTCGATAAAACCCCAAGGCACACATGTAATTATTATAAAAAGTTAATCTCTGCGTGGACGCATCATGCAGCCCACCTATTTCTTCAAGCCCCAATGGGCGGGGGCTAGACCCAATGGTCGGCTGATAGGCCTTTAGGTATATTCAAATGAAGTCTAATCCCAGCAAAGAAGATATACCGTACCAAAAGTCGGTCCTACATTGATAAAACGTCGTATCGATGACACCCAACATCAATGCATATGACCCAATAGTCGGTTGATAGTTGACAAAAACATTAAAACTGCCTCGTTGAGTTTGTTCAAACGGGCGCCCATTGCCACTGACTGTACTCGTTATAACCGATTCTAAGTTTAACGTGAACACGACAAAGCCTTAACCGTCACATGTCGATTTGTAAAGGGCATATTTCTCAAAACATAGTTTATTGGTAATTCGATTACTGTATGTCACAGCCGACTTTGTATGTAATTAAATTAAAAACATACTAGTCGGGCGTCAAAGATTAAACAGGTGCATATCATACCTGTGAAATACCTGTGTGAAATATAGCTTTAGTAAGGGCGAGGATTGTGGCCACGTAAAATCGATTTAAGCCCCCAGTGGAAATCTTTCCACTGACCGTTCCAAGGCGGTTCTTCTGTGGCGGTTTATTTATGTCGTTGTTTGTTACTTACTGTGTGTATCACTTGTGTCTTTTTGTTTTGGACGGCCATATGGCCATTTTGTGGGAAAGTAACTGTCCTTATGGCCTTCCTTTGTTTAGGTTTCCATTATGGTCTGGTCGCTTAATGTTGGTGTTTCTTTCCCTTTGGTGGAGTAAGTTAATTGTATCGATTCCTGATCTTTGTCTTACTTCTACTTAGCACCACATAGTCCAGTAGAATAAAGCAAGTAATGTGCTGGGTCCAGTTGTTCAAATAATCTTAAAAACTTAATATGCTTGTTAGTGGCCAAAATATTGACTGTTCTAGCAAGTATAATATCAAAAACTGGCATTTTCCGGAAATATATAATAATTAGGGACACTGACTGACAGTCACTGACAGTGGAGAACCTGATCAGACTTGTTCCTATAGGAGTCTCAGGTCGGTCTGAATTGATTGTTTTCTCTGTCCGAATACCGACGGTAGAAGTGGTGTTACTGTTCCGTTCATGTAACGTTATCACATCGATATAATTCAAGCCAGTATATTTAATTTCATTTTCATTCGTCACAAGCAGCGAAGATGTTGATGACACTGTCGTCCTAACGGGTGCTGTCTCAACACGGTCTGAATTGTTTTCTCAGTCCTGATGGTAGAAGTGGTGTTATTGTTAACACATCAATGTAGTTCATTACACATTGTAACGCCACGTTTAACACATTGTAACATTGCTATAACGTTTAACAAATTGTAACGTTAATGTAACGTTAACACGTTAGACTGCCTTCCGTCAAACTCATTTTTTTTGTGTCTCAACACGGTCTGAACTATTTTCTGTGGCCAAATACTAATAGTTGGCCGTTATTGTACCTTTAACACACAGGATTATTAAAGTTTTTGCTTTGACGTTATGACCCTTTCAAGATGATTTCGGTTATTTTGAGCCAATCGTTCATCATAGGTTGGGGAACCGAAGTGCCGCGAACAGCAAAGACGCTGATCAGACTGCGAGGCTGATCTGCGGCTTTGTCTTTCGCAAATACAAGTGTATTTTTTTTTTTTTTTTGTTTGTTTTTCGAATTTCTAAGGACGCGGTTCATTATTGAAATGTCATGCACAGCCTGGGAGAAACGAAAGAAAAAAGGAAATACATAAAATATACAGTAAGTGTTGTTTCCTTCTTAGGATGTAGAAAAAGAAGAAAAAAAAAAAAAAAAAAAAAAAAAAAAAAGACGGCAAGAACGAAAGAGTTGGAATCCCGCGTTGCATTGTGTCACTATCAAAGTCTTCGTGCGGGCCTGAATATACAGGAAAAAAAAAAGAGAAAAAAATATAAGGAAGAAATGAATTATACAGAAAATATTTGGTAATTATTGTTTTAAATAATAGCATGCATGACCTGGCCTTTGTAGAAAGAAAACAAAACAGTCTGAGGTAAAGGCAGAATCGGACACACGTGTCAAAGAAAAATAGGCTCTGGAAAGAACACACGAATGCGCAGCCTCGCCTGAGCCTTCACTGTACTCATTTGCATAGGCGCAAATAGAAGATGTTTCTCGCCAGTATGAATGACTCACGGTTATCGTTATGGCTGGCTGGAGATGCAGTCAAACACAATGCCCATGCAATGTATAAGAAAGCATTTACCGCATTCCGTATTATGACAGTTTTCAGAACACACAAAACAAGTGTAAGTTTTATCCATTTGGAACAAAATGAGCGAAACATGAATTTCAAGAAATGGGTTTTAAAAAAGCATTTTTCCAAATGAGCAATACCACTTCCATCGTATGAAAACAATATAAGAGGCAGCAAATGCCTTTAATTACATTGCGATAATGCTCCAGAGTGGGCCCTGTACTTTACTGGAAGAAGAAGAATAATTAATTTTTGAAAAAGTTGGTTCTAAAAAATAAAAAAAATTATTAGAGATTATTAATAATCACTATGCGTCAGTTTGACAATAATTGTCCGTCAAAGTGCGGTCTTTTGCAGGTATCATTAAAACAATATACCAGCGTGATATAGGGCAATCTTTCATATCTCCTAAAAGGCCTGATGAAAGTTTGGGTATTTTTATGCTCCTACCATAGATTTTGGGCGCTAGTAATATCCGCCTCATTGAGGCGGTTCAAACGAATACCCACAACCTATGTCTTGGAGCAGAATTTTGGAAAAAGAAATATCCCTGTAATCCTCATGTTTTCTATAATGGTGGGTAAAGAGGAGTGATTATTACACGGAGACGTTAATGTTCTGTGAATTCATTGTTTGTCTCAGATCGCCGCTTTTATTTATTTATTTATTAAACACTTTTGTATAGTACTCAGCAGACCCGAACATGAACAAAGTTATATAACCCCGGGGCCAGCCCGCGCGGATCAGCCTGTGTATCCAAGTAGCCTGATAAAAGTCCCCACCGGTCGCATTAAAGATAATTAGGTTCTCAGTCACCTAAAGAACGCACAGTGAATGCCTAGATCAGACTACTTAAATGCGCAGACTGATCCGAGTCATAGCCGGGCGCGCATGTAAATGAAACGAATCGCCGCATCCCGGAAAATTATGACCAGCTTAGGCACTACAACGGCCTGTAGTTGTAGACGCGCAGGCTGATTTGAGTAGATATATGAAAAATATCCCAATTTTTATATAAAACATTTTTAATTTTTTGGTGGTAAAATTTTCAATCTATTTGAAGGAGTTGTTGTTGTTTAAAAGTCTGTGACTGTGTTGTCAAATCGGGGTATGAATTGTAAGTATAATTAGTTAGCGTTACCAAAATTTTGATAGCTAGGTATAAAGGACTTTGAAAGAAACATAACATTTTTTTTCAACAGACACAATATGTTCGAGGAAATGAATGTATACGAACCAAAATTATATTTTTCAGTCAAAACAGTGTTATATAGGGAAAGTTCTCATATATAAATATCACTTTACTCAAATTCCGTTTAAAATAAACAATAAAATAAAAACAATACAGAGTTTATACTCATGCAAATACTTTCAAAAAGATCTTCCTTTTGTAACCAAAATCTTCCTCTCGCGTAAGGAAGCTTCCTTTCGCGAAAGGAAGCTTCCTTTCGTACTTTATCTACACCGCGGTATAACACCTCTCTTCGTCGTCGAATGTATTTCCCTTCTCTAGTAGAAGCACCCCTTGCGTAAGCAGGAGTTGTATGTCTTTTTGCATATTTTGCCCGTCTTTGCGGTTTTTAGGTAGACCTGATATAACACCTCGAACAGTCACATGACTTATCAAAATGGCGGCGGTACGCAAATTAGGAAATATCGATCCGTCCAAGACAGTATTCTTTTGCTGCGACATGCAAGAGAGGTTCAGGCTAGCCATACCGTGTTTCAAAGATATAGTTTTTTGTGTAGATAGACTGGTAAGCTCTGCTTGAAATGTTAATGTTGTTTTCATTGTAACGTTCTCGTTGTCATTAGTTTTCGTCAGAATAAGAAGGGTCGAAATCTTCCACTGACCGTTCCAAGGCGGCTCTTCTGTGGCGATTTATTTATGTTGTTGTTTGTTACTTACTGTGTGTATCACTTGTGTCTTTTTATTTTTGGATGGCCATATGGCCATTTTGTGGGAAAGTAACTGTCCATATGGCCTTCCTTTGTTTAGGTTTCCACTATGGTCTGGTCGCTTAATGTTTGTATTTCTTTCCCTTTGGTGTCTTTTATGGATGGAGTAAGTTAATTGTATCAATTCCTGATCTTTGTTTTACTTCTACTTTCCATAGAAACACCCAAACCCGAGATCTCTGGCTGTAGTGACCTACAGCCAGAGAAATTTCACACTTGAAAACGGCAATGTATTGCAGATCCTTCCAAGGAACGGTGGCTGTCGACTCATTCAAACCTGGCTGGGTATGTTTATATATATTCACCTTATTTGCATTATCTGCTGGTACCTAGTCTGAAGGTTATCAGTGTTGGAAAAACATTTGCCCTGCCCTGTCTGTTTGTTTGTTTGTCTGTTTGTCCATCACAAAAACTTTAACCTTGATCATAACTTCAAAAGTATTTGGCCTAGCTCCATGAAACTTCACACACTTATTCACCACCACAAGGGCTACATTATGACCAAGGGCCATAACTCTGTTGTCATTTTTGGCTGAATTATCTCCCCTTGAAATTTTGCAAAAACTTTAACCTTGATCATAGCTTCAAAATTATTTGACCTAGCCCCATGAAACTTCACACACTTATTCACCAATACAAGGGCTACATTCTGACCAAGGGCCATAACTCTGTTGTCATTTTTGGCTGAATTATCTCCCCTTGAAATTTTGCAAAAACTTTAACCTTGAACATAACTTCAAAAGTATTTGACCTAGCCCCATGAAACTTCACACACTTATTCACCATCACAAGGGCTACATTCTGACGAAGGGCCATAACTCTGTTGTCATTTTTGGCTAAATTATCTCCCCTTGAAATTTAGCAAAAACTCATAAATTTGGCTCCCACTGGGGGCATTGGTCACCTATAGTGACAGCTCTTGTTTCTCCTGTTACTGCTACTCGCTCACATCTGAGCATTACGAACAGGATTTCCTGGGTGGTAACCAGTACTTTTTTGAAAGTTGATTTTTAAAATCAAGTTTTCTATGTCAACACATTTCTACTTCCGGTACTGGGCCGCGTTACTACACTTCCACTGTTCCTTAGCTGCATAAAATAGTCCACAGGAAGTCTTGAAAATTAATTTTGCAGGCATGGAACGTCTTTCAAAATATTTCATTTTTGTCGCGCCTGCTATTAGCATGGCGTGATATAGGTGCCCGGTTTTCCGTATGTTCGTTGGTCCGTTCCTCAAGGCGTCAACATTGGCGACCACCCTAGCGTTCACCCAAAGGTTCAAGTTTATTTCTCAAGAACTATAAGAGCTTCATTAATGATAGTTGGTACACACTTGTATCTGGGGATGGCAACTTAAATGCAAGCATCCATATTTGACCGTGACCTTTATTTTATGGTTCACTGACTTTGTAAAATATTGGGACCACCTTAGGTTCAAGTTTATTTCTCAAGTACTTAAGAGCTTCATTAATGATACTTGGTACACACTTGTATCTGGGGATGGAACTTAAATGCAAGCATCCATATTTGACCTTGACCTACATTTTATGGTTGACTGACTTTGTAAAATATTGCGACTACCCTAGCGTTCACCCTTAGGTTAAAGTTTATTTCTCAAGAACCATAAGAGTTTCATTAATGATACTTGGTACAAACTTGTATCTGGAGATGGAAACTTAAATGCAAGCATCCATATTTGACCTTGACCTTCATTTTATGGTTCACTGACTTTGTTAAATATTGTGACCATGCTAGCGTCCCCCCTGATGGTCAAGTTTATTTCTCAAGAACTATAAGAGCTCGATTAATGATATTTGATACAATTTTGAATTTCATGGTTCACTGACTTTTTAAATTATTGCAACCACCATAGCGTTCACCCAGATGCTCAAGTTAATTTCTCAAGAACTATAAGAGCTTCATTAATGATACTTGGTACAAACTTGTATCTGGAGATGAATACTTAAATGCAAGCATCCATATTTGACCTTGACCTACATTTTATGGATTACTGACCTTGTAAAATATTGATACCACCCTAGCGTTCACCCTAATGGTTAAGTTCATTTCTTAGGAATTAAAACAGCTTAATTGATGATACTTAGTACAAGCTTGCATTTAAGAATGGCAACTTTTATGCAAGCATCTATGTTTGACCTTGGCCTAGATGTCATGGTTCACTGACTTTGCGCCCCCACAGGCGCGACATAACCTTCGGCAGAATTCTTGTTCGAGACTTTATATGGATTGAATATAAATTGGCATAGAAAGACGAATTCTGAAAAGAAAATAGTACTCTTCTACTATTTTCCTACGCGCTTTCTGATGATATTTATGTTTTACTCTTTCATCCCTGAGTTTCTAAACAGGACTCTTCTAGCTTTAAATATATTCTTATAGAAAGGGATTTCTGATTAGTTCACTCACATGTTGACAAACATCTGGCAAGACGTGCTACAGGGGTCGAAATTAACACTTGTCCCCTCGTATTTACGAGTTGTTTGTCAGTAAGGATGAGTGTAAATTGTTACTGGCTTGCCCTGCAGGACAAGTGAGTTTTCCGCCATGAAAATGTCTAATCCTGCTGTTCAGTGGAAGCCTTTTCCCAAACTATCAAATTACAGCAAATTGTATTCGGGCGTGTATTACCCGCAGTTTTTTTTCCCTAAACTACAGGCCCAAGTTCAGGGTGCGGGTGTAATGTCATTAACTTCAATTCTGTTCAACATTAATTGGAAACGTTTTTTATATTGTTACGTTACGTCACGGCTCTGGTCGCTTGGTTACGTTATCTATGTCGGAATGTTATACTGTATTAAACACAATGAACTGATATTAACTTGTTGCATACTTACCCAGTCATTACATTGGCGACAAGAATAAAACAGGAAGGTGGGAAAAGGCGGCGGTAAAAGAGGTCAAAGGATAGATAAGTATCTGATGGAATAATTTCCAAAGATTTGAGAAAATCGGGAAAAGAGGATCTGTGAAAATTGACAGTACAAATAAATGACCAGATACGGGATAGAAATGGCAGAAAATGAAACCGTTACGGTTATTACAGTCTAGAAATCTAAGGGCATTGTCGTTTAGACCTTCAGAGGACCAACTTTCTACAGGGAAAGTATGGGAAGACTGGTTGGAAGAAATAGAGAGAGTTTGGCTATTTCAAAATCATAAACCCACAGGATAAGAAAGATGCCTTGATCATCTACAGAGGTCAGGAAATATCAAGACTTGAGAAAAGTTTACCTGATTCGACAGAGGTAGGTCTCAATGATGTGTATGAAAAAAATAAGGAAGAATCTTAATGACTACTTTATTCCTAAAAAAATAAACATTACATGTTTCTCAAAATGAGACCGCAAATTGTAGAAGCAACAGTGGCATATGCAACACGCTTAAGGGAAAAAGCGCATGGCTGTGAATTTGGCGCCAAAAACAACGAGCGGATACTTGAGCATTTGATTCAGACCATTGAAAACAAGGGTTTGTCTCTGGTCGGGCTCATCGGAGTCTAACTGTTGGTTTTCTTTTGCTCCAGCATTTCAGTGGTTTCTTGCTGTCGAGTCCTCACCGTTGTCTCACCTCTGTGGTTCTTTGATTTCTGTGTTCACGGAGATGTTGCACTGATGAGTTAGGAGGCCTTCATGCGGACTGAACAAATTATTTGTCTAAATCGCGACGGAAGTAAGGGCGAGGATTGTGGCCACGTAAAATCGATTTAAGCCCCCCAGTGGAAATCTTCCACTGACCGTTCCAAGGCGGCTCTTCTGTGGCGATTTATTTATGTTGTTGTTTGGTACTTACTGTGTGTATCACTTGTGTCTTTTAATTTTGGATGGCCATATGGCCATTTTGTGGGAAAGTAACTGTCCATATGGCCTTCCTTTGTTTAGGTTTCCATTATGGTCTGGTCGCTTAATGTTTGTATTTCTTTCCCTTTGGTGTCTTTTATGGATGGAGTAAGTTAATTGTATCAATTCCTGATCTTTGTTTTACTTCTACTTTAATCCAGAAATGCATATCAAAAGCATGGACATTACAAGAATTTCTCACTGAAGCTGGACAAATTGAAGATATTTCTCTTCAAATGAAAGACATGGCAATAGCTCTATATGAACAAGCAAAATCCAAAGTTGAGGACCCAAGACAAATATCTAACAGGCCGAAAAAATATTTACCCGCTAACACTAGGAGATTTAGAGGGGAGAGTTGTCCCAATTGTGGTTTCGAAACGCATTCTGAAGGGAAGATTTGCCCGGCATATGAGAAAAAGTGTAATAATTGCTCAAGATTCAATCATTTTGCAGCGGTCTGTCGATCTAACAGAAACGAAGATGGGCCTAGTAATAAGCGGTCAAGCGGCAGCTATCAGATTCAAAAGAAACACGAAGTTAAACGAACAGCAGAGACAGATCTTGACATTAAGGACAGCTCTGATATAGAGTTCTTGGCCAAATCAATAGCACACAGGCGCATCAAAATGGTGAAGAAAAGATATGGGTTAGAAAAACTATACCATTGATGCTGAACGATGTCTACATACGTGCAGAACTGGATACAGGCGCGGACGTCAATGTTATGGATGAATATCAGTACAGAGCCTTGCAACACAGGTCAGGATATGAAATGTACCTTCAAAAGAGTAGAACAAAACAGCGCGCACTGCAGACAGAACTGCCAATCACAGGAGAATTTGAGGCCGTCTTGAGAAACCAGACTTGTGGTAAGCAAACAAAATTTCTTGTCATAAAAGGTAGGATCAATTCGCCACCTCTGTTCAGTAAAAACAGCCCAACTGAACTTGGCATGTTGCAGATTAATGAGAATGGATCTTTTGCAAACCGTAAGGACATGCGGATCCCAGGAAACATAACAAATGTTCATCCTTCGGAAACACTGCATGGCATCAAGCAATCCAGGAAATAACCATTAAACATAGCAGCATTTTTGAGGGTATTGGCAGAATAAGGGACACTAAACATTATAAAGAACTGTATGTTCAATTCAACATGAAAGAAACTGCAGCACCTGTAGCCCAGAGACCCCGTCCAGTGCCCTACTATCTTCAAAAACCTCTGAAGTTATGGTTAGACCAGTGTGTGCAAGATGACATATGCGAAAATGTACCACCAGATGAGCCAGTCACATGGTGCTCCCCTGTTGTCGTGCAGCCAAAACCCAAATACGTAAATGTCCCACATGAAGAACTGCAGCCAAATATGATTCGCGCGTGCATAGATTTGAGAGTACCAAATAAGTGCATGGAGAGAAACAGAATTACACAGGGGCCGATAGTAGAAGATTTTATCTACAAATTTCATGAATGCTCGGTGTTCTCGAAGCTGGACCTCAGAAGTGGCTACCACCAACTGATGTTACATCCGGATTCCAGAGCTGTCGTGACCTTAAGTACGCCGTGGGGATTTGTTTGATTTGAGGTTTAACGTCCCCGTCAACACTGTAAAGGTCATTTTGGAGACGTTGCTTCCCATTTTGTGGGACTTTTACCCGACATTAAGATGAAATGACATCTCAAGCCCTGTCGCCCAATGAAACCAATAGGGTTTATTAGCATGGACGGTTCGCCTCGCACCGTGGTTCCTGGACAGGCTTAGATCCTCTAAGCGGTTTACCAGTACTTGTGTGCGGGCCGGATTCAGCTTGCGTGGAAGCATCGTGCAGCCCATATATTTCTTCAAGCCCCTATGGGCGTGGGCGGTGTACGCTGTGGGGAAACTCTCACCGTGGGGAAACTATCGACATAAACGATTGATATTCGGTGCTAAAGCCTCACAAAACTTATGTGATGACATGATGTGTAAGATTTTCGGAAACATAGCAATGTGCCTGAACCAGCGGGATGATATCCTCATTGGAGGCCGAAATATTGAAGAACACAACAAGATGCTCAAGGCAGTACTTCAGAGAGCAGAAGATTATGGAGTAACATTTAACTGGGACAAATGCCAGTTCGGAGTAGAGGAACTAGAGTTTTATGAGTACCGCTTCACGAAAGAAGGGCTTAAACCTGCGTTAGACAAGGTAAAAGCAATCAAGGACTGTAGGTGTCCTGAGACAAAAGAGGCAGTGAGAAGCTTCCTTGGCATGGCCGGATATTTGTCGAAATTCATTCCACGATACGCCTCTCTTACTGCACCACTGAGAAGGCTCACACAAGGAAATGTTAGATTCCAATGGGGAAATACAGAACAAATAGCTTTTGAAAAACTAAAGGACAGTATTTCAGATAACAATACTATGATTTATTTGAACCATAACAAACCATTATTAGTCAGAGCAGAGACAAGTTACCATGATGGGTTATCCGCAGGGTTGTTTGAAGACATTGGGAAGGGATTGCAGCCTGTACATTTTATAAGTCGCACCATGACAAATACAGAGAAGTGGAATAGCCAGACAGAAAAGGATGCGCTAGCAATTGGATGGGCTAAAATTGGTTAAGAATATATATTCTCGGTGCACCCAAATTTAAAATCATTACAGGTCACTAATCCCTACTATGTAAGTTTTACAAAGTCACGGCCAAACTCCCACCAAGAATAGAGCGTTGGTAATTGATATGCAAGACGTGGATTTTGAACTGTGCGACGAACCTGGAAAAGACGAATGGGATCCACTGCACTACATATCAAGGCACCCATTACCTATACCAGGTACAGAGGATACAGAGAAAGTCATCAAGATTATCGTAAACTCTGAACATGCAGTGGTACTAGACAAGATAAGAGAGGGAACACAAAAGGACATGCAACTACGAAAACTATATAAAAGAATCCCAAGAGAAGACTGGGAAAAACACATTTCTGTTTTAGGAGGTTTTCGTTTTACCTGGTTAACTGTTATTCCAAAGGAAATGTCCGTTTCGGCATTTTCCGCCTCATCAGTTTCATTCTCTGAATCTGTTCAGGTAACGGGATGTTCTAAATCCACCTGTTTCACACGATTTTGTCGTTTTTCTTTCTTGTTCTTCTTGAAGCAAACAGCTACAAAATGATCTCTTTTCTTACAATAAGCACATAATTTCCCTTTTGCAGGGCATGGTCCTTGTCGGTAAGGGAAATCGCCACCGCAATTTCAACATTTAATATTTCTTTTCTGTGATGCATTTTAGAAGCCTCCGTGGTGTAGTGGTTACGCTACTCGCCCTGTAAACCAGGGATCGCAGGATCGATCCCGGGCTTCTCCAGACTTTCGGATGAGTCTTTAAACCGAGGTCCCGTCTCCGTATGACCTTTGCTGTTGGTGGGACGTAAAACTCAAACACTCACTCAATCTGTGATGCATTTGGCTGACATTGGTACTGTTTGTTTTGTTTAAACGCCATCCGTTTGTTTTTCTGCGTTTTAACTTTGTTTGTTTGTTCAGGTCCTAATGGGCCGTTATGTCCATTTTCTATTTATCTTGCCTGCGCACTCGCTAATTCCATTGTTCGAGCAGCTAATAGTAAATTTGGTTAGTCCAAACATTCTTGAAGAACTTTTCGCCTTAATTTTGCAGATTTTTAGCCTTGTATGATCTGTGATTTTATTTCCTTTGTCTTGTCCGTAAATTCGCAGTGTTCAGCTTTTTGTCACAGGCGTGTTGCGAAGTCATCAACTGTTTCAAAGTCAGTCTGTTTCATCTGATGGAACTGAACAATTTCGAACTCCTCATTGACTTGGGGCTTAAAATAATCCGTCAGTGCTGTTTTTGTCTCCACGTACCCATTTTCGCCTCCAGTGTTATCTTAAGTAGAAGTAAAACAAAGATCAGGAATTGATACAATTAACTTACTCCATCCATAAAAGACACCAAAGGGAAATGCCGAACACCTCATCTCCAGAATAATGTAACAAAAGGGCCTTACGCCGCTTTCTACTGTCTATGCTCATTCCCACAAACAGATTTTCCAGTTTATGGTGATACGTCTCCCATCTGTATCCAAGTGAAGAGCTGTCCACGTTCACTTCGAATTTGGGAAAGGCTGGTAACGATGCCATGTTTCATCAAAGCAGTGTCTTTTTTGTTTGTTGGTTTGTACGTGTACAACTTTAACGTTGGTCATAACTTTTGAATCGTTGGAGATAGAGTATTCATATTTGGCATGAAGGTTCCTTGTGACAAGTGCTTCACATTCATGCAAAAAATTTGACCTGTGACCTTGACCTTTGACCTGCTTAAAAGAAAAAATTAACATTGGTCATAACTTTTGAACCGCTTGAGATACAGCCTTCATATTTGGCATGTATGTTCCTTGTGACAAAAACTTTACATTCATGCAAAAATATTTGACCTGTGACAGTGACCTTTGACCTACTTAAAATAAAAAAATAACATTTTGGTCATAACTTTTGAACCATTTGAGATACAGCCTTCATATTTTGCATGTAGGTCTCTTGTGACAAGAGCTTTACATTCACACAAAAATTTTAACCTGTGACCTACTTAAAGAAAAAAAATAACATTGGTCATAACTTTTGAACCGCTTGAGATACACCCTTCATATTTGGCATGTATGTTCCTTGCGACAAAAGCTTTATATTCACACAAAAATTTAACCTGTGACCTTGATATTTGACTTGCATAAAAGAAAAAATTAACATTGGTCATAACTTTGGAACCGTTTGAGATACAGCCTTCATATTTGTCATGAAGGTTCCTTGTAACAAGAGTTTTACATTCATGCAAAAAAATTCACCTGTGACCTTGACCTTTGACCTACTTAAAAGAAAAAAATAACATTTTTGACATAGCTTTTGAACCGTTAGGGATAGAGCCTTCATATTTAGCACGTAGGTTCCTTGTGATAAGAGATTTTACATTCATGCAAAAAAATTTTACCATGACCTTGACCTTTGACCTACCTAAAAGAACAAATAAAATTGTTCATAACTTTTGAATCGTTTTAGATAGAGCCTTCATATTTGGCATGTAGGTTCCTTGTGACAAGAGCTTTACATTCATATTCATGCAAAGAATTTTGACCTGTGACCTTAACCTGTGACCTACTTTAAAGAAAAAATATTATTATAGCCCCGCTTTGAAAAAGTGGGGGCTATATTGGATTTGGCTTGTCCGGAATTCCGTCTGTCTGTCTGTCTGTCTGTCTGTAATCTTGTCCGGAATTCCGTCTGTCTGTAATATTTGATAGTGGGTACCTTGTTACCGCAACTCCTCTTACAGTTCTAGGTCAATCCTTTTGAAACTTTACAGGTGTTTTCATATAGGTCTGAAGATGTGCATATTCTTTTTTCATTATCCTTAAATAATTTTTTTCACTTATTTCACCCTTTTTAACTTAGACAATTTTTGAGATCTACTAATGTTAAAATGTATAGGGAGTAGCTACCTTGTTACCCCAACTCCTCTTACAGTTCTAGGTCAATCCTTTTGAAACTTGACAGGTGTTTTTATATAGGTCTGAAGATGTGCATATTCTTTTTTCATTATCCTTAAATAATTCTTTTCACTTATTTCACCTTTTTTAACTTAGACAATTTTTGAGATCTACTAATGTTAAAATGTATAGGGAGTAGCTACCTTGTTACCGCAACTCCTCTTACAGTTCTAGGTCAATCCTTTTGAAACTTTACAGGTGTTTTCATATAGGTCTGAAGATGTGCATATTCTTTTTTCATTATCCTTAAATATTTTTTTTCACTTATTTCACCTTTTTTAACTTAGACAATTTTTGAGATCTACTAATGTTAAAATGTATAGGGAGTAGCTACCTTGTTACCGCAACTCCTCTTACAGTTCTAGGTCAATCCTTTTGAAACTTTATAGGTGTTTTCATATAGGTCTGAAGATTTGCATATTCTTTTTTCATTATCCTTAAATAATTTTTTTCACTTATTTCACCTTTTTTAACTTAGACAATTTTTGAGATCTACTAATGTTAAAATGTATAGGGAGTAGCTACCTTGTGATCGCAACTCCACTTACAGTTCTAGGTCAATCCTTTTGAAACTTAACAGGTGTTTTCATATAGGTCTGAAGATGTGCATGTGCTTTTTTTATTATTATTATCCAAAACTTATTTTTTAACTTAGACAAGGCGTAGGTACCTTGTTGGGGATTTAACCCTCTCACAAGTCTTTACCTTTAATTCATGAGTCTTTCTCCTCTGACAGGGCTATAGCGGGGCTATAGTCAGATCCTCTGACAGTTCTAGTTGTTCATAACTTTCGAACCGTTTAAGATAGAGCCTTCATATATGGCATGTAAGTTCCTTGTGCCAAGGGCTTCTCACTCAAACCAAAATCTTGACCTGTGACCTTGACTTTGAACTATGAACAACTTTGAAAAAAAATGACCATGCCCGGGGACATGTTCGTGTTTTACAAACACACCTTGTTGACAATGTTTGTTTTTCAGAATTAATTACATGAAATATATGAAATTAATATGTTTCACAAGTCGTTATCCAGTTGTTTATTAATTCCATAATCGACAGTTTATCCGACAGTTTATCCTCGTCGCCAGTTATAGTGTCGTGTGTTGTATAGAAACAGAAGACATGGGTCTACACTGTTAGTTTAATATGTACAACACGACTTCACCCTAGCTCATCATACCCACCAGTAAACTATATCTACCAAAATACATACATTGAATACCTAATCAAGTAGGCGGAACTTATTGACAGCATCTAGCCAACTCTCTTGCATCATGCACAACTACTATACACTATACCCACCGATGACAAAAACATGCAAAATTACCCAGCATACAGAGAGATAATCATTTATGCAAGAATAGCTTCCCTTTTAATTGTTTTCAGTCACTTTAAGCAAACTGGACAGTTTTTTCTTTCTTTCAGATTAAGGGTTCGGAGATACTAGGAATTCCTCTGATTGTGACGGAGCAGGTACTTGTATCATTACTCCTTTCATAGCTTCAGATAATGTGTATAAATAACACTTTTTGTACCAAATGGAATCTTCCACCTTATATATAACATTAGTCCATTTCAGAATTTAGGGGTGTCAGGTTGTGTTGTCTTCAAAATTTATTAGGAAAATGGCTGAACTTTTTGCAAACAGTGTAGACACTGATCAGACGCCGCGTCATGCGTTCTGCGGCGACTGATCTGGGCATGCACTGTTTGCCAATTACCCGTTTTGGAGTTTCTGGTACAAAAAAGGGTAAAGGGGTATCAATAATTTTGTCTCGATGGTTTGTCAATCGAAATAAAGTTACTAAGCATAGAGACTCTTCAGTGCTAAGGTCCACCTGACCATGATTTGAAATCCAGGCAACGTTACTATCAGCGTATTACATTATAGGATTATATGTAGAATTTGGACTCGAATCATGGGTTGTGCTTGGCAAACATTGTAGACCAAGATCAGACGCTGCAGGGCACGGTATCTGATCAGGGTCTACACTGGTTGCTGGCAGTACAGGAATTTAAGGGTCAGGTACTGCAGAATGCAGCGTCTGATTAGGGTCCACATAGTTTCCTTACAGGACAGGAAAGTAAGGGTTAAGGGAGATGCCAACATTCTGTCTAAGTCACTGTTAGGATCATTTTGTCAATCTACACTCAGAGCCAATCGACCCACCGGTGCTGGGAGTGTTTTTATCCTTGTTGGAAACGTGTTGTGGGTACCCACAACATGTATTTCAATGAACAAATGAAGAAAATTATCTCTAACTTGGCCTCAGTACTCCTTTTTCTAGAGCTATTGTCTCACCCATGTGAGATAATAAGTTATACCTTGTTTTGTATTACCTATGTAGATGTCAGTTGGACAGCTGACAACTTCTTCATGTATTAGATTCATTTATAAGTATGGGTTCTAATTATACGTTTCCAACCCAAAGGAGGTCTTGGCGTTGACATTGAACTATGCTTTGGCGATGTTCTGATTGGCCTGGGCATCCCAATGGTTGGAAACACCTTCTGCTATGTGTATTAAAATACTCTTCTGAAAAATGCTACCGTTTAAATCTAAAAAAAATTCGAACACCTTGAGGGCTTGCTGTAATTCTCCTTAATTTTTAACAGTTTGTTTCACAATGCAGCAAGGAGTTCAAAAATGCAGAAGGAATGGCATGTAGATCTATATGAGTCGGTCAGCTCACAGCTTCTTCAAGTATTGGATACATTTATAATTATGGGTTCTAAGTAGAAGTTTCCAACCCAAATAAAGTTTTGGCGTTTACATTGAACTAGGGCTTGGATGATGTTCTGGTTGGCCTGGGCAACCCAGTGGTTGGAAATACCTACTGCTATGTGTAATACTCTTAACGTAAAAATTCCAACACCTTGAGGGATTGCTGTAATTCTCCAATTGTTTTTTAACAATTTGATTCACACTCCAGCAAGGAGTCCAAAAAGTGCAGATGGTATGGTAAACAGTGTTTACCCTGATATGACTGCTCCATCAGAAGCAGAGCAGTCTGATCAGGGTCTGCACTGTTTGCTGACCTGTCTGTCCTAATGCTTAGGATCATTACATTACTTGAGCCCCGCCAAGCGAATTTGGGTCTTCGAGCATTCCGTCATGACAAATTGTAACTGCGCATGCCCAGCCATTCAGAGGGGCCAGGGATATGGCTTTCTGTCTGAAGGTTCCTCTTGATTCACTGCTTGTATGAGCGAGCAGCGAGGGTTCTGGCGAGACTGAACCTTCGCTGCTCGCATAGGCGATAAGTACCAAAATCGCTTGACGGGGCCCACATAATTATGGATGCCATTTTAGCACATATCTGTAATCCTTTTTGCTAGCTATGGGGTACCGTTTTACTATTTAATACAATTTCGAGATATTTATAATTTTGTTATAGATATCTATAAATCAAATTATAGATATCTATAATTAACTTTATTGAGATCTAGAATAATCAATGCCATATGTTTTGGTATCATAAAATGTAATCAATGATATGTATTATATTTTCTTGATATCTATAAATTTGTTTTATGATATCTTTTATTCTTTTGCACACATATATATTAAAAAAATCCGGTTATAGATATCATTTGAAAGGCTGAATTCAAGATATCGCGATTTTCAATAATGGATATCGGAAAATATATTATGGATATCAATAAATGTTCTTCAATATTTGATATCTGCATATCGAACAATATCTATAATTTGAATTAAAGATATTCCTTAAAATATTATACATATCATAAAATAAATAATACATATCTAATATTACTTATAGATATCTAATAATATTTATTGATATCCTAGATTTTTATGCTCCCCGAAGGGGGAGCCATATAGTCGCCGCTTTGTCTGTCCGTCTGTCCGTCCGTCCGTCCGTCACACTCAATATCTCTAAAAGTATTAAAGGTATTTAAGTGAAACTTGATATACTGATAGAGGGCGATGAGGGGAATCATAGAATACAAGAACCATAACCCTGTGACCAGTATGTATGGAGTTACTTCCCTTCTGAAGTATTTCAATAAAAAGATTGTCCGGAGCATATCTCTGAAAGTATAGAAGGGATTTAAGTGAAACTTGATACATTGATAGATGGCCATCAGAGGAAGTGCAGAGTGCAAGAACTGTAACTCTATCACAAGTAATTACAGAGTTTTTTTCCCTTTTTAGTTTTTGCTATATTAAGCTTGTCAGGAGTACATCTATAAAAGTTTAAAAGGTAATTTAGTGAAACTTGATACACTGATAGGGAGCTATGAGAGAAATCGCAGAATGCAAGAAGGATTACCCTGCAAACAGTATTTACGGAGTTACTTCCCTTCTTAATTAGGGCCCCCACACAGTATTTTGGTTGCCCTATAGTAATCTCCTTGTCAGTCAGTTTCAAATCTAAACCAAAACATTTAACCGGTTATAACTTCAAAAGTATTGTCCCTACTCCCATGAAACTTCACACTCATACTAACAATCACAAGACCTACATTCTGACAAACATATTGCTTTTGTTCGTGTGTTTGTCACGCCTTAACCAAAAAACTTAACCTCGGTTATAATTTCAAAAGTATTTGCCCTACTCTCATGAAACTGTACACGCATACTTACCATTACAAAACATACATTCTGACAAAGGGCCATAATTATGTTGCTTATTTTCAATGAATTATCTCCCCTTTTTATCAAAAAATATCTCCTGTTGTTTCATAACCATGGGTAATAGGGCTTTCATATTTCACATATGTATTCCTTGTGACAATCTTCATTGAAAATCACTTACTAGGGAACACAGAACTGAGTTTCTTTGTGTTATGGTTTAAGATTTACATGCCTTTGCACGGAAGGGGCCTTACATTTCTCCTTATTTTTGCAATCTTTGTATAAAGTCACTAACTAGGGAATTCTAAGACTTTGGGTTAAACCCCTTTGCTACCGGAAACCCCAAAAGGGGTAAGTGGCAAACAGTGCAGGCCCAGATCATGTTTGTCACAACTTAACCGAAAAAACTTAACCTTGGTCATAACTTCAAAAGAATTGGCCCTACTCTTATGAAATTTCACACACATACTTACCATCACAAGACCTACATTCTGACAAAGGAGAATAACTTGTGTGTTTGTCACACCTAAACCAAAAACCTTAACCTCGGAGATAACTTTCTTAGCCTTATGGTTTAAGATTTACAGGTCCTTGCAGGGAAGGGGCCTTACATTTCTCTTTTTTTTTTTTTTGCATTCTTTGTTGAAAATGACTACCTAGTTTCTTTATTTGTACTCCAAACATCAGCTGAGGGTACTCATTAGAACCTCCTCATTCAGACGGTTCTAACGAGTACCCATAACCTTTGTCTTCAAACAAATCTTATCAAACTTCGAAGTGTATAGGATCATTTCACTAAAATAACCCTCCTACTACTGCGCATCTTCGGGGAGCATCCCTCGGTTTCACCGAAGCTCTTGTTATTATAGATCAACTATAAATCAAATTATAGATATTTATAAATCTTATAATGGATATCTTTAAATCAAATTATAGATGTCGCCACTGTGGCTCATTCTACCTGATGATCAGGCAGTTGTGGGTTGTATCCAAACCAAGTCAGCAGCATTCGTTCATGGAGAGCGATCATGAAATCTTTTTTGGTTGTCCTCTGTCTTCCGCTGATTCAAGGAGAGCGGTTGTCAACTTCCTGCAAAAGAATGTGCACTGTACAGATTAACCACATATGTATTATCCTGCCAGAGAAGGTGTGATTAGGTAATCTCTCAAGCTCAACATGGCTTAAATACTGTTGATTGGTCTTTTTAACTCCAAACCATCATGTTAACAAGTCCGTGCAATAAACATCCCTCTAAATCCCACTTAATATTTGGAATAGTGGGGTTTATAGGGGTAAACATTATTTTCTATCGTTTTGGTCAAAAACATAGATTGTGGATATGCGTTAGAACCGCATCAATGAGGCGATTCTAATGAGCATATGCAATCTATGTTGTGGGTACATATATTGTGGGTAGTTGTTTTAACTGCCTCAATGAGGCGGTTCTTATGAGCACACGCATTCTCTGTTTGGATTAGAAATAAGAACACAATAATAAAAAACAATGATCTGAAAATGCTAGTTCTGGAGCTGCCATTTCAGCTTAGGGTTGTGTTATCATAATTCCAAACCAAACTCCTGTAGGCTCGAATAGGGAACAATATTATGTTGAAATTCCTGTATATTGCAGTATCCAAAAGGACTAGGAAATACTATTAAAGAGTTAGATATCAGTAAAGCTGTGGGAATATATGAAAAGACAAAGTTCAGCATGCTGGTACCCGAGGTGATTAAGCATATGGAGACCCTTTGTGGTGGAGATGTACAACATGTTGTTTTGTTTGGAATAGAGGTAATATTAGTTAGAACTGGCTTCTCTGAAGACATGTTGTTTTGTTTGGAATAGAGGTAATATTAATTAGAACTGGCTTCTTTGAAGCTACCAAAGATAGAAAATGTAAAGGAATTGGAAACACTGGTTACCTTAGCCTATTGCATGCAGGAAACCTCTAAAGCGGTACCTTGGCAAACAGTGCAGTCCCAGATCGAACACGCCAGAACGCGGGTTCTGATCAGGGCCTGCATTATTTGCTAACAGACTTATCCATAAAAAACAAAATAAGAATAAAAAATAAGCCTGACACCCCTTACATGACAAATGGACTTGTCCAACATATAGCAATCAAAGAGTCCACTAGTATACAATAGGTTAGCAATGTACAATAGTGATATATTTCTGTCTAGCCTGTTCACACTGTCTTCTGGTTGTTTTTAACTTGATTCTTATTATCCCCCGCCGAAGGCGGAGGGATATAGTTTTGGCGTTGTCCGTCCTTCCGTCCGTCCGTCCTTCCGCACCAACGAAACGACATTTAGGGGGCAAAAAATTTGGACATTTTGACACTTAAGTATATATTCGTGAGTTCAAATGCGGTTTATTCCGTTATTTGGGTACTTAAGTGGCAAAAATTTGCTCTTAGGTGGCTTGCCGCTTAAGAGAATTTGCCGCTTAAGTAGTCAATATACCGACGCCTAGCCACTTAAGTATCCGTTCGTGAAAACGTCCGTCCGTCCGTCACACTTTTTTGTACGGAACCGTTTCTCAGCAACTATTGCATGGAATTAAATGAAACTTGAAATAAATATGTATTATTATGCTGTGGTGATGCACGCGCAATTTTTTTTCGGATTGACTTTTTACATCCAGAGTTATGGCCCCTTGAATGATTGAAATTCTGGATTTTTCGTCGTCTCACTTTGTCCGGAACCGTTTCTCAGCAACTATTGCATGGAATTAAATGAAAATTGAAATAAATATGTATTATTATGCTGCAGTGATGCACGTGCAATTTTTTGTCGGATTGACTTTTTACATCCAGAGTTATGGCCCCTTAAATGATTGAAATTCTGGATTTTTTCGTCATCTCACTTTGTCCGGAACTGTTTCTCAGCAACTATTGCATGGAATTAAATGAAACGTGAAATAAATATGTATTATTATGCTGCGGTGATGCACGCGCAATTTTTTTCTGGATTGACTTTTTACATCCAGAGTTATGGCCCCTTAAATGATCGAAATTCATGATTTTTCGTTGTCTCTCTTTGTCCGGAACCGTTTCTCAGCAACTATTGCATGGAATTATATGAAACTTGAAATAAATATGTATTATTATGCTGTGGTGATGCACGCGCATTTTTTTTTCCGGATTTACTTTTTACATCCAGAGTTATGGCCCCTTAAATGATTGTAATCCTGGATTTTTCGTCGTCTCACTTTTTTGTCGGGAACGGTTTCTCAGCAACTATTGCATGGAATTATATGAAACTTGAAATAAATGTGTATTATTATGCTGTGGTGATGCACGCAGAAATTTTTTTCGGATTGACTATTTACACCCAGAGTTATGGCCCCTTAAATGATTAAAATTCTGGATTTTTCGTCGTCTCACTTTGTCTTGAACCGCTTCTCAGCAACTATTGCATGGAACAAAATGAAACTTGAAATAAATATGTATTATTATGCTGCCGTGATGCACGCGCAATTTTTTTTTCGGATTTACCTGGATTGACTTTTTTATCCAAAGTTATTTCCCCTTAAATGATTGAAATTGAGGAATTTTGTCTATTCGGTGATTATATCGGGTTTTTTTAATATTCGCGAATTTTATTTTGGTATCCTTGAAACCACATAACAGGTAAATAAACCTCAACTTTGACAGACAAGTTAATCTCTACTGATAATTAGGTCAGTAGGTCAGGGTACAGCCTCTCATCCAGGGAGTAAATGTTCAGCGGGGCCCTTCCTCATTGTCTCTAGTTTGCTTCTTAGAACCATCCTCAATTTTGGCCAGATATATTTTCTTGCCATTCTACACGAAAAACCCATTCGGCGGGGGATATCAATTCAACGAATTTGCTTGTTTCTTTTTGCATTTCTTGCAGAAATGTACATGTACATTGAGTCTGTCTTTAGGCCCCCGCCCATCTGGGCTTGAAGAAATAGATAGGCTGCATCATGCTTCCATGCAGAGCTGAAACCGACCCGCACAAGTGTACTGGTAAACCGCTTAGAGGATCTAAGCTTGCCAAGGCAAAGCGGTTCGAGTCGGCCCGTCCATGCTTATAAACCCTATTGATTTCATTGGGTGGCAGTGTTTGAGATGTCATTTCATCTCAAGGTCGGGTAACAGTCCCACAAAATTGAAAGCAACGTCTCCTAAATGACCTTTACAGTGTTGACGGGGCACTCATTCTCAAATGAATTGGGATTTTAGCCCTTTAAAAAGTTAAATTATAAAGTTACTTAGATTCAGTCACCGATATGTGCACAATAAAGTATTAACATGTACCTATACTCGGATAAA
This sequence comes from Lucinisca nassula, assembly GCA_963580285.1. Lineage (NCBI taxonomy): Eukaryota > Metazoa > Mollusca > Bivalvia > Lucinida > Lucinidae > Lucinisca > Lucinisca nassula. The sequence continues at coordinate 105,763,068 of OY757022.1, forward strand.
ATTCCTTGATCAAGAAATGAAAAGTTATTTCACCCCAACAGCTAGAAATGTGTCGGTATTTTGATAAATTTTGATTGTGGGAAATGTACGCTACAATCTACTTGTTCGTTACCCGCTTCTATAACATCACAAAAATCAAGAGACCTTTGCTCGCAATGACAGAAACGTACGACCGGGTTATTAATCGGGGACAAAATTGAACAAATGGTCATATATATGGTAAAGAAATGAATAGCCATTTTGAATAAAATTCAGGATTGGTTAGAGAATACAGAAAAAGATATAGTTTTCTGAAAACATATAACTTTCGTTTTGTTTTAAGAAAAGCACATAATAGCTAGATCACTTACGACTATTGCATTTGAACAGGTATTGAGTGGCAAATAAGGAACACAAGTAATATTACTTAAGATAAACGATCAACATAAGCAATAAGTTTATATGAATTATATGTAAAAAGTCGCAGACATTACAGTGATTTTGTTTCTATAAGTCAAGTAGTCTACCATCGTGATTAACTGACAATATAGCTGTTAGTTTCATTTTCATTCATTTTTGGATCTAACTAATGTAACAGTGCATATTCAGTCATATGCTTTTATAACATGGTGTCGCTATTACGCAAAAAGCCTCGGTATATACTTTTATGGGTAAAAATGCTCTCCTGACAGATAAACTACGTTCTTAAGGCAAAAAAAAAAAAATCAAAATCAAAAATGAGACATATCTATCACATATAAATACACAACAACCGCATGGCCTTATGTTCTCGACAATCAAGTGTCTAAAATTAAGGGGATCAACTGCGAGAATACAGTAACGAACATTACAGTGCATTCCAGAGTAATATTTTTCAATACAAAAGTCTTCAAAATGTAACCAATTTTGTCTACCAGCTGGAAGAAAGTAACAAGTTTTGTGAAGTTTGTAAATAAGCTCTAATAAATGTAAACAAATGCTTGTCTGTAAATGGCAGCTATGATGGTCTCGGACATTACCATACACGGTAAAGGGACATGCTATGACACTTTACCATTTCTACCTGTAAAATTGAAAAGGAATCTGATATTTTATTTGTTGCGTCTAGTTAACATAATCAAGAGTAAACCAGCATACCCTAAAATATACATATCTATTTTAGGTGGGGATGTTCGATACAATTTGTAATGTTCGATACCATAATTTTGGTAACATAAACTGCACTTACAATGTTTTTTAACATTCAGAATATGCATTTGGAAATACGAATTGGAATGTCGAATGGCCTTCTAAACGTTGCACATTTTAAATTGAAAATATTCATTCTGGCAAATAATATTTGGGAAAAGATTGTAAGCTATGGGACCCAAATCCAATATCGAAAATAAGTAATAAATTTGGAATCAACATTGTTACCGTTTGCAGCTATTGGTAGAAATGTAGCAAACTTGTATATCACTAAACGTGTTCATTTTACACAACTAAGGTTGCACAATTCAAAACAGTTCATTATCCCTGGACGGTCAACATAGCAAACCTGTCATGTTGGATACCAAATGTAGCGGACATTTCATCGCATACATCCACTGCTTATTGCAATAGAATAATGATCTTGCAAGCGTGCAAATGTTGTTCATTAATAGTTATTTTGGTGGCATATTCTTAATTGAAAATATTAATTGTGGCAAATAATATTGGAAAAAGATAAAAAGTTTCTATATATGCAGATATTTTAAAACAAAATATGACTTCGGTTTTCCCTTAACTGTGGTATTATCTGCCGACTCACTCACCCATCAAACACCGGAAAAGGCAACCATGTCGTCTGCAGACACTTTCTACTACGTAATCTGGTAAAGGAAAACTGTGCCACGTGAGAGCAATGTGATCAAGCTGTTGGACTAACAATTTTCGGTATTGAACATTACCGGTCTCGAACATTACAAAACACTGGAAATGAGGGAATTTCAACATCAAAATATTATTTTCGTTCCAGATGATGTATTTGTGTTAGTCACACATTGCGGGAGTTTAATTCAATCTAGCATTTTTTGTCGATACATACGTAGTAGCCTGGTATAATGATCGCGAACATAAAATGCATTTTTGCAACAAATACATGCACATTTTTGTATGGCTAGTATTTTTAATTGCCTATTGTACATGTAACAACAAACGACCTTATATGCTAATTATAATATAGAATCTCCATTTGGTCACGTTTCCGTGTATAAAAACCTCAACGTTGTTTTGAAATATCAAGAAGGAAAACGTCGTCTCGTACATTACAATGCTTAATTAAATTTCGGCGACAGCCATAATCGGGGAAAAATACTTAGTAAGACTCTATGTAGTCCTGCTAATGGTAGTTATTTCCCTACCCAGAATATGTAAATTGTATGGAAACCACCTAACCCTTTCCTTTCTAGTGGAATTGCAAATTTGTAAGTGCGCAAACAAAGAGAATTCGAAAAGCGACAGTCTCGAACATTACAAAAGCAGGTTTTCCCGTGGCTGATTTTCCCTGAAAAGGTACTTTTCTACAGGAGGTTTATCATGATATCTTTGGGACGTGTTGTTCTGTCATATAAACGTATGCATTGGTTACAAATGACTGCTTGATTTCAGAAAATATAAGGCGACTGCAATATCACAATTCATATGAGAATGAGTGGGGGACGTTAAACCTCAAATCAAACAAACAAACAAATTTAGACTGTCTTTGTTATGGTAACTTCTAATTTGAGACAAACAGAATGTTTTTGTTTGTTTGTTGTTTTTTTGTATAACAACTCCTTGTACAAAAAAGGAACAATATCTTTGTCCTTGGTTGCACATACTTTAATGCAGTGGAATACAGAAAAAAGTTTGTCCAAAGAATGTAAATTAAATCAATAAAAATGAATTGCTGATGAAGAGCACATTCTTTGTACCAAATGTAATGCGGATTTATTTAAGTTAAACATTAGCTACAGCCTGGCATCCTTTATGTACAGATGGTTGGCTGTGATCATCTGAATCTGCTGTGCTGCACTGCTTGAGTGTGTGTTTTTTGTGTGTTTTTTTCAGGCGCATGTGTGTATCCAACAAACTATGATAGACCTCCTAGAGCGTGACATTGAAGTGCATGTGATAGCAGATGCCTGTTCATCAAGGAGTCAGATGGATAGGGAGTTTGCTTATGAAGTAAGTACAAATCATGACCCAGTTGTTCAAAGCATTGGTATGTTAACAGGAGCCAGATACTCAAAACAAACAATGTTCGATAAAACCTGCAATAAGACCGGTGCGACCAGCAGAGACCTAAATCAACCTGCGCACCCGCGCTTTTGCTTATGTCTCTCTGCATAGATATTAGCCTATAGTAGGTACATGCGATCAGCAGAGACTCTGATCAGACTGCGCGAATGCGCAGGCTGATCTGAGACTTCCCTGGTCGCTCAAGCCTTCTTGTAGATTTTGTCATGCACTGGCTCATATCTTTGAAGCTTTGATCATTATGTCTCCCGAGGTCAAAGGTAAAAATCGGCTTTTTTTGCTCACCTGAGCACGAAGTGCTCAAGGTGAGCTTTTGGGATCGGTCTTTGTCCGTCGTCCGTGCGTCCGTCGTCAACTTTTGCTTTAAACAACTTCTTCTCCAAAACTGCTGGACAGATTTTGATCTAATTTCACAGGAATGCTCCTTGGGTGATCCTCTACCAAAATTGCTCAAACTGTTCCGCTCGGGTGAACAAGATGGCCGCCAGAGCTAAAAATAGAAAAACCTTTAAACGACTTCTCCTGCTTAACCAGTGGATGGATTTTGAAATTATTTCACAGGAATATTCCTTTGATGACCTTCTACCAAAATTGCTCAAACCGTTCCGCTCGGGTGGACAAATTGGCCGCCAGAGCTAAAAATAGAAAAACCTTTAAACGACTTCTTCTCCTTAACCAGTGGATGGATTTTGAAATTATTGCACAGGAATGTTCCTTGGGCGACCCTCTACTAAAATTGCTCAAACCGTTCCGCTCGGGTGAACAAGATGGCCGCCAGAGCTAAAAATAGAAAAACCTTTAAACGACATCTTCTCCTTAACTAGTGGATGGATTTTGAAATTACTTCACAGGAATGTTCCTTGGGTGACCCTCTACCAAAATTGCTCAAACCGTTCCGCTTGGGTGAACAAGATGGCCGCTAGAGCTAAAAATAGAAAAACCTTTAAACGACTTCTCCTCCTTAACTAGTGGATGGATTTTGAAATTACTTCACAGGAATGTTCCTTGGGTGACCCTCTACCAAAATTGCTCAAACCGTTCCGCTCGGGTGAACAAAATGGCCGCCAGAGCTAAAAATAGAAAAACCTTTAAACGACTTCTTCTCCTTAACCAGTGGATGGATTTTGAAATTATTTCACAGGAATGTTCCTTGGGTGACCCTCTACCAAAATTGCTCAAACCGTTCCGCATGGGTGAACAAAATGGCCGCCAGAGCTAAAAAAAGAAAAACCTTTAAAAGACTTCTTCTCCTTAACCAATGGCTGGATTTCGAAATTACTTCACAGGAATGTTCCTTGGGTGACCCTCTACCAAATTTGCTCAAACCGTTCTGCTAGGGTGAACAAAATGGCTGCCAGAGCTAAAAATAGAAAAACCTTAAAACGACTTCTTCTCCTTAACTAGTGAATGGATTTTGAAATAACTTCACAGGAATGTTCCTTGGGTGACCCTCTACCAAAATTGCTCAAACCGTTCTGCTCGGGTGAACAAGATGGCTGCCAGAGCTAAAAATAGAATAACCTTTAAACGACTCTTTCTCCTTAACCAGTGGATGGATTTTGAAATTACTTCACAGGTATGTTCCTTGGGTGACCCTCTACCAAAATTGCTCAAACCGTTCCGCGGTGAACAAGATGGCCACCAGAGCTAAAAATAGAAAAAACCTTTAAATGACTTCTCCTTAACCAGTGGATGGATTTTGAAATTATTTCACAGGAATGTCCGTTTGGTGACCCTCTACCAAAATTGCTCATACTGTTCCGCTCCGGTGAACAAAATGGCCATCAGAGCTTCTCCTGCTTAACCAGTGGATGGATTGATAGCCCTGGGGCCAAAAACGGCCCTGTCCCGGGGCCCACTGGTTTTATATAGGCTTATATAGGGAAAACCTTTAAAAATCTTCTTGTCTGAAACCAGAAGGCCCAGGTCTTTGATATTTGGTATGTATCTTTGTCAAGTGGACTGCTACCAAGATTGTTCAAATTATAGCCCTGGTGCAAAAAACAGCCCCACCCTGGGGCCCACTGGTTTTACATAGGCTTATATATGGAAAACCTTTAAAAATCTTCTTGTCTGAAACCAGAAGGCCCAGGTCTTTGATATTTGTATGAAGCTTCATCTAGTGGACCTCTACCAAGCTTGTTCAAATTATAGCCCTGGGGCCAAAACCGGCCCCTTCCTGAGGCCCACTGGTTTTACATAGGGTTATATTGGGAAAACCTTTAAAAATCTTCTTGTCTGAAACCAGAAGGCCCAGGTCTTTGATATTTGGTATGTATCTTTGTCAAGTGGACCGCTACCAAGATTGTTCAAATTATAGCCCTGGTGCAAAAAACAGCCCCACCCTGGGGCCCACTGGTTTTACATAGGCTTATATATGGAAAGTAGAAGTAAAACAAAGACCAGGAATTGATACAATTAACTTACTCCACCCATAAAAGACACCAAAGGGAAAGAAATACAAACATTAAAAATCTTTAAAAATCTTCTTGTCTGAAACCAGAAGGCCCAGGTCTTTGATATTTGTATGAAGCTTCATCTAGTGGACCTCTACCAAGCTTGTTCAAATTATAGCCCTGGTGCAAAAAACAGCCCCACCCTGGGGCCCACTGGTTTTACATAGGCTTATATATGGAAAGTAGAAGTAAAACAAAGACCAGGAATTGATACAATTAACTTACTCCACCCATAAAAGACACCAAAGGGAAAGAAATACAAACATTAAAAACCTTTAAAAATCTTCTTGTCTGAAACCAGAAGGCCCAGGTCTTTGATATTTGTATGAAGCTTCATCTAGTGGACCTCTACCAAGCTTGTTCAAATTATAGCCCTGGGGCCAAAACCGGCCCCTTCCTGAGGCCCACTGGTTTTACATAGGGTTATATTGGGAAAACCTTAAAAAATCGTCTTGTCTGAAACCAGAAGGCCCAGATCTTTGATATTTGGTAAGTAGCTTCGTAAAGTAGACCGCTACCAAGATTGTTCAAATTATAGCCCTGGGGCCAAAAACGCCCCCGTGCCAGGGCCCACTGGTTTTACGTAAGCTTTTATAGGGAAAACCTTTAAAAATCTTCTTGTCTGAAACCAGAAGGCCCAGGTCTTTGATATTTGGTATGAAGCGTCATCTAGTGGACCTCTACCAAGATTGTTCAAATTATAGCCTTTGTTGATGTTTGGTATGAAGCTTCACCTTTAAGACCTCCCTCAACATTATGCACATTAAAGCCCTTGGGCCAATAATGGCCCTCCCTGGGGCCCACTTGTTACACTATGGATCAGGTGAGCGATCCAGGGCCATCATGGCCCTCTTGTGTCGTGTACGGTCAATAACTTTCTTATTTTAATAATACTTTGCAGAAATATTCACAACAAGTCCTCAGGAAATCCGAATTTTTATACGCTCGTTTTATACAAATAGTCGTATTTTGGTATGGGATCGGCGTCCATCCATCCGTCTGTCCATCCATCTGTAGACTTTTCATTTCAGGATAACTCCTACACTTTTCACCCGATCAAGCTGAACCTTGGTAGGTAGTTTGTTTGTTTGATTTGAAGTTTAACGTCCCCGTCAACACTGTAAAGGTCATTTTGGAGACGTTGCTTCCAATTTTGTGGGACTTTTACCCGACATTGAGATGAAATGACATCTCAAGCCCTGTCGCCCAATGAAACCAATAGGGTTTATTAACATGGACGGTCCGCCTCGCACTGCGGTTCCTGGACAGGCTTAGATTCTCTAAGCGGTTAACCAGTACTAGTGTGCTGGCCGGATTCAGCTCTGCGTGGAAGCATCTTGCAGCCCATATATTTCTTCAAGCCCCTATGGGCGGGGGCGGCTTGGTAGGTAGTAAGAACATGGCCTGGTGTTTTCATATGGTTTCGAGGTTACGGTCCGACAAATATTTACTGAGTTATGCCACTTTGAAATTTTTTGTAAACTTTCCGTTTGTGGATCACTCCTCCTACAGTTTTCATCTGATCAAGCTGAAACTTGGTAGATAGTAAGACAATGAACTGGTTAGCGCATATCGTTTCGAGGTTATCGTCCAACTAATATTCACAGATAACTCCTACAGTTTTCATCCTATCAAGTTGGTAGATAGTAAGAACATGACCTGACGTACCGCATATCGTTTTGCGCTGACTCTTGATCATTAGGTCTCTCATAGCTGTGGTTCGAGCCTCGCTCGGGTCACATGTGAGACGCCAAGATCTGCAACGGAAGGTCAGGTGGTTTTTCTCCGGGTACTCCGGTTTTCGCCCACCTCTGATTAACGATCGGCTCGATATGAGTGAAATAATCTTGAAAGGGCAGTAAAACCAAAACAAAAAAAAAAAAACGCATCTCATTTCGAGGTTACGGTCCACCAAATAATTACTGAGTTATGCCACTTTAAATTTTTTTTGTAAACTTTCCGTTTCTGGATCACTCCTCCTACAGTTTTCATCCGATGAAACTTGGTAGATAGTAAGACAATGACCTGATGCAGCGTATATCGTTTTGAGGTTATGATCCACCAAATATTTACTGAGTTTTGACACTTTTAAAATCTTTGTAAACTTTCCGTTTCTGGAAAACCCTATAGTTTTCATCTGATCAAGCACAAATTTAGTAGGTAGTAAGACCATGACCTAATTCGATGTTATAGTCCACCAATTATTTACAGAGTTATACCCTTTGAGTATTTGTGTAAATATTTCGTTTCTGGATAAATCGTCCTACAATTAACATTCATTCAAGCTGAAACTGAATATATAGTTATACCATGATGTGAAGCACTGCATATTGTTAGGGCCCCAACTGGCTACAACTATATTGTTGTCCGTGTTTGTAGGCCTTAACCAAGGCGCCTTATCTTATCATTGGTAGGATTTGCCCTTCTCATGAAACTTCACACACATACCATCACAAGACCTATATTCTGACAAAGGACCATACCTATATTGCTTTTGTCCATGTGTTTGTCTTGCCTTAACCAAAAAAATTAACCTTGGTCATAACTTCAAAAGTATTTGCCTTTCTCTCATGAAAATTCACACAAATACTTACCATCACAAGACCTACATTCTGACAAAAACTTGTACCACAAGTCTTTGATAGCTCTGTGTGGTGTCCTTTCTGATGTAGTCCGTGATCTGATTTTGAGGGTATGGTCCAGCAAATGAATACAAAGTTATATCCCTTTGAAAGTTTTTGTAAGCAATTTTTCCTGCAATTTAGAACCGATCAAACTGAAACTTGATATATGTGGAACAACGCATATTATTTCAATGTCACAGTCCACAAACTATTTATAGAGTTTGAAAATTCCTGATGAACATTTTGTTTATGGCTAACTCTTCCTACAGTGAACATTGAATCTAGGTGAAAACTGATATATAGTGTGACCATAATGAGTTATATCCCTTTGAAAGTTTTTGTAAGCAATTTTTCCTGCAATTTAGAACCGATCAAACTGAAACTTGATATATGTGGACCAACGCATATTATTTCAATGTCACAGTCCACAAACTATTTATTATAGAAGCCTCCGTGGTCGAGTGGTTACGCTACTCGCCTTGTAAACCAGGGGTCGCAGGTTCGATCCCGGGCTTCTCCAGACTTTCGAATGAGTCTTTAAACCGAGGTTCCGTCTCCGTATGACCTAAGCTGTTGGTGGGACGTAAAACTGAAACACTCACTCACTCAAACTATTTATAGAGTTTGAAATATCCTGATGAACATTTTGTTTATGGCTAACTCTTCCTACAGTGAACATTGAATCTAGGTGAAAACTGATATATAGTGTGACCATAATGTGGAGCAGCGCATATTGTTTCGAGTTTATGGCTTACCAGATATAAATAAAGTTATGCCCCTTTGCAGATTTTGTTTGTGGCTAAGTTTCCTACAATTAATATCCGATGGAGCTGATCTTCATACATAGTTAGACCTTTATGTGACACAGTGCTTATTGCTTTGAGGTTACGGTCCACCAAAAATTAATCGAGTTATGCCCTTTGAAAATTTCTCTACATAATTTGTTTCTGGCTAACTTCTCCTGCAGGTAACATTCGATCTAGCAAAATCTTGATATTATGCTTGACTACGATGTGGAGCAGTGTATATGGTTTAGAGAGGATGGTCCACCAAATATTTGTATAACACTTCGGAAATAGCAGTAGACATTTTCATTTCCGGCTAACTCCTACAATTTAGATCCGATCAAGCCGAAAATGGATATGTAGTTAGACCATAATATTGAGCAGTTCTTATTTTTTCGAAGTTTCAGTCCAGCAAATTTTAACTTGCTACAGGTGTATAATGCCCCGCTTGCGGAACTCTTGTTGGGATTTTTACGGCAATGATGCATTGAACAACTGTCAGAGCCCAGTTTATTTGTGGTGGAATTTTTTAAAAGTTCTACCAAGTATGGTTTCTATTGAACTGGCATTTATGCTGTAAAACATTCGTGTATTTACCATATTAAATGATTCTCTCCCTTCCGCTGATTCAAGAAGGGCAGTTGTCAGTTTCTGGCAAAAGAACGTGCACTGTACTGGTTAACCATTTACCTATAAGCCTGCCCAGGAAACGTGTGGATAGGTAAACTGATCGGCTGAAAAATGACCTAATTAGTGTTGACTGGGCCATTAAACTCCAATACAAACAAACAAAACCATATTAAATGACGGAAGTATGCACTCAACGGTATGTATCCAGGTGCTTTTATTAGGTTTAAACAACTGGGCCTTCCATATTGTCACAGTTCATTCATTTTAACAAATGATCTGCTGAAAAAAATTATTTTGCCACACCCATGTTTGATTATCGACCAAAACAAAATGACAAACAGTGAAGATCAAGATCAGATGGTTTCTGAAGCCATATGATCTGGATTTACACTGTTTGCAAAGGTAGAGCTTACATCACAAAAACAGGGATGTATAGTTTTGACCCCTTTTATATACTAAAACTGGGATTTTCAGGGGTATACATTATTTTCAGTATTCTGCTCAAAACCATATATTGTGGGTACTTGTTAGAACCAACTGAGGTTTTTCTAATCAGTTCCAACAATCTATGTTTCGAGCAGAAATATGAAAAATGTCAGAATTTATATCTGATTTTTTTTTTCTTATTTTGATGATAAAATCTTCAATACATTTGAAAAGGGCTTGTTTTTATAATGTATTGGTTCAGCAGGACAAGGGTTATAGTTTATACTAATTTATTTTAGTTTGATTGTGATGGAAGCTTCAAGCTTATTTAATCACTATCGAACACTCATTCCGGATGATTTTCACGCGGGCGAGAGAGAGGCAGTGACTACACCACTGCTACCCATTTACACCTTGGTGGAGTGAGACAGTGTCATTACGTGTCATGCCCAAGGACACACTTCGATACCGGGTGCCGGATTCGAACGCACAATTTCGATCACGAGTCGAACGCATTAACCACTGCACTATCAAGGGTTATTAATTACATTGGGCAAAAATCATAAAGGTTGACTTTGGAAAGAATAAACATGTAAAAGGATGAAAGTCAGAGACTGAAAATAGTATAAAATGATATAAGGCTGCTGAAGCCAATGACATACATAAATCAACCTGAATTTATTAGCTGACATTTTGTATTCACATCTTGGAAACAGTGTTTTTCCCTTACAAAATAAAACTCAAAAAAGAAAGAAGAGGGAGCAAATTCTCTACTTTAAGAGAAGCATCCCTTCAAAATGGGAGACAAGATCCTTGATCGTGAGATATGTATTTGAGATACGAGGGCGGGTCAATAAAAACCAGCATAACTTATTTCTGGGTGAGATTGATCCCTTCTTTTTCGATGTAATGGCCCTCTAGAATGATACACTTGAACCAATGTTGTTCCAGTGCCATCAGCCCAGAACTGAAGAAGCCAGGGTCCTTGTCTTAGACCCACTTTTCAACTGCCGCCATGACTTCTATGTTGGGCCAGAAATGACGTCCACGGATATCCTTCTTCAGATTTGGGAATAGGAAATAGTCACTACGAGCTAAGTCCGGAGAATAGGCAGGATGCGGTATTAGCTCGTACCAATTCAACTCAACAAAGTCCATTGCAAATATGAAAGTGTGGACCCTTGCACTGTCCAGTTCTTTTTCTTCCTTTTCTTTCTTCAAATACTGCCTACACCATCGGGGGCATTTTTGGCAGGTGTACATTACATACACTCCAGATTTGCAGATTGAAAGCTTTCAAAGCAAGTAAGGGCGAGGATTGTGGCCACGTAAAATCGATTTAAGCCCCCCAGTGGAAATCTTCCACTGACCGTTCCAAGGCGGCTCTTCTGTGGCGATTTATTTATGTTGTTGTTTGTTACTTACTGTGTGTATCACTTGTGTCTTTTAATTTTGGATGGCCATATGGCCATTTTGTGGGAAAGTAACTGTCCTTATGGCCTTCCTTTGTTTAGGTTTCCATTATGGTCTGGTCGCTTAATGTTTGTATTTCTTTCCCTTTGGTGTCTTTTATGGGTGGAGTAAGTTACTTGTATCAATTCCTGATCTTTGTTTTACTTCTACTTTTCACAGTAATCATGTAATTACGGTAGGGAAATATAACCTGCAAGGGGATGGTTCTCCCTACAGAGGGGGCCTCAAGTTAACGTCCTGATCCGTTGGACGGTGCACTTTGTGGCATTCATCCATGCAAAGCATGTTTGGACACCGGAATTTTATTAATGCCGCGGGGAATGGAACCAGGGGCCTATAGCATCAGAGGCAAGTGCACTAACCACTGAGCTACCACGTTGGAACAGAATACTTTTAGAGAGTTTACCTCAAAACTTTTCACAGAGCGCAGTTCTCAGTTGGTCGATAATACGCACCTGTTATTGGACTTTTCTTTGCTAGAAAGTCCAACATAATATAAACGTCATGTGTGTCCCAAAATACAGTTGCATCACCTTGCTAGCAAAGGATTGCATTTTTAACTTTTTTGGCCTCGGAGACCCCGGCCCTACCCACTGGCGACTTTGAGTTTTATACTCTGGCTCATAATAATGGATCCAGGTCTCATCTGCAGTCACCAGACGTGAAAGAAAATCATCTTCCTTTGACCTAAGCCGCTTCAACAATGTGCTGCATACTGATGCTCTGGTTGCCATTTGCTTGTCGCTAAGGGATTTTGGGACTAATGCGTATACCCAAGTGATCATGTTAAATTATTGAAACGCTACCATGTGAAATGTGTAATGCATTTACTGTTTCTTCCACCTTATTTCGCCTATGAGAGTACACCAGATCCCATACTTTGTTACACATTTCTTCATTGGTGGCATCTGATGGGCGTCCAGACCTGGTTTCGTCTTCCAAACTAGAAGTGAAAGCAATGATCAGGAATCGAAACAATCAACCCACAGCTCCCATCGGAGACACCAAAGGGAACGAAGCACAAACATGAAACAACAGACCTAATGGAAACAAGCGGAATAGCGGAAAGCCAAAAGGACAGTTACTTTCCAACAAAAAGGCCAATAAGCTATCCAAAATAAAATAATATGAGCATCACAAATACAAAAACAAATATAACAAAAATAAACTGCGACAGAAGAACTGCCTTGGAAGGGTCAGTGGAAACGAATTCCACTGGCGGCGGCGAGAGGAGGGAGGGCTTAAATCAATTTTACGTGGCCACAAGCCTTGCCCTTCCGTCGCGATTTAGACAAATAATTTGTTTAGTCCCCATGAACTCATCAGTGCATCTCCGTGAACACAAATAATCAAACAACCACAGAGATGAAACAACGGTGAGGACTCAACAGAAAGAAACCACTGAAATGCTGGAGCAAAAGAAAACCAACAGTTAGACTCCGATGGGTCCGACCAGAGAACGAGCATCAGGCACTAGCCAACATTACCTTGAATTAGATCTCTCGAATTCTCAATAAGCCTTTACACTGGAACCGTCATAGAATCTGAGGCCTGACCCACCGGCGTGCAATTAAAGAGGGAAGCAAAGTTGTCAACCGTGATTGGGCTAACTACCATGCATGCAGTCTCGTATAACATTCATGTTGTTCCCAATCTTTTTATATCGAAGAATGATTTTACGAAATTGGGTGCTGAAGTCATTGCGGTTATATATTTTTCTGAATTTGTATACTAAGTCACCATAAAAATCGGGTTCCGATAGACTTTCTACCGAGTTTGAATTCCCCAACCCAGAATTTAGCTTGTACCTAAGATGGTGCAGAAGACCCATAAACATTGGTCAACTTGCAATGTATTTCCTAACCTGTTCTCCCTTTCAAATGCAAGTAACAAATTACAGCATGTCCTCAACTTTTGACGAAAAGCAAGCTTTTGCATCGCTAGCCTTGTTTGACGTTCAATATCTTGAGTGAATGGCACGATAAGGGTGCAACTTTTGTCCTCATGCTTTAAACGTGTATTGAAACAAAGCATGGAAATCTTGGTTGTCTTTGTCATTTGAGAATGGGATAGGCTGGTTTTCATTGACTTGCCCTCGTACAATTGAAGCGTAGAGTTCTCTACTGGGCTCTGATTGCTCAGGGTGTTGCACATCTGACTGGTGTCCCAGAGGTCACTGGTTGGATCCCTGCTGGACCTGTAAATTTTCTTTTATGAAAACTGATCTTGAAATCTATTTTACGGTCAATTATCTCACTTCTACTGATTCAAGAAGGGAAGTGGTTGGTTATTGGCTGTAGAATGTGCGTTGTACTACTTACCTGCTTGGATTAAACCTGCCAAGGAATAGTGTGGTTGTGTTAGTTGAGTGGGGAAAATATGACCTTAAAAGTGTTGACTGGCCATTAAAGTTCATTACAAAAACAAATGGAAGTATACTTTTCCATTTCAGAAGTCGAAAAATCTTTTAAACTTCTGTATGACATTTATATGCATCTATGATAAATTTGTAAATTTGCTTTGGACAAAATCAAAATTTTCACTTGCTCTGCAACTTGTGTCTCTCATAAAGATGAGCGACTGAGTGGATTATTAGCTCACCAGAGCCGAAGGCTCCAGGGGAGCTTATAGGATATGCAGTTGTCCGTCGTCGTCTGCGTCAACACCTTCAAACAGCATCTTCTCTGAAGCCACTGGGCCGATTGGGCCCAAATTTTATCTGTAGCATTCTTGGGCTGGGGGATTGAAAGTTTGTGTTTTTTTTCATGAAAATCAGCTCATTAGTTTTTGGTTGCTATGGCAACTTAGAGTTTTCATAGACTTATAATGGGGAAAATTGAAAAATGGTATTTACTGCCAAGTCTCTGTAGATATTTTGACAAAACTTTCATAGAAATATTCCTTATGCAATCTACTATCTACCATATGATTTTAGGCCTACTGCTCATTTCTATTGGTTGCCATAGAAACCAAAATGCAAAAAAATAGAAAAAAAAAATACTTAAAAAATCATCTCCTCAGAAACCATATGCTCTAGAAAGCAGAGACTTTATGAAAATATTAGGGGGTCCCCTAGGTTGTGCCGGGGCCATGTCCCGCCCCCTCCACTTCATAAAATGCCTTATATCTCAGAAACCTTACAGATGCCCACCCCTAAACCATATATATTATTGTTCCTTATGATAAGATGCATTAAGTGACACCAACCTGGAGGTCCCCCGGGATATGCCGGGGACATGCCCCGACCCCTCCACTTCATTAAAGGCCATTTATCTCAGAAACCATTCAGATCCCCACCCCTAAACCATATATATTCTTGTTCATTATGATAAGAAAAGTAGAAGCAAAACAAAGATCAGGAATCGATACAATTGACTTACCCCAAGACACATTAAGTGACACAGTTCTGTGGGTCCCCCGGGATGTGCCGGAGACATGCCCCACCCTCTCCACTTCATTAAATGCCATTTATCTCAGAAACCATTGAGATCCCCACCCATAAACCATTTATATTCTCATTCCTTATAAGTTGCATTCAGTGACACCAACTTGGGGGTCCACCGGGATGTGCCGGGACCATGCCCAACCCCCTCCACTTCATTAAAGGCCAAATATTCCAGAAACTTTACAGATCCCCACCCCTAAACCATATATATTCTTGTTCCTTATGATAAGTCTGATTCAGTGACAATAACCTAGGGGTCACCAAGGGAACACCCGGACTATGCTACACCCATTGACTTCACAAAAGACCATATATCTGAGAAACTGTTCAGAGCCCTAACCCTAAACCATATATATTCTTGTTCCTTGTGATAAGACGCAATCAGTGACACCAGCATTGGGGTCCCCCCGGGTGCCATGGGCCATGCCCCACCACTTTACTTCATTAAAATCCATATATCTCAGAAACTGTTCAGATCCCCACCCCTTAACCATATATATTCTTGTTCCTTATGATAAGATTCCACTTCATAAGAGGCCATATATCTCAGAAACCATTCAATTCCCCATCCTATAATCACATATATTCTTGTTCATTGTTAATAATTACATTCAGCCATCCCCGTCTTGGGCGGTCCGCAGGGACAATTTCTCATACTACCACTCATAAAAGGGCCTCATCTCAGAAACCATTCAGATCCCCACCGTTTAACCATATATACTCTTGGTCCTTTTGATAAGACATATTCAGTGACAACAATCTTGGGCTTTTCTGGGATCTGCCATGCCCGAATCCCTCCATTGCTTAAAAGGCCTTGCATCTCAGGAACCATACATATCCACACTGCTAAACCATATATGTCTCTGTTTCTTTTGATAAGATGCATTTATTGCAACCAATCAGGGCTCCACTGGGTCCATGCCCCACCCTTTTTACTTTATAAAGCACCTAATATTTCAGATACAGTCCACATGGGTGCTCATTTTTGGGTATGGGGTTTGTTTGGGAGACTTTATAATTGGTATATTAAAATTATATCATGTTATAATACATGTCTGCCATTGGGCAGTGTCCACCTGAGCTCTAGTTTATGAAATTTAGCTCTTTGGTTTGTTTGCTATGCCATGTTAAGAGTTTCCATTGACTTATAATGGGGAAAATTGAAAAATGACATTAATGTATTTCAAGATATTTTGCCACACTTTCATAGAAATGTTCCTTTAATAATGTTCCTTTTGGCCTATTTGTTGCCACAGATGGGAAATTGTCAATTGTCATCTGTTGTCAGGCAACAACACATTCAAGCGACATCAGAATCTGAAACCACTAGGCTGAATGGATCCAAATTTTATCTGTAGCATCCTTGGGCACAGGGCTTCCATGGTTAATTAAAATACATTGCTGCCAGTGGGTAGTGGCCCTCTGAGCTCTGGTGAGCATTGTGGCCCATTGGCCTCTTGTTCTAGCCCTGCATTTGCAATGTATGCTAAGGAGCCAACTGTCAGGATTTCCTGTTTGCTTTTCAATAACTGAGCCCCTCTGAAAAGGGAGCCTGCTCTTAAAGAAAAGAAATGGCTCCTCTGGATGCAGTTCAGATGAAAACCCAAAGTCTAAGAATAATGTATAAAAAGATTGAAATTTTATAGAGGATTTTACATGAGTGTTTATTATTGAATTTATTAAACGAGTTGAGGATAAGGGATAAAATTCGAGGCTTTACCGAGCATTTTGTCCCTTTTCCTCAACGAGTTTAATAAATTGTTGACATAAGAGGATCTTACATGAGTGTTCATGTATTATTGAATTTATTGAACGAGTTGAGGATAAGGGATGATATACAAGACTTTGTCGAGCATTTTATCCCTTTTCCTCAACGAGTTTAATAAATTCAATAATACATGAGCACGAATGCAAGATTCTGTTTATCATATGACATTTTAAAAGAATTTTATTCGCGATTGTTCTATAAATATGTCAATATTCCGCCATTAGTAAATGCGACGTTTGTTAAGAATGTCGTATGTGTAACGTAACGGGACGTATATTACTAATTTGCATATTTAATCCACCAGTGGATTATTTATTACATGACGTTATTACACTCTCATATCGTCATATTACGTCATATGATAAAATAAGTTACATTCTTCTTAAATATAGTTCAGTGTTCGTTTGTTGTTTTGGAATTTTAGTCAGTGTAACTAACCACACTTTTCCTGGGTAGGGTAATACATTAGTGGTTAACCAACACAGTGCACATTCTTTTCCGAAAACTGGCAACTGACACTCTTGAATCATTGAAATGGAGCGGAAGACTGTAGAAAAGAATTCATGATCAGTCTCCTCTAAAGAATGATGACGACCTGGCAGGTATGGAAGCCATGATCACCTGATCACCAGTCATACGTGCATCCGACTGAGCTACTAAGGTTATTAAATGTTAAAAAACCTAGGCTATATTTCATTGGATCTTCAATGGCTAAAACGTCAATGTCTAAGTTCAAATTTGCTCTTGAGTCGCTAGAGACTTCTTCCCATAGCTCCAGGTGTTATATTAAGGATATTTTTAAGAGCTTTTTTATTTCATTTTTCAAAAAGTATGTTCTGTGTACTCATAAGGATTCTTATGAGTACACACAACATACCTTTTAGTTTGTATAAGAGTGAAATACCGTCCCATTTTTTCTCCTGATCGTGCACTATTATTTAACCCCCAGTGGCACAAACTACCCTATTTAGAGCAAATTTTCATAGATCCAAAGGTGTTAAAGCCTATGAAGTTCAACTAAATTTTGTTTTCCCCGGTAATACCAATATTGAGTCTTGTATACTGTATCTTTTGGAAGTATTTTCTGTGTTTAACCCTTGTCCTGGACAAGACAACACCTATCTTTGCAAACAGTGTAGATACAGATCAGATGTCTTTCAAAAGTCAGCTGATAAGGATCTACCACAAAAATACTAAAATTGGGACACCTTAAGGACTTGCTGTAATTCTCAGAAAATTTTAACAAATTTGTTTCACGATCTAGCAATTCCAAATGGTGCAGAAGGAATGGCAGACAGTGTACACCCTGATCAGACTCCTTCAGGAGCAGTCTGATCTGGGTCTGCACTGTTTGCTTAGTAGCAGACTGATCTGGGTCTGCACTGTATGCTTAGCCTATCTGTCCAAATACTTATGATCATTACGGTACACTGTTTGTCATTCAGACTCTGAATTGAATGAATACATTATATCAAGTAACATGATTTGTTGATAGTCACTGTCAGAAAAATGTGTTGAAAAAATATAGTCACTGTCAGAAAAATGTGTTGAAAAAATATTTATTCAGCAGTACAAGGGTTTAACCCATTGTGGATTTACATCTATCTATCTATCTATCTATCTATCTATCTATCCTATCTAACTATCTATCTTCTCATGCTGAGTCGGTCATATTTGGCCGTGGGTGGCTAAATTAAGAATTTAGCATAAAAAAAAAATAATAAAAAAAAAAAAAATAAAAATAAATAAATAAATCATCACTGGATGAGCCCTTAAAACTACCTCTGTTTCGTTTCTGCATTCCAGAGATTCCGGAGTGTGGGTGCGACTGTGACCACCAGTGAGGCAGTGCTTCTACAGCTTATCAGAGATAAAGAGCATCCAAAGTTCAAAGAAATTCAAGGACTTATAAAAACTAGTGCTCCTATGTCAGGACTTGTAAAACTTTCACACATTTAGCACAGTTAGACTTCGTACTGATATTTTGCTTACAACAAAACTGTTTACAAAGACATTTTCAACGGAATTATCCTTAGCTCAAGTTGAGACAAATTAATGGAGATATTCAATAATATCTGAGCCCCGCCAAGTGAATTTGTGCCTTCGAGCATTCCGTCATGACATATTTTAACTGCGCATGCCCAGCCATTCAGAGGGGCCAGGGATATGGCTTTCTGTCTGAAGGTTCCTCTTGATTCTCTGCTTGTATGAGCGAGCAGCAAAGGTTCTGGCGAGACTGCGCGGATGCGCAGGCTCGCCTGAACCTTCGCTGCTCGCATAGGCGATAAGTACCAAAATCGCTTGACGGGGCCCATCTTAGTTTATACTCCCAAGACACATTATTGGGGTATTAGATGGAATCTCCTCAGCAAGTTGATTATAATATATATTCACATTTTTGACCCAGAGTACAGCTGGAGCAATTTGACATAAGACTGCCCTCAATGCAAAGAATAAATTAGTCGAGTGTTATTGCCTAATGGGTCGGTTCTCGTTAGCTCCTCATGAATTTCTGGCATCTCGTGAATGGAGACCAGTTTGTCAACCTCTATGTATTGAATAACAACATCGACCTTTTCCGAAGATGGCGAAGATAAATACAGGTCAAGAGCACATTAACTGTACAGTTATATTCATCCAGTCAGGTGTGAAATTATGGTAATTGAGGTCACCAGTCTCATGTCAAATTGTTTGAACTATAATTAAGCAAAAAGGGCCCTTTATTTCTTATTGCACTACTCCATATATGGCTATTTCACTGGCAAGTTCTTTACAGCCTTACCCTTTTACAAGGGAAATAACTCTTTTTTTGCCAAGGTAATCTCTTTGAGGTGAAGTATTTTAATCTTTTTTGTACCAAATGGAATCTTCCTCCTTATATATAGCACGAGTACATTCCAAAATAAAAGGTGGTCAGGTTGTGTTCTCTTAACAATTTATTTGGGAAATTGCTTCACTTTTTGCAAACAGTGTAGGCCCTGATCTGACGCCGCGTTCTGGGGTGTCAGATCTTGGCCTGTACTGTTTGCCAAGGTACCCCTTTAGGGGTTTCTGGTACTTAATGGGTTAATGGGAACAGCTGCACTCTCAGAGAAGGCAACTCTGTCTCCCCTATCAATAAGGGTCAACATTTAAAGGAAAGAATTTTCTCCCATGGTTTGTTTGCTTGTTTGATTTGAGGTTTAACGTCCCCAACAACACTATTTGCATGTCTTTGTCATTTTGGGGACGTTGCTTCCAATTTTATGAGACTTTTACCCGACATTGAGATGAAATGACATCTCGATCCCTGTCGCCCAATGAAACCAATAGGGTTTATACGCATGAACAGTCCGACTCGCACCACTTTGCCTGGGCAGGCAGCTGAGGCTTAAAATTTCTAAGTGGTTTACCAGTACACATATGGTCGGTTTCAGCTCTGCATAAAAGCATCATGCAGCCCAATCTGTTTTTCCAAGCCTCGGTGTGTCGGGGTCACTTTCCTTCAAGAGAAGACCCAATTATCGATGGGACTCAAGTTGCAGGAAAACTAACAGGAAGTCACAAAATTTATCTCCCTTGATACAAAATGGTTGATAAATATGTCAGGTTTATCCAGTAGTTCAGTATTATTTACGCCCTTGCATTATGATAAAATATCTGTGTATTTAAGATAGTAGTTTAAATGATGATGTATTCTGATGTAAATATGTGATTTCGTTCGTTCTTTTCATTTTTTTGCAGCAAACATAGCTCCTGGACACTAGTCACCTTGATGCGGTAGTATTAGCAAGTACCCACAATATACATAGAGGATCTTACATGAGTGCTCGTGTATTATTGAATTTATTAAACGAGTTGAGGAAAAGGGATAAAATGCGAGGCTTTGCCGAGCATTTTATCCCTTTTCCTCAACGAGTTTAATAAATTCAATAATACATGAGCACGAATGCAAGATTCTATTTATCATATGACATTTAAACCGCATTTTATTCACGATTTTTTACAAAAATGTCAATATTCCGCCATTAGTAAACGCGACGTCGTTAAGGACGTCGTACATGTAACGTTACGGAACTTATCTAGCTAATTTGCATATTTAATCCACTAGTGGATTATCGAAAATAATACATGGCGTTATCACACTCTCAGACGCGACGTCATATGATAAATGTATATTTTTGATCAACAATACGAAAAATAACATTTATCCTTGTAAACTCAAGTCTTCTCTATATGAAGTGGGATATGGGTGTTCATTTCATGGACTTGTTAACGTGATACCAAGTTCTATGTTTTTAGTGGCTTCACAGTATTTTCAACACCATGGCAACACAATATTTTTGTCAGTATGTACACATTAGGAATGGCTCCAAGGATTGCAAACAACCAATGAACAAATGTCAGAGCGAAAGCACAGTTGATCAGAACTGAATCGCAACAGTCTCTACATGTGTAGGTAACATATATCCATGTGTCATACACCCAAATGCAACCTAGAAAAGAAGAAACATGAATGTCATTTGAGACCATTCTACATACATAACCATAGAGTTATCAGAACGAATCTTTGGTTAAAAAATACATCATTAGGATAGCACTAGTATGTGAGATAAAAGTTTCTTACATGTCTCTAAAACAGCTATTGTCTGGAGAAAATATATACAGGATATTTACTCTTTTGAGGTGTCAGAATACCAAACATATTTCAGCTTGCGTTTTGAAAACATCAGAATTTTCACTCATACAAAGCACGACTGAAAATTCTAATGTTTTCAATACACGAGATGAAATATTTTTGCTATAATTAGCTTGCCTGTTCGAAAGTACCGTGACCGTGAGGTCAAGGTCGCAGACTTACAAATTTTATGTTGAAGGTTTTGATTAAAATTATCTATTGCTATATATTTCTTAAACCACTTGATGGATTCAGTTTCTTCTTCAACTAATGTTACATACTGGTCTATAGTTTCGCACAGTACCAGCCCCACCTCACGCAGTGACCTTGACCTCAAGGTGAACTTGGGTATTTTATGTTGAAGTTTTGGGTTAAAGTTTTCGTTTTGCTCTATTCATTTTTGATAACTTGCCCTCATCCAACATAGGCCCCCAAAGGCGAGCTATGTTGTCTTCTGACATCAGAATTTTCACTTGTTTACAATACACAAGATGAAATATTGTTTGGTATTTTTCAAAAAGAAAGTAAGTTCTCTTTTTATTTTATATGTGAAAGTCTGCTAGTGTGAAAACAACATAGCGTTGTTATTTTTATGCCCCCCCCGCATCGGATGATGCCGTGGGCATATAGTTTTTCGGTTTTCCGTACGTGCGTCCGTGGGTACGTGCGTACGAATGTACGTCCGTCAGTACGAATGCGTGAACATATGTACGTACGTAATCCTGTTAGACTCAGGTTATGGTACTTGTACAGGGTAGAACCTGAACTCATATTTTCCAAACCATGCGTTGGATTTGGTTCATATTTATTATGATGGTAGATATAGGTCCAAAGTTTTATTCAGCAGTACCCCCACTCACGCCAATGACCTCAGGGTCAAGGACTTAGAATTTTTGAATGATAAAGTCTCAGGATAAGGTATTTGTACTAGGTAGAACCTTATTATTTAAGAGCTCATATCTTCCAAACCGTTTGATGGCTTACGTTCATATTTGGTGTAATAAAAGATACAGGTCCAAAGTATTATTCAGCAATACCCCCACCCATACCCATGACCTCAAGGTCAAGGCCACGGACTCTAAAATGTTTAATGTTAAAGACTCAGGTTAAGGTATTTGTAGCAGGTAGAAACTGACCTTTTACGATTGATTTGGTTCATGTTTGGCTGGTAGAAAATTTAATTCAGCTAAACCCCCACTCACACACACACCCAAGCCTAACCCCCATGCCCATGACCTTAAGGTCAAGGTCACAGACTTAGAATTTTTTTATTTTGTAAGTTATAAAGAGGTCATACTTTCCAAACCATATGATGATTTAGTTTAAATTTGCTATGGTGATAGGTACAGGTCCAAAGGTTTATTGGGTATACAATGTACCCCCACCCATGCCTGAGACTTCAAGGTCAAGGTCACAGATTTTAGAAATTTTTATTTTTTTATTTAATAGTTCATATTTGCCGAACAATATTATGGATTTCGTACGAGGATAGATACAGGTCCATAGTGATATTAAACAATACCCCACCCATGCACATGACCTCAAGATCAAGGCCACAGACTCTGAAATTTTTAATATTAAATAATTAGGTTAAGGTATTTGTACCAGTTAGAACCTGACCTTTTACGATTCATTTGGTTCATGTTTGGCATGATGATTGATATACAGACTTAGAAATTTTTTATGTTAATTTTATAGTTCATATTTGCCAAATCACATGATAGGTTGTGTTTATATTTGGTACATTGATATGTACAGATCCAAAGTGATATTCAACAATACCCCACCCATGCATATGATCTCCAGGTGAAGGTCACAGACATAAAAGTTTTTAAATTTAAAGTATGTTAAAAGCTGATATTTCCGAAAGCAAATAATGGATTTGCTTCATGTTTAGTATGATGATAGTTACATTTCAGGTGAGTTATGCTGTTTGATAACAGATGTTGTTGCAGTGTAATTTTATTGTGGTGGGGGGGGGGGGGGGGGGGGGGAAGGAGCTGGGCCCCAGGGCGGGGGCATCCGTGTCGTATTGACATATTTCTAGTTTAACTCTGTGAAAATATCACATCTTTTCAAAACGTGAAAATATCATTTTTATTTGTTTTAGAAACGCATTGATTTATTGTTAAATATATTTGTTTGTTTTGTAGTTTAATGGCCCACTCAACACTATTTAGGTCATTTTTGAGCTGGTCAGTTTACCTTCCACACTTTTCCTGGGCAGGCTTACACGTACACGGTTAACCATTACAGTGCACATCCTTTTGCCAGAAACTGACAACTGAACTTCTTGAATCAGCCGAAGGGAGA
This sequence comes from Lucinisca nassula, assembly GCA_963580285.1. Taxonomy (NCBI): domain Eukaryota; kingdom Metazoa; phylum Mollusca; class Bivalvia; order Lucinida; family Lucinidae; genus Lucinisca; species Lucinisca nassula. The sequence goes on from OY757022.1 coordinate 105,786,882, forward strand.
GAATGACGGCAGAAAAGATTTCATGATTATTCTCCACGATAGAATGTTGCCGACCCCGGCAGGTATCGAACCCGCATCCTCCTGATCACCAGTCAAACGCACAACCAACTGAGCTACCGAGGCCGGCATTGTTAAGTATAAAGTAAATTGTTGGTGTTCACAGTCACATTCCATTTTACACAAAAATAGTGATAACCTTATAAACCCAAAAAGAATTTACAAGGGATTTCATTCATGTAACACATATTTATTTTCTGTCATTTTATAATTTAGAAGCATCAGTTTTTTTGGTAGAATAATTTTGTGCTTGATTTACACTTGCATATACACGTGCATATAAAGGTAATAAAATTGACAAAAATGTGTTCTTGGCTTTGAATGGTCTCTGGCCTGTTTGCCTGGTGACTTACACATGGAAGCCTCATTTAATACAAGGCTACTTGTTAAAGCATAATTTTAGATATAAAACTATCACATCTCCCATTAGGTGTCTAACCCCTGAGGTTCTGCAATGGAAGGTCAGGTGCTTTTTCCTCCTAGTTCTCCGCTTTTCTCCCACCTCCATTATGATAACACATCCGTGTTATATAGTACCTTTTATCAAACCCCAAAAAGGTATCTTTTTCTGATGAAAATCTGTGATATCTTCCTTATTTCTGCTCCAAACATAGGTTTTGGGTACTCGTTAGAACCGCCTCATTGAGGCGGTTCTAACGAGTACCCACAACCTATGTCTTGGAGCAGAAATAAGGAAAATAATGTTTACCCCCGTAAACCCCAGTTTTCTCTATATAAACTGGGGTTTGGGGGGTCTTTATTTCACGGACTTGTTCACGTGATGTCTGATTTACAATCGGCTCAAAATAAGTGAAATAATCTAGAAAGGGCCATGAAACCAAAACAAAAAAGGAAAAATGTCTCGAAAATGTTCATTTTACTATACAGTAGAACAGCAATGGCTTCAATCCTTTTGGGACCATGATGATTTGTTCAAGACGGAGTTATATAAGTCAGTGAGTGTTGTTAATAACATCGTGTAAGGAGGCATAATCCTTCCGTTAAACGAAGGTATGTTGTCTGAACACATTAGAATCGTCTCATCGAGGCAATTTTCTAATGAGTTCATTTCAACATACCAAAATGATCCTAGGTATTGGAACAGATAGGCCTAAGCAAACAATGCTGACCCAGATCAGACTGCTCCAGATCAGGGTCTTCACTGTTTACATTTCCGTCTGTATCTTTTGGACTCCTTGCTGGATCATGAAACAAATTTGTTAAATTTTAAGATTACACCAAGCTCTCAAGGTGTCCGAATTTTTAGGATTTTGATGGTTTTGTTTGTTTGTAATGGAGTTTAAGGGCCCCACTAACACTATTTTAGGTCATTTTATAGCCGGCCAGTTTACCTATCCACACTTTTCCTGGGCAGGCTTACACTTAAGCGGTTAACGAGTTAAATGCACATTCTTTCGCCTGAAAGTGACAACTACCCTCCTTGAATCAGCGACCATAAAAAAGATTTCATATACAGTCTCCACAAAAGAATGTTGCTGACCCCGGCATGTATCCAACCCGCGTCCTCCTGATCACCAGTCGGACGCGCATCAGACTGAGCTACCAGTGCTGGCCAGGATTTTGATGGACATTTTTATGTTAAAAATATCTTCCTATATTGTCCCTAACTGTTTCTTATCAGGAGCTATGGGAATCCTATATTGTCTCAAACTGTTTCTTATCAGGGGCTATGGGAATCCCATATTGTCTCTGTTTCTTATCATGGGCTATGGGAATCCTATATTGTCTCTGTTTCTTATCAGGAGCTATGGGAATCCTATATTGTCTCAGTTTTTTATCAGGGGCTATGGGAATCCTAAATTGTCTCTACTGTTTCTTATCAGGAGCTATGGGAATCCTATATTGTTTCTGTTTCTTATCAGGGGCTATGGGAATCCTATATTGTCTCTAACTGTTTCTTATCAGGAGCTATGGGAATCCTATATTGTCTAACTGTCTCTTATCAGGGGTTATGGGAATCCTATATTGTCTTTAACTGCTACTTATCAGGAGCTATGAGAATCCTATATTGTCGCTGTTTCTTATCAGGGGCTATGGGAATCCTATATTGTCTCTAACTGTTTCTTATCAGGGGCTATGGGAATCCTATATTGTCCCTAACTGTTTCTTATCAGGGCTATGGGAATCCAATACTGTCTCTGTTTCTTATCAGGGGCTACGGGAATCCTATATTGTCTCTAACTGTTTCTTATTAGGGGCTATGGGACTCCTATATTGTCCCTAGCTGTTTCTTATCAGGGGCTATGGGATTCCTATATTGTCTAACCGTTTCTTATCAGGTGCTATGGGGATCCTATATTGTCTCTGTTTATTATCAGGGGCTATGGGAATCCTATACTGTCCCTAACTGTTTCGTAACAGGGGCTATGGGAATCTTATATTGTCTCTAACTGTTTCTTATCAGGGGCTATGGGAATCCTATATTGTCTCTGTTTCTTATCAGGGGCTATGGGAATCCTATATTGTCTCTGTTTCTTATCAGGGGCTACGGGAATCCTATATTGTCTCTAACTGTTTCTTATTAGGGGCTATGGGACTCCTATATTGTCCCTAGCTGTTTCTTATCAGGGGCTATGGGATTCCTATATTGTCTAACCGTTTCTTATCAGGGGCTATGGGGATCCTATATTGTCTCTGTTTATTATCAGGGGCTATGGGAATCCTATACTGTCCCTAACTGTTTCGTAACAGGGGCTATGGGAATCCTATATTGTCTCTAACTGTTTCTTATCAGGGGCTATGGGAATCCTATATTGTCTCTGTTTCTTATCAGGGGCTATGGGAATCCTATATTGTCTCTGTTTCTTATCAGGGGCTATGGGAATCCTATATTGTCTCTGTTTCTTATCAGGGGCTATGGGATTCCTATATTGTCTAACCGTTTCTTATCAGGGGCTATGGGGATCCTATATTGTCTCTGTTTATTATCAGGGGCTATGGGAATCCTATACTGTCCCTAACTGTTTCGTAACAGGGGCTATGGGAATCCTATATTGTCTCTAACTGTTTCTTATCAGGGGCTATGGGAATCCTATATTGTCTCTGTTTCTTATCAGGGGCTATGGGAATCCTATATTGTCTCTGTTTCTTATCAGGGGCTATGGGAATCCTATATTGTCTCTGTTTCTTATCAGGTGCTATGGGATTCCTATATTGTCCCTAATTGTTTCTTATCAGGGGCTATGGTAATCCTACATTGTCTCTAACTTTTTCTTATCAGGGGCTATGGGAATCCTTTATTGTCTGTGTTTCTTATCGGGGGCTATGGGAATCCTATACTGTCCCTAACTGTTTCGTATCAGGGGCTATGGGAATCCTACATTGTCTCTAACTGTCTCTCATCAGGCGCTATGGGAATCCTATATTGTCTCTGTTTCTTATCAGGGGCTATGGGAATCCTATATTGTCTCCGTTTCTTATCAGGGCTATGGGAATCCAAAATTGTCTCTGTTTCTTATCAGGTGCTATGGGAATCCTATATTGTCCCTAATTGTTTCTTATCAAGGGCTATGGGAATCCTACATTGTCTCTTACTGTTTCTTATCAGGGGCTATGGGAATCCTTTATTAACTATGTTTCTTATCAGGGGCTATGGGAATCCTATATTGTCTCTGTTTCTTATCAGGGGCTATGGGAATCCTATATTGTCTCTACATGTTTCTTATCAGGGACTATTGGAATCCTATATTGTCCTTAACTGTTTCGTATCAGGAGCTATGGGAATCCTATATTGTATCTAACTGTTTCTTATCAGGGGCTTTAGAAGAATTGTCTATGGACTCAAGAACAAGTTGAAATCAGCCATGGTAAATAAGCACTCAGTGTGTTAGGGTAACGGGAACACCAAGGGGCTATGGGAATCCTATATTGTCTCTGTTTCTTATCAGGGGCTATGGGAATCCTATATTGTCTCTGTTTCTTATCAGGGACTATTGGAATCCTATATTGTCCCTAACTGTTTCGTATCAGGGGCTATATGAATCCTATATTGTCTCTGTTTCTTATCAGGAGCTATGGGAATCCTATATTGTCTCTAACTGTTTCTTATCAGGGCTATGGGAATTCTATATTATCCCTAACTCTTTCTTATTAGGGGCTATGGGAATCGTATGTTGTGTCTGTTTCTTATCAGGGGCTATGGGAATCCTATATTGTCTCTGTTTCTTATCAGGGGCTATGGGAATCCTATATTGTCTCTGTTTCTTATCAGGAGCTATGGGAATCCTATATTGTCTCTAACTGTTTCTTATCAGGATCTATTGGAATCCTATATTGTCTCTAACTGTTTCTTATCAGGGGCTATGGGAATCCTATATTGTCTCTGTTTCTTATCAGGGGCTATGGGAATCCTATATTGTCTCTGTTTCTTATCAGGGGCTATGGGAATCCTATATTGTCTGTTTCTTATCAGGGGCTATGGGAATCCTATATTGTGTCTTTTTCTTATCTGGGGCTATGGAAATCCTATATTGTCTCTAACTTTTCCTTATCAGGGGCTATGGGAATCCTATATTGTCTCTAACTGTTTCTTATCAGGAGCTATGGGAATCCTATATTGTCTCTGTTTCTTATCAAGGGCTATGGGAATCCTATATTGTCCCTAACTGTTTCTTATCAGGGGCTATGGGAATCCTATATTGTCTCTAACAGTTTCTTATCAGGGGCTATGGGAATCCTATATTGTCTCTGTTTCTTAACAGGAGCTATGGGAATCCTATATTGTCTCTAACTGTTTCGTATCAGGGGCTATGGGAATCCTATATTGTCCCTAACTGTTTCTTATCAGGGGCTATGGGAATCCTACATTGTTTCTAACTGTTTCTTACCAGGAGCCATGGGAATCCTATATTGTCTCTGTTTCTTATCGGGCTATGGGAATCCTTTATTGTCTGTAACTTTCTTATCAGGGGCATTTGGAATCCTATATTGTCTCTAAATGTTTCTTATCAGGGGCTATGGGAATCCTATATTGTTTCTAACTGTTTCTTATCAGAGGCTATCGGAATCCTATATTGTCTCTGTTTCTTATCAGGGGCTATGGGAATCCTATATTGTCTCTAACTGTTTCTTATCAGGGACTATTGGAATCCTATATTGTTCCTAACTGTTTCGTATCAGGAGCTATGGGAATCCTATATTGTATCTAACTGTTTCTTATCAGGGCTTTAGAAGAATTGTCTATGGACTCAAGAACAAGTTGAAATCAGCCATGGTAAATAAGCACTCAGTGTGTTAGGGTAACGGGAACACCAAGCACATTTTTCTGCAATTTTTCAAAGGGTGGCAACTTTCGGGACTTCCTGTGACCAGTCCCACCGAAAAAAGGGGTCTACCCATAAAGGAAAGAATTTGCTCTGAGTAGCAAATCAAATTCTTTCCTTTAAGAGTTTACCCCTATTGGCATGGGAAACAAAAACACTTTTGCAGGAGTTGCCTCCCCTGGAGGTTTACCCATTCCGTTTAAGCCCATCAGGTTAACAAGTCCGTGTAATGAACAGTCTTTATAAAGAGAAATCAGGGGTTTATGGTGGTATTCATTAACTTATTTCTGCTCCAAGACATAGGTTGTTGGTAACTGTTAGAACCGCTTCATTGAGGGGGTTCTAACAAGCACCTACAAACTATGTTTTGAGTAGACATAGGTTGTGGGTAATCTACACCTACAACCTAGAGGTCTCTGTGGCGTAGTGTTTATGCAACTTGCCTCATAAACCAGGGGCCGTGGGTAAAGGCTTCTCCAGACTTTCGGATGAGTCTGTACTCCGTATGACCTTAGCTGTAGATGGGACGTAAAACTCAAACACACACACGTACACCTACAACCTATGTTTTGAGTATATATAAGAATATCACAAATTTACATCAGAAAATTAACCCTTGTCCTGCTGAATATTCATATATGCCACTCCCACTACCGATTATCAACCAATCAGATTATTTGATGCAAATGATTGCAACAAATTCACAATCTGACTGGCAAACAATGTAGATCCTGATCAGATGGCTTCGTCAGAAGCCATCTGATCTGGATCTACATTGTTTCAAAGAAAAGGCATATCCGGGATCAGCAGGACAAGGGTTAACCATTCCGGAAATCTGAAAGACTGAACTATGGCATACGGGTGTGTTATCATAATGCATTGAAGTTTCACAGTTCAATTCTGGGATATCTAGTTTTAGGTGAATACCAAAAATATTTCATCGAACGTGTTGAAAACAAAAGATTTTTCACAAGTGCGAAGCGCGAGTGAAAATCTGATGTTTTCAACCTACTTCATGTTTTTTTTTTTTTTGTTGTTGTTGTTTTTTGTTAATTTATAGAGAAAATAATGGAATTTATAAAAAATAAGAGTAAAACTTCTTATTTTACATGTGGCTTTGGCCAAAACAGTAGTCTGGGTTGCTGCTGTGAAAATAACATGATCATGTTATTTTTCACATTGTGAATTTATCATATATTTGGTATGACTCCCAAAGTCAGTGTTTAGGGGCCTCTGTGGCTAAGTGGTAAACAGCACTGACTCTTAACATTCAGTCTCCCACCACTGTAAATTTGCGTCTTGCTAGCCTCACATGTGAGACGGCAAGTTCTGCAATGGAAGCCCAGGTGTATATATTATATTCTATATATTTTTGTTTGGATGTAACATGATTGTTCACTTGCCCCTGCCATTGTGGCTTCGAGAAATAGATTGGTCTGCCTGATACTTCCACGTTGAACTGAAACTGAACAAACATTTGAGTACTAGTAAACCACTAAGAAGGTCAAAGCTTACCCAGACAAAGTGGTGCTTGTCTAACTGTCCTTTAAAGTGCAGAGGAGTCTTTTGGCGGTCGGCTGTGAGATGTCTTTTCATCTCGATATTGGGTAAAAGCCCCTCAAGTTTGGAAGCAGTCTCTAAACTGATCTAAATAGTATTGACAGGGATGTAAAACCTCAATACAAACAAACAAAACATGGTTGTTTATAAGTCATTTTCTGTTTTGGATCCCAAAAATACGAGTTTACTGTATAAAGAGGTTGTGGTGTACTTGGAACTTTCTCCTTTTTACTTCCATGCTTTAAGTGGTCAGTGTATACTTTACACTGATTCAAAAAGGGACACTAACTGTTGTCAGTTACCGGTGAAACAGTAAAACCTCAACACAAACAAGCAAAACATGGTTGTTTAGCAAAAAAGGTAGTTTCTGCTTTGGATCCCATCAATAGTGTTACTGTATGAAGAGGTTGTGGAGTACTGGGAACAAATTTCTGCCTTTTTACTTCCATGCTTTAACCCTTTCAGTACCAAATGGAATCTTCCTCCATATTTATGGGTGTCAGGTTGTGTTTTCTTCAAAATTGATTTTGAAAATGACTGAGCTTTTAGCAAACATTGGAAGCCCTGATCAGACGCTGCGTTTTGCGGCGCCTGATCTGGGCCTGCACTGTTTGCCAGGGTACCCGTTTTGGGGTTTCTGGTACAAAATGGGTTAAGTGGTCAGTCTCTACCTTCTGTCAGTTACTGGTGAAACATCACGTGAACAAGTCCATGACATGATCACCCCTGTTTAACTTTATATAGAGACAAGAGAATCGGTGAAATCGAATGATGTTCCCAGAAGATGCGCAGCAGTAGGAGGGTTATGTTAGTGAAAGAGTAAAATATGGTGGTCATGTACACTTCGAAGTGCGTTATAAAATCTGGGTGAACTGAGGTCACAATACATGTTAATGATTCTATGCAAATTTAACACACATTAACTCTAAGAACCGCCTAATATTTTCACTGGTCTACAAATATAGCTCTTAGTTACACGAGTTTTGGATATGGTATAGATACTTTAAATCTGCATTATCTTAAGGAATTCCCAAGTACCATATTAAACGAGTCGACAAAGATTTGTTTGTTTGTTTGATTTGAGGTATAACTTCCCCGTCAACCCTGTGTATAGGTCATTTTGGAGACGTTGCTTCCAATTTTGTGGGACATATGACTTCTCAAGCCCTGTCACCCAATGAAACCAATAAGGCACCGTTGTGCCTGGTCAGGCTTAGATCCTCTAAGCGGTTTGCCACTACTCGTGTGTGGTCGGTTTCAGCTCTGCGTGAAAGCATCATGCAGCCCATCTATTTCGTCGAGCCCCGATGGGCAGGAGCGAGTAGTCAACAAAGAATCCAAAATAATAAGAAATATAAGGCCCATTGCCTGCAAGGTCAGTAACTCTCAATCCATGAGACTAAGAAACACAATTTCGTGCTCTCTTGTAAGTGATTTTCAACAAATAATAAAAAATTAATAAGAAATATAAGGCCCTTTGCCTGCAAGGCCTGTAACTCTTAAACCATAAGACTAACAACCTCAGTTTTGTGTTCCCTAGTAAGCGATTTTCAACAAAGAATGCAAAAATAAGGAGAAATGTTTTCCCTTTTCCTGCAAGGCCTTAACTCTTGAACCATAAGACTAAGAAACTCAGTTTTGTGTTCCCTACTGAGTGATTTTCAACAAAGAATATAAAAATCATGAAAAAAAATAAGGCATGCGTCAAGAGTATAACTAAGGGAGATAACAACTGATGAACGCTCAGACACCGTTGCCTGCACTCTGCACGTCTTCTGATGACCATTTATCAGTGTATTAAGTTCCATTTTAAATCCCTTCTATACTTTCAGAAATATGCTCAGGACAAGCTTTGTATTGCAAAGAACAGAAGAGAAGTTGCGCCATAAATACTGCTGACAGGGTTATGGTTCTTACATTCTGCAATTCCCTTAATGGCTATCAGTGTATTAAGTTTCATTTATTTGTCTTCTATCCTTTCAGAGATGTGCTGCGAACAAGCTTACTACTGCAAAAATTAGAAAGGGAAATAACTTTGTAATTACTTGTGATTGAGTTACGGTTCTTGCCCTCTGCACTTCTGATGACTGAAAAAGTGTAGGTACGACGGAAAGTCAATAAAGTAACCTGCCTATTCCATTTCCAACTGACCGAGATAACCAAGATTATTTATGCCTTGGTTTCAATACGTGTTTTAGGCCTGAGGGCAAACTTGCACCCTTAACGTGTCATTCACTCATAAGATACTGAACGTCAAACATGGCTAGCGATGCAAAAGCAAGCTTTTCGTAGATGTTGAGTACCGTGCTTGTATTTGAAAGGGAAAACAGGTCAGGAAATACATTGCGAGTTAAGCAATGTTTATGGGTCTTGTGCACCATCGTATGCACAAGTGAAATTCTGGATTGGGGAATTCAAACGCGGTAGAACGTCTTTAGAAGACGAAACCGGGTCTAGGCGTCCATCAGATGCCACCGATAAGGAAATGTGTAACAAAGTACGGGATCTGGTATACCCTGATAGGCGAGTTAAGGTTGGATAAATAGCGAATACATTACACATTTCACGTGGTAGCGTTACAATAATTTTACATGATCGCTTGAGTATGCGCAAGCTCACAGCCCGCTGGGTCCCCTAATCCCTGTTTTCTTTCACGTCTGGTGACTGTAGATGAGACCTTGGACCATTATTATGAGCCAGAGAATAAAACTCGAGTCACCAGTGGGTAGGGCCGGGTTCGCCCGAGGCCAGAGATGTTCAAAACGCAACACCCCGCTGGCAAGGTGATGGCAACTGTATATTGGGACGCACAATGCGTTATTATGTTGGACTTCTAGCAAAGAAAAGTACAATAACAGGTGCATATTGCAAATTTGCTCGACCAACTGAGAACTGCGATACGTGAAAAACGCCGAGGTAAACTTTCCAAAGGGTTTCTGGTCCAACAGGTCAATGCAAGAGGCAACACTTGCAAAATTGCAATGGATGCTGTTGAGCGGAATGGGTACGAGTACGAGCTAATACCGCACCAAGACTATTCTCCAGACTTATTTCGTGGTGACTATTTCCTATTCCCAAACTTGAAAAAGGATATCAGCGGGCGTCATTTCCAGTCCAACGAAGAAGTCTTGGCGACAGTTGAGGCGTGGGTCGGAGACAAGGACCCTGGCTTCTTCAGTTCTGTGCGATGGCACTGGAACAGCGTTGGTCCAAGTGTATCAATCCAGGGGGCAATTACATCGAAAAAGAAGAGATCAATCTCACCCAGAAATCCGTTCGGTTGTTTTTTTATTGACTCGCCCTCGTATGTTAACTGGTCTTAAAAATACTCAACTAAAGAAACAACTACATGATTAAAGCAACAATGACGAATCCAATTATTTGACATTCACTGTGTTGTACCAGCTGTATGAAACATAAATTTAGGAACTTTTGCATCAGTCACAAAGAAATTGTAATACGTCTTCTCTGAAACTGCAAGGCCAAGGTCTTTGATATTTGGTATGAAGCATCATCTAGTGGACCTCTACCAAAATTGTTCAAATTATAGCCATGGGGCCAAAAATGCCCCCGCGCCGGTACCCACCAATTTTACATAGACTTTTATAGGGAAACCCTTTAAAAATCTTCTTCTCTGAAACCAGAAGGCCCAGGTGTTTGATATTTGGTGTCCAGCTTCATCTAGTGGACCTCTATCCAGATTGTTCAAATTATATCCCCGGGGCCAAAAATGCCCCCGCCCCGGGGCCTTTTGGTTTTACATAGGCTTATATAGGGAAAATCTTTAAAATCATTCTTCTCTGAAACCGCATGGCCCGGGTCTTTGATATTTGGTATGGAGCTTCATCTAGTGGACCTCTACCAAGATTGTTCAAATTATAGCCATAGGGACAAAAATACCCTGCCCCGGGGCCCTTTGGTTTTACAAAGGCTTGTATAGGGAAAATCTTTAAAATACTTCTTCTCTAAAACCGCATGGCCAAGGTCTTTGATATTTGGTATGGAGCTTCATCTAGTGGACCTCTACCAAGATTGTTCAAATTATAGCCCTGGGACCAAAATGCCCCACGCTCGGGTCCCGGGGGGGTGTTTTTGGTTTTACATAGATAGTTGGCCATCCAATCTAAAAAAAGATTGATATTTTTACTTTTGATGGCAAAATTGAGTAGAGTATGGCACCCATGCTAAATATAATCCTTGATGTGTGTCAACAATCATAGGGGTGGATGCCACGTCTGGAAATGCGTCTGGGGCTCAGAAGTAGGTCAAAGGTCAAATGAGTGCAAAAATAAACATAAAACTACTCATAACTCTCTTTTAACACATATTTGAGGAACTTGTTTGCTTAAAATCACCACAAAACTATTCAGGTGCAGTGAACAATGGAAAATTATTTTAAATGTACCCTCAAAGTATGTCAGTCTTAGAGGTCAGGGGTCATTTTAGTGCAAAACGCGTGAAAAATGGATGTTTTTTTTTATCAAATTTTGTCATATTCAGTATAAAGATGTGTTAATGACCAGTATGTATTATCAAAATATTAATAATACATTTTTTACGTTTATTTGATTAGAAAATCTGCCTGAGTACATGGTTAAATGGGATAAAAAGGGATACTAATGTTATAGACTTGAATCATTGATGATCCACGATATTGATAGAGCACTGGATTCTTTCTTTGTGACTTTGTTTCTGCCATGGGTCTGAAACATTGCCTTTGCACAACTAAGTCAAAGCGCGACTTCGGGTGAGCTATCCTGTCCGTCGACAGGTCTTTTTAGTCAGTCCCCGCCCCCAGCTGACTGGACCGGGTCGCCAGGCCGGTTTTATCATGATTTATCTTTTACAACATAGACAGCCATTGCTAAAACAGAAAAGGCGATATAAAACGATTTCACAAGCATTAAACTGTTACTCTATTATGAGCAGGACCGACTTTAACACATTTCTTTGTATTAGACAATTAAACATCAAACTTTAACCTTATCCCCTTAATTAAAATGTTGCATCTCGGATAATCGGCAATAGATTAACCAACTGATAAACTTTATGCGTGACTAAACAGATGCAAAAAAGATTGATATTTTTACTTTTGATGGAAAAATTGAGTAGAGTATAGCACCCATGCTAAATGTAATCCTTGATGTGTGTCAACAATCATAAGTGTGGGTGCCACGTCTGAAAATGCGTCCGAGGCTCAGAAGTAGGTCATAGGTCAAATGAGTGCAAAATAAACATGAAACTACTCATAACTCTCTTTTAACGTATATTTGGGGAAAGTGCTTGCTTAAAATCACCATAAAACTATTCAGGTGCAGTGAACAATGGAAAATTATTTTAAATGTGCCCTCAAAGTATGTCAGTCTTATAGGTCAGGGCCATTTAAGAACAAAACTCGTGAAAAAATGGATGTTTGCAAATCAAATTTTGTCATATTTAGCACAAGGCTGTGTTGATAACAAGTATTTATCATCAAAAAATTTAAAAATACATTTGTTACGTGTATTTGGTTGTCAAAGACAGATTTGAGTTAACTTAAGTTGCTATCAAAGATGGCTGTTAGACAGTTATTCACTTCTCTTATAAAAGCTCCCATCAATGGCACAAGAGGGAAAAAACACAAAAATGAAATAACTAGACCCGAATTGAAACATCAATAGCGGAAAGCCAAAAGGACAGTTACTGTCCCACAAAATGTCCAATTGGCTATCCAAAACAAAATAATATAAGCAATACACGCACTCAAAAGACAAACGAAAAACAGAAGAACGGCCTTGGAATGGTCAGTGGAAAGAATTCAACTGGCGGATGGGGGGAGGGGGGGGGGGTTAAATCGATTTTATGCAGCTGCAATCCTCGCCCTTACTCCCGTCGCGATTTAGACAAATAATTTGTTCCGTCCGCATGAAGGCCTCCTAACTCATCAGTGCAATTTCTCTGAGAACACAAAATCAAACAACCACAGAGATGAAACAATGGTGAGGACTGGACAGCAAGAAACCACTGAAATGCTGGAGCAAAAGAAAACCAACAGTTAGACTCCGATGGACCCGACCAGAGACACAGCATCAGACACCAACCAACATTATATAAAATTAAATTCTTTCTAATTGTCAGTAAGTCTTTACACTGGAAACGTCATAGAATCTGAGGCCTCCCAAGGCAAAGTTGTGCGAGTCGGACCGTGCATGCATATAAACATTACATTGGTTTCATTGGGCGGCAGGGCTTGAGACTCCTTTTCATCTCGATGTCGGGCAAAGTCCCACAAAATTGGAAGCAACGTAGAATCTGAGGCCTGACCCAACAACGTACAATTAAAGGGGGAAGCAAAGTTGCCAATCGAGATTGGGTTAAATACCATGCATCAGTCTGTCGTATAACATTTATGTTGTACCCAATCGAGGCTTGAAGAAATAGATGGGCTGCATGATGCGTCCACGCAGAGCTGAAACCGACCGCACATGAATACTTGTAAACGGCTGAGAGGATCGGAGCCAGCCCTTGCAAAGCGGTGCGAGTCGGACCGTCCATGCTTATAAACCCTATTGGTTTCATTTGGCGGCAAGGCTTGTCATCTCTGTGGTTGTTTGATTATTTGTGTTCACACTGATGAGTTAGAAGGCCTTCATGCAGACTGAACAAATTTTTGTCTAAATCACGACGGAAGTAAGAGTGATGATTGTGGCCACGTAAAATCGATTTAAGCCCGCCAGTGGAATTCGTTTCCGCTGACCGTTCCAAGGCGGTTCTTCTGTCGCGGTTTATTTTTGTTATGGTTTGTCTTTGGGTGTTTGTGTCGCTTATATTATTATATTTTTGGTAGCCTAGAGGCCATTTTTATGGGAAAGTAACTGTCCTTTTGGCTTTCCGCTATTGATGTTTCCATTGGGGACTGTTGTTTCATGTTGGTGTTTCTTTCCCTTCGGTGTCTCTGATGGGAGTTGTGGGTTGATTGTAACGATTCCTGATCATTGCCCCCATTTCTATTTTGTGGTGTAATTTCACCTCGAGCAACGTCTCCAAAATTACCTCTACAGTGTTGACGGGGACGTTAAACCTAAAACAAAAAAAAACAATCTTTTTTATATTGAAGAATGGTTTTACGAAATTGGGTGCTGAAGTCATTGCAATTATATTTTTTTCTGAATTTACACACTAAGTCACCATAAAATTCGTGTTCGGATAGACCTGGTTGCACAAGAGATTAAGTCCAACATCGAGTTTGAAATTAAATCGGAATGACCTCAATAAAATTTTGAAAAGGCTTTGCGTAGTTTATGATACCGATACCCCTGATTAAGAAGTTATGTAGTTAACAATTTAAGACGAGTATTGAAGTCAGTTACATGACTAGACACTCTGGCAAATCGAATTAATTACGAAATATAAACGCCATAGGATGCCGCACGAGGACTATCACCAACCAACAAAGGAAAATTTACAATCTCAAATTCAAAATCATCGCGTTTGTCATAAATTTTGCAGGAAACAAACCCATCTATGTGTAACAATAGACAGATGTAAATCCAAAAAACGGGGCCTCGGTATCAGAAAAAAATGGTTTTATTTAACTTAAGTTCTGGGGGTAAAATTGACTGATCAAACAATCGAAATAGGTATTGTCAATATTTAATAAATCATCAAAATATCTAGAAGTCGAGCTATGAAGTTAAAATGTCTTGTTATTTATGACTAGGTCTATCATTTCAGATTATGCGGAAGAAAGCTCGTATCAGTGATATCGGAGAAACCCCTATTTGATTTGCATTGCATAGGCTTGCCAATGTTGAAGTAAAAACACTCAAATAACATGAGCGCAAACGCAAGCTGTTACCCTTTACATTGTAGTGATCTGAACGGCTCTTACTTGTAAAATACAAACTTTGAATACTGTTAAACACTCAAATTAAGCGGCCGCAAATTTAAACACTTTTTATGAGTAGACCTTTTCGTGGATTTATATTTAGGCGGATTTTCGAAGAAAAAAATCGGTCAGATGTAGGATGACAAAAAATCATCGGAGTTGATCATCAACAGCGTCATGCAGAAACTGTGGTAATTAGTTAAAAGTTTTGTGATCATCGCATGATTAACCTAATGTGCTACCTTGACAATCCAAATGTCTGTCTGGAGATGTATCACTTTGCTCTTATCTGATTGGTTTGCCCATCCTATTGAGCTCATAGTTAAAGCCATCAATCAATTACCAATTATATCCACAATAATTCTCAAGGTGTGTTTGTTTTCATTCAGCCGTTTTGAGCTGTCTTATGACTAGGACATTGTCTTTCTTTATTTCGACTTCTAAGAAGTAAATACACTTTTTCTTTTGTCACCGATGATGCCTATGACCAACTGACACATCATAATTGTGATGTGTAGAATATATTTTCTTGCACTATTTTAAGATTTATTGGCGGATTTTTATTTTGGCATTTTTTTCCTTGACTGCAAATAGCGCCAAAATAAAATGACTGCCAAAAATAAGTGTTTTACGGCAGCTGCACGTGGCCTTTGATGATGACCCAGTTATGTTATTACTAGATATACCTTCATCATATACTATATCATTGAGATATCATTGTGACGTTTAGGAAGAACTCAGACGATTTGGAATGTTACTTATAATATTGGATGACGTGAAGAATCCATGTATTTTGCAAAATAAACATATTTTGCCAAATATGTACTTAAACGATCTTTGACCTACGGCCGATTAGGTTGGTCATTATGCTGTTTGTATAATGTTTGGGTTTTGTGCTTCCTAGATAAGGAAATGGGAACTCATGTGACTTTGTTTCAGTTGACATACTAGATATCCCTTTGTACAATAAATATTGATGCATATTTAAAGAATATTTGTACTGAAATGACCTTTGACCCTGACCAAATTTATGATATAACTTCTTTTCTCACATACAATGCATAAGTAATATGTCCTAAGTACATTGCTGGTGTTTTAATTAACTTTACTTGGTCTCTTTAGATAGAGAGAGGGTACAAATACCAGTATGTACAAATTTTATTGTATTTTTGCACTCATTTGACCTTTGACCTAATTCGGAGGCTCAGGGGCATTTTCAGAAGTGGCATCCACCCCTATCACTTTTGCAACACACTAAAGAACACAATTAGCAAGGATGCCAAACTCTACTCAATTTTGCCATCAGAAGTATTTTTTCGTGGTTTGGATGGCCAACTAAGACTTATGTAGGGAAAATCTTTAAAAATCTTCTTCGGTGTGAAATTTCATCTAGGGGACCTCTATCAAGATTGTTCAAATTATGGCCAAAAATGCCCCCGCGCCGGGGCCAACTGGTTTTTCATAGACTTACATAGGGAAATCTTTAAAAATCTTCTTCTCTGAAACTGCAAGGTCCAGGTCTTTGATATTTGGTATAAAGCTTCATCTAATGGACCTCTACCAAGATTGATCAAATTATTGCCCTCGGGCCACAAATGCCCCTGCCCCGGGGCCCTTTGGTTTTACATAGACTTATACAGAGATAATGTTTGAAAATCTTCTTCTGAAACAGCAAGGCCCAGGTTTTTGATACCTGGTGTGAAGCTTCATCTAGTGGACCTCTATCAAGATTGTTTAAACTATAGCCTTGGGGCTAAAAATGCCCCCCCCCCCCCGCCCAGGGGCCATTTGGTTTCACATAGGCTTATATAGGGAAAATCTTTAAAAATCTCCTTCTCTGAAACCGCAAGGCCCAGGTCTTTGATATTTGGAATGAAGCTTCATCTAGTGGACCTCTACCAAGATTGTTCAAATAATAGCCCTGTGGCCAAAAATGCCCCCGCTCGGGGAGGGGGTGCTTTTGGTTTTACATAGACTTATGTAGGGAAAACCTTTAAAAATCTTCTTCAGTGTGAAATTTCATCTAGTGGACCTCTATCAAGATTGTTCAAATTATAGCCCTTTTGCCAAAAATGCCCCCGCGCCGGGGCCAACTGGTTTTACATAGACTTACATAGGGAAATCTTTAAAAGTCTTCTTCTATGAAACTGCAAGGTCCAGGTCTTTGATATTTGGTACAAAGCTTAATCTAATGGACCTCTACCAAGATTGTTCAAATTATTGCCCTCGGGCCACAAATGCCCCTGCCCCGGGGCCCTTTGGTTTTACATAGACTTATACAGAGATAATTTTTGAAAATCTTCTTCTGAAACAGCAAGGCCCAGGTTTTTGATATCTGGTGTGAAGCTTCATCTAGTGGACCTCTATCAAGATTGTTTAAACTATAGCCTTTGGGCCAAAAATGCCCCCCCCCCCCCCCCCCGCCCAGGGGCCATTTGGTTTTACATAGGCTTATGTAGGGAAATTAAAAAAATCTTCTCTGAAACTGCAAAGCCCAGGTCTTTGATATTTGATGTGTTACGCTTCATCTAGTGGACCTTTGCCAAGATTGTTCAAATTATAGCCTTTGTTGATATGTGGTTTGAAGCTTCACCTTTTTAGACCTCCCACAACATTATGCACATAAAAGCCCTGGGGCCAATAATGGCCCTCCCCGGGGCCCACTTGTTACTTTGAGGATCAGGTGAGCGATCCAGGGTCATCATGGCCCTCTTGTTTAATTTCTTAGTAAAGAAGGCCTGTCATTAACTGTGAATCGTCTGCACATGTAATGCCAGGCCTTATTGTCAACGATAAAAAAGAAAAATACACTCTGAAAATGCCATCTGCTAGTAGTCAGGATAAGCAGCATTAGGATGAATAGCATACCATCACGTGAACAAGTCCGTGAAATGAAGACCCCCCTAAACCCCACTTTATATAGAGAAAACTCGGGTTTAGGGGGGTATTCATTATTTTTCTTATTTCTGCTCCCAGACATAGGTTGTGGGTACTCGTTAGAACCGCATCATTGAGGCGGTTCTAACGAGCACACACAACCTATGTTTTGAGCATTTATAGGAAAAATATCAAGGATTTTCATCAGAAAAGTAGCCATTTTGGAGATGTGAGAAATGCACTATGCCGTACGGGTGTGTTATCGTAATGCGTTTTACAAGTCATGATAAGAAGATTCCATAACCAAGCAGGGAGAATGTCCTCCAGCAGGTGACTCCTTCCTGGTCCAGGCAGACGATTCACATGTAACGCCGGGCCTTTTTGTCACCGTAAAAAAATTAGAGAAATACACCCTGAATATGCCATCTTCTAGATAGTCAGGACAAGCAGCATTAGGATGAATAGCATACCTATTACAAGCCATGATAAGAAGATTCCATAACCTAGCAGGGAGAATGTCCTCCAGCAGGTCACCCCTTCCTGGTCTTCCTTAATTGCTTTGATGAAAACGAGGAGAAGATACGGTGTAAAACCACTACCTATCACCCAGTGTGGTACACGATAGTTGTAGGAACATTTATCGATGTAAAGAATTCCTGTAAAAGATAAAAGCATCACGAAAACACGCCTATTTAATTTTGACCTCCTTGAACCCCACTTTTATATAGAACAAGAGGCCTAAGGGCCACAATGCTCACCAGAACTCAGGCGGACACTGCCCACTAGCAGCCATGTATGGTTTCAGGTTTTAATTTATTGATTATAAAGTCTCCCAAACAAACCCCCATTTCAAAATGAGCACCCATGTGGACTCTGTATCTGAAATATTAGGCCTTTTATGAGGAGGAAGGATGAGACATGGACCCAACAGAGCCCTGAATGATATCACTGAATCCATCTTATCATAAGGCACATGAATATATATGGTTTAGGGGTTGGGATGTGTACTGTTCCTGAGATATAAGGCCTTTTAAGCTGCGAAGGGGTTGGAGCATAGCCCTGGCAGACCCCAGGAAAGCCAAGATTGTTGTCGCTGAATGTGTCTTATAATAAGGACCAAGAAAATATATTGTTTAGGGGTGGGGAAATGAACAGTTTCCAAGATATGAGGCCCTCTTATGAAATGATGAGGAGAGGAATGGCCCCTGTGGACCACCAAGTTTGTGTGACTGAATGTGTCCAATCATAAGAAACAAGAATATATATGATTATGAGGTGGGGATCTTAATGGTGTCTGAGATATATGGCCTTTAATGAAGTAGAGGCGTTGGCCATGGCATCAGCATGTT
This sequence comes from Lucinisca nassula, assembly GCA_963580285.1. NCBI lineage: Eukaryota > Metazoa > Mollusca > Bivalvia > Lucinida > Lucinidae > Lucinisca > Lucinisca nassula. The sequence continues at coordinate 105,805,874 of OY757022.1, forward strand.
GCCCTAGCACATAGACGCATTGATGTGAGTGAATGAGTCTTATTATAGGGAACAGAAATATACATATTTAGGGGTGGGGATCTGAACAGTTTCTGAGATATATTGCATTTTATGAAGTGGAAGGATGGGGCATAGCCCCAGCACACCCCAAGAGACCCCTAGGTTGGTATCACTGAATGTGTCTCATCATAAGGAACAAGAATATATATGGTTTAGGTTTGGGGGTTCTGAATGGTTTCCGAGATATTGAGCCTTTTACGAAGTGGAGGGGGTTGGGCATGGCCCGGGCACATCCCAGAGGACCCCCAGGTTGGTTTCAATGAATGCGTCTTATCATATGAAACAAGAATATATATGGTTTTGGGATGGGGATCTGAATGGTTTCCGAGAAGTATCACCTTTTATGAAGTGGAAGGGTGGGGCACAGCCCCAGTGCGGCCCGGGAGACCCTTAGATTGTGGGCGTCTTATCATAAGGAAAAAGAATTTATATACTTTAGGGGTGGGGATCTGAACGGTTTCTGAGATATTGGGCCTTTACTAAGTGCAGGGGGTGGGGCATAGCCCTGGCACATCCTAGGGGACCCCCAGATTGGTGTCACTGAATGCGTCTTTTCATAAGAAACAAGAATATACATGGTTTTGGGGTGGGGATCTGAAGGGTTTCCGAGATATATCACGTTTTACGAAGTGGAAGGTTGGGGCATAGCTCTGGTGCAGCCTGGGAGGTCCTTAGGTTGATATCACTGAATGCATCTTAACATAAGGAACAAGAATTTATATGGTTTAGGGGTGGGGATCTGAACGATTTCTGAGATATTGGGCCTTTTATGAAGTGGAGGGGTCGGGCATAGCCCCCGTACGGCAAGGGAGACCCTAAGGTTGGTATCACTGAATGCGTATTATCATAAGGAACAAGAATTTAAATGGTTTAGGGGTGGGGATCTGAACGGTTTCTGAGATATTCAGCCTTTTACGAAGTGGAGGGGGTGGGGCATAAGCCCCGCCACATCCTAGGGGACCCTCAGATTGGTGTCACTGAATGCCTTTTATCATAAGAAACAAGAATATATATAGTTTAGGGGTGGGGATCTGAATGGTTTCTGAGATATATGGCATTTATGAAGTGGAAGGGTGGGGCATGGCCCCAGCGCACCCCAGAGAGACCCCAATGTTGGTATCACTGAATGTGTCTTATAATAAGGAACAAGAATATACATGGTTTAGGGGTGGGGATCTCAATGGTTTCTGAGATAAATGGCATTTTATGAAGTGGAGGGGGTGGGGCATGTCCCCGGCACATCCCGGGGGGACCCCAAGGTTGGTGTCACTTAATGCATCTTATCATAAGGAACAAGAATATATATGGTTTAGGGGTTGGGATCTGTAAGGTTTCTGAGATATAAGGCATTTTATGAAGTGGAGGGGGCGGGGCTAGCCCCGGCACAACCTAGGGGACCCCCAGGTTGACATAAAAGCATATGGCTGAGAGAAGTTTACTCAAGGAACATGTTTATGTAAGTTTTGTAAAAATATCTGCAATGACTTGGCAATAAATGCCATTTTTCAGTTTTCCCCATTATAAGTCAATGGAAACTCTAAGTTGCCATAGCAACAAAACTAAAAGGCCAAATTTCATAAAAAACACAAAACCTGTAAAGGCAAATATGGTGAATATTTTCATAAAGTCTCAGCCTCCTAGAGCATATGGTTTCTGAGGAGATGATTTTTTAAGTATTTTTTGTCTATTTTTTGCATTTTGGTTTCCATGGCAACCAATAACAATGAGCAGAAGGCTTAAAATCATACAGCAGATAGTAGATTGCCTATGGAACATTTCTATGAAAGTTTTCTCAAAATATCTGCAGAGGCTTTGCAGTAAATGCCATTTTTCAATTTTCCCCATTATAAGTCTATGGAAACTACAAGTTACCATAGCAACCAAACTAATGAGCCAGTTTTGATAAAAAAACACAAACTTTCAATCCCCCAGCCCAAGGATGCTACAGATAAAATTTGGGCTGAATCGGTCCAGTGGCTTCAGAGAAGAAGATGTTTGAAAGTGTTGACGTCAGACGACGACAGACGACGACGACGACAACGACGACGACGCCGGACAACTGCCTATCCTATAAGCTCCCCCGGAGCCTTCGGCTCTGGTGAGCTAAAAACTGGGGTTTCCGGGGGTATACCGTATTTTTCTTATTTCTGCTCTAAAGTATAGATTGTGGGTACTCGTTAGAACCGCCTCAATCTATATTTTGAGCAAAAATAAGAAAAATATCACAATTTTTCATCTTAAAATCTTCATTTTTTTTCGGCGATAAAAGTGGCAATGTATTTGTGTAGGCGTGTTTGCGTAATGTATATTATGGAATTGATAGATGAATTTACCTATTTCACCACAGGAAACCCCAAAACCAGAAACTTCAAATAATTCCCTCTGGGATTGTTAATATGCAAAATGTGTTAACAAATACGTTAACTTTCGACGTTAACATTTCCCATTTAATGGTTTTTGGACGCTTATCTCTTTACTAAATGGAATATATGTATGAAACTTCACAGATGTGCATGCTTGGGATTGTTAATGTGCAAATGCATTTACAAATTAACATTTGAAAAGTGATGGACATTAACAATTCCCATTAAATGGTTTTGGACACATTCATTTACTAATTGAGTACATGGATGAAACTTAACAAATATATAGACCACTATAGGGAGCATGTTTGGGATTGTTAATTGGCAAAATGCGTTAATATTTGACAGAGTTTTGGCCGTTAACAATTCTCATTAAATGTTTTTTGAACTCTTATTCCTTTACTATATGGAATATTTGGGTGAAACTTCTTCAGATTTTTATATACATCGTTATTGAGGATGTGAGGTTAGGGATTGTTAATGGGCAAAATACGTTAACATTTGACAGAGTTATGGATGTTAACAATTCCTTTTAAATGGTTTTTGGACACTTAATTCCTTTACTAAATGGAATATATGGATGAAACTCCACCGATATATAGACCACTATAGGAAGCATGTTTGGGATGTTTAATGAGCAACATGCGTTAACATTTTACAGAGTTATGGTCGTTAACAACTCCCGTCCAGTGGTTTTGGTCTCTTACTCCTTTACTTAGTGGAATATATAGATAAAACTCAGCAGATATACAGTCGAACTTCAATGGCTCGAACACCTTTGGGACCTCGAATACCTGTTCGAGACAGGGGTAGTTCGAGCCACCGAGGTTTACTGTCAGGAGGCAAAACGAGATACTTTAGACATATTTTTGGTGTTCTATAATCAAAATGTATGCTGTGTGTACTCATTAGAATCGCCTCATCGAGGCGATTCTAATGAGTACACACAGCATACATTTGCAAGATAAAAGACGAAAATCTTCTAAATTATCCCCCACTATTTCTTATGTCGAGGATTTCCCTAGGGGCTCAAGAACGGGTTCAACTCAACCATTGTAAACGAGTCATCGGTGTTCGAGCCATCGAAGTTCTACTGTATATAGGTGAAACTCAGCAGATATATAGATCACTAAAGGAAGCGTGTTTGGGATTGTCAATGGGCCCATATTGGCCTGCAGTGGTGGGGTATCATGCAGTGTTAGCAGTGTATGAATTATATTTCGATCCCATCACATAATGTCGGAGACATACAGTATCTTGTTAGTCTGTCCATATACATACATCTGTCCATGAGTCATTTGAATCGATTGTGTTGTTGTTGTTTTTTCGACTTTGGGAAATACACTTTACGGGGGCATCTGTGTACTTTAGACATATATTTTGTAAAAACTGTGACATTATATTTGCCCTTTAAAATAACCGACCTTTTTCCACAAAAAGATAACTTTAAATGGGAACATTTTGCTTATCAGAGTTCTGTTGTTCAATACTACAAATGGTGTTACGGTTAACAAATGCAAAAGCCACTTTTTTCAGCAAAATACCTCTTAATTAGACATTTTACTTGCTACAACACTTTACCTGCCGGCCTCGGTAGCTAAGTCGGATGCGCGGATGACTGGTGATCAGAAGGACGCGGGTTCGATACCTGCCGGGGTCGGCAACATTCTTTCATGGAGATTGATCATGAAATTTTTTCTTTGGTTATTCTCTCCCTTCCGCTGATTCAAGAAGGGCAGTTGCCAGTTTCTGGCGAAAGAATATGCACTGTGCTAGTACGTATAAGCCTGCCCAGGAAAACTGTGGATAGGTAAACTGACCGGCTCAAAAATGGCCTAAAATAGTGTTGACTGGGCCGTTAAACTCCAATACAAACAAACAAACAACACTTCGCCATATTACCCACTAGCACGTTTTAAAGCTAATTACATTTTGAATAACTGGACCCAGAAGCACATTCATTCATTTAACCCTTTTTGTACCAAATGGAATCTTCCACCTTATGTATAGCAGAAGTCCATTTCTAAATTTAGGAGTGACAGGTTGTGGTATCTTCAAAATTGATTTGGAAAATGGCTGAAATTTCTGCAAATAGAGTAGGCCCTGATGAGACGCCGCGTTCTGTGGCGTCTCATCTGGGCCTGCACTGTTTGCCAAGGTAGCCGTTTTGGGGTTTCCGGTACACAATGGGTTAAAATTAGACCCTGTTTAGAAAAGAGAAAATCTTTCTTTTTTTCTGAACTTACGAGTGACGGCCTTTTAATGTTATCATTGGGATTCTGCTGGGCGCGTTATCGCATTCACATTTCGTTTACTTCAATCCTTCGAAGTATTCTCCCCTGTTGGAAACACACTTCAAGTCTAAAAGGCCTTTTCAGGTATACATACAAGACACTGGTAAATTGCACTACCAAGTGCTCTTCGGGATTCATAACGACGGCCAGAAAGAGTTTTCTTTAGTAAAGGAAACAGGAAAAAGTCGCAGGGACCAAGGTCTGGCGAATAAGGTGGATGAGAGAGCTGAACTACCTTTTCCTCTTTCAACATTTCTTACTGTCCCCGCCCATCGGAGCTTGAAGAAATAGATGGGCTACATGATGCTACCACGCAGAGCTGAAACCGACCGCACACGAGTACATGTACTGGTAAACCGCTTAGAGGATCTAAGCATGCCCAGACAAAGCGGTGCGAGTCGGGCCGTCCATGCTTATAAACCCTATTGGTTTCATTGGGTGACAGGGCTTGAGATGTCATTTCATCTCAATGTTGGGTTAAAGTCCCACAAAATCGGAAGCAACGTCTCTAAAATGACCTTTATAGTGTTGACGGGGACGTTAAACTTCAAATCAAACAAACAAACATACAATGGACAAGAACACACATGTGAGCAAGTGCGTTGTCATGGACCTCTTAAACCGGTTGTAGGTCTACATTTTCATAGAGTGTCTTTACTTTTGACAACACACCATTCTTACAAAATTTACCAATGATACCTTTGCATTTGATAGAGGAATTTGAACAAGGGGTCCATCGCAATTGAAAAATACTGCATACAAACCTTTTGCTGCGCTTTTAATTCTTTTTGCGATGACCGGCTTTGCTTGATATTTTCGCAGCCAGTGCTTGTTATTGCTGCGTTTCTGTGGCTATAAATAATAGACCCAGGTTTCATGTCCTGTAGACAGCTTCGATATTCTACGTTTGTCAATTTTTTTGTACTTTTTCAAAAATATGTTCGCCATTTTTACATGGGTGGACTTTTGGAGATACGGGACCCAAACTGCATAAACCTTTTCCAAATCTTATGAGGTTATCCCCGATCAAACACCAACACTATACCATGAACCTTGCATCTTGTTGACTTGTTGCCAGTGATGTGTTAGGAGGCCTTCATGATGACTGAACAAATTATTTGTCTAAATCGCGACAGAAGTCGAGGATTGCAAAAAAAAATCATTACCAAGACAAGCCATTTAATGTTAGGCATACGCACGGTTAGATGATATAAAAAGAGTACCTATGATCAGGCCAAGTGTAAACTTGAACCACCTTAGGGTTGAGAAAATGAGATGTTACTGAAAGATAAACACAAAACTTTTAAATTGTTGCTACACCAAGCTATCATTACGAGCACACATCCATTGGATATAGTGCATTCTTTCATACCCTTATGTCCCCGGTAACGATAGCGGGGACATGTCATCAAGTTGTTTAAGAAATGAGGGTTTGTTTGAATTGGGGTTTTACGACCCCGTCGGCAGTATTAAGGTTATTTTGGAGACGTTGCTTCCAATGTTGTGGGACTTTTACCCGACATTGAGATGAAATGATATCCCAAGCACTGCCGCCCAAACAAACTTTAGAAATGAGATCACTACCAAGTATCATGTTTGTCAATACGGGCAAATCAACACAAAATGATAAAAAAAGCTAATTTGACGAAACGATATCGTTTCAAATATTTTTTTTGACCTGTTTGTGGTTGTTGGGGTTTTAACATTGGTCATAACGTTTAAACCGTTTGAGAGAGAGAGCCTTCATATCTGTTATATTCGTTCCTTGTGACAAGGGCTTCCCACTCATACAAAAAAATACCTGTGACCTTGACCTGTGACCTTGGCCCTGGGACATGTTCGTGTTTTACAAACATATCTTTTTTGTTTCTGATGAAAGTTTGTGATATTTTTCTCATTCAGGGTTTGGGTTCTCGCGCCTCATTGATGCTGTTCTAACGAGTATTGAGAGGTTGCAGACGCAGCAGTTTTATAAGATTATTCTCCCTTGATCTGCCATATTGGAGGCACCAGGCAGGTTTTTGTGTACAAATTTATTCATTTTTGATCAACTATCCCTCGGTTATAAAAAAACCGAAGGGGTTAATATGTGACTGTTATTGTTCCTAAAGTTCATTAGAATAAAATAATCAAGGTTTAGTCATAATTTTCCAAGGGAAAAGAAAGTCATTAACAGGGAAGGTACATTAAAATTCTGTAGGAAATGAGTCATGGTGTCACCAGCAAGAAAGATAACTGTAGGTGTGTGACGTCATCTGCAACATCTCAATCCACAACCTATGTCATGAAGCAGAAATAAGAAAAATATTGTTTACTCCCGTAAACCCCTTTTTCTCTGTATAAAGTTGGGTTTAGATGGCTTTTCATTTCACGGACTTGTTTTATCACTCATTTATCTCGACATATACCACACTTATCATCGCAAACAAAACATGAATATGTCTTACTCACCTATTGTCAGGCACCCAGCAGCGAGTGACAACAAGACAGCAGTTAGGAAAACATATAAGAAACATCGAGTCACTGAAATAGAAATATGTTTTTTTTTTTTTTTGTGTGTGTTTTTTTTTTTTTTTTTTTTCGTTGTTTGGGCTTTACGGCCCTTTCAAGATTATTTCACTCATATCGAGCCGATCGTTAATCAGAGGTGGACGAAACCGGAGTACCCGGAGAAAAACCACCTGACCATCCGTGGCAGAACTTGGCGTCTCACATTAATAGAAATATAATAGATGAATCCTTTATATAGAGGATCTTACATGAGTGGTCATGTATTATTGAATTTATTAAACGAGTTGAGAAAAGGGGATCAAATGCGAGGCTTATGAGGAAAAGGGATAAAATGCGAGGCCTCGCATTTGATCCATTTTCCTCAACGAGTTTGATAAATTCAATAATAGATGAGCACGAATGCAAGATCCTATTTATCATATGAGTGAGTGTGTGTTTGAGTTTTACGTCCCACCAACAGCTAAGGTCATACGGAGACAGGGCCTCGGTTTAAAGACTCATCCGAAAGTCTTGAGAAGCCCGGGATCGATCCTCCGATCCCTGGTTTACAAGGCGAGTAGCGTAACCACTTCACCACAGAGGCTTCTGTTTATCATATGACATTTAAAACGCATTTTAACCACGATTTTTAATAAAAATGTTAATACTGCGCCATTAGTAAACGCGACGCCGTTAAGGACGTCGTTCATGTAATGATACGGGGCATATTTAACTACATGTAATTTGCATATTTAATCCACTAGTGGATTACAGAATTTATTACATGGCGTTATTACACTCTCAGACGTGACGTCATATGATAAAAGAAATTTCAATATAGCATAGGTCGCTTGCAAAACTGTCTTCAAACCGTCTTCCGAGGATGATCCTATGATCTTGACAATTATATATAGTTTAGCAGCCAAAACACTATTTAGGTCATATAGAGCCGGTAAGTTTACCAAAACCATACAGTGAAATTTCGCTATTAAGACCGCCTAAGATAAGATTATTTCTGCTTTAAAAAGCTTAATTAGTATGCTGCCGTTATTCTTTCTTTCTGTTTTCTGCATACAGTATACTCTGTCAGAGACAATGTGGTCTTTATATAGGAGTCTTACTATACTTTTCCAGGGCAGGCCTATACATTTATAAGATGTTAACCAGTACACTGAACATTCTTTGTGTAGGGACGGTCCGACTCGCACCCCTCTGCCTGGGTAGGTGCTTAACCAGTATTAAGTACTAATGTGCGGTCGGTTTCAGTTCTGCGTGGAAGCACCTTGCAGCCCAATGTATTTATTTCCCAAAGCCACTTTGGCGTTGTTATACTGTTGTACTATCGAAACCGCAGTAACACTAAGGTATTAACCCTTGCCCTGCTGAGTCCGGATATGCCTTATCTTTCATACAATGTAGATCCAGATCAGATGGCTTCTGAAGAAACCATCTGATCAGGATCTACATTGTCATTCAGATTGTGAATTTGTTGCAATAATTTGAATCAAGTAATCTGATTGGTTGATAATCGGTGGAGGGTGTGGCATATTTAAATATTCAGCAGGACACGAGTTAATCAGAAGAACTGCACATTGGTTATTCGCAAATGACAAAAACAGGTTTTCTCCACACATGAATCTATCTTTGCAGGGTACAGATAATTTCTTTTATTCTTGCTCAAAATATAGATTACCGTAAAAATCCAAAAATTCAGACACCTTGAGGACTTGCTGTAAATGTCATAAAATTTAAAAAGAAAATGTTTCACGATCCATCAAGGAGTCTAAAAGTACAGACGGAATGGCAAACAGTGTAGACCCTGATCAGACTGCTCCTTAGTACAAGTTTCACTGTTATTATCAACTTACCCCGAACCACACTTACAAGTTTCACTACCCCGAGCCACACATTCAAGTTTCACTGTTCCTATCAACTTACCCCGTGCCACACTTTCAAGTTTCACTGTTATTGTAAACTTACCCCGTGCAACACTTACAAGTCTCACTGTTATTATAAACTTAACCCGTGCCACACTTACAAGTTTCACTGTTATTATAAACTTACCCCCGTGCCATACTTACAAGTTTTACTGTTATTATAAACTTACCCCATGCCATACTTACAAGTTTCACTGTTATTATAAACTTACCCCCGTGCCACACTTACAAGTTTTACTGTTATTATAAACTTACCCCGTGCCACACTTACAAGTTTCACTGTTATTATAAACTTAACCCGTGCCACACTGACAAGTTTCAATGTTATTATAAGCTTACCCCCGTGTCAAACTTACAAGTCTCGCTATTATTTTAAATTTACCCCGTGCAGCACTGACAAGTTTTACTGTTATTATAAACTTACCCCATGCCACACTTACAAGTTTCACTGTTATTATAAACTTACCCCCGTGCCACACTTACAAGTTTCACTGTTATTATAAACTTACCCCGTGCCACACTTACAAGTCTCACTGTTATTATAAACTTATACCGTACCACACTGACAAGTTTCACTGTTATTATAAACTTACCCCCGTGCCACACTTACAAGTCGCACTGTTATTATAAACTTACCGCGATCCACACAAGTTTAACTGTTGCTATAAACTTACCCCGTGACACACTTTCAAGTTCCACTACCCCGTGCCAAACTAACGAGTTTCACTGTTATTATAACTTTACCCCGAGCCACACTGACAAGATTCACTGTTATCATAAACATACCCGTGCCAAACTCACAAGTTTCACTGTTATTATAAACTTACCCCGTGCCACACAAGTTTCACTGTTATTATACACTTACCCCGAGCCACACTTACAAGTTTCACTGTTATTATAAACTCACCCCGTGCCACACTTACAAGTTTCACTGTCATTATAGACTCACCCCGTGCCACACTTACGAGTTTCACTGTTATTATAAACTTTCCCCGTGCCACACTTACGAGTTTCACTGTTATTATAAACTCACCCCGTGCCACACTTACAAGTTTCACTGTTATTATAAACTCACCCCGTGCCACACTTACGAGTTTCACTGTTATTATAAACTTTCCCCGTGCCACACAAGTTTCACTATTGTTATAAACTAACCCCGTGCCACACAAGTTTCACTAACGGTTATTATAAACTTACCCCGTGCCACACAAGTTTCACTGTTATTATAACATTTCCCCGTGCCACACAAGTTTCACTGTTATTATAAACTTATCCCGTGCCACACAAGTTTCACTGTTATTATAAACTTACCCCGAGCCACACTTACAAGTTTCACTGTTATTCTAAATTTGCCCCGTGCCACACTTACGAGTCTCACTGTTATTATAAACTTACCCCGTGCCACACTAGTTTCACTGTTATTATAAACTTAACCCGTGCCACACAAGTTTCACTGTTATTATAAACTTAACCAGTGCCACACAAGTTTCACTGTTATTATAAACTTATCCCGTGCCACACAAGTTTCACTGTTATTATAAACTAACCCCGTGCCACACAAGTTTCACTGTTATTATAAACTTAACCCGTGCCACACAAGTTTCACTGTTATTATAAACTTATCCCGTGCCACACAAGTTTCACTGTTATTATAAACTTATCCCGTGCCACACAGGTTTCACTGTTATTATAAACTAACCCCGTGCCACACAAGTTTCACTGTTATTATAAACTTAACCCGTGCCACACAAGTTTCACTGTTATTATAAACTTATCCCGTGCCACACAAGTTTCACTGTTATTATAAACTAACCCCGTGCCACACAAGTTTCACTGTTATTATAAACTTATCCCGTGCCACACAAGTTTCACTGTTATTATAAACTTAACCCGTGCCACACAAGTTTCACTGTTATTATAAACTTACCCCGTGCCACACAAGTTTCACTGTTATTATAAACTTATCCCGTGCCACACAAGTTTCACTGTTATTATAAACTTACCCCGTGCCACACAAGTTTCACTGTTATTATAAACTTACCCCGTGCCACACAAGTCTCACTGTTATTATAAACTTACCCCGTGCCACACAAGTTTCACTGTTATTATAAACTTATCCCGTGCCACACAAGTTTCACTGTTATTATAAACTTACCCCGTGCCACACTTACGAGTTTCACTGTTATTATAAACTTACCCAGTGTCCAGCTTTCTGCTCCACACTTACAACAGCAGAACAAACGTTCAATAAATCTTAGTTTTTCTCTGTGCTTTCTTTTACCCATTTTTAGACTTCCGGTTTAATCACCACAATCAGCTATAAAAAAAAAACAAAGAAGCAAAGCACTGACACTTCTGATGAGTCAATTTTCTGGGAGTTTAGGCTGGGAACATGGCCTTATAGCTGACCTGGACTGTTTCGCATAACCCTTCCTTTACTTTCAGCAAACAGTTTGTTTGTTTGATTTGAGGTTTAACGTCCCCGTCAACACTGTATAGGTCATTTTGGAGACGTTGCTTCCAATTTTGTGGGACTTTTACCCGACATTGAGATGAAATGACATCTCAAGACCTGTCGCCCAATGAAACCAATACGGTTTATAAGCATGGACATACACCGCTTTACCTGGGCAGGCATAGATTTTCAAAGCGGTTAACCAGTACTCGTACGCGGGTCGGTTTCAGCTCTGCGTGGAAGCATCGCGCAGCCCGTCTATTTCTTCAAGCCCCGATGGGCAGGGGCCGTCAGCAAACAGAAGAAACCTTGATCAGACGTCGCGTTCTGGGGTGTCTGAAGTGTGTCTACACTGTTTGTCTTGCCCTATGTTTTGGGCACTAGGTGAGTCAACCGAACAAGTCTGTGAAATAAACACCTCCTTAACCCCACTTTATACAGAGAAAACTGGGGTTTACGGGGTATACATTATATTTTATTTCTCCTCATTACATAGGTTGTGGGTACTCGTTAGAATAGCCTCAATGAGGCGGTTCTAACGAGCATGCACAACTTATGTTTGCAGTATTAATAAGAAAAATATCACGGATTTTCTTCAGAAAAGTAACCGTTTTGGTAATGTGAAAAAATGCACTATGTCGCACGGATGTGTTATTAATGAATATTGAAAAACACTTTCTGGTACTTGCGGACGCGCTCTATGCGCGTGTTCATGAGGTGAATTGTTTTGTTTGTTTAATTAGAAGTTTAACGTGCCCAACACCACTGTACAATATGGAAAGATAAAATAAGTAAATTAATAAACAAAACGTACCTTAATAATTTCCAGATTGTGTAAGTGTGGATGTACAGTAAAAGACCCCCTAAAATTAAGTCTAAGCTTATCGAGAAACTTTCAGTTATTCTGTCTATGTGTTTTCTACTTCCAGTGTCTCCTAATGAGTGGCTACCTTTGGGACTAAGGCCACTTTTGAAACAGTTCCAAAGGTGGTCTTAATACAGGCATTTTACTGTATACATATACCTAACACCAGTCGTGCAAATTTTCAGAATCATCGTTTGTTTGTTTGTTTGATTTGAGGTTTAACGTCCCCGTCAACACAGTATAGGTCATTTTGGAGACGTTGCTTCCAATTTTGTGGGACTTTTACCCGACATTGAGATGAAATGACATCTCAGAATCATCGTTATTAAACCGTAGAATGAGTTGGGTTCATAAGGTAACCTCGCAACCAAAGTCTCAAAGGTTACTTTAAATAGCACATGAATATCTCAAGACCATAATTAACCCATTTAGTACCAGAAACCCCAAAACGGGTGCCCTGGCAAACAGTGCAGGCCCAGATCAGACGCCGCAGAACGCGGCGTCTGATCAGGGCCTCCACTGTTTGCTAAAAGTCCAGTCATTTTCCAAATAAATTTTGAAGAAAGCACAACCTGACACCCCTAAATTTTAAATGTACTCCTGCTATATATAGGTGGAAGATCCCATTTGGTACAAAAAGGGTTAAAACACCTAGGGCAGCTTTAAAACCATAGAAGTAGTTGCCGCTTGCAAGGTACCAACTACGCATCACACACAACGCAGCACGGAATGCCCTCGCCTTTCTTCGGAATCGTCTTTCGGAAAGGCGGGGGTTTTGTGCGTGTGTTTGGGGGGGGGGGGGGGGGGGGGGAGTCAATAAAGAGGATTCACCTCGATCTTTTTCAATACAACTTAATTAAAAGAAGAAATAGAGGAGTTTTAATTTTATGTACAGTCGAACTTCGATGGCTCGAACACCGATGGTTCGTTTACCATGGTTGAGTCGAACCCGTTTTTGAGTCCTAAGGGAATTCCTCTGCATAAGAAAAAGTGTAGGATAATTAAGGAGATTTTTAGCTCACCTGAGCACGAAGTGCTCAAGGTGAGCTATTGTGATCGCACTTTGTCCGGCGTCCGTCGTGCGTCGTGCGTCGTCAACAATTCACTTAAATGGCATCTCCTCCTAAACCAGTGAATGGATTTCAAAATACTTTCATAGAAATGTTCCTTGGGTGGCCCTCTACCAAAATTGCTAAAATGGTTCCGCTCCGCAGAACAAAATGGCCGCCAGAGCTAAAAATAGAAAAACTTTTAAACGACATCTCCTCCTAGCCCTTTGGCCCGATTTCAAAATAATTTCACAGAAATGTTCCTTGGATGACCCATTACCAAAATTGCTAAAATGGTTCCGCTCCGCTGAAAAAAATGGCCGCCAGAGCTAAAAATAATTTTACTGTAATGTTCCTTGGACATCTCCTCCTAAACCAGTGAAAAAATGGCCGCCAGAGCTAAAAATAATTTTACTGTAATGTTCCTTTGACATCTCCTCCTAAACCAGTGAATGGATTTCAAAATACTTTCATAGAAATGTTCCTTGGGTGACCCTCTACCGAAATTGCTAAAATGGTTCCGCTCCGCTGAACAAAATGGCCACCAGAGCTAAAAATAGAAAAACCTTTAAACGACATCTCCTCCTAGCCCTTTGGCCCGATTTCAAAATAATTTCACTGAAATATTTCTTGGACGACCCTCTACCAAAATTGCTAAAATGGTTCCGCTCCGCTGAACAAAATGGCCACAAGAGCAAAAAATAGAAAAACCTTTAAACGACATCTCCTCCTAGCTCTTTGGCCTGATTTCAAAATAATTTCACAGAAATGTTCCTTGGATGACCCTCTACCAAAATTGCTAAAAATGGTTCCGCTCCGCTGAAAAAATGGCCGCCAGAGCTAATAATAGAAAAACCTTTAAACGACATCTCCCCCTAGCCCTTTGGCCTAATTTCAAAATTATTTCACTCAAATGTTCCTTGGATGACCCTTTACCGAAATTGCTAAAATGGTTCCGCTCCGCTGAACAAAATGGCTGCCAGAGCTCAAAATAGGAAAAAACCTTTAAACGACATCTCCTCCAAGCCCTTTGGCCCGATTTCAAAATAATTTCACAGAAACGTTCCTTGGATGACCCTCTACCAAAATTGCTAAAATGGTTACCGCTCCGCTGAAAAAAATGGCCGCCAGAGCTATAAATAGAAAAACCTTTAAACGACATCTCCTCCTAGCCCTTTGGCCCGATTTCAAAATAATTTCACTGAAATGTTCCTTGGATGACCTTCTACGGAAATTGCTAAAATGGTTCCGCTCCGCAGAACAAAATGGCCGCCAGAGCTAAAAATAGAAAAACCTTTAAACGACATCTCCTCCTAGCCCTTTGGCCCGATTTCAAAATACTTTCATAGAAATGTTCCTTGGGTGACCCTCTACCAAAATTGCTAAAATGGTTCCGCTCCGCTGAACAAAATGGCCGCCAGAGCTAAAAATAGAAAAACCTTTAAACGACATCTCCTCCTAGCCCTTTGGCCCGATTTCAAAATAATTTCACTGAAATATTTCTTGGATGACCCTCTACCAAAATTGCTAAAATGGTTACGCTCCGCTGAACAAAATGGCCGCAAGAGCTAAAAATAGAAAAACCTTTAAACGACATCTCCTCCTAGCCCTTTGGCCCGATTTCAAAATAATTACACTGAAATGTTCCTTGGATGACCCTCTACCAAAATTGCTAAAAATGGTTCCGCTCCGCTGAAAAAATTGGCCGCCAGAGCTAATAATAGAAAAACCTTTAAACGACATCTCCTCCTAGCCCTTTGGCCCAATTTCAAAATTATTTCACTCAAATGTTCCTTGGATGACCCTTTACCGAAATTGCTAAAATGGTTTGGTTCCGCTCTGCTGAAAAAATGGCCGCCAGAGCTAATAATAGAAAAACCTTTAAACGACATCTCCTCCTAGCCCTTTGGCCCAATTTCAAAATTATTTCACTCAAATGTTCCTTGGATGACCCTTCACAGAAATTGCTAAGATGGTTTCGCTCCGCTGAACAAAATGGCTGCCAGAGCTCAAAATAGGAAAAACATTTTAACGACATCTCCTCCTAGCCCTTTGGCCCGATTTCAAAATAATTTCACATAAACGTTCCTTGGATGACCCTCTACCAAAATTGCTAAAATGGTTACCGCTCCGCTGAAAAAAAATGGCCGCCAGAGCTATAAATAGAAAAACCTTTAAACGACATCTCCTCCTAGCCCTTTGGCCCGATTTCAAAATAATTTCACTGAAATGTTCCTTGGATGACCCTCTACGGCAATTGCTAAAATGGTTCAGCTCCGCAGAACAAAATGGCCGCCAGAGCTAAAAATAGAAAAACCTTTAAACGACATCTCCTCCTAGCCCTTTGGCCCGATTTCAAAATACTTTCATAGAAATGTTCCTTGGGTGAACCTCTACCAAAATTGCTTAAATTTGTTCCGCTCCGCTGAAAAAAAATGGCCGCCAGAGCTAAAAATAGAAAAACCTTTAAACGACATCTCCTCCTAGCTCTTTGGCCTGATTTCAAAATAATTTCACAGAAATGTTCCTTGGATGACCCTCTACCAAAATTGCTAAAATGGTTCCGCTCCGCTGAAAAAAATGGCCGCCAGATCTAAAAATAGAAAAACCTTTAAACGACATCTCCTCCTAGCCCTTTGGCCCGATTTCAAAATTATTTCACTGAAATGTTCCTTGGATTACCCATTACCGAAATTGCTAAAATGGTTCCGCTCCGCTGAACAAAATGGCCGCCAGAGCTAAAAATAGAAAAACCTTTAAACGACATCTCCTCCTAGCCCTTTGGCCCGATTTCAAAACAATTTCACTGAAATGTTTCTTGGATGACCCTCTACCGAAATCGCTAAAATGTTTCCGCTCCGCTGAACAAAATGGCCACCAGTGCTAAAAATAGAAATACCTTTAAACAACTTCTCCTCCTAGCCCTTTGGCCCGATTTCATATTATAGCCTGGGCCAATAATGGCTCTCCCAGGGGCCCAATTGATACCCTATGGATCAGGTTAGCGATCCAGGGCCATCATGGCCCTCTTGTTTACTTTTATCTTGCAAATGTATGCTGTGTGTACTCATTAGAATCGCCTCAATGAGGCGATTCTAATGAGTACACACAGCATACATTTATGTTACAGAACACCGAAAAGATGTCCAAAAGTACCCCCCTTATGTTTTCTGGAAGTACGTAACATTGGCTCGAACTACCGCTGTCTCGAACAAATTATCATGGTCCCAAAGGGGTTCGAGCCACCGAAGTTCTACTGTAATTATTATCCTCGTCACTCGTCCTTATCTATGCCAATAGCATAACGATTGTCATTATAGTGCCTAACTAGTCCGAGAACTGAACAATCTCTGAGGTTTTGTTATTAATACTGTGAAATGTAGAATGTGTGAGCCTAATGGTGTCTGTAAGATGCGGTTCTAACGAGTGCCCATAATCCATGTTTTCATCAAAAAAAATGAGGAAAATAATGTACACCCCTGTTTACCTCATATTTTTTTATATTAAGAAGGGTTTACAGGGGTGTTCAATACACATATTTGTTCACGTGATATAGCACATACAATTGAGATACTGTTTTCAGTCATGTCTCCCAAAGTAGTCTTTTTCTGATGAAAATTGATTGCATTTTATATATATTCGAAAATATAGATTGTGGGTGCTCGTTAGAACCGCCTCCGAGCGAGACGATTCTAACGGATGTCAACAATCTATGCTTTAGAGCAAAAAATAAGGGTAAAATGTGCGCCCCTGTAAACGCCACTTTTCTCTATATTAAGGGGAATGGGAACACATAGGACATTTTCCGCCATTTTTTTAAAGGGAGACAACTTTCGGGACTTCCTGTTCGCTTTTCAATACGCCCTGTCCGACTGAAAAAGGGGTCTACTCTTAAAGGAAAGAATTTGCTCCTCGGGAGCAAATTCTTTCCTTTAAGAGTTGACCCCTATTGACATGGGAGACAAAAATACTTCTGCAGGAGTTGCCTCCCCTGAAGGTGTGTCCATTCCCTTTAAATAGGGGGTTCAAGGACGTTCATCACACGGACTGTGTTGGCAAGATGGGCATCAAAAAACAAATTAGTTAATTACCTTTTTTTCCTTTTTATTTTCTTGACGTTAACATATTCTTTTTGTTTCAAAAGATTTTCTAGATGACACGCTTCGTCATTTATTCATTAATACACGCTTAAATTCATTTCACCACTTTTCTTTTCGCTTCCAAAGTTGTTAAAATAGTCATATGCGCTTATCGAACCATTTCGGATAAGTTGACATTTTTTGTCGGTCTCTTGTTCCATTGTTCAAAGGCATTATCGAAAACAATAAAAGAGCGAAGGCCAAACGTAACCCGACGCATGAAACATAACAGGTACCCTTTATTTATTATATACACATTTTATGTGGTAAAATTAGTTTCAAATCACGTTAACAAGTCCGTGAAATGGACACCCATGTAAACCCTACATTTTCATCATGTTAACAAGTCCGTTTAATGAACACCCCTAAAACCCCCACTTTATGTAGAGAAAACTGGGATTTACTGGGTGTACATTATTTTTCTTATTTCTGCTCCAAGACAAAGATTGTGGGTACTCGTTAGGACCGCCTCATTGAGGCGGTTCTAACGAGCACCCATAACCTATGTTTAGAGAATAAATAAGAAAAATATTGCAAATTTATATAGAGAAAACTTGGGTTTACGGGGTGTATTTTATTCTTCGTATTTCTGCTCCAAGACATAGGTTGTGGGTACTCGTTAGAAACGCCTCAATGAGGCGGTTCAAACGAGCACCCACAGAGTATTAATAAGAAAAATATTATCAAAAATGACCGTTTTAGAGATATGTAAGAATGCAGTTTGTCGCACGGATATGTTATCGTAATGATCGCTAAAAGTGTGGTTTGCAAGGGTATGCATGAGCCCCGCCAAGCGAATTTGTGTCTTCGAGCATTCCGTCATGACAATTTTGCAGTTTGTCGCATGGATTTGTTTTTCGTACTGATCGCTAAAAGTGTGGTTTGCAAGGGTATGCATGAGCCCCGCCAAGCAAATTTGTGTCTTCGAGCATTCCGTCATGACAATTTTGCAGTTTGTCGCATGGATTTGTTTTTCGTACTGATCGATAAAAGTGTGGTTTGCAAGGGTATGCATGAGCCCCGCCAAGCGAATTTGTGTCTTCGAGCATTCCGTCGTGACAACTTTTAACTGCGCATGCCCAGGCATTCAGAGGGGGCAAGGATGTGGCTTTCTGTCTGAAGGTTCCTCTTGATTCACAGCTTGTATGAGCGAGCAGCGAAGGTTCTGGCGAGACTGCACGGATGCGGGGGCTCGCCTGAACCCTCGCTGCTCGCATAGGCGATAAGTACCAAAATCGCTTGACGGGGCCCACATAATGTTTCGTACATTGGTACTTTAGCTCCAAAACATACATTATGAAAACACGCCTATACAAATACATGTAAACTTTACCGCCAAAAAAAAAGGAAAATTTTAAGATGAAAAATTATGATTTTTTTTTTCTTATTTCTGCTCAATATATAGATTGTGGGTACTCGTTGGATGGGGCGGTTCTAACAAGTACCCACACTCTATATTTTAGAGCAGAAATAAGTTTTGCCCCTGTTAACCCCACTTTCACTACATAAAAATGGTGTTCAAGGGGGCAGAATTATATAGGCGTGTTTTCGTGATGTATTGTCTACAGGTAATCGTTCGTGCTGTCCCACTTCTTTGAGACATCGTATGTGTTATGAGCTTAGATAGCGAATAAATCGGATGCAAAGAAGAAGCTAAAACGTTATGTAATTACTTATTTTATCATATGGCGTCGCGTCTGAGAGTGTAATAACGGCATATAATATTTTCGATAATCCACTAGTGGATTATTTATGCAAATTAGCTAGATACGTCCCGTAACGTTACATGTACGACGTCCTTAAAGGCGTCGCGTTTACTAACGGCGGAATATTGACATTTTTGTAAACAATCGTGTATAAAATGCGTTTTAAATGTCATATGATAAATAGAATCTTGCATTCGTGCTCATGTATTATTGAATTTATTAAACTCGTTGAGGAAAAGGGATAAAATGCTCAGCAAAGCCTCGCATTTTATCCCTTTTCCTCAACTCGTTTAATAAATTCAATAATACATGAATACTCATGTAAGATCCTCTATTTATAAGCCTCAAGACTTTTGTATGCCTCCATGGACGACGGTTAAGTATATATATTCTTATTTCCATCTCAAGCCAGAAACATTGATCTTGATCGTTCAACGTGATTTTTTATCCCCCCGACCGAATATGGTTCGGGGGATATAGCGATCAGCCTGGCGTCCGTACGTCTGTCCGTCCGTTTGTAGACGCAACCTTGTGATGGCCATAACTCCAATACCCTTTAAGATTCATTGATGGTTCTCGGCACAATTGTTCGCAAGGCTGAGGCGACGTGTCATGGTAAGAAATAGAACTCTGGCTGCCATAGTTTTTTAGTTATCTCCACTTTTAATAAAATAGAATGGCTACCCTGTGATGGCCATAACTCCAATACCCTTTGAGATATATTGATGGTACCTGGCACAATTGTTCACAAGGCTGGGACGGCGTGTCATGCGCAAGAACCACAACTCTGGCTACCATGAGTTTTGGGTTATCTCCCAATGAAATGGAGTGACTATCTTGTGATGGCCATAACTCCAATAACCTTTGAGATATATTGATAGTACCTGGCACAGCTGTTTACATGAGACGGCATGTCATGCGCAAGAACCGCAACTCTGGGTGCCATGGTTTTTTTAGTTATCTCCCCTTCCAATAAAATAGAATCACTACCTTGTGATGGCGATATCTCCAATTCTCTTTGAGATATATTGATGGTACTTGGTACAGGTGTACATGACGTTAAGCAGGCGTGTCTTATGCTAGTACCACGAGTCTGGATGCCCTGTTTTTGTTTTTTTTTTTTTTAATTATCTCCCCTGACAATATAACCTTGTGATGCTAATAACTCCCAAAACCCTTTGAGATATATTGTTGGTACTTGACACAACTGTAGACAATGTGGAGATGGGGTGTCATACCTAAGAACCACAACTCTGGGTGCTAGGGTATTTGAGTTACCTCCCCTTCCAATATAATCGTATGACCCCCTTGTGATCAAACTCCAATACCCTTTGAGATATATTGAAGACGCTTGGCACAATTGAATACAAGGTATAGAAGGCATGTCATGTGCAAGAATCACAACTATTGGTGCTGTGGTATTTGAGTTATCTCCCCTTTCAATATAACAGCACGACCACCTTGTGATCACCATATCTCGAAGATCCTTTGAGACATATTGATGGTACTTGGTACAGGTATACGTGAGGTTAAGCAGGCGTGCCATGCACAAGAACCACAATTCTGAGTTCGTTGGTTTAAGAGTTATCTCCCCTGACAGTATAATCTTGTGATGGCTATAACTCCAATACCTTTGAGATATATTGCTGGTACTTGCCACAATTGTACATGTATATACAAGGATGAAAAGGAATTTCAT